>JAENPR010000005.1:0-1200000 GCA_018135685.1 Themeda triandra | reverse complement strand
CAAGAAAAACTATATCGAAATAATCACCCAAACCTGAGTTGAATCAAGAAGAACTCAAACCTGAGTTAATATCGAAATAATCACCCAAACCTGAGTTGAATCAAGAAGAACTCAAACCTGAGTTAATAGATGTGTAATTATACATTGCATTCAACCTGTTGAGCTAGCTAAGCCCATTTTCTTTAAATTTATGACCAACTTACAAGGAACTAGCTGATTTTGACCAGCTAAGCTTGGGAATGACTTAAACCTGGGTGTACTTAGCTAAACATCAATTAACATTACTTTACAAGATTGAGTACTGTGTGTATGCGGATGCGATGCCAAGTGTCAAGGGTGCTGGTAGAGGCATGCCAAAATTGTCGCCTGGCTCGGAACAGTGATAGGCCACCAAAGAGCATGAACCATTCCTAACTAAAAAAAAAAAATAGCATGGACCATATCAACGTTTACTCTACTTCATTTGTCACCAAAGCTGCAGATAACTTTAGCATAGTTCTAAATCTGACAATACAAAATTGTACCAAATCTATAAATAAAAACTTTAAAAGAAAGCAAATTAAGTACGTAAGTATTATTGTATTCTTTTATAATATACTTTTTTGAAGTTATAAGTTGTTGATAATGTTTTGTATATATAATTTTAGTATAGTTTGACTTCAAGCGAATCTATATTTTAGAACGGATGCAGTACGTCCTAGTTTTGCTTCTGGTGCAAAGTTGCACTAAGCAAAAAAAAAGATTTAAGTTAGTACGCCAGTGGTTATATATATGCTTATGCAAGCACATCACAGCATGATGACATGATTTGCCACGGATGCGCGATTTTTCTTGTAGCCACGCGGGGGCGCATGTGAGTTGCTCTGGCCGCGGAAATTAAAGCTTTGCCCCCTGGGTGCCGGTGGCTGTGGCCGGGTCCCGTTCCGAGCAGCGATGTCCTCTCTGGGGTTCTCGCTTGCTCACGTTTCGCGTGGACCGATCGGTCTTTCCACTGATTGATGGATGGATGGATGATGGTTGAGTACGCACGGACGAATCTCGCGTAGGTTGCGGCTTTCCATATTGCCTTTTCGCCGTTCCTGGCAGGGACCCCACGGATTGATCGAGTGATCATTCCGATTCCGATCCTTCGGCCCCATGGCGATGGCGAGATATGTCTCGTGTCTGTCTCTGCGTGCGTGTTGTGTTGAGGACTGGACCAGTGGCGAGTGTTGTCCAGATGGGATTGGAAAATGTTAGGTCCACGTATGGTCGACTTATCAACCAGCCTGCTCACCCGGAACACCAACAACTGAATGACCATCACAATTGTTTCATTAACTTTTGATTTTTTTTTTGTTGGCGATTAACTTTTGATTTGGGAACGCTAACATATGAATGAGGACCAACGGTTTTTTAATGCCCTATTCACTTGAACATATCAGTCCAGCTTTGTCACAAACAAAAAAAAAAAAAAAAAAAAAAAAAAAAAAAAAAAACTCGACCCGTTGGGGGTAAGACCGCCCCCACGGCATTGTAATAGAAGGAAGCCTTCTCACACAGGCCGAGAAAATCCCCGAATCCTGAACAGTAGTCGCAAAAACCATTAGCTCTACTTTATAGTTACTTGTTGCACAACGCTAGGTCACCTATCTACTATATGTGTGCTCTATATTGGGATCGCAATGATATATTTTTTTTGCCTCTCACGAATGGCATTTTGTGTTTAAGATTGCTCTGAACATTCAGTTATTTGGTTGTTTGAATGAATATTGTTTAACTTTGGGGTTATGGTATATTAAGTGTGATGGAAATAAAGTTAGTTCTTTTGGTTATTAAAAGCTTTTAGAGACGTAAAGTTCAATAGTAGCTCTTAAGAGACGTAAAGTTGAATAGTAGCTGTTAGAGAGTGCCATGTCATAATCGTCATGTCCAAGACGACGGATCTAGAGATCAGAAAACCCGCAAGTTGGGATGATGTGGTGTTGCTGGCCTTTTAAACGCACACACACCTATCCATCGGTCAATATACTAGATATCGACTTTGATGAGCATTCTCACCCTTGGAATAAAAAGTATGATGGGCATGCGCACCCTCCGTCCCAACAGGAATTTTATTCTAACCATAAATCTAGACGTACTCACAAATATTGGGGTTCCGGACGATGAAGAAAGTACAGTGTCCACTAGTAAGTTACACCGATGTGATATTTGTATTGGTGTCCCGTCATATGATCGACATTGTATCCATCGGTGAGGAATGACCATGCTAATAATGTCCGAATGTCACTCCTCAGCTACTCGATGGAGTGTTGTTTGTCGGCTGATAAGCAAAACTATCTAGAAATTGCGAACACGCGCGTAGCACAGTGGTGAGGATGCTTGGTTGTTGGAGCGCCACCCACCTGAGTTCGATCTCCAGTGGACGCAACTTTGGTGTCGCACCGTTATTTGTTCCCAAAATAAATTAGTCTCGGCTTGCCTCTCATGTGTGGTGCCACAAAGGGATCGCGGCGTGTCCGTCACCTATGGAGTCGAGGATTCTGGTGATATCAAAAAGGACACGGTCTTCGGTTTGTGTGTAGTTGTAGTTGTGTTTGTACATGTGTGGTGTGTGCAGAGTGTACGTGCGTGTGTATGAGTAAATACTACAGCTGTATCTAGACAAGAGACAATAAAAAAACTATCTAGAAATTAAGACAGGCAATGCAAATCCAATTTTTCCAATTTTTTTCATTCAGTAAGTATTAATTGTGGCGATAGAGGTTGACTATCCTCATAATGACGTCTCGGATCCAGCTAATTAAGCTGCCCAACTACTTATACTATTCCAATACAGGAGGTGGACCTGATTAGCAGCTTGGTCAGAGAACGAATAATCACGATCATCGATTCCACAGTTTGCTGCAACATCACGCAACTACGTACTACCTGTAGCTATTGACACGAACACGAGAGATTTTTTTTTTTTTCGAAAACGTGCGCTGCACGTGTCGTATTAAGAGAAGATAGAGTTGGTTACATTCTACTTGATCAAAATGAGCTACCTCGGTCTAGGTAGACAACACACTTAACACAAGTCGCCGGCTTTAACGGCGCCGCTTCGAGTGATGTACTAAACTAGGCCTACGCGTGTGCCACAGAGTCCACTGGGAGGGGAGCCGCTAGAAGTTGGACAGCCGTGCAAGGGTTCGGCACCCCGCTGCGGTCTACTCAGCTGCCTCCTCCCAAATGCGCAGAACGACGGTTGCCGGGTCGCAGGCGATGTTGTCGAAGGTCCTGCGGTTCCTTTCCTTCCACACGCACCAGCTCACAAGCAAGACTAACGAGTCGAAACCTGGAAGTAACTCCGCAGACACCCTCTTCCTCGTTGCGATCCACTAGTCTACCAGCTGATCATCCTGTAGAGGGGCCAAGTTGGAGAGGCCCAGTCGTGTGCAGATGCGGTGCCAGACCTCCCGTGTGAACACGCATCCCGCCAGGAGGTGGTTCGCGTGCTCCGCCTCTTGCAGACAAAGGACGCACGAGTCATCCTGCTGCAGCCCGTGCCTCTTGCGTGTCTCCGCAGTCCAGAGCCGGCAATGAAGGGATAGCCAGAAGAAGAACTTGACCTTCGGAGACGCTTTAGTGGCCCACAGCTCCTTTGCACCGCGGAGCGAGGTCCTGCCTTCGAAGAACGCACGGTATGCAGAGGAGGAGGAGTAGGAGCCGTCCGGCGATAGGAATCCAAGTAAAGTATTACCACGCCTTGAAGTGGCGATAGGAATCGGTGGCGTCTCCAAGTCAAAACTTGTCTGTGAAAAAAAAGTATTACCACGCCTTGATTTTGCCTGCTCACAGAGATGACCGATAGGAAGCCCGCGGCCGGCGCTGCAGATTACGCCGAAGGTATGGTCGTCCCGCGCGCCTCGTCGTCGTCGATGCCCCACCTCGCACGGCACGGCAGGGATGCCATCATGCAGGGCACACTCGGCAGTGGGCCAGTAGTGGCTAAAGCTCACGACGTCCTTCCTGGTCGCTGCATCATTGGTGCAGGACGCAACTGTTGTGGCAAGTGGCAGGTGGTCACGCTCGCTCCTTCCCTGCCCATCAAGCACAAAGCACTTCCACTCAAAAAAAAAAAATAAAAATCAAGCACAAAGCACTGCAGAGGAAAAAAAAATCAAGCACAAAGCACTGCAGAGGATGGAGACCAAAGCACGTCCTCCTATTGCTATTCGGTCCATCGCCCACTCGTGCCGTTGCTCGTTTTTGTCGGTTGCTTCCATAGTAATTTCCAACACCCACTCTTAGTAATTTTCAATACCCACTCGTATCGCATGAGAAGGTGGGGAGCTGCTTACAAAATGAAATGATAAGTGGATGGCCGATCCCTCCTGCTCCTACAGTCAGAGACTCAGAGTCGGCATCAAGCAAGCAACAAACATGAAACCCAAAGCATGGCCCGAAAGCAATCGGCCCATCCTGGCTTACATTACAATTGCATTGCATTGGGGTGATGGGTACGGACGGTGTCCTCGGATCGCACAGTCGCCCTGTCGGCTCCGGTCCATGGATGGCAGTATGGTACGGGGTGCCAAAAGTGAACGTGTACGGGCCCCGGCTACGGACGATACTGCTCACCACAGGCAATGCGGACCACGGCGCAGATGTCTACGACTTCATATTCAATTGCTAGAAAACGAGAACTGATATGAATGTCAAGACGTGCCGCTGTGGCCTGGCAACCCACATGCTAAGCCACTTTCCTCTCTGTTTCCCCACGCTACAGTGTAGCCAGGCGATTCAGAGGACGAACCGCTTCTTCCTCCTTTGATCCGCCGGCCCCTCCTCCTCCGGCGGCCTCATCGGCCACGGAGATGAGGGGAGAGCCCGGCGCCTTGGCTGAAGGACCTGTATAGCTGTAGGTTTAGACCTAGGTGCTTGTATTTCCCATCGGCGACTTCTATATCGCCGGTTAGGGTTACCTTTTCCTCTGCGATTCTCCGGCGGCGGCGTCTTCGTCTCCGGTGTGGATCGATGGAGGAGTAGCTGTCCTGGCGGTGCTTGGTCGGGGGAGGCGGCGCCGTCGTCGAGGAATAACCTTCTCCTGGCCCTCCTCCTCCTCGTCGTCATGATCTCCGATGGCGGCGGTGGGCTGGTGAGTCGGAGGCTGAGTGGTTCCGGAGGACCAGTGGTTTCTTCGATTCGCTCCAGCTTCTCTCTTGGTGCTCCATGTTGTCGGGTGCCGGCGGCCATGGGGCACAGGAGGCCGAGCTCGTCGGCGTCTCGTCGTCTCTTCGCGGCGGGTACGACGACTCTTTCCTTCTTGGGTGCAGTGATGGCTGTGAGTGCTGTGGTTTGTGGGCGAGCGGATCGACCTCGACTTCCCATCGGCGACAGTCGTCAGCGAGCGTCGATTCGAGATCGGCGGAGCTTGGGGCGCGTCCCCGGCCGAATGTTCTACAGCGACGAAGTCCCGGCCTTCGCGCCGGGCAGCTACTGCGGCTCGTTAAAGCCTGTGGGCGATGGAGCTCCTCCAGATCGAGGCGGCGGCGGCGGATTCTTCCGGCGTCGGTGGTGGAAGGGGAAAGGGTCTAGGGACTAGTTATAATTTCTGTTTTCTTTGAGGCCCTTTCTGCAAAGTTGGTGTGGACAGCTGTTCCCTATATCCCCTGGTGTACTTGTATGCGTATGTATTTGTATCCTTAACTATAATACAGGTACTCCCGTTCAAAAAAAAAAAAAGACGTGCCGCTGTGGTATGGTCCCAACCGATCTGAAATTTTCTGTCACGGGGCTTGTGCTACGAAACTACTTTACGAAACTCTTGGTTAATGATAAGCCTTGTTTAAAAATAAAACTTAACTAGCTACTTTGGTGAGCTATAAGACTAATTACTAGCTACGCTAAATATTAACTTAATAAATCTGGCTAGCTAGTTGGTTAACAACTAGTTGAAGATTCCACTAACAAAGGCTAATTGTAGTGGAATGGTTTCTGCAAACTAACAATGCACGCACTAATGCTAATTGTAGTTTTAGCTAGCAATTAGTCCTTTAATAAAAATGCCCTTAACTTTGCGAAAAAATAGTTTCTACAAAGAAAATTTTTAAACGCTAAAATATGTTCCTTCTGCTATATGTACTCTAGATTTTTCACAATACTGTATCTGTTGATAATGTTGTGCTGGTAGAGGTCTATCGGATGCATATAATGATGACTAAGTTTTTTTTTTTTTGAATTTATGATGACTAAGTTGGCGCAAAGGTCAAGTATAGGACCTCATCTTCCTCCTCATCACTAAAAATGGCCCTACCTATTCTATGGCCATGACTAGGGCTGAAATGGCTAGGCCGAGTTAGGGCAAAAAGCCTCGTCTGATAGAGGATCCAAGATCATCGATGTGGATGTTGTGACCCGTGTATTGATCCGTTGAGCAGCACTGCCGCAGTGCAGGCGGTACATTGTCGGTCTGACCGGGTCCCCCTCTGACTGCTCCCGCAATCCGGGTCCTTCACCCTGCTCCCACCCACTGCAGTGCCGCGCTGCACTGCACGGCGCGCTTGCACAGAAAAGTGAAAGGCATCTACGCACGCCTATAGCAGTAGCAGCAGCTACAGTACACATCCACCAAACGTGGCGAATCAGGCCATCCCCAACGCAATACTGCCTCGCAGAGACACGTAGGATCGGATGTCCTTTCGGAGGAGAGAGACGGTAGCTCCACAGCTCAGAGCTACAGTACACATCCACATTTCAAAAGAGATGCAGCAAGAGTCGTGGCGAATCCTCAATTTATACGGATCTACGTGGAATACGCTTTTCAGGTGGGGCTGGACGGCCGTCCTGCCTGCGTTGGTCTTGCCCTCAGAGATGCATGGCTGCATGCTGCATGCACCACAGATAGATGCGATGCGATGAATCATGAATGGACGGACCAATGTCAAAAAAAAAAAAAAAAAAAATGAATGGACGGACCTTGGCATGCATGGATCGATCATCGGTGGCATGGCCACAGGGTAAAAAGCTGTAGCACGTCGCGAGGATGTCCAGGGGACGGCATGCAGCAGTGCAGGCATGCGGATCTGTAGCAGCCACGAGACCACGACCTATGCACAGCGCGGCGCAGCACTGTAATGGCTGTGCTTGGCATGCATGCAATGATGCAATCCTCCCGTGGAAGCACAAGCACCAGGCCACCGGCGCCGCTAGACCCTGCCAACAAATAGTACGTACGGGAGCGTCGAGGCATGACGACGACGCTGTCCCGCCGGGACCGTGCATGGTTCCTAGCTCCGGCCGTGCATGGGCCGGCCGGGTGTTACACCTGTGCACATGGAGATGGATCCGTATCAATAAGTGGGTACGGCGGCCGGATGTGTGGGTGACGGCCAACACTGTGCCCGTCGTCTGCGCGCCTTGCATGGTCCCCGGCGTGGCGGCCAGCCGTCGCTGTATGGTCGTCGTCGGACGTCGGTTGCATTGCAGCGCAGCGCGCATCGTATTGTGATTATTGATGGATGGACGGCGTTGGTGCCAGTGGCGCCACCGGCCGATCGACACGATCCTTATCACAGCATCATCCATAGAGGAGGACAGGACACTACTGTCCGTCACGCGTGGACGCACCAGGGCGAGCGCTGTGCGTACGGCAGGTCGGCAGCCACGCACCGCGCGCGCGACCCGGCGCGGAGCAGAGTAGGCACAGTCGCCAGTCGGTGCCCGACTAGCCGGGGCCGGGGCATCAAGCGTGTTAACCCATTGCACGCATGCATGTGGCTCTCCTGCTGCTGGAGCTACATACACTACACAACATCGAATTTGCGGGAGTAATAAAAGTTCTAAAGAGGCCCAATTGTTCTAAAGAGGCCCAATTGTTCTAGCAAAATCAACCCATGGAATGGCCCTAGACGTTGGGCTAGCCAAGCTCGACTACTGCCCATATATGACCTAACTTTTTTTTTTTTTTGAGACTACCTAACTCTAGTTCTTCGTCAAACTATTCCACCAGAGCTTTGGGTGAACATGGCTTTAAAGTTTAAATGGTCTATTCATAATCCTCAAAAATCATGGTTTGCAAGAAAGTGTTTTGTACGTGCATATTGTTGCCACAAAATTAACATTTCTCTTTTAAAAGAAATCCCACCACTTTCCCCAAGAGGAATTTCGGCCACAATGCCACCGATCTTAAAAGAAAGAGAGCTAGTGCTAAAAGCCTAAAAGTCTCAATTATCCCAACATCATCACAGCTAACTACACCCACCTGTCCACCACACCTATTCAGTCATATCTGCCCCCACACGGCCCGGCCCGGTTCCAGAACGAGACGCTTTCGTCGTCGTGCACTCGTGCTCCCAAGTCCCAACGCCTCAGCCGGGGTCCGTCGTCATGCCTCATGGTTTCCCGCGATCACGAGCCATGGCCGTATATATGCTATGTACGCCTCTCTCAGACGCTCACTGGTTCACTTCCATGCCCGTTCCAACAAGAAATTCACCGTCCACTGCCACTTCCTAGTTCCTATCCAACACCCCTTTACCACTTCGCTTTGCGTTGGCGCCATGGCCGTGCAGGCGCGTCACCTCTCACACTCCCACCACGCCTTCAGCTTCAGGTAAGCACGTCGCCGACGCCGGCTTCCCTCGCTTTCTTCGTTTCTCATGTCGTACGTCCTATAGTCCTAGGTAAACTGTTGTCTCAGGATCAGCGTGTCTAATCTTGCACGCTCTGCCGCAGGGCTATGGACGATACGGATGCGGCGGTGGCTGGCACGGTGCGCTTGGACCAGGACGACTACAGAGGGTACGCGCTGCCGGCGGCGACAGGGATCGGGGCCACTGGCACGACGACGATGCTTAGCGAGTTCCCGCGCGGTGACCTGGCGTGCGGTTACGCTTTCGAGCCGAGGAAGCGACCTCGCGTTGCGGCGGTGGGGCCGTTCTCGGAGGACCAGAGCGTGGTAATGCGCCCGCCGGCGGCGGCGCCGGTGGGTGACTTGCAGGGCAGAGTGCTGCGCTCCGGCGCGGCGTGCAGCAGCGGTAGGCTGGACAATGGCGCGAGCGTCTCGCAGTCGCAGGGCCTCCTGTCGATTCTGTACCAGCAGGGTGTGGAGATCGACGCGCTTGTAAGACTCGAGGTACGCACCATGTTTCACCGTGGTGGTGGTTGATCGGCACCGCTTCTTGATTCGATGCTTGGTGGTGGTTGATCGGCACCGCTTCAGCTTCTGAACGCCTGTGAATCGTGTCCCCACAGAGCGAGAGGATCCGAGCGGGGCTGGAGGAGGCGCGGCGGAGGCACGCGCGGGAGCTGCTGGCCGCCGTGGCGCGCACCGCGTCGTGGCGGGCGTGCGCCGCGGAGGCCGAGCTGGAGCGGGCGCTCCACCGCAACGTGGAGCTGGAGGAGAAGGCCCAGCAGACGGCCGCCGAGTGCCAGGCGTGGATGGGCGTCGCTAGGAGCCACGAGGCCGTCGCCGCCGGCCTCCGTGCCACCCTGGACCAGCAGCTGATGCAGTCGCCATGCGTCGAGGTCGAGGGTGCGGCGGCGGAGGACGCGCAATCGTGCTGCGGCTTTGAGGCTCCGGCCGCCGACGCTGACGCGCCGTCCAACGAGGCCGCAGCGTCATCGTCGTCTTCCAGGTGCAAGGCATGCGGCGGCGGCGACGCATGCGTTCTGCTGCTCCCGTGCCGGCACCTGTGCCTATGCCGCGCGTGCGAGGCCGCCGTGGATGCCTGCCCCGTCTGCTCAGCCTCCAAGAACGCCTCGCTCCATGTCCTGCTCTGCTGAAGAATACAGCGTCCAGCGTTCGAGCACGCCGATGAGTTTAGAACTTTGGAAGGGATGCCAAGGCCTTGGTCCGAGAAGCTGCCTGCTGCTCCACGACGGCATCAACGCGTCAATCTGTTCTCACTTTCCGCACTTACATCGCTCGATCAAGCAATGGGCAAATCACACAACTGCAATCTGGAACACTGGAAAGAGCGACGCCAGAGCGACAGCGGCAATTGCAACAACGTTAACGGAGTTTTGACAATTCAGTGAGATGGAATCACGCCTCAGTTAGTTCATGTTATCAACCCGGCAAAGACGAAGTGCAAACAAGTCCTGTGCGACAAGAGCCACGCAGCAGAGGGCCGAGCCGCCCAGGTGTAGCTTGAACTCTGTTGAGACTTCAGACTGGACCAGTGGTTTACTTGAGGCGTTTCCTTTCGTTCAGGATCAATCATTCCGCCATTCCGGCGTGGCAAAACTCTGGTTCAGGATCAATCGCTCCGGCGTGGCAAAACTCTGCTGGCTAAAGCTGCTGTGCTACGGGCGCGAACATTGGTGCTCCAAGGAGTTGGGTTGACTACGACGATGAGGGCATTGCAGGAACGCAAATGCCACATTCTGAAACGGTTAAAGGGCCAAAACTGCTGCAGAAATGAGTTTGGCAACTTGATGTTCTACGACTAAGAAAATGCCCTAGAAAATTTGATATTTTAGCTCTCTTGGACAATAAATTTGATTTGGCTCTTCCCTATCGGCTTGGGATTGTGGTTTGCATTTCTTTTACCCTAAAAGAGTACTTGGTAAACAGACGTTCTAATCTCTGTAGCAGCACCAGCAAGGGGTGTTAGGTCTACTGGTTTACAGCAACACCCTGAGGCACCCCTTAGAGGTCCTGAGTTCGACTCCCGGTGGGAGCGAATTTCAGGCTCTCAAAAAACCCTCGGCCCCATGTGTCCAGTCGTGGGCCATTAATTCTCTACTCTATATATGTTTCTCCCGCACTCGTCACCCTCAAAATCCATACTCTAACAGTTGCGGGGCCCACCAACTCTGTTTTCTCTCCCCTTCTTTTTCTCTCCGGCCCACCTTTTATCTCCCCCTCTCTCTCTTTTTCTCTCTCTAACAGGCGGGCGCGGCTCAGAGGAGGGCAGGCCAACCCGGCACCTCCCTCCACGACGGCGGTGGAGCTCGAGCGGAGGAGGGCCCGCTGGCAAGCCGCTCCCTCCCCACGGTGGTGGAGCTCGGGGGCCGGCCACGATGGCGGTGGAGCTCGGAGGAGGGCCCGCCGGCAAGCCACCCCCTCCCCACGGCCATCCGGGGCGCGCAGCCGCCGAGAGATGCCACCGCGGGGGACGCCGGGGCGCACAACGTCCTCTTCCTCCAGTATGTCGGGGCCATGGCAGCAAGGGAGCGACGAAGGCCCGACCGACAACCACGCAGCGGCAGCAGCTCATCTTGCGGTCTTCAAGGGAGCGCGGTGAGTAGCCATGGCGGCGGCGCGAGCAGCCATGGCGAGGGAGGACGGCGGTGCGAGCAGCCATGGCGTCGGGTGAAAGGTCCTAGATGGCTAGAGGGGGGGGGGGGGTGAATAGCCTATAAAAATTTCTACAAACTCACTAAGCAAACTTCGTTAGATACACAAACGGCGGAAAGCAAGTTTTGCTTAGCCTACTAGATGTTGCAAGCCTCCTTATCCAAACAATTATAGTAGGTGATCACTAGCACAAACAATAGCTACCACTAGTGATCAAGAGTTCTACCCACGGATTTAATCTACACAAGGAGTGGTTCCCGACCGACCACACAAGCAATTCTACCCACGGGATTTAGTCTACACAAGTTGTGGTTCCCGACCGACCACGCAAGCAATTCTACTTTGCAAGAAAGTAATCAAAGTAATACAAGAGAGGGTAGGAGCGTGTTATACCAACGCGTAGAGTCGAGGTTGCCAATCACCAATAAGATGAACAATCAATCACAATCGGCAACACACAAAGGATGATGACCAATCACCGGGAGACAAGATGAACACAATGATTTATCCCCGGATGTTCACTTGGGCACCGCCAAGCTACGTCACCCGTTGTGTCGACCAACACCTAGATGGTTCCTCCGTGTGACCCTCAAGTCACTAGCCCTCAAGGCTCGCCCCGCAAGGCACCGCAAGACACCACTCTCAAGCGAGGTACTCAACGACACGCGCAATCCACTAGGATGCTCTTCGTGATCCCCACGAGGTGAGCTCAAACCTCTCACAAATCAACCGGAGGTGGCCAAGAACAATCACCTTCTCTTGCCAACGCCTCCAACAATCTCCAAGCCGGCTAGAGCGGTACTCTCCAAGAGTAACAAGAAATCCACCGGCTAAACCACCCACAAGTGCCACTAGATGCCCTCAAGCAATGTAATGCACTAGGTGATCTCTCAATCTCACTTTGGATGAGCAACAAGCAAGAGAGATGAGAGGAGAGTGTTTCTCTAGCACAAAGTATGAGCAAGTGAGTAGAAATGGGCAAGAGAACCTCCCATGGCCGGCCAAGGGGCTATTTATAAGCCCAAGGCGAAATCCAACCGTTACCCTCGGCAAAGCCGATTTCAACCCGCCGGACGCGTCCGCGGCTCAAGCGCCGGACGCGTCCGGCGCCTCCTCACGCCGCGGATGACAGGGACCGTTGGCGGCCCAACGTTCAAATCACCTCGCGTCCGGCCGCGTCCGGCCATTGGTCCGGCGGGCCCGTCCGGAGGAAACGCCGCGCGTCGAAACTTTCGGTCCGCGTCCGGCCCCGCGGACGCGGCCAGCCAAGGTCCGCCGCCCTCGAGACGGCCCAGCGGCCTCGCGACGAAGCCCAAGACGCGCCGGTCTCCGCACGATGAAGGGCCCGTCCCGCCGCGTGCGTCCGGCCCGACCCGCGCGACACTTGCTCACGCCAAGTCACGGTGCGCCGGACGCGTCCGGCGCCTAAGCCCCGCGTTTCCGTTTGGGCCGTCAAAACTTCGTTTTTCAGCCCGTCGTGACGCCAACTTCTCGAACATGCTATCCAACAAGTATACCAACTTGATCAACAAAGATAGCATGAATTCAACTAAATTTTGCATCCGGCGCAATAGAAAATATGCATCCATTTTTCTCGAAAGCGCCGAATCCCGCCTCACAGGCTCGGCGGGAGGAAGAGAGGGACCCAAACCCATCTCTACCCTACAAACCATAGCGCACCAAAATGCCACATTTGTAAATGTGCCAACACCACCAAGTGTACATCTCCATGTGCTTGTGTGTTAGCTTTTCACAAACATTCCCAAAGGTTAGGTTAGCTCACTAGGCCCTACATACAATGCACTTCATGAATTCACCTAGTGGCACCCGTGCGTCGAATAGCCGATAAGACTTCCCCTCTTAATAGTGCGGCTATCGATCCTAAACCACTCACACCCTCTATGGTGTCTTGAGTGCAAAACAAAATGCCCCTAACGGTTATACCTTTGCCTTGAGCCCATTTTGTTCCTCCAAATGATATGAACACTTCACACCATCATGTGACCGTCTCGATCCATCGATCTTGACTTCACTTGCCCTTCACCGTGCATCGGTCCATCGGCGCCTAGTCTTGCCCGAGCTTCACCATCGCATGGTCCTTCACTCCGAAGCCTCGACTAGCCCTTCACCTTCAACACCGGTCCATGGAGTCAAGCATCGTCTTGATCTTCATCTTTAATCACATGACACGTGTCTCAATTAGCCAAAACCAAACTAGGGACTTTCATGTGGACAACCTTTCTCTAAATCAACCACTTAGATAAACAAGGTTAGTCCTAGATTTCATCAATTAGCCAAAACCAAACTAGGGACTTTCATCGGGGCGGGCGAGCCTGCTCTCTCTCTCTCCCCACGAGTGCGGGCCTCGCGTGCGTCTTACCGGACGATCGTACACACTGGACAGAGTCAGGCTCGGAGCTCGTCCTGAGCTTTCCCGTAACTCATCCAGTGCGCCGCTGCAGGGATCCCGTAACTCATCCAGTGCGCCGCTGCAGGGAAATTTACTGGAAACCCATACTCCAGTAACATTTCCTGGATGCCACTGCAGATAGTCTTAACTAGGGACTTTGTCTCGGAACTATTTCCTAGGGACTTTGTCTCGGAACTATTTTCTCAGGATCTGTCGCCATTCTTTCTCGAGGGGGCTAGCACAATATCTACTACTAGCATTTGGCAGCAAGGCGATTGAGCATGGTTAAAACTGCGAGCGTTGGACATTTGTCGCACGTCATGGCTTCAAATGCATGTCCATGTAATACGTGTCGTCTTTATATCATTTCCCTGCGCTGCCGACGAGTTCTTTTGTTCTTTTTTCTCGTAGAACATACTTCATCAATTTTTTTTTTGGTAATGGCCATAATATTCGTTTTATTCATTTGAATTGTATATATCCATTTGTGTTTCAATTAGATAGATACATACACCGGCTGGCAAAAAGGTGCATCGCAAGCAAGGGCGGATCTAGAAATACCAACTAAGGGGGCTAATTTGTTAAGGGCTAAATAGGAGAGGCTATTTTAGCGAAACTTAAGAATTTACATGGCTATAGAAGGCATGCATGTAGAAAATTTAGCCTGCCGCCCCGAGCTACAGCCCCCCTAGCTCGGGGCGTGGATCCGCCCCTGATGGCAAGTTTACCATTCGATAGGTATTTTGTCTTTTTTTTTCTATAACACAAATGAAGCTGTGTTACTTGGAATACCATGGACTATCTCGAGCAATTTTTTAACTAGGGTCTCTCTTGAAACCTTTAACTTGATATTCCCATGCAACGATGATCGAGTATGGATTCATGACCTTGAAGGAAAGGCTGGTCTACCATGGACATCATTCGGAAATCGTATGGGTGTCACTGTAAACCCCAATATGCTTTTTGATTTGAATAATCTCATAGAGCCTGTAGAAGGTCTAGACCACCTTGTGGAACCGTTTCAACAAACAGAGATCGACCTTGTCATTAAAAGGATGCCTATTGACAAAGCACCGGGGCCTGACGTACGGTTTTAATGGACTGTTCATGAAAAGGTGTTGGTCAATCATTAAGCCGGAATTCTATAAACTTTGTCATGATTTCTATATGGAGGTGGCCAATCTTGAGTGCATTAACATGTCCTACATCACCTTGGTGCCCAAAACTGACAATCCAGAACAGTTAGCGACTACAGGCCGATTTCTCTTATGAATGTAAGTCTCAAACTGATTACAAAACTCCCGGCTACAATCAGTAATCATCCAGCTGATCCATCGAAACCAATATGGTTTCATCAAATCGCGTACCATACAAGATTGCTTAGCATGGAGCTTCGAGTACATACACCAATGCCACCAGTCCAGAAGACAATCCATCAAATTGAAACTAGATTTCAGAAAAGCATTTGACACTGTCGAGCATTCGGTAATACTTCTAGTAATGGAGCATTTGGGTTTCCCAAGCAAGTGGCTGAATTGGGTTCGTTGCATATTGAGCAGTGGTTCCTCAACAATCCTCCTCAATGGGATTCCTGGAAAATTTTTCAAGTGCAAGAGAGGGGTGCGCCAAGGAGATCCACTGTCCCCCCTTCTCTTTGTATTGGCAGCTGAACTTCTTTAAATCTTTGTCAACAAGGCTGTCACAGCAGGCCTACTCAGGGCCCCAATCCCACAGCCAACCGATGACTTTCCAATAGTCCAGTACGCAGATGATACACTCATGATTATGCAGGCTGATGCTCAACAGCTAGTATTCCTCAAAGCATTACTTAATAATTTCGCAGGCTCGACAGGCCTCAAAGTCAATTATAGAAAATCTCAAATGATCCCAATCAATGTTACACCAGAGAGGATGCAAGAGCTAGCCAACACCTTCGGATGTTCAGTGGGCACTTTGCCCTTCACTTATCTTGGTTTGCCAATGGGCACAACTAAACCACGCATGGAAGATCTGACACCATTGATGGACAGGGTAGAGAGACGTCTTTCAGCATGCTCCACATGGCTGTCACTCTCACGGAGACAGCAAATGCTCAACTCGGCCATAACACCGATCACCACATATGCCCTCTGCACCATCAAGTTGCCCAAAGGGGTAATAGAGAACATTGATAGAGCCAAAAAGCAGTGCCTATGGCGTGGCAACTCAGAAAAGAAAAGAGGAGGAAACCTTGTAGCTTGGGAAGTTGTGCAAATGCCCAAAGATAAGGGTGGCCTTGGAGTCATTAACTTAAGACTGCAGAATGATGCATTGTTGTTGAAGCATCTACATAAGTTCTACAACAGACTTGATGTACCTTGGGTTCAACTAATCTGGTTCAGATACTACTCAACAAAGGTGCCGCATGTTGCTCGTGAGGTTGGGTCCTTTTGGTGGAAGGACGTGCTCAGGCTGAATGTATTATACCGCACAATAGCTAGATGCTCGGTTCAAGATGGTTCCACTGTGTGCCTTTGGGAGGACGAGTGGTCTGGGCGCATCCTGAAGCATGATTTTTCTAGACTGGCATCTTACTCAATATCAGAGGGTATTTCGGTGATGGATGTAATGCAAGCTGAAGACCTTGACTCTCTATTCATCCTACCTCTTTCACAGCAAGCTAATAGAGAGTTTGAGGAACTCCAGAATCATTTGCACAACACAACATATGATGAAAATGGCCAAGACCGATGGGTGCCTATATGGGGAAACAATTACACTTCCAAGAAATTCTACTCTCACATTTTTGAAGCCTTTGATGCCCCCCCTATTTTTAGAGAAATATGGAGGTCTGGATGCATGCCACGAATCAAAATCTTGGCCTGGCTTATCCTAGTTGGCAGGCTCAACACAAAGACAATGTTGACAAGAAGAAATATACACGTCCACGATGATGAGTTATGCGGTATGTGTAATACAAGGGAGGAGGAAACTCTTGATCACTTATTCTTCACGTGCCCGTTTGCAGCCCAATGTTGGTCGAGGCTTAACTTTAGCTGGGATCAGGCTCTTAACATTCAAGACCGTTTCATTCAAGCACGACAGACACATGGACTACCTTTCTTCACTGAAGCCTCCATGACTGCTGT
Source organism: Themeda triandra (assembly GCA_018135685.1). NCBI lineage: Eukaryota > Viridiplantae > Streptophyta > Magnoliopsida > Poales > Poaceae > Themeda > Themeda triandra. The sequence continues at coordinate 1,183,196 of JAENPR010000005.1, read as the reverse complement.
GTGGGAGATCTAGAAAATGCGCAATGACAAGATTTTTGAAAGGCAAGATCCATGTCAAAATAGATGGTTTTGTAATTTTAAAAATCAATGTAATCTCAGCCTTTTGCTTTTGGCTAGATGCCTTCAGTTAAACCCCTATGTAAATTTCCTAAAACTCCTTTAAATTTATAAAAACTCTTTTGACACTGTGGGGATCTCCCCCACAGTTTTTGCAAAAAAAAAACAATGACATGTAGTCATTGAAATGGCCTTTGTTGCAATGTGGCTCATATCAAACCACTTATAGATGTGGCTCATATCAAACCACTTAGAGATGGCGTTCATATAATTTGGATGGTCTAACATATAATTCTCACAGATTCATACTTAAACGGTTGCATGCGAAGCATTCCCTCTGTAGTCAAGGTGGAAATGGACATATAGACGACTAATATACGATAAAACATTAATATGGATATTCAGGCATGTTCCATATGTTTTTGAAATGATTGTATCAAAAAAATTCATTTTGAAACTCACAACATTCCATTACCATGATCCCATGGCATGTTTGGAAGGCAGAGGCAGGTTTTAGTGCCAAAACCAGGGTTTATGTTTTGGGCCTGATTTATCGCATCGAACACTTCCAAGGATCTATAAGTGCCATGGGTGGCCTTGAACTTTCTTCCCTCGTTGCGTGCTTTGGATCCATTTGTTCGTTCATCGAATGCGGCACCACTGCCCAACCCGTCGTCGTTGCCAGTTGCCACCACTCCTGTCCACAGTGATGACTACTCATTGCCACCCATTGACTCACTATTTAACAATATACTCGCCGACAGGTGCTCTGTGCTCCTGCCGCTCAAGTCTCCGCGCCGGCCGTGTAGTACGCCTCCGCGTGGCGCACGCACGGTGCCAGTCGTCGCGTACGTGCGCACGTCCACTTCCATGGTGCGTGCACCGCGGCGACGAGGCTACCTGCTCGCGGTGTTCCGTTGAACCTGCGCGCGTCGCGCCAGCGGCTGCTGGGCTGGGAGTCCGCAAAAGCAGCTCGCCACGCCACGCACGGCACGTCGCGTTTCGGTCAAGTCGCCGCAGGACCAGCTCCGTTGCCGGCCACCCACCACCGGCCCGCCGGGCACCGGGGTCTCGCACGAAAGCGCGTGTCTGACCAAGGGGGAAAGGGCTCTCTTTCCTTTCCACGTCCACAGGCGCGCGCGACAGGGGGTGGCCGGCACGTACGCGGACTGCTGCAGTCTGCGCTTCTGCAGACCTGCGTGCCGTCCATGTTCATTGTTTCATTTCGTGAAGTCCAAGAGGGATAGCTCGATCGTGACGATCGTGATCGAGAAATCCACCTCATCACCTGATAAAACTAAAATGCAGTGCCGCACGGTGTGCTGGACAAGGACGGGAGCTGTTCGCGGTTGGATGTTGGGGGCCGGAGTGTGCTGACTGCTTCCTTTGTAATTCTTTGTTAAGAAATTGACCATATGTATGACCACTTTCCCGTCTTTTTTTTTAAAGGATATTCAATATCTGGCCTCTACATCCGGGGATATACAAAAACAAACGAGCTAAAAGTCATGGTCTTATACTTGGACCAGGACATTACAGCAAACGATAAAAGTTTCAACCCTCTATTTGATCAACGAGAGGGCATCCTTGGCTTGCTCTTGATGCCGCAGTTGAGTCCCAAATGCCGCAATGCAGGGCATGGCTATGAGCATGTGTACTTGTGTTGATGCATTCAAGAAGGTAAATGACATCCGCAGACGCCATTATCAACGAAAGAAAGAGGAAATTACAACGACGCCTCCAAGGGGAAGATGACGTTGATTGCGTCATCGCCGCCGGCCCAGCACAGCCAGGCAGGGTTTTCACCCGTATTCTAAGATCCTGCAAAAGCACATCCAAGCCGAACCTACATACGACTAGATGACGGAGATGATCGGCAGGGTCTTCAAGATGCAGCGAGGCGGCAGAAAAACAGGGGGTGACGGTGTCCTTTGATGTGGATGTCGGAGCCGATTTGCGGGCTGCCTGGAAGCGACGTGGTATCGAGCCGAGTGCCTGATGCAGGATTGATCCAGGCCACGACCTCGTGCGAGGGCGGGTTGGACGACTTGTAAGGATAGTCGGTACCAACACCGCCATCCCCATCCGGTGCCCGGGAGTGCAAATCGACCCCCAGGCTGCCGCAGAGGAAAGTATCCCTGACCTAAGGCAACGCCCACCCGAGTCTGCATCGCTGGAGCACCACCCGCACCGAGAAGGGAGCAGCACGGGGCAGCAGCTCGGATCCAGGCTTGAGATACCTAGATCGGCCCGCCGCCGCTAGACCCCTTCACTGGTGTAGGTACGCCAGCCGCCGTCCGTCCATCCACCAACCGGTGGAGAGAACGGTGCAGCTGTCCGCGTCGCCGAGCCCACCGGGGTGCGAGCCAGATCGGCCGCCACCGTCGAGCAGGCTACCACCTCGCAACATCGCTGTGCGAATCGTCAATCCGGTGAAGGAGGACCTGATTGGCCACGCCTCCGCCTGGCGGCCGCCGGCCCCACCGCCGCAAACCCAAGATCCCTCCGCCGGTCGATCCGGACGCGGAAGGGACAGGTCCTAGCACAGAGGGGTCGGATCCAGTCGAGGAGGGGCCGGATCGGCCGCGCCTCTGCCCAGGGACCGCCGGTACCGGAGAAAAAAGGGAATCGGGGAGGGCGGAGGAGATGCACGGAGATAAACGGAGACGAGGGAGCGCGCAGGAGGAGCCTTGTTGAGCCCCCCCGCTGCCGGCGGTGGCGGCCCGAGGGGGGAGGGGGGGGGGCTTGTGGAGGCGGAGTCACCCCTCGCGTAGAGACCACTTGCCCGTCTGAAACCGATACATAGGTTAATGATCTATGTAATATATTCCTTGCAGCATAATATTCTTGACACACTATATATTTTTGTGACTGGAGGGATTACCACGATGGCTATATATACACATACTGATGATCATAACTCCGTGATTTGATCCCTTTATCACTTGCATTCAGCAACATTTTGCACAAATACAATAAAGAAACTTTGAAAAACACTTATTTAGGAGATTTGTTCGGTTTAATTTAAATAATCACCTCACCCTAAATGAGGTTTTGCATCCTGAGCTCATCTTATGATATTGGTCGAATGACTCAAATTCTTTTTGACGCAACCATTTTTTTTTTTTAGAATGAATGAGTCAATTTCTCCTCGCGGTTATTGTATAGCCGTATTCACTAGACAGTAGTCGCGGGCTGCCTGCTGGGCTGTTGCTTTACATCTGTGGGACATCGACTGAAGCAAGCCTATGATTTACTTGGGCTGTTTTTTCCCTCTGCTAAATGGGCCACGACTCTCAGGCTATGGCCTGTTGTTGCTCGTCTGGAAGGCCTGCCCGCCTTCTTTTGGTTTAGACGTCTGAGAAAATACACGAGAAAATAGCCGTATATGCCTAGAAAGTTAGAAGCCTCTGACGAAGGAAAAACTGGTTCCTCAGAGGAAGGGTATCGTATTTTTATATTGCAGTTATTAATTGATCCCTATATCACCACCCTAAACATAGCTCAAATCTAAACAACACCAGGCCAAGTGCCAAAAATTCCCAATGAAAAACGCCACTCGTCACACAGACAACAAACATTTCGAGTAGCGATAATAATCCAATAAGTGACTACTACTTCATAGACCTACTGTAAAGCTTAGAATCACTCAGGGTTTACACCACTTAGCAGGCTGTACCATAGCTGCTGTACAGACATGAAATATGATAATCAGATTCAGGCAGACAAGCAGTGCACCATAAAACGTGTCAGCAAAGGCAATGGACATTTGGGCCAAGAATGGAATGATGAATTCTTCCAAAACTGAAGTAAATAATGAACTGATGAAGAGCACTATTATGTAGCTGTAGCTGTATAAATAAAGAATATAACAATGAACGAATAGGGCAGGATATACAATCAACCTGTATGTCAGTAAAGGGGTATCTATTTACAAGGCTCAGGTTCAGCATTATAACTGTATCTAGTGCTGTATGCCTGGATCGTGCTGTAGTTGTATCGAGCAACACAATGGATCATTCATGCAGGGGATGAAGCCACAAGGAGCTATGTCCAGGCAGCCACCGGTGGACGGTGGTCGAAACGGTCAAGCAATATGATTCCACCGGTATGAAGCAAAGCCCCACATGGATCTTAAAACAACAACCAGTGTTTCTTTCTAGGCTTGTATTTGCTAGGGAGATCTGCACAGCAACAAGTACTTCATTTTCTTAAACCATGGGTATACATAGCAAGACTTCACATTAATTTATTTCAGACTTGCCATAAGCAAGTTACATTAAGTATTAAGTATGTGTTTCTGACCTCGAGCATCGTACAGTGAGTTATAGTGAACTTCCGACCAGAAACTCAGCCAAATCTCTGAAAAAGCATGGGGTTTTAGGGTCAGTAATCATAGCTACATAACTTTTATGTCCACCTATGTTTAGCTAAGTATGCAGTGATCATAAGGTGTATGCATAAACTAATAATAATGCTGAAATAGCATATTGCTCAGTGTGAGAACTGAACAGTATGCAGAGTCGTCTATGTAGCTGATCTGCTAGTAGTCACTAATAAGTATAACAAAGGAACCTTACCTCTCTGTGGAGCTTGATATTGAGGAACAATTTCAACAAAACAGGTATCTCTGAATGATGTAAGAAGACATATCTTTGCAGCAAACTGCCAAAAGTACATGAAAAAAATTAGACATCTTCTTTCTCCATACTCCAGGCGTTCAATAGTAAATATGATTATGTGTTTGCCCCAGAAGTATGGTGATTTTAGTGAAGCACAATGCAAATATGAATTGATATATGATGAATATAAATGCACGGCAACAATATAAGACCATTAAGGTTCTATTCTAAGTTTATACCATAGACAAAATATGTTATCTTTGTTTAGTATTTCAGTAAGATACAAAAATAATAACACTCATTTGCATAGTAACTCAATGGCTAAATGTCTTGCAATGATGCCATAAGTTGCAAGAAAATTCAGTAGTACAAATGATGTTATAACCTTGTCTGCAGCTGCTTGTAGCGTGACATGGTCACCCCATTCACCGGACCTGGAGAAGATAGTTTTCAATGACACCACAGTCAGAAAAGCACAGATTCAGGGACTTCTATTATTGAAGCGGCAAAGTTAACATTAGCAATATACATACTTCTTCATTTTTTTGCGATAATGTTTATATTTCATTGGAACGTAACCTTCATATAAGGAGTTACATTCCTTGAGCTGCAAAAGGGGAAAACAGCACATATAAGCATACAAGCTTCTCAGGAAAGAAAATCATCAGACCAATGGTAACAAAATTATGTTTCTGAATACTTCCTCTGTTCTGTTTTAGATAGAAAATGTTTTAGTGTGCTGGTTTTGTTCTCAAATAGATGACATTTTGGGGGGTTTTGCGTACTGTTATTATCCCCGTTAAAAAACTGGTTGAACTAACACAGTTAATACCACTTCCATTTATTCATGCGTCCTTACTGGATGAGTAATACAACTTTCTCTTCATCCTACAAATGATTATGATGTTAAGTACATGTAAGCATGCAGGTTTGTTTTGCAGAAAAGGAAGTATCAGATCAATAATGACCCAAAAATGATTCTTATAATACTTCAAACCATGAAATAAACATAATAATAGAGTTAAGACAGAAAAAAAAATAAGTAAAAAGGTAAATTAAATTGGTGACATAAATTAAAAAAATATGGTACTTCTAATATAGGCAGGTGATTGACAAACCTGCTTTACAATCTCCTTTCGAACATGCTTGTGATAATCAGGTGATCTATATAGTTGGTCTGAGAGTGCACGAAACTACATGAACAAAACAAAAGCACATGAACATGTGATTAAAAGTTTAACAAGATTGTTTAATTTCATCGAATAAATAGAATGGGCCTGAGAAGTTGCTTATAGGACAATACAAGGCTTTGTTATTGTTGTTGCTGTATCAAAGAAATTGAATGAGCACTAGAAGTTGGTGTACCTGACAATTTCCATCACCAGCCACTCTCACCTCAAACAAGCCGTATGCATTTAGCCTACAAAGAACACTTATCGTGAACACATGTTGATGTTTCATCTATCTATAAACAAAGCAGGCGCAAGGTACAAGATACTGAACTTCCATATCCACAATGTGCATAAAGTAAAGATCTCACTAAGAAATGAAAATTTTAGAAAGAAACAGATCAAATTTATATGTTTTAGAAGATGGAGATAAATGGTGGGAAACACATCCTAAGTTGAATATCCCACAGCTTGCATGTCAATTCATAGTTTTCTTTAATTTCTTCCCAACATCCCAGGTACAACATCAAACAAAATTCAACACAAAGCCTTATGCTTTAAGGCTTCAACTCAATAGCTAAAGATTCATATGAGCAGGACAAATCCTACACCCTCAAGGACAGAGATCTCCAGATGTTTAAAATATTAGTAATAGGAGGATGTAGCTAACCAATATAAACAACTAAACATGAAGAAAGGTAAATAGTTAATGATTGCAAAATAAGGCAAAAAATACTCAAACACCTTCATGAAAAATGAGGAACCTACATGCTAACAAAATAATGTGAATGCTTAGGAAGATAAAGGAAACTATAGTTCATGAAAAGTTACCTATCAAGAAGGCGATAATGGTCCATAGTGGCATCACTATATGTCGGGAAGTATGTGTTAATCCGGGGAACATGCTACACATGTATAGATAAATATGAGTACCAGATAAGAAGCCAGTGATATTAACTTTCTTTAATCAATTTATCAGTACCAGGAATGAAGACAATGTGTGCCTATAAAACAAATAGCCTTCGGTGCAGGGAAGAAAAGGAAAAGGCAAAGGAAAATACAAGTAACACAAAATTCATCAGACATCTTACAGGAATCGATGTTAAATTAGTAAGACGCTTGGCCATAGCACCATCTAACTTGGCATATTCTTCGGAAAGAACCATCGCAATCATCCTATCATCATCAGTTTCACTCTTCTGGCTGCTCATTGAGGTTGAGCTAGATGACGCACCTTCCCTTGGAAACATATGTGTCATCTCCAACCTAGTGGCTGCCAGGATAAACAATTTTATATTAATGTTGATACGCCAAATATGTTACAAAACATCTTGAAGAGTTGAAAGAAATTGAATATCTAAAAAGAAAGAAACATTGCAAATGCAATCTACATGTTGTGCAACTATTGATATCAAGGAAACAGAACCTACAAAGTGTAGGCTGAAAAATTATATAACTTCAATGGAGAGGCACACACAACACATACAGAAACACACACATAAAAGGAGAAGGAAAAGAAACACGTATGCAGAGAAAATGAGAGAGCCGAGCTGAATGAAGTTTACAGAAAAAATTTTATTACTATGTACATGCTGAAATTATGGTTTTTTTTTGGTTGGTCTGTAACTTGTTTCTTCTAGGTTTCATCTGTAGCCTACCCCAACTTGCTTGGGACAAAAAGGCTATGCTGTTGTTGTTGGTAGAGGAACAATGATTTGCGTAACCTGTTTGTGCCCACACTTATCTACAGTACTCAAATGTTAGTGATGTCTGATGGCATCTCAAATATCTTTCTCCTCAAGCACAGTTTGCATCCATTCCCAAGTCTGTCAGCATGCTTTTAACATATGGTAATAATCAATTATCCATATGGACATACAGTGATGTTCCATGTATGTAATGCTTAAATCTTCATGTACAGGATGCCAATGGCCACCCAGATGTATAACTATATATGTGCAGTAAAGACACTGGTATTGCGCTTGAGGCACAAGAGGCCATGATGACGCAACAGAAAATTTGGTGCTAATGGATAATGAAATTTGACTATGTGCTAGTTTCTGTGCTAGCTAGGTTACAAAAAGAGCACGGTGACTAGTATTGTTCTGGAGGAAAAATTGAATTCTGGGGCTACAAACTGAAGCACCAATTTTGTTTCTTCTTGACAAACCATGATTAGTTTCTTTTCTTGCAGATGAACCAAGATAAGGTTATTATGAGTAGAAGAAGTTAGGAGCCTATAGTGGATGGTATCCATCATCTGCCCACTTTTTTTTTCACGGAACCCTGCCTAGCTGTACTCTGGGGCAAGATCCAAATAGATTTTGCTTTCCAGTACCATCATGACTCATCGCTGATCAAAAAGAAGTTCATCTACAGTTAGTCGCTGATTATCCCAGGTTACCCACCAAACAGCAAACGAACTCGGAACACCTGAACAGCTCAATAATCTAGGCCGACATTCCTGAATTGAACCTTTGCAAGGAGGTAGCAAAAAGATAACTTGATGTATCAAGACAAAGACAAAGTCAAACCCCCCACAGGGCCCTCACACGGAATCACTGGAATTCAACTCGATCAATCTCGACCGACTCCATTCAACAATCTCGATTGAGTCCAATCACAAGCCAGGATCCCCCGCAACCCGGACAGGTTCAGCTTCAACCCACGCTCGGATTCCCCACAGAAGGAGCCCAACAAAATTCCAAATCAAAAGGGCAAGGAGGAGAGCCATACCGCCACCACCGGCAGCAGCAGAAGGGGAACGCCGGCGAAAGAGGGGACCGCTGGCCGCGGACTGGGCGGACGCGCAAAGCGAGAGCCTTCTGCTTCGCGGGGGTCGGCGGCGAAATGGGGACGCGACAACGCTTTCTTTCACCTCTCGGTTGGGTTGGGGAACTTGGCAAGAAGAGAGAGCGCCGCGGCGGCGGCTTTGATTGATTGCTTCCGTTGGATCGGTTGGGGTTGCGCCTTTTTCTTGCGCTGCCGCCGCGGTTTCTTGCGCGTACGGCCTTGCCGACTGCCCAACCACCAGCACGGCAGCACCCCAGCGCCGTTCGTCAGCCCGCGCCACCTCCGGATCCGGGGCTGACCTGGTTTGACCGGCTGGCAGGTGGGACATGCCCGGGAGCAGTTGTAAAAGTAAATCCAGAGCAGCGGCCAGGGGGTGCCTTCAGTTGACTATGTTTATTTTGAGTAAATTGTACTCATCCTACGACAACTATCTAAACGAGTGCATATTACTCCAATATTTTATAATTTCTTTAATTTAATACAATAACTATCTAGGTGGAAGCGGCTTGATCCAACATAGTCCATTCGTCTCAAATTGTCAGTAAATGGTTTTTAGCCTTTTTAAACAGTTCTTAATTACAAGTCGCTTCAACTTTTTTTTTACAGAAATTTACTATTTATTTAGACATACATTAATCTAGATACATCTAAAGTTGATATAGCGAAAAAGTCAAGGCGACTTATAATTTAGAACTGAGACTACATATTTTTTATCGCTATGTGACGCGCGTCTGCAACCCTAACGACGCCCCTTCCTGCCAAACTCGAGGACCCCGAATGCTTGAACTAGACATATGATTGAGGCATACGAAATAAAAATCAGTGACAGAGCTAGGCTGCACGCCACAAGTCACATGAAGCAAGTGATGGGCAGGATAAGGTATGTATGCATGCATTACTGAACTCCTATAAACTAGCTATGCTACATGCCATAAGTCAAACTAGTATCGGGGCGTGCGCGTGCCCGTGTAAAACTACTATCAGGGCGTGCGCTTCCGCGTGCCCGTGTGACCGTACATGTAGGTAATTTCTATAAAATTGTGCATACTATACATTTGCATTAGATATTATATAGGTTGGAACATAGAACAACCTGAGTTAAGATTATATATACAATAGTGGGTAGAGTGTATTTTTTTTACGCGGTGGAAGAATTAATTTTTTACTAATTTAGTTATAGCTTCGATGTGGGTGCTGGCCCAAGTGCCCATGGTAGATCATGTCACTCATATGATATGTCAAGATGTATGTCAATCCAGTTTCATCTGGTGCCTTCTAAATTGGGGTCACTCATCTGGATAAAGTTGTGTAGTTGAGGTCAATGATTTTACATGTAAAATTGATCAATTCATGTAAATAATGATCCAGACAATGCTGCATGTAAAATTGATCAATGCATGAGGAGGGCAGTAACCTTGAGTTCTTTGTCATCACTTCCCCAAAGGAACAGTGAGTGTTGCATCAGGACATCCAAGCCTGCAATCAGTTTTTGCAAATAATTCACATGTTCAACCATTTGAAATGCAGAATGCCCTTTGAAAGGTAGAAAAAAGACCTCCATCCTTGTTATCTGTTAGTGAAGACAACATATAAATCGGAGTCAATTGCAATGTTTAGAATAATGTAAGACAGTGTTATCCATCACACTCATAACAAAATAAAGGCATTTATTATTTTGAAATAGCACAAATTATTGGTTGTTGCTTGGCATTTATCAACATATAAAGGCATTTATCAATACACAACTGTTGGACCCCAAATATTTTGTTTTGAATCATATCAGCCTACTCAAAACTGACTAAGTTTTGGTATAAGTACGTGGGTGAGCTCACCATTTTATTCTAAAAGAGTGTCATGGTCCAAGTATCCTGTTACAAGCAGTTTTTACTGAACTTTAGGTTCTCTAGGAAGTCATAAGTGTTTGAGTAGCATGGAAATGCAGTAAGTTGGGTAATAGTATAACCTGCATCAGCAATGAAGTGTAAAAATGACCAGTTCAGTTGAAAAAATAAAGACACGAGCAAAAAAAAAATAGAAATAGCATGCCAAAAATTTACCATGTAAATGATGTATGCAGAACAATGAAGAGATGTAATAATAGCTATAGTTCACAAATTAGAGAAAGAAACAATTAAAACTATGATACTGAAGAAGGTCCATGTAATAAATTACCTTGCTAGCAAGTACAACCAGCCTTGTGCTGCTCTGAAATCCTGACTGCCTTCAGAGACATTGGAAGACTGTCTTCAAAGATATTGGAAGACCTGGCCAGAGAACATTAGTAAGTCTATAGACCACTCTTTTCTATGCTTTTTTCAAGAAAAAGTTTCCTCCCGGTCCTTTAGTAGGAAGTAAGTAAACGTTCTCAGGCAAAGAGCTAAAACAAGCACGCACACTGCTTCTTATATTAATTTTTGTCTTCTAAAAGTTCACTGATAAGATATGTGCTTGGTATAACTATAAACAAACATGCTCATATGGAAAAAAAATTTACCAAATCTATGCAATAGTAAATGTTACAAAAATTTATCTATACACAAATGCTTTGTTTATTGAGCATGTGGCAAAAAGCCAACCTAAATAGAAGCATATAACAATATTAGTAAGCAACAATACATCAACAATGGAGCTTCAATCAAGTAAGAAGAAAGATTTTAGGAAGAAATTTAGCCTAGTCTTCTCTAAATTCCCTTATATGAATCCATTTGTTCACAGAGGCCACTCGAATCCATATCATTCTCTTTAAGGAGCTTAGCTGAAATTTAAAGGAAATATGAGCCTAGTTGAACTCTGAATTCAACCTGTGTAAAGGATGAAGGGAGAGGACGTACCTTCACCTCAGTGAGCTGTATAGACAATAAGAAATAGACACAATAGGTTAATGAAATAGCCATAATAGGTTAACTGGCAACCTCTTTTCACCAACTATAAACTAAGAAAACAGACGAACAAACAAAATCATTAATCCAACCTAGGGGTAGAGGAGGGGATGAAGGAGAGAAATCATGAATTCAACTTGTGTAGAGGAAAGGATGAAGGGAGAGGACGTACCTTCACCTCACACCTAGACTTTCCTATAGCACCTCATACCTAGGGTTTCCTGTAGCAAGACAAAATCACAAAGGAGAGGAAGAAGATGGCGGGAGCAAGAAGAGGAGAGCGCCGCGAGAAAAGGAGGCCACCACTCCTTCGCCCCCTCTACCGTCGTGCGCTCCCATCGCCGTTGCCCGCCACAGTCTTGGGCCGCCGTCGCGCGCCTCGTGCCCTCAGTCGACAGCACGGCCATGGAGAGAAGCGAGAGGGAGAGGAGGGGAGGAGGAGGAGGCCGGCCCGCGCCGCGATGGTGATGGGCAGCGACGGTGTTGGAGGAGGCGAGCACGCTGGAGGAGGAGGCGGCGCACGGGTGTTGTGGTCGGGGCGAGAAAGAAGTGATGAGGAGTTACGGAAGATATTTTTCTTCTCCAAAGAGAAGTAGAAGCTGACTATATATTTGAGTCTATAGATGCGAAGCAGAAACCAAAGAAGCGAGCTGGAAGCTAGAGAAGACAAAGAAAAGACCAAGAAGCAGCTTCTAGCTTCCAGCTTCTCATCAAATCTGAACCATACAATGAAGATCGGACGGTTCATGATTTCTTGATGACGTGGCTCACCTCCCCTCTCGAGGAGCTGTCCATCTTTATATTGTCTTTATGAAACAAGCGGTGGGCAGGAGTAGGCATGCATGCATGACACTATGAGACAGAACCAGGGCTATGTCAATTCACGAACTCACATCTCACTTGGCCTCGGCATAGTTTTCATGTGCTTGGCCAATGCCCTATTGCACATTACAATTTTAATTCGTACACCACTGCACTCCAATAAGTACCATTGTCCTCTTCCCTTGCTAATTTGTCCATACATTCTATCATAGACAACTAACTAGTACAATCCTCATCAGGTACTATGTGAACTATGAACATTGTGGAGATAATAATAATGATCAAGCCAAGCTAAATTTACCTGATGATGACTAGCATAAGTCCAAAGTTCGCACCTGGGTCAACATTATTAAGGATGTATACATACACATAGGAAGGGTAAAGTAGTCTGACCTATAACTCAAAGCAGTCAACAATTAATCTCTACATTCAATAAGGGCCATAGTTCATACATTGTATTGACGATCTCGATCAATGTATGGCAGTTGATAACGAGCTCGGACAAATAATGTGCACTGCCTGGTCCATTGGGCTCTTTTTGCATGAAAACACAAGAAATAGGGGTAGGCCTGAATCTTTTCTTTTGGAAATGCTTGACTAAGACTGATGACACATATGGATCACATTGAATCTAGCCAAGAAGCAGACCACACACAGTGAAAGAGAAGAGATCACATGCGTGTTCTTGGCAAGTGGAAGTCAGTGTACGTTTTTAGCAGCTCCCCTCCAGGAGAAATGCTTTAGATGCGTAATATATATTTGCAGTCTATGATTAGTGCTGATACCTCACGTTTAGGCCAAAGTCTAGGACCCTGAAGGCATAAACTGGACATATGATTAAGGCGTACAAACCCTAAACCCCTAAACAATAAATATCAGTGACCTAGCTTATGGCTTGATCCTTACATTTGCTAGCTGGCTAGGCTAGGCGTGTGCAGCGTGGAGGGGGCGACGGTGGTGGAAGAGAGAGATAGGGATGAACCACTTCTATTATTGATTTCATCAATCTTCAAGTATTTGTAACCTCTCTAACCTAACTTATCCTTAAGCAAGAATTTCTATGGATATTCTCTTTCTTAATTTTACATCTCCTAATTATAGAAATTATTTTATTGATAGAAACTTGACATGGACGAGGCGGAGGTGATGACTAGCGCGCTACACGTGTGGGGGGTAGCGCCCCTTCCTCTTCCTCGGCGTGTGCGGCGCCCCTCCCTCTTCCTCGGCGTGTGCGGCGCCCTAGCCAGGCCCATGTCGCTGTCGTTCTCCACTTGGGCCCAATTTTCCTGCCAGATAGTTTGACCCGTGTTGCACCCGTTACAGAGTATGTTGCAAGTATTTTCATATGTTGCAGTGGCTATACACATATGTTGTAAGTTTTTTTTTCAAATGTTTGAGACGCTTGTTGCAATAAGTGTTTTATGTTGCAAGTGTTTCAAGTTTCAAGCTTATACTCTTTGGACTAGGGCCCGTGCTAGCTCCACCGCTTATTGACACACTCTTATTTGGTTCCATATTTTCTTTACAATATATTACAACTACAACTATATATGCATGAAGGGCCATACAAATTAATTCTTTCAGTTAATTAATTAACATAATTTCATTTCAATAACATATTGTTAATCCTTGCTTGATACGATCGAGCGAGTACGTTTAAAATCTCCAGGTATCCACAAGATGGGATTAAGTACATTTATTAAATCTTCACGTACCCACAAGATAGATTAATAAGTACATTTAAAATCTCCAGCTACCCACCAGATAGGATTATGGATATATTTTTTATTATAATTAAATAATATAAACCAAAAGATAAAGAAGGAGGCCGCGGCCACCACGACAGTTCTCATGAGAAAAAAAAGGAGACCTGCTACATCGGCCGAACAATCTGAAACGGACACTACAAAGCCGCACCAGTGCCGCAATCCGTCCACCAACGACAACAGGCCGCTGGCGACGTCTACAATTATATATGGCCGGTTAAGGCAACGCCGATCTCAATTTTCAATCGACCGCCTCCGTCCCCCGGAACCCGCGCATAGGGTGAGAGCTCTCTCGCTAGTTCGCTCGCCGAGGTTTACTCGCCCTTTCTTCCTCGGCCCTAGGTACCGACGAAGTCACGAAGGGTGAGCGCGCGCACTCATCGCTTGTTTGCTCGCAGAAGGTTATTCGCCCAAGGTACGTACTTCGTCCCCCGATGGATCGATCCATCTGCCTCGCCTATGAAGGCCTTAGCTGAACGGTTAATTCTTGGTTCGTTTGTGTTGGTAGATCGGTAGGGTGGAATTATCTCGTTTTCCGCTAGGTTCCTTTTTGATCTTATCTAAAGATGGGGGCGATCCATCTGATCAGCGGAGGAGCACCGGTTGCTCCATATGTACTAGGTCCTGCCTTGCGACTTGCTATGCTGGCTTGTACATCTTGCTCTTACTGGTTTGGGCTCCGGAGTTGATGCTCGTGGCGGGAACGACAGGAGGGAGGTGGACATGGCGGCGAATTAAGCTCCGGGCGGCCCGGAGAAGTAGTTTGGGGCGTAGCTGGACGACGCCGCACACTGTGACGACGGCGGAGCAGAGTAACAAGTTGGCGAGGAACGCCCCTAGCTAGCTCTACCATTGGCCTTGACAGCTGCCGCGTCATCCATGGACCCAGATTCAAATTCTTATTCTCCAATGCTATATAGCTACTCAGCTTCTGCTAATCGCATGCCATCAGCTGATTTGTCACACTTGCCGCTGCTGCGCTCGTTTCCCAGCAGGCCGGTTTCTACAATGGCCGGCACAACGACACTAACCGGCGGCCTTCCATGTCCGGCACATACTTCCTGTTTTATTTGTGCCCCCGCATGCTCTGGTTGGTTTACTGCTCATATGTACTCTAATAATCTGATTCGCTCTTGGTTGCAGGGAATATGGCTGCTTCCGTCGTGGCATCCTCAGGCTGGAAGAGGGGGAAGGTCAAGGCCGTGCCTTCTGGTGACACCCTGTTAATAATGGCCATTGTACCAGGGGATGCAGTCCCACCAGAGAAGTCACTGATCTTATCGTGCATCATCGCTCCAAGGCTGGTAAGATCTCATGTACATCGATCCATAAATCCACATTTCATATATATGTGTGGTGATACTGATTTGATGTTTGCTTTAGGCACGTCGTTATGGAACAGATGAACCATTTGCTTGGGAAAGTAGGGAATTTCTCAGAAAATTCTGCATTGGAAAGGTCTTTGCATATGTCTTATATGAACACACATACATATATGTACTCTTATGAGCTCTCCTTGTGTGCAATATCTTATGTTTTTTACAACTAATATGAACCAAAACTAAAAGCAGGATATTCTTTTTAAAGTGGACTCTACTGCCTCAGGCCGTGAGTATGGAACAGTTTATCTAGGTGACACAAATATTGCATACCTTGTAGTTGCCCATGGGTTTGCCAAGGTGAGAAGATCTTTCACTCTATTGCTTTGGTGATCTTCTCATATTCTATTTTATGTGTCATTTTATTCTAAAAGCTATTCCGGTTGATTATCAGGTAAAAGAGCAAGTTCGTCATGACAACAATCCATATATCACAGAATTGCTAAGATTGGAGGATAAGGCTAAAGATCAAGGTTTAGGTTGTTGGAGTAAGGTTAGTATATGAGATTTACCAAACGTCAAGTTAACATGCATTAGAGCATACTTGTTAGTTTATATATCTTATTGGTTATTTATGTAGGAACACGGCATTACAGAGGCTTCAATTAGAATTCTGCCATCATCAACCAACCCTTCTGAAGTAAAGGGTTTTCTTGCTCAGATGAAAGGGAAGACCTTGGATGCTATTGTCGAGCAAGTCCGTGATGGTAGTACCATCCGAGTTTACTTGTTTCCTAGTTTTCATTTTGTTCAGGTTTATGTTGCTGGAGTTAAGGTAATATTCTTGTTGTATGTTGTCATTTTACTCTTTCCTTTACCTCCTCTTAAATTGAAGATTTTGAACAAAGAAAAAAATGTTTGTTGTCTCATATCATAGGCTCCATCTATGGGAAGACAAGCATTCATTTTAAGTATGGCTTCTCAAGCTGGAGCTACTAGAGATGTCAATGTGAATAGTTCAGCAACAGCTCAAGTACCTATGGCAGCAGAACAAAAGTTTGTACCATCATCATCTACTTATTCTGAAATTCCACCAGATCGGTTCGGTAGGGAAGCCAAACACTTCACTGAGACAAGAGTTCTCAACAGAGAAGTAAGTTTGGTTTGTTCACTATTAAGTTATTACAATTGCAATTCAGAGCTTAATACTACCTTTTGATACGAATTATATACATTCGGAGCTTAATTCCTATATGTTCACATTCTATGTAGGTACGGATTATATTGAGGGGCACAGACAGTTTTGACAACATGTTTGCTTCAGTGTATTATTGTGATGGAAGTACTAATAAGGATTTAGCACTTGAGCTTATAGAAAACGTATGGATTATTGCTTGTCCTTTCACCAATAAAATATTGCTGCATTAGTTAAAAATTTAACTTACCTTCGTGCACCTTCTATCTCTTTTTCATACAGGGGTTTGCAAAGTATATGGAATGGAGTGCGAACATGCTTGGGGATGAAACCAGAAAAAACCTAAAGAATGCAGATATTCAGGCTAAGAAGGAGCAACTAAGGATATGGACTGGATTTCAGCCACCTGCTACAAATACAAGACCCATAAACAACCAGAAATTCACTGGAAAAGTAAGTTCCTTCACCGTTACCCATGTTCTTTGTATAGAATTAGCATTAATATATTCAGTTCTTGTTTCATGGTCATTTAAATGGAATTAGCATTAATGTATTTGCATTAGAAGTGGGAAATATTAATTGCATACTTTGAAGTTTCATGGGAGAAACAAGAATACTACATCCATAATAAATGTAAGCCATATTTTCATTCAATGAACTGACCATACTCAAGAACTTTATAGCGGTTGATTGTGTAAAATAAAATTAAGAGTCAAAATCCACTCTTAAAGATATTTTTGTTCTATGAAAATACACAAAAAGAGTATATAAATATTTTGATCTAGTTACCTATGAAAGAATATTCTATGTATGTTTAATAAAGTAGCAAATTCAAATCTCTGTTACCTTTTTTAACATGTATTGCCGCAGTATTAGGCTATGCATGTAAGAGCAGTCACAACAATGGCTGCACTATTTTTCATTGTAATTTAATTTAATGCACACCGATGAACACCAGTATTAGTTGTTTTGTGTTAGCAAAGCCACGCAGAAAATCGAATCATATTGTATATGTGGTACGTGCACAAACTAATTAAATTGAGGGATGGCTTCTGAATTATGGCTTATGTGGTCTTTCTCTTATCAATTAGAGCAATGCTACCATACATTTTTTACTTTCTACTACGAGGTAATTTCTCAAATGAACCTAAGCCATTGATTTTAAGTTTTTTAAGTTAGTTATCTGATTAGTTTAATATAAAGAAGAAAGAAAAATATCATAAAAAATCCACATGTCAAGGAAGAGATTCCTTTCCCTTGCTGCCGTGCAGACAGCCCCTCCCTTTGGGCTCAACGTGTGAATACATTACTATTTCTGCTATATTTTTTTTACCTTTTGTTAATATGTACGTGTATATACGTCACATGCAAAAAAATTTAGACTAAATACTCTTAGTTCTTTAGTTTATTTACTGAGTTACATTAAAGTGTTACACCGCTCATAATACATACTTAGTTAAAAAAAATGTTGCATACATGAATAATATCAACCACTTAAAGTTTTGTATCCAACGTCACATTTTATATTGAGCATGTAAAGAGGCAACATGAAGTTTTATGTATACACACGTAGAGATGTATGTTGGACACGTCCTTTATGCACACTACAGGGTTGAAGTATAATACTACTGCTGTTTTATATTGGAATCGTACAGGGTAGTTGAAGTATAATGCTACTGTTGTTTTATATTGGAATCGTAAAGGAAGTATAATACTACTGTTGTTTTTATGAGAACATCAACTCCTGGTGTCGAAGATTCATCTCTATTATTTTGAAAAATTATTAACAAATTATATAAACTTTTGACAAATCTTACATTCGATGGTTCTAAGATTGCAACATGTTTTATTTAATTGCCCGTGCATTATCATGTGTACTAATATGGTTTGGATTAATATCACTACAGGTCATAGAGGTGGTGAATGGGTACTGTGTAATTGTTGCCGATGATGTTGCACCTTGTGGAAATTCTTTGGCAGAACGCCGAGTAAACCTTTCTAGCATCAGAGCTCCTAAGTTGGTTCATCCTTCTGGTGTGAGCGAAACTATTGAACATTTTGCTCGTGCAGCCAAGGAATTCTTGCGCACACGACTGATTGGTAAACAAGTATGGAAAATGTATTGTTTTATTCGTTATCTTTTTAAAATAATATACTAATTGTTAGTGACAAATTGAGAAAAGAGAGCATACAATTTTTGTTCTTTACAATTTAGCATTTGATCTCATGATCTTATACTCCTTCAATCTTTAAACATTCAGGTTTATGTATCAATGGAGTATTCTAGGAGAATCAACATTGCAAATGGACAGGTTGTCAGTAACAAAACCAACCAAGTTGACACCAGAGTTTTAGATTATGGATCCGTCTTCCTACCATCGCTAGTTGATGGAAGTGATTCTCCTTCCCCTAATAGCTCTGGCAACCCGCTTGGAGCCAATGTGGGTGTGCTTCTACTGTCACGAGGATTTGCTGATATCACAAGACATCGGGACTACGAGGAGAGGTCACACCATTACGATGCACTCCTGGGGGCCTATTCGCGTGCTGAAAAAGCAAAGAAAGGATACCACTCCAAAAAGGATTATCCTGTGACTCACTTGAATGATTTGACTACAGTTAGGATTTTTCTCTTTCTAGAGAAATTATTTTTTATCATTGTTTCTTACCTCAGATCAATTATTTAA
Source organism: Themeda triandra (assembly GCA_018135685.1). Lineage (NCBI taxonomy): Eukaryota > Viridiplantae > Streptophyta > Magnoliopsida > Poales > Poaceae > Themeda > Themeda triandra. The sequence goes on along the minus strand of JAENPR010000005.1, from coordinate 1,163,887 downwards.
TCCAGCTTTGTTTTCTAGGTTCCTGCAAAGAAGGCAAGGGAGTTTTTCCATTTGTTGCAGCGAAATAAAAAGCATTCTGCTGTTGTGGACTACATTTTTAGTGGCCATCGCTTCAAACTAACACTACCTCACGAGACAAGCACCATTGTATTTTCATTCTCTTGTGTTCGGTGCCCTGGTAAAAATGAACCCTACTCAGATGACGCCATGAGTTTGATGAGAAGAAGGATACTCCAACGTGACGTGGAGGTACATTATTTCCTTTTTTATTTGATTGTCTACTTGCAATTTCTTGTTCTACTTCTACTTATATTTTTCTCTTCGCTTCATACTCTTGGCTATGCATTTCTCTAAAGGATGTTGAGTGCGCATGCTTGTACAGATTGAGATTGAAGCAGTGGACAAGAGTGGAACATTCTTAGGTTCCTTATGGGAGTCCAAGACCAATATGGCTTCTGTTCTTCTTCAAGTTGGCCTAGCCAAACTTAGTTCATTTGGACTCGACAAGAATCCCTATGCTCAAAATCTCATCAGGGCGGAGGAAGGCGCAAAGCAGAAAAAACTGAAGGTGATGTATTTCTGTTTTTATGATAGAGATAGAACATGTAAATGTTCAGTTAATTATAGCACTCTTTGTTTCCAGGTGTGGGAGAATTACAATGAACTAGAAGTCATTCCCCAAGGATCCATGACTGATAAAAATGGAAAAGAGACTTTCAAGGTTTGTCTACTTATTTTTTTTATTGTACATGAGAACATACACAATACAAATATTCTAATTAACTTTTGCTATGTTCTTTCAAGGTTATTGTAACTGAAGTGCTTGGTGGTGGAAAGTTCTATGCCAATATAGTTGGTGACCGTCGCATGGTCTACATCCAACAACAGCTTGCTTCTCTAAAATTCAATGAAAAATCAGAAACCTCAAAAGATACCTCTAATATGTTGGAAAATCAAGATCAACCAACCAATACTCAACCAGATACTTTGGAAGTTAAAGTTAAGCCACATAATCATGTGGTTCCTCTTCCTGCTAGGTGGTCTAGTTTGTTTAAAGATCACCAAAATACAATGAAAGGTGAAGCTAAATTTGGTGAAGAGCCATACACTTCTAAAGTTAATGATTCATCAAATGATATTCCATTTAATCCAACAAAGGGAGATGTGGTTTTAGCCCAGTACAGCCTCGACAATTCATGGAACAGAGCAATGGTATGATGAAACCCAATTTTATATTCCTATATAAATATAAGTATTAAATATTTATATATTCTTTGCTCAATGTTTTTCTTGGTCTGCAACTTTAGTTCTCTAGGAAAATCCTAATTCTCTATCTTTTTTTTCCCCCACTAGACTCCTGTCCGTATGTCAAATTTTGAATACACACTTATAGAAGTTTCCTGCTCTGCAGATTGTGAGTGAACATCAGGGTCAAACAGAGAGGGAGTTCGAGGTGTTTTATATTGATTATGGAAACCAAGAGATTGTTACTTACAACCACTTGAGACCTGCACCTGCGAAATTTTCTATTTCTATGATTCCTCCATTAGCCAAGCTGTGCAGTCTTGCATCCGTTGTTGTTCCTGACATAATGGATGACCTTGGTGATGAAGCTGCAGGGTATTTAAGAATGCTCTTGCTTGACAATGAGTTCAAAGCAACAATTGAAGAGCATGGTTGTGTGGGGGCGAAGCTAGAAGGACAAGGAACCGGAGAAGTACTCATTGTGAGTATGGATGATGAAGATGCTGAATGCAGCATCAGTGCTGCAATGCTAGAGGTATGATATTCTCAATTTTTTCATTGATTGATTGAAAAACACGGTACCTCTCCATTCGGTTCTCAATTGATATTGATAATGCATAATTTAGTTAACAATAATATCATATAGTGGCTAATGTACAACATTCTTTCTAGAGTATTAATTTTTTGTTTGTCAGCAGAATGGTTTGGCTCTGCTCGACAGGAAAAGGTGGAACTCAGAGAGGGGGGCTACCATGGAAAACCTGGAGGAGCTCCAAGAATATGCAAAGAAGATGCATCATGGCATTTGGCAGCTGCAGGCGCCTGATAAATCTGAAGAAAAAGGCAAGGCGCTTGACGTTAATGACAATGAAGACCTACTCTAGCGCCAGCTCGAGCTACCAGTTACCAAGGGTTATGATCTCGTCAAACCCATCGCTTCCAAGTCCACCACAACCCCCCGAATCCATGTTGTGGTTGGGTCATTGTTGTAATATAAACATGTGATCAAGTACAAGATGTTTTATATTCAGTGAAGGAAAGCTCTGTGGGTTAATAATTGATGTGCATTTGAATCAGCAGTGTAGGCCAGTCCTCGCATTTTGCAAACAGATATGGCATCTAGTACTAAACTATTAAGGTGCTTGCAGCTTAGAGCATCTCCAACAGTTTGCCAAAATTTACTTGGCAAATATCATGATTTGGCAACTCCTTAAAATATATGGCAAGTGAAAAAATGAACTCTCTCCAACGGTTTGCCATTTTAACTTGGTATAAAATTTAAAAGGTAGACCCACATCCCACTAGTTACAACTGAAGGACCGTGACTTCTCTCTCTTTCGACAAGTGAAGCTCAGAGAATCTGCAGCCAGTCTTCTGTTCCATTAGCAACAACAGGCTAATCTTGTGTTCCATGCTAAACTACAGTATCATGCACATCACGCCAAACAGCGTTCAGTAGCCAAAACAAAACCAGGTAGCGAGCAGTAGCAGTAGCAGTAGCTAGGACACAAGACATGAACTTTGGCCTCGGTTCAGTGAATATAAAAATACATAAATGAAATATATAGTACTCCAACATATATGTGATAATGTACTCGGTTTGTAGTAGCACAAAGACGAAAAACTGAATGACAAATACGATGAACAATATATACAAGATCATGTACTAGTCCTACCAGCAGCAGCAAAGAAAGCAGCAGCAAGCGGGCAGCAGCAAAGAAGGCAGCAGCAAGTGCAAGCGGGCAAGCAGAAGGGCGACAGCCATCAGCCGGGCAAGGAGAGGCAAAGCATCAGCATGAACCCTAGCGAACCGAACAGAAACAAACTAGTGCGCCCGCAGCGGCGGCCTCTGGACAGCGCCAGACCATCGGTTAACCACGAATTGATGAGCGTGGCAATGCGGCCTGGGGTGGAGACTCGCGATATCGGGGTGGCCGAGCGGAGCTGCGCCTCTCACGAGCGCCGCGAGCTCGCGCATGGGGGCGAGCGCGAGCGCGAGCGCGACCACGCCGTGAAGGGGTCCTCCCATAGGCGGTGCAGCATCGCGTGCTCCAGCTCCAGATTAGATCGGCGTCGAGATGTGATCGCGGGGAACGAGCGGAGGAATTGTCCTCGCGACGGAATAGTGACGAGGCCGCAAAAGGACACGACGACAGAGGCCGGGCTTGGCGCAGATGAGACCGCGAGAAACCTAGGAGCGAGAGGAATTTTCATCGCGAGCGCGGGAAGGGAAGCGGCGGCCGCGGAGGAGGGACGCGGAGCAGGATACGTGCGCGTAAAGATACCAGCGCGGAGGGGAAGAATAGCAAGTTGGGAAAAATACAGTTCATTTGGCAAACTGTTGGAGAAGAAATTTGCTTGTTTTGCTTTGCCAAATTTTTAAGGATAAGAACCTTATTTACCAAACTGTTGGAGATGTTCTTATAAATATCATGTCGTCAATGCTATTTTTTTTAATTTCCGGTGTTTGTCATTTTCTACAAGAAAACAAATAACATGTTCCCTATTAAAGTTTTGGATGTTAAACAAAATCTTTTTTTTGGCTCAAGGTTTGTTGTGTGACCCATTTTGGTAGTAGGAAACCTATGTTACACGGATACTCCAGGGGGTGACGTATCCGTATCCGATAATACGCGGATACGGATACTGGATACACCATTTTAGTGGGTTTTCTTTTTAAAAAAGTGGTATCCGGTATCCGATACGTATTGTATCGGATACCCGTACCCGTACTCGTGTAATGTAGTAGGAAACTGGCTGATAGATTTAAATTTGCTGATAACAATGGCTAAATGGGGAAATTAATTATTGGCAATGACCTCCCAATAATCAGAAGCACTGAGAAACATGGAGAACAAATTAAATGAACATGCTTTGGATTTAGACAAACATTTGAATTTTGGGGTTGGTACATACAGAGGAAAACATTTGGATTTGGGGGATGGTACAGAGGACTCGGAGGATGAAATAAATTTTCTTGAGCTAAATAAATCGGATTTGGGGGTGGTACAGAGGACTCGGAGAATGAAATATTTTTTCTTGAGCTGAGGAGTTTAGTGATGGAGATGACAGCAATCAATACGATTTACAGGTTGTCCTGACAAAGAAAAAGTTTAACTCCAAGAAGAAAAAAAGAGATCTAATAAATAGTAAAAGCAAGAAAATTCATGTTAAAAATGAGAGTTTTTTTTTGGAACTGTAATGGCTTAGGAGACCTTCTGATCTAGTACGTGTGAAAAAGATTTGTGGCTTATCACTTATCAGAAACAGGTAGGAGGGATTTATCCGAATTTTTTTCTTGAAAAGCTGTGTGGTTGAAGGAATTTTTGTGGCATTGTAATTTGCAAACCACCTCAGGGAAGATCCAGTGGCGCCATCCTCTCCTCAAGCGTCGTGCAGAGCCTTGTTCCATCCTTTTTTTCATACAAAGAGCACTGGTGACACATACGGACTGGAGCTCGGAGCAATGATGCCGTCAGACAACATTTGAGCCAACTGCTTGTCAATCTCACCCTTTTGTGCTGGGGAATAGCGATAAGGCCGTACATTCACAGGACAGCGCCAGGTAGCATCTAAATGTGATGATCAAATGATCGTGCTAGACTTAAGCCCATGTTATTCCTGAAAGATGTCTGCATATTCGCTCAACAGCAATTGTACAGCAGCAGGCAACTGTAACTGATCCGGCAAGGTGACAGTATGTAGTGCGGCCTCCTGATCAGGCAGCTGTAAGACTGGTGTAGCACTTTTGAACTGCAAGCAATCTGAGACTGCATCATTCTTGATCATAGCTTGCAACAGGACTGAACAAACAGAAGTACAGCTTGTCAGAGATGATTTGATGTCGTGCAGTGTAATGCACTTGCCAATGACAGTGAAACGCAAAAAACTTCTTGGCCCAATTGAGCCAGTCTCGATCCAACACCATATCAAAGCATTTCAAGGCAACGACTCCAGCTTCCAAGATAAATGTATGATTCTGGGCAGTCCACTGCAAATTGGGCACGCGGGATGAGCATATCAGAGGTGATCCATTGGCTGCCATGAACTTTGTCGGCTCTGTCAGTGATGCCTGCAACTGTAAACTTTGTACCAGCTTGTCACTGATAAATGTACCAACATCCCCGAGTCAACCAAAATCAACATCTTCGTCTTGGCACTACGGCCAGTTAGCTCTGTCGAGATGGCTCTGTTGAAGGAACACTGCTGATTACAGAGATGACATCCGCACTTTTAGTAATATCGGCTGACTCCAAAACAGGGTCCACTTCAGAGATAGCATCGAGCAATTCCTCAATGACATGTAGTGACACTTTGGCTCGATATAAGTATGGTTGTGACTCACTTTTCACCGCACTTTAAGCATAAGCCGTTCCTCTTTCTGAAATCCTGCAGGGCCAGCAGCATGTCATCAGATTCTTGGCGTGTCTGCCCGAGCTTAGCTTTACCTCAATCTCCGGGCTTCTGACGGTCACCCATCGGGCGTGCAACAGACTTGTGGGACTCCCAGGCGCCTGATCTTGGCTTCAAGCGGTTCAGCTCCTCTTCTCGCTGGAACGCCAAGGCGCTGGCCATCACAACGTCCTTGGGACGACGAAGAGCGATGACTGAGAGTACTTCTTCGCGTAAGCCGGCAAGGAACTGAGTAACGAAGAAGGTGTCGTCGCACGCCGGGTTGTCGAGGAGAATAGCATGGGCCAGCTTCTCGAACTCTTGGTGGTATTCAGCAACCGATCCCTTCTGCATCAACTGGTTGAATTGCTTCAGCTGCAACGGATACTGGTCCCTGTCGAAGTGCTCGAACACCAAGTGGTATAGCTTCTCCCACTCCCACTCTCGCTCTCGCCTGAGCATGCGGAAGAAACGTCGGTGGCACAGGCTGTGGAAGAGGTGGTGGCGGGGACGATGCTCCAACTGCGTGATGCTTGCCGTCCGTGCCAGCCCGCTCCGCCATGGTCGTCGTCCGTCTGTTGAAACAAAGCTCCGAACGACTCGTCCGCGGTCATCCGCCAGGCTTCCATCCGGCTCCACTTGTCCAACGACTCCTTCATCTCCTGGAATCTCTCAAGCTTGTTGGAGAGGAGATCAACCTTGGTCGTCAGCTCCTCCAAAGAAGGTGCCATCGCTCGCTGAATCTTCGATGGTTGCCGCTTTGGCGCCAGGATGAACAACCACACGGCGAGAGTTCACCGCGAACCAGAACAAAAATTGGGCGATGGATTCGTGGCTCTGGGTACCGATTGTCGGGATGCGGATCAAGAACCTGACGGAAGGTGTCACTGGAATCAGGCTTAGATAAGAACGGACAAGAACGAATAGGATTCAGAACATGGGCGGATCTACAGGGTATGCCAGGTATGCACCGGCATACCCTGCAGCTCCAGCGAGTAGAGGACGTAGAATACATGTATTTGTAAAAAGAAAACAAGAAAGAATTACTGGAGAACACGATAACGCAGCAGCCGCTGCTACGGCCTTGCCTAACGGCCCTTTTTAGGCCCATGCAACCACACGGCGGGAGGTCCTGAATTCCTGATGCGTGCGTCTTTCTTGTAGGCTCCACGGCTCCGGCCATCTTATCAATTGATTCACCCAAATATTGATCCAATCCAAACTGCTGTGTTGCTACCTGCTCGCTGTAAGTGCTCACAAAGCCTAACTACCTGATTAAGATGATGAAAGGGTGATAATCTTTTGTATGATTTTCAAAATGGTTTCTATTTAGTAAAAAGTAAACTTAAGAAATAAGATGGGTGACAATCTTTTGTATGATTGTCTAGTCACATTTAATAATGACATATTTTCATTGTAGTGGATAAAATAATATATTTGAGACATTTTTAGGTGCTAATTTTAGAGCACACCCAATGTCTAGCTTAATCTTTGAATTTAAGCCTGAACATGATTTTAATGCATGTGATTTTACCAAATTGGAATTTGACACATGGTTTGAAAATGGTTTTACTAAATTGCATCAAAAAAAATTTCATGGTGCATACCCTGTACTGAAATCCTAGATCCGCCAATCAGAAAAATAGTTCAGAGGGAAAGGTTTGTTCATTCAGTAACAGGGTATCCACCGAGCCACCGCCTTGACGCGGTCACGCACTCCACACGGCCTGTTACTGAACCGACAAAGTAATGCTAGACTCCGTCATCACCCAACCGTAGGCGTCTACCTCCCTGCATCTGACACTCCAGTTTCTCTAGCCAGAGCGAAATTCCCTTTTCACGATCGCGCGCTCACTTCCTGTTCGAGCGAACGCTCCGCACGTGTTCCAGCGAACGCTCCGTGCGTGGGGCTGTGTCCTTTCTTTTTTTTCTTTTTCCATTATGCTGATGTCACGGCCCAAACGACAAAAAGGAAAGTATTTATTTTAACTCGCTATAATTTACCGTGTATCCGTTTTTAATTCCGTTTGCAGATATTCTATGCGACGAGACGAATGAAACTAGATCCCACTTGAATATGTTTTGAAAAAAAATTATTTTTCAACTTTTTCCTATACTGTTGTAATTGTTTGCATAAGTTTTATCAATGTTCTGCCACCTAAGTTACATGTAAATTTATGTGTATAAGTTAGATTCTAACTTTGCAACATTGTAATATATATGTTTTCACGTGATAAGTTAAGTGTATAAGATACGAGCCTAACTTAGAAACGTTGAAGATTATGTAAGTTAAGCGTGTAAGTTAGATTCTAACTTTTGTAACGTGTAAAATATGTGTTTTCATGTAATAAGTTAAAAGTATAATTCAGAACCATAACTTATAAGCGCTGAAAATCATGTAAGTTATGTGTATAAGTTAGATTTTAAATTAGACATATAAGTTATGAAATGTAAGCTATGCATTTGAATTTGCAACTTTACTTTTTTTTTTTTGCTAAAAATAAAAATTTTTCCAAAATTTTTTTGCCAAAAAAGTTTCGCCGTCTTTGCCTCAAATCCCTGCTTGGGCACATGATTTAGTCATGCCGTGCACCGTACGCACCTCAAACACACACATTTATCTATATTTGGTAAATTGCTGCATGCATTTATTTTCTAAAATGGAAATAAGTCTTGTCGGAGATCGTCCGCTCGTTCCGCTGCTGGCGCGCGTGCGCGAATTAGTCGCTCCGTAGCCAGAGTCATGCTATAAAAAGTCTGGTTGGTATACGTGCCTAGCAAATTTTGGTTTCGACACGTGCCCGATGACTTAGCAATAGACATATGTTTAAGCAATAATAACGTTCTGTCTTTTGGGAAATTTAGGAGAAAAAAGAACTAATGACTTGCTCTAGTGTAAGGTTGATGTTTTTTTTTTAAAAAAACGTGCTTGGCACGTGCCTCATTAAGAGAAGGTAAAGTTGATGTTCTTACGGCAGTAATTCTATAGAGTATTAAAGCTTTATTATTGCTTTGATGGTTTACATTTTAGCTTCATAATATATATCTGCACTATACAAATTCTATTCTAAGTTTATATCTCTAATCTCTAATACATGTCTAATGATGGCAAAGATCCCATTTCTATCATTTCTCCATGCATCCAGTGCTTCATTAATAAATATGTCTGTTGGCATAGTTGTGTCTTTTGAGGAAACAGGCAGGATTGGAACCCCCACTGGAAATTTATTAAAAACATTAAGAAACAAAGCACAAAGCAATTTCAAGAGACAAAATGGTCAAGAAGAAAATTGCTAAAATTACACAAAGCCTTCTAACCATAAATCTATATAGGGATGATAGGTTGCTTTGGCTCATAGAGGAACTAGAGCAAATTCCTTATTGAAAACACCACTTTGCATCTCTGAATTGAATGAGAGATGTTACTGAACGTAATGTTATTTCAAATCATCCAAACAGTCCAATACATTGTGATGATTATTTTCATAAAGAAAAGTACTCTGAGTTGAACGATACTTTCTAGAACTATCGTGATGTCATTGGTTCTGGGTACAAAAAATGTTTAAGTTGAACCAACAAGCCAAGGCAAAAGACAATGAAATAGAAGGTGGCATAGATCTTCCTCAAACTGCTAGAGAGAGGAGCTTTTCTAGAGCCACTAGAAGCCGCAACCCTAACCGAAGACATAACTCAAAAACGATCTAAAATCAATGGAGGGGCAGAAAATATATGAAGAAAAGCTAGATCAAAGCTCGAACGTTTAGTTTCTTGCAAACAAACCACATCATAAATGGCTGATAAACCGACTAGTACTATTTTGTTGTGAGACAAAAACACTTGCCACGACTGGTAAACCAGGTTGATACATTCAAGTGAACAAGGATATATATTTATTTTGTTTGGGTTTGGTTAGGGAATGCAAGAATCTCAAATTTTAGATCATTTGCTTGCTGCCTTATTTCAGGCTTTGCATGTGCATGCCGGTGATAATAAATATTTTTATCGTTGCTCTATTGATCACAAATCACAAATGTGATATAATGTGAAAAGGGTGGCGGTAATGGCCTCTTCTTAATAAAAACTATAAATTTGCACCGGCTCAAGCGGAAATGCCTATTTATAAGTGTTGCAAATAATTCGAAATACCAATTAAGATAGTGTTGATAAAATGTTTTTATTTAAAATTTGGCACCACAACAGTTTGGACGAAGTTGCAGCAGAGAAAAGGAAGATATCTAGAACTCGATTGATTTACACATGTAACTATGTAAGAGCAACTCCAACAGTTTGTTAAAAGTCACTTGGCAAATCTATGATTTTGACAAGTCTCAAAACCAAATGCCAAGTGAAAAAGAAGTCTTCCAATAGTTTGCTATTTGGGCTTGAAAAGAACTTGACATCCTAGTATTTTTGCCAAAGTCACAAAATTAAGCCTCCAACGCGGTTGGCAAAACTAGTTGTAGTGGATACACGTGATGTCAAGTGATGGAGCACTTGACATATTTGGCAAGTGAAGGAGAATTTTCGCCAAGCTCACGAAAATCGCCAAGTAGTTTCTTATTTGTTGGAGCAATGTTTTTTATAGTTTTGGCAAAAACCTTAGAATGCCAAGTGTGTTTAACAGTTCCTCTAAGTGGCATCGAAGAAAACGGAAGAAAATAACAACTTCTACGGCGACATGGTCATTTCATCCATATGTTTGATACCGTTTGCAAATGTGACAGAAGTTACATGCAGAGAAAAATAAAGCTTGTCTACAAAACTTTTTATGAATGAACAGATACAGAATCTTGAACTATTATAATGGTACGTGTGAAATTGAAAGTCAACCAAGCAGGCATCCTTGAAAATGACTTAAATTTTTTTATTACAATTTTGAGTGTGCCACTACAATTTTTTTTATTACTAGATACCCATTTTTGAACTTTTATAGCGGCATCCATGAAAATGACTCAAAATTTATACACTCCGTATTTCGAGATAGAGACGCCATACCCCACACTTTGACCGGGGCCGGATTACCACCGATATGCGTGTGCGCGGGGCGTCCGACATGGCGTCCAACAAGACCACGGCGTCACGAGTCAGACGTGGCAGCGCGGGATTGGCCAGCACCACGTCCCGCACCCTCCCATTGGCCGGAACAAGTCACGCGACGGCCTCTTCCTCGCAACTGCCCAGATCGACCCATCTCCGCCGTCCCTTCTCCCCCTCTCGTAATCCCAGCCGTCCAGCCACTCCACCGCGCGCGCTTCATATACCCCATCCCTCTGCTCCCTCTCTCGCGGACGCTTCGCTCTGGTTGGAAGGTTTCCAGAAACTCCCCCCGGATCCCTCGAGGAGATCGGGACTGAGAGGAGACGATGGCGGGAGGCCGCGCGCTGCTGCTGCTCCTGGTCTCGGCGCTGCTCGTGCAGATCCGCGCCTCCGACCCGGTAATCTAAGCGAGCCTGCGGCGATTTGGCTTTCGTTTTTTTTTTCCTCGGAATTTTGTGGGTGAGATTTGTGATGGTTTCTCCGGGTTTCGGTGGTTTGGTTTGCAGATTCTGTACGAGCCGTTCGACGAGGACTTCGAGGGGCGGTGGATCGTCTCCAGGAAGGACGAGTACCAAGGTATGCGCGCGGATCGATCTCTCGCGCTGGTTGTGGTCTCGCTAGATCTGTTCAGATCCGTGGGTTTAGTGGGGTTGTGGCTGAGATCGTAGTGTGCGTTGTTTAAATTTGGAGATAGATGTGCAATTACTCATGAGATCCACGACTGATACTGTCAGTCATGTATGTGCTTTAGTTCGATCGGATGTGCTTCGCTGTCCTCCACGTATGCAATCGAAGAGTGTTGTGTTGTCTCCTTCCAGCTTACTACAGTATAACCTTTTGACTGTGTTGACACAAGTTGCAATGGTTTGTAGCTGTTACGAACAGAGGATCGTTGTAGTGACTGGTTTCTGTGTGTGTGTGCTCATTGTTGATATGAATGGTTGATGTTTGTTTAACTGCCAACATGTACTGATCTATTCATTACTGGAGGGACCAAGTAACTTGTACTAGAATAATCAGGAGAGATTTTGGATAATTTTATTTATATGCATGTGTTAATGAATTAGGTTATTCAAAAATGAATAAAAAAATTGTCAGTATGTTCAGGTTGCTAGTGATATCTTATATTCCTGTAATCCTGTGCCACATTAAACATTATTTATATGGAGTAAGCTTGCAATTATTAGGTGCCTCTTAGAATTTTCTAATATGCTATTTATCTGTGAACATTGTTGTCACTGGTCTTAATTTGAATATGTGAATCTATACAACCTCTGTATATTGAACACGACCATAGTTTGACTATGTTTAGTCAAAATTTGCAAAGTTACACTTTCTGAAACAACATGTTGCTTGCATCCCTGTAATGCCACTTTAAACAGTATTCTTATATGCAATCCTTATTTTAACTACTAGTTGTCTGCTACTGTTTGAACATTGTTGTTACTAGTCATATTTTTTTCTTTTTCTATCTGTTTCATAGCTTAATGCCTACATACTCTGGTTTGCAGGTGTGTGGAAGCATGCCAAGAGTGATGGCCATGAGGACTATGGCCTCCTTGTCAGTGAGAAGGCAAGGAAATACGCCATAATCAAGGAGCTTGATGAGCCAGTTACCTTGAAGGATGGGACAGTGGTCCTGCAGTTTGAAGTGAGACTTCAGAATGGCCTTGAATGTGGAGGTGCCTACATTAAGTACATCCGCCCTCAGGAAGCTGGATGGGACGCCAAGGAGTTTGATAATGAGACTCCATACACTATTATGTTTGGTCCAGATAAGTGTGGGTCAACCAACAAGGTTCATTTCATCCTCAAGCACAAGAATCCTAAGACTGGAAAGTATGTTGAGCATCACCTCAAATTCCCACCTTCTGTCCCATATGACAAGCTCTCTCATGTCTACACGGCTATCTTGAAGCCAGACAATGAGGTCAGAATTTTGGTTGATGGGGAAGAAAAGAAGAAGGCAAACTTCCTTTCTGCTGATGATTTTGAGCCAGCACTTATCCCATCCAAGACCATTCCTGACCCTGATGACAAGAAGCCAGAGGACTGGGATGAGAGAGCTAAAATCCCTGATCCAGATGCAGTGAAGCCTGATGACTGGGATGAGGATGCCCCGATGGAAATTGTGGATGAGGAAGCCACCAAGCCTGAGGGATGGTTGGATGATGAACCTGAGGAGATTGATGATCCTGAGGCAGCCAAGCCCGAGGACTGGGATGATGAGGAGGATGGTGAATGGGAGGCGCCAAAGATTGACAACCCCAAGTGTGAAGAGGCACCTGGTTGTGGCGAGTGGAAGAGGCCAATGAAGCAGAATCCTGCTTACAAGGGCAAGTGGCATGCACCTATGATTGACAACCCCAACTACAAGGGAATCTGGAAGCCTCAGGAGATCCCCAACCCTGAGTACTTTGAGCTTGACAAGCCTGATTTTGATCCTATTGCTGCCATTGGTATTGAGATCTGGACAATGCAGGATGGCATCCTGTTTGACAATATCTTGATTGCTGATGATGAGAAGGTTGCCACCTCCATTCTGGAGAAGACCTGGAAGCCCAAGTATGATGTTGAGAAGGAAAAGGAGAAGGCTGAGGAGGCTGCTGCTGGTGCAGATGGTCTTTCTGAGTTCCAGGTGATTTATTTTTCTGATCTTTTGCAGCCATAATTGTAATTTCTTTATTCTTCATTGTTGTTCCATCTTGTCCCTAACTGGTTTTGCCCCTGCAGAAGAAGATTTTTGACGTCCTGTACAAGATTGCTGATGTTCCGTTCTTGGCACCCTATAAGACCAAGATCATTGTGAGTTTTGGAGATATTTGCAGTTCTCACAGTCAAACATTAGGATTCGTGTGTTATCAAGAAAAATAACATGGTCTATGTATATCTTGTACGCAGGATGTTATTGAGAAGGGAGAGAAGCAGCCCAACATCACTATTGGCATTTTGGTCTCCGTTGTTGTCGTGTTTGTTACTGTTCTCTTCAAGATCTTGTTTGGTGGCAAGAAGCCAGTGGTAAGTTATTCCCAACCTTTCGGTAAAAAAAAAGTTATTCCCAACCAATGTATTACTGCTGTCACTGTTCTGAAATTAAAGAGGATGCTCAATCCACACTACATTTGCTTGTTCCAGGCACCTGTGAAACCTGCAGCTGAGGCGAAGAAGCCCAAGGCCACAGAGACTGACGGTGCTGGAAGCAGTGGTGAGAAAGAGGACGAAAAGGAGGAGACGGCAGCCCCACGTCGGAGGACCCGAAGGGAGACGTAGAGACCTATTTTTGATGTGTTCGGCTGTTCTGGCGCCTGCTTATTTTGAGAAACTCTTAATATTTCTGAGTGTATAATAGGAACTTATGTCACCTCTGCGGCTTCCCCTGCTGCTGATTTGTTTTTACATGGTTAGACCAGGACCCTTCACGAGCTGTAGAATTTAGTTCTTGTTGGTCATTTGTGTGCTGTGCCTGACAGGTATAATCACTTGTTCAATCAGATAGAGGTGATGGTTTTTTTGTTGGTAGATCAAATGAAGTAATATTTCATATTTTTTTTTTTGGCAACTGTTCAGTTGGGTGAATGCCTGGATAAGTTCTCGTTTCTGGATGGGTATATTGATTGTTGTCAGTACTCAGCAGGCTGGTGTCTGGATGTTGCATCGCTGAACTGAACTGGCTTGCAATTGTCAATGCATATATGTAGCTGGTTCACTACTATTTGGCTCGACCACCGGTCTTAACCGTTAAAACTGGTGCCTAGGTAGATTCTGGATGCCGATTCAGGAATGGGATCAGTAAAAATGTTGGCATAATGGATACATTCACGTTAGTTGAATGGATAGCAAAAATGTTGGCATTGTGTCTGCAAAAATGTATAATAATGTATACATCACGTAAGTTGAATGGATTGAAAACTGCGTGTCGCAAATCATGGTAGTCGTCCTCAGCTTCTATGAGTTTATGAACGGATTAGAAGAATAATCAGACGTAAAATCAAGAAATGAGTAGGAAAAAATATTGGATCACAAAAATCGCATGCAAGTAAAGCATATACTCCCTCCGTACTTGTAAAAGAAGTACATGCTGGTAAAAGAAGTCGTTTAGGGACAAAATGACATGATGTTAAAACACAACTTTGACCTCCCGTTATTATAAAAATATATATATGAAAATGTGATATATGTATACTTTTATGAAACTATTTTTTAAGACAAATTTATTCATATAATTTTCACATTTACAAACTCAACAACTTAAAAGTTATTGATAATTTATATTCCCAATGTTTGACTCAAAACTCGTCAAAACGACTTCCTTTACCAATACGGAGGGAGTACTATGCTTGGTCAAGGGTTAAATAAGTGTAATGAGCCTAAAATTGAATTCACTGAAGGCTGAGAGAAGAAGATTGAGTTGGTTGTTCAGTGTCCACAGAGATCAGTAACATCTAGCAATGTTAGACTATCCGCACTGGGGAACGGTATAGCTCACGCAAAGAGCTTTACCGTCTCAAAACCGCTGTAGCGGGAGACGCTATAGCTCACGCAAAGCTTGCGTTCGAGCTCGCGTCCGCTGTCTTTGAGGGAGTACGGAAGCAGACGCAAAAGGACGAGCGGGCCCCGCTGGAGAGGAGAGAGAGAAGAACGGCGCCCCCTCGCCCGAGCATCCGCCCGCCGAGGAGGCTGGCTCCACGCCCGGAGGCGGCAGCCGGCGAGCCGCTCCGAGGCCGAGGAGCCGCCAAGAGGACGAGAGGAGCCGCTCGTCCGCCCGCTCTGTGCCGGCCGCCCCCCGAGCTCCACCGGCCGCAGAGGAGGAGCTCCTTGGCCGCCGCGGAGCTCCGCCTGCCGAGGAGCGGCGGGGAGGGGCCGACCTCGCCGGGATCCGCGGCAGCGTGGGCCGGCCATCCCCAATCCGCGGCCATGCCTGCCGCGACCTGCCATGGGAGCTCCTTCTCCGGCTCCCTCACGTGAACTCCATGGGAGAAGGCAGCGCGCCGCCAAGATCCGGCCGCCGCGAGCTCCATCCCGCCGCCGCGAGGTCCATCCCGCCGAGAAGAGGACTGCGCTGCTCGGGGCAAAGGAGGAGGGGCCGCTGCTCGGGGTGAAGGAGGAGGGGCCGCGCTCGCCGGAGAGGAGCCGCTCGGCCGCCCGCCCTCGCGCCACGTCGCATCGGAGGTACCGAGATGGAGGCCCGATCGAATGGAAAGAGAGGGGAAAAGGGAAGGAAAGGAAAGAGAAAAATAAAAAAGGAAAAAATATTAATAAGTGGGTTCCACATTGGTATTGAGTAAACTGTAAAGGATTGATGAGTGCGGGAGAAAGTGGTATATGAGAGGGAATCTTAATGACCAGGATGGATAGAGGAAGAAAATAGAGTTCTATGAGTGCAGGTATTCTTAGCCCTGTGAATGAAAGAGTCTTATAACCTGCGCTGCATAAGCAGAGGACGTCAAGTTGAGGTCGTTCTCAACATCTATTCTACTATAAAAGAGCGAAAGAATTGAGGGTAAGATCTTACTCTTTCTATGTAGCGGCCGTTGGATCTATGTGACGTGTAATATGAGCCCTCCGTCGTCAAGATCTACTCCCCCGTATTAAGAACCGATCGATCATACTTGTGCTATATGGGCCCTTCATCATGAAACCTTCGTACCTTCAATATGAGATCCACACGTGCAATGAAATAATCACGTTTGCAACTCTCACGTTTTCAACATCAAATCCCCCTCTGTTCCAGCCTCACGTACACATACGAAACTCTCGCGGTTACAGATAGGACACGTACAAGGAAAAAATAAAGTGTACAACATCAAATCCCACTCCGTTCTGGCCGCAAACCGTATCCTACACTGACATCATGCATAGTCTTAATATATGCTGAGGCCGATCTGGGACTTCGACATCGCCATCGATTGATGCTTTCCCGTTGTGCTCGGTCTCTGATATTCACTAGATTGCCTGGCGGATGGTGGACGCTGGCTTTGGTGCACCGAGGCATACCCGGAGTCCCGGACGCACGCCACAGTTTCATCGACGGGGGCGTCACTTCCTCGCTCGGCATCTGTTCCCGTACGGCTGACGAGGTCCACCGTCCACGTACTCCTCACCATGGGAGGAGCACGGAGTAAGACAGGCATTTAGGCCTTGTTTAGATTCCAGAATTCACCCCCAAATTTCACTATGCAAAAAGAAGATTCACTGTCACATCAAAATGCCGACACATATTACGGGAGTACTAAATATAGATGAAATCAAAAACTAATTACACAGTTTGATTCTACTTTGCGAGACGAACATTTTGAGCTTAATTAATCAATATTTGGATATTTTTTACCAAATACAAACGAAATGCTTCATGAATGACGCATTTATGACGTTTTGCCAACTTTGGCACTCCCAAATTGGGAATCTAAACAAGGCCTTATTTTGTGAATGAATTGTGCTGAAGTGAACCTTTCTGTGCTGATCGCAGCGCCTGCTGATGGCCGCCTGCATGCTACTGTGCTCTGCTGATGTCCGCTACATGCTAATGTGTGCTGCGTGGACAATAATGGCACGACGAAGGAAAGGAGGCGGCGGCTGTGCAATTATACTGTATGCACGACTGCGAAGGCTTTCACGGAAAAAAATGCTGACCGGTCACTGATGATGGAACATACTCGACGAACTCAGCTGGGCCTATGACGGGGCTACAACCAGGCCTCTCGCGTCTCTGGATCGATCGCTTCATCAATCATCAAATTAATAAAGCACGACTTGGTGGAGGTTAGTTATTTACTTTTCTTTTTTTTAATCTCAAGGTATTTTCTTTTCTATTTCTATATTCTTATCCAGTCTGTGTTATATTGCTAATAGGTGGATCTTGTCTCATGCATATATAGATAATATTTTTATCCTAATTAAGCTATTGGACACTATTTATCTAATTGTTCTTTAATCTTATATGCGCTAAAAAGAAAGGAATATATGGATATTCATGGAGTTTGAATCTCACTGAAGCTAATGATTCAGTCTTCCTAGCGTATTATTTAAAGTATTATGTAAAGATGTTTTTCAACACGTGCGTGTCGCACGTGCATCTCTACTAGTCCTACTATAAAAGAGCGGAAGAATTGGGGGAGAGATCTTACTCTTCCTATGTAGCAGCCGTTGGATCTATAGACGTGCTATGTGGACCGTTTGTCGTTCGAGATCTTACACCTAAGATATAAGAATCCTCCTAAACAAAGACTCCTCCTAAGACTATCCGCACTCATGTTACTCCAAATTCATTCCCCAAAAGGAATATTCTGTCCTAGTCATCTAGATTCTCTACTCTATACCACTTTCTTCCGCACCCGTCATACTTCATATCTCATACTCCATATCAGCTACCAATAGTGGGACCCACATGTTTATAAATAAATTTTATCTAAATCTATTCACGTGAGATCTTGTTTTGATGGATTAATTAAAACGAATTTAATGGTGTAATCAGAATTTAATTTAGTATTTTAGTTTATGATTTATAATATGTTTTAGTTTATGGAATAGTGGGGCCTACCGGGATGCATGCTCAGAATCTCCGGCTCGTGTCTCGCGTGCATGCGCTGGTGGGGGCCATAGGTCTGTCGCTTAGCCTGTCCCGGAAGATCCGTACACACGCTGGGTATACCGTGCCATGTGCTGTTCAGGGTCGTTCCGGAAGATATCCAGTACGCCGCTGCAGGGAAAATTCCTGGAAATGCATGCTCCAGTATGGTTTACAGAACGCCGCTGCAGGTAGTCTACATCCTGTAATTCCGCGGAGCAAGCCATGTCCATACTACTTCCTTTCGGTCACAACTAGCCCTAAACGTGTCCTACCCAAACAGTATGTATTTGCACACATATATCCCATACGTATAACAGGTTCACACGTACAAGCTCAACAGAGGGCGTCGTCAAGGCTGATCGGCTCTGGTGCCCTTCATGACGACAAGGATCGACCCTGTGGGTTATGGTGGATGCTCGAGGGCAGCGTTCCCGGCAGGGCCCAGAAGCCGGTCAAGAAGCCTATTAAGAAGAGCAACGAGAGGGCGGCACGGTGGCCGCCGGCCGCGAAGGGGACAGCAGACCGGCGGCGATAGGACGAAGCCGTCTTTCAGGCCGAAGGCGCGAGTGCCGTGGTATAAGCTCCTCACAGAGGTGATCAGATGCAAATAAACAAGGCTGATAAAACATCGATGAATATCGCTTGCGACTGCAAGGCGCACGGGCATATATGGGCCGACTACGGAGCGGGAACAGCCGCAACAGCAGCACATGGCCACAAGTATCGACGCCCTGATCGGCCGTTGCCACGGCCTCCATCTCAGACGGAACCGGTTGCGAGCCGCCCGTCCTCCTCGACCGCATGGCCCATGCAACCATGGGAAAGAGGTCAGGACCCCTTTTGCGGTTGGCCCACCTGGCTTGCTTAATCAATTGCTCAGGATAACAAGCTCCTACAAGACGAGGTCGATCACGATGAGAATGTGTGGAATCAAGACGACATGAAATTAATCAATTGCTTAGTGCATGCCACGATGGCTCTTTAATCAATTGCTCCGGAATATGAAATTAACCAGTCAAAAAATGTTATTAATATAAATTGCACCATTGCATATGAAAAATAACTTTAAGAAATACGTGCCTAGCTGTCGCAAGTGCGTGTTTGCTATTGCTAGCATCTGCATCTATACACATGCATGATCCTGCTTGCTATGCAGACCAACGAGTCTCCGGTGATGCGGCCATGCGGGTGCGCCTGCTCGGTAGGATGATCGTGTCGCAGGTCAAGAAGCTTGAGTCACAGGGCGTCCGGACCAAGCAGGCAGAGCGCGTGATCATTGTTCTTACGAGAACCATGACAGAATATATAGAAGGCACCCAATCCATATTGTATGTATATATCATTAATTAATAGTACTTGTTTCTTTTTTTACTATATATAGGCTTTCATTATCCAAGGCAACAGTCAAAAGAATATCTAAGGAAACAATAATACACAATCAAAGTAGGGGCCATCAAAGTAATAATAATCATGAGATGAAGTGGCTGTTTTTATGTTGACAATAGAATTGTAGCCTTCCATAGCAAAAGTAAAGTCATTGTACGTTCAACTAGAAAATTATTCCTCCTACAAATAATATTTTAAACACGTGCGTGTCGCACGTGCATCTCCGCTAGTACTATAAAAGAGCGAAGAAATTGAATAATACACGTTACCTGAGAATTCATACCCACCCTATGTTATAACCGTCGGATATAACTTAAGTTGTTGATCTAAGGGTTATTAGGCATCCTTACCTCCTGACAGGTGGGCCACCCCGTAAGATGTAAGATTTGTTTGTGTTTTTTTAGTTAAATTCCATATCTTAAAAATTATTTTGTTCACCCAGAACTCTACCCGTCTCATCACATACACCAATACATGCATTGTGGGCCCGGCCAAAAGTTCTCACGTATACAGATACAAAAATCACGTCGACCCGTAGGACGATGCATATTCGTATCGAATAAAGGAACTCGAGTCGCACGGGTGAACATTAACCATGCAATGCAAGATCCAATCTTAATTCCTAAAACTTCTAACGACGACGGCCATCGCGACTCTGCCGTTGGTTTATTGACTGACATGATTCTTCTTGTATTATTGAGGCCGTCGTAGCTGGAGAGGCGAAGCCACCGGCGTGAGGAAGCTAAGAGGATTGATCTGGCAGGATTACCTTGGGTCGCCAGCAACAGCAACGACCGTCACTCGCCCTTCTTGGCCCAGCAGCGAAGGAACTGATGATACATCCATCCACAACGATCTCTCTCTGCATTTTGTTGAGTGCACAGCTGCCGAGAAACACAAGTGCAAGGCATTGGTTTTCTTTATGTCAAGAAAAAGACGATTTGCAAGGCCTATCAATGATTGATCATAGATTGGTTTTCTTTATGTCAAGAAAAAGATGATTTGCAAGGCCTATCAATGATTGGTAATACTTATTCTCGTCCTCTATCAATACGTACTAATTTTAAGGCCAATCTGTATCTATACGTGTTATATATATACTTGCAAGAGCATGTGATTTTCATATGTAAATCGAAACCCTTTTATCCTCCTTTATCCACTTCTATGCCTAACAATGTGTTATACATATACTTGCAAGAGCATGTGATTTTCATATGTAAATCAAAACCCTTCTATCCTCCTGTATGCACTTCTATGCCTAGCAAATTTAACCTACATGCTATTAGTACACAAGCGCCCTTTTATAATGTTTGGCTGACATATTTGCTTGGCGAATAAATTATTGGCAAACTATGCATCCATTTAGTCATTACGGTATGCCAACGAATGGACATGCACAACAAACTCCTGTAAGTACAAGCGTGTCTATTCTCTTTTGGTCATCACCGTTTCATGTAATCTTAAAATGAGTTATTTCGTTCCAAGGTCAACAGTTCATTATCAAAGTCAATTGGAATAGGAAAATTAAAATTGGACTTCAGGTAATAATTTCAGGGAAAATTGAGCCCGAAAGAACATCTGCTCCATCAGCCAATGGGATTACCTCGCACAAGTTTTTATTTGTTAGTGCAAGTTACAAATCTCTATCTTAATGCACAAATTTTGAGAGTTTATCTATAATCTAATCACCTTGTTACTTTTTACTTGCAGTGAGCAGACGCGATTCATAGGAACTATGGTGGAGCATGTGCGCAGATGAAGCGAAATCTGATTATTCATCGCATAATCGCTCTCTTATAATAAATATAAAGGTAGCATTGCATTTTATGGTTCTATATTTCATTCTCTTAATTTCTTTATTAGAATGGAATTGATTAACAGAAAGCTCGCTTATGGTGATGATGCACATTGACCCCATCCTGTCAATGATTCCATGAAGGAAGGGCCTTTGAAAAAAGAGGTATTTCTTTAGCCCATATGAATAAACATCATCTACGAGCGCCGTTTACATATTGTCCGAGCACCTTGCATTGGTTGCATTGGTTTAATATTCAGGGCTATTTTTACTAACAAATATATAATAGTTAAAAAAACCATCATGATGAAGCTAAGATGTTCTTGATGGAAGGAAATTTGGAATGTAGGAAGGCCAATGCTTTACCAGATGTCTCAGAAATCATATTAGAATGAAAAAAAATCAAATAATATATAGAAATAAAAAATAATCATAAAAAACTTACATATACAATTATAAAAATATTGGATTAGAAAATATGAAAATAGTAAGACAAGAAGATAACGGCAATCAAGGTAGAAAATATAGAAAATGAAAACACATATATCTTTTGAGTTAAAAAACACATATATCTTCTACGCACGTGCGTGTGGCACGTGCCCGTTAACTAGTAACTATAGATGAGTATAATTTGTCAGATTTTTATTATAAATTAGTTTATATTAGAGAAGTGTCAGAATAAGCAGAACATTATCCTGTACAGCCTATGCCTATTCTCAAGGTTTGAAAGTGAAGACGCGGCGAGGCAAAGGCGCGGCCACACCGTCGGTGGCAAGGATGCATCTGGTGGGGCGTCCACCAAGGCGAGACCGGTGCAGCCACAACGGCGCCTACTAACACGCAAACAAGGATTCTAAGTTACTAACTGTGTCGCAGAAGGATTAGATTAGCCAATGTTTTATGGAAGCGTGCTAACAAAAGTGTTCTTGCTTAACTCATGTTCACTTTTTGAGATAGATTATCATACAAGCAAGGCAATGCTCAATTGCTCATTATCCAAAAGAACGTAAAGCAATGCTAGATTAAAGCCTGTCAAAATGCCCTTGGCACGGCTGTGCCTCTCCATCCTGAGATACCTTGTGGTTTACGGGACGCACCTTGCAAGTTATACCCTTTACCTCTTGTTTGAGCTTCATCCCTACATTATTCTCGGCTTTAGTCTTTAGCTCGTGGATAGAGTACTGCAGTCCCCTTGCCAGCTACTCCCTCCGTTCCAAATTAAGTGTCAATTTTTAGTTTTCGTGCCACGAGTTTAACTCGATTTATAGATAATACCTACAATGTTGGTTTCCAAATAAATTTGTTAAAAAACTAGACTTAAAGATCTTTCCGATGATACTAATTATGTAGCATAAATATTAATATAGATTTGATCAAAGTTATTTTTTGGAAAGTGAGAATGACAATTATTTTAGGACAGAGGGAGTATTTGTTTGTTTCGCTCACACCTTCTGTTTTTTTCTAAGTTCTTCAAAAAAAAAAAAAAAAAAAAAAAAAAAAAGAGAATCCACCATCTGCTACAAATCCCCTACCATGACCATCAAAAGATTGATTTTTTATTACTCTTGTTCGTTCATTAAAATCTACAATTAAGACCTCATTTGGTACAACTCAGCTTCATCAGGGAAGCTATATATTAGAAAAATAGTTTCATGATCAACTTTTAGTTAAAGCTGAGCTATTTTGAAAAAAAAATTTGGTAAAGCAGCTTCATTGAAAGAAAGAAGTGAGGGAGAGAGTTGGGACAAGCTATATTTTTCAGCTCTCTCTCATTCTGGGACAAGCTAATTTTTTAGCTCTCTCCCATTCCATTCCTTTGTGAGAGAAAAAGAATGACAAAAAAAAAAAAAAAACAACTCACAACAATTCATGAAGCGAGAGAAATGATGAAGAGAGCTGGGATAAACTACTTTTTTTTTCCAGCTCTCTCCCATTCCATTCCTTTGTGAGAGAAGAAGAATGACAAAAAAAAAAAGCTATTGTGAGTTGTATCAAACATGCACTAAGACTTTTAATCAGAAGATGTAGTAAAGAATCACATAGAAAAATGTGCCGCTTCTTTTTCTTTTTTTTAGAAAAGGAATGTGCCGCTTCTTACACTAGCAGTCTGGTTTTCATTTTTAATTCATGATTTTCGTGCATTTTCACTCCTACCAGTGACCTTTGCTAAATGTATATTATTTGGATTATATTTATTTATATTTTAAAAATAGCTAAAATTTCCTAGAATTTTGAAAATTCTGGCTAAATTTTGATGATTTTCATTCCTACATGCCTCCTTCGATAATTGCGTCATAGAAGGCTTGATTAGCCAATCGAAGCGTGCTAATAAAAGTGTTCTTGCTTATGTTCACTTTTTGAGACAAATTGTTATGCAAGCAAAGCAAAAGCAGTGCTAGATTAAAGAAGACTGTCAAAATGCCCTTGGCTGGCACGGCTGTGCCTCCATCTTCAGATGTGTGGTTTACGGGACACACCTTGCAAGTTATCCCCTTTACCGTTTGTTCTTCTTCTTCTTTTGCTTCTTCTTTTTTTTTTTTTTGAAACGACCTTTCTTCTTTATTCTCAGCTTTAGCCTTTAGCTTGCTAACAGAGTATTGTAGTCCCCATCCCAGCTATTCGTTTGGATGCACCATGTTTTTTCCAGGTTGGAATTCCAACAAAGAATTAGAATCCACCATCCGCTACAAATCCCCTACTACAACCATAAAAAGTTTGGTTTTTATTACTCCTGTTCATTCTTTAAAATATAAACTTAAGGCTTTTAATCAGAAGATGTAGTAAAAAATCACATAGAAAAATCTGCCGCTTCTTACACTGGCAGTCTGGTTTTTATTTTTTAAGTCATGATTTTCGTGCATTTTTGCTCCTACTAGTGACCTTCACTAAATGTATATTATTTATATTATAATTATATATATTTTAAAAATAGCAAAATTTCCTAGAATTTAGACAATTCTGGCTAAATTTGGATGATTTTCATTCCTACTTGCCCCCTTCGGTAATTGTACTCACAACTGGCAGTGCAAACCCTAGGTGCATGTTCTTTAAACATACAAGTTATCTTTGATTGTTTGAATATGGTATATGATATGTTCCTTCATTATTCTCAGCTTAGAGAGAGATCCTTTCTCGTTTGCGTGTTGTCCTAACCAGGGAATATTGCCTTTCTGCTACTATACAAGAGACTCCTGCAGCGGACAGGTGCCTTCCCCTTCCCAGCTACCCGTTTTGCTGCCATCACCCCTTCTTGTTCTCATGCTAAATCTCTTCCATTCAGGTTCCTAACGACGAGAAAAAAAAATATTCATCCTCTAGAAATCTCCCACCACCACAACCACCCAATCTGTTTTTCGCCTGCTAGCTTGCTTTTTTTTTCCTTCTGTAGCCTGCTGGTTTTTGTTTGTTGTTTGTCTTTGCTTCTTTGTCTCTAATGGAATTTGGTTTCTGTTTAATAAATTTGCTGTAGGAGCTACGGCGCCTCCAGATTCCTAAAAGAAAAAAAAAAAAAAAAATCAGCACCCCCCCACCCCCACAAAAAAATCGTTTTATTTTCCTTTGTTTTGTTCTCTCCTATCCACAATAGCATTTTTAATTGGCATATGTATAGTGTTTTTTCTTAAAAAAATCCGTTGATTCCTGTACTGTTGCATTATTGTCTATCATTTTTCTTACAACCAATTAAAGAAAGAATCATTCCATTTCTTCCATGTTTTGTTGTTTTCATTACCTCTCTTCCAGCTCATGTTGTTTTCAGCCCCTTATTTACCCTTCGTGATCAATTAGAAAAAAAATAAAAAAAAACATTCTTTGTTTTTCGTTGTTCTCTTATACTACAACCAATTTTTTTGCTTCTAGTGACAAATTGAAATATCAAACAAAAAAAGTTTATACCAGGTCCGTCAAACTGAAGCTCAACACAGATCATCCGACGATCCCAGTCACTTTCTAATTGTCATCTACTCTACATAGCGTCATCAAATTCTAGCACAAGGTAATAATATCGTTCTTTCTTGTTTCATGATTACCTAAAGCAAAGCTGGTAATAAACTGTCTGTGCACTGCTCACCTGCTTTTATCAGGATCATATCAAGAAGTGTGTGTTTCTGGAGAAACAACATATACTGACAAATAGCACAACCCTCAGCTTTAAATTTACTTTTTCGGTCAAGGAGTTGTATGAGGTTATATCACACAGTCATCTCAGGAAATTTTGGAATGAAGAACCATCCAAAGGCAGTGGTTAGCTCTCATCTCCCGGCTCAAGTGATCAGGAGATAAAATCCCAGAAACCATAGCCGCACTACAGATGTTGTCTCCACATCTACTATAGAAAGGTAAAGATAATCCGAAACACACCTCACATCCTTAGGTTTGTGCGACCTTTCATACATATAGTCAAATACAATTTGTGTTACAAAAATACAAGAAAACAAGATATACTATGCCCGAAATGATTTTTAGAGATGTTCAGTTTTTTTAGACAGAGGCGTCTCTACTGAAAGCACCCTTAAAATTGGTTAGAGATGACTCACACATGCAAAAAGAACCCTACACATCCATAATATCCACCTTCCGCCCACAGTTTCTGTTGGAGGGACTTGTCTTATATGCCAAGATATACACAAAGACATGCATCTCGATCTAATGCTGACCCTCAAATTTTTATTTTATCTATAACTCAAGACAAAACATAAAGAAAGAATCCAATGCTGGCTACTGGCTAGCACCTATGTTGTTGCTTCTCCTGTCTTCTCAGTTCATCGTTTTTTTTCTTATCAATCGAGGAATACAACTAAATATGTGTTTGTCCTCTAGTATGTCAACCCTTCTCTAGTGATCACTGTAAAAAAATAACTTTCTTTTACTTTCCTGTTGTTTTTTAATATATACTTCTACATCAAATACATTTCTTACATTTTTATTCTTAAAATACAAAATACTTACTATGTTTGCTCCTTGTATGAACAAGAATTATTTTTCTCTAGTGATATACCGATAAAAAAATTCCAATTCTTGAATTTCCGAGCCTGACAAGTCAAGCGTACTCATCTATTTACATATAGCGTAACATTGCCTAACTAATTCGTCACCAAATAATATAATATTCTTTTCTTGAACAATAAGATTCTCAGTAATACTAAATTGATGATATAAATGCTCACTTTTTTTTATCTCAGGATCATATCAGAAATATGGACTTGTGCAGTGGCTACATTTAAAGTATTACCTTCACAATAAGGGCCGGGACCAACCGAAGGCAAAATAGAAAGGTAATAAACATTAACCATACCTCTAGAACTTTACTTTAAGTAAGTCAAACCTCTCAAAAACAGGTAAACTCAAACAATTTAGAACTTTTAAGATATGGTTTGCACTTAATATTTTGCTAATAAATATGGCCTTGATAGCTCCCCTCCCCAACAATACGGTACTTGTAAACATTGTTTCAACATGCGTTAAACTAAAGAAAAATTCTATATGAACCGATGTTTAGCATTGTGTCTAGTTTACCCATTATAATCTATAAAACCAAGTATTATACCCCCTCACCTATCAAGTTCCGTTTAAGCTAGCCCTTAAGTGGTTTTAGTTGGTGGTTTTGCCTCATTGGGCCCACATGTCATGTGATCTCTTATACCAAAAAATATTTTATAACGTTTCCTTATGAGATCAAATGAAAAAAATTATCAAAATTATAGATTTAGAAATCCTAATATTTTAAAAACCGTTACATAGCCTCTAAATAATCTCAAATGAAAAAAATTCAGCGATCTAGTTAAGCTACTAGTTTGGTGTAGATGGTTTCTTCACCCGAAATAGTTAAGAAATTAAAATTTTTAAATTCCAAAATATGAACTTAAAACTAATTTTTGAGCCTTTAAACTAACTCAAATAAAAACGTTATCAAGCACAAAGTTTGATATAGATAATATCAACTTCTTAAGTCATTTGAATAACTAAAAAATAAATTTCATAGTTTTATAAATTAAAAATAAATATTTGAGCATCTAAACTATCTCAAATAACAAGTTGTCATCTACAAATGTATAGATCACAATCAGGACTACAAACTTTGGTACAGATGATGTGAACATCTGAACTTATTTGAAAAATTCAAGAGAATTGGATTTCAAACTTTGATAAATTAAAGTAAATATGTGAGCCTATAAACTATCTCAAATTAAAAAGTTTTCAACTTTAAATTTTTGGATCAGATTATGAGCTACAACATTGGTATATACAATGTAAACATCTGAAGCAATTTGAAAAAAATTAAAGTTCAAATTCAAAATCTGATAAACTAAAAAATATTTGGGCTTCTAAATTCTCAATAAAAAAATTGTCAACTAGAAAATTTTAAATGATGTCGGCCTATATAATTTAGGTATAGAGTTTAGAGATATTTTACCACGCTTGGGAATAATGTGAGCCCTCCGTTTTCTTTAGATCCGATGGTTGTAAAATAGGAGGAACCATCTAAGAGAAACTTAAGTTGTGGGCCGGAACCAAAAATCATGTGGGCCGGAACTGGTTTCTAATTATAATTGGAGGGCATAACCGTAAAACAACCCAAGCGGTCTCTAGATCTTTCTTCTCCCGGGCAGCCGTGCAGCTCGTCACCGCGTGGCTCGCGGACGCCGCCGCCTCCTTTTGCTTCGCGTGAGCTGCGTAGATCTTGCCGCCACCACACCTCCTACACACGCGTCCTCATCCTCATCCTCGTGGCCGGCGGACAGGGACGGGATTGGATCCCAGAATGCGGCGGGGCTGGCGGCTGTGGTAGGCCACGCGCACGCCCGCCTGCACGGTGGCTCGCGAGGCGGCCGCTATGGGCGCGCATTGTGCACGTGCGTGTGGGGAGGCGGCACAAGCTGCCGTCGTCGATGAGCTCCTGCACCGCCATCTCTTCCACATCGGCGCCGAGCGAGACGAGCTTGTGGCCGGCGGCGCAGGCCTTCGCCTTTGTTCGCGTCGCGGCACGCGGCGGCTAAGCTTGTTGATGGAGCCTTCGATGCGGCTCTGCAGGCGAAGGCGCTTGATGCCGAAGCCGCCCATGGACGGTTGGGCCAGTGCGCCTCGCGGTGCCCATTCGAGGAGCAGCTCAGTGACGGACGCCGGCGGGTCAATGCGAACGACGATGGAGAATCACGGTCTCGACAAACCGCTGACGTAGAACCGGCTATTCCGCAAAGAAGTAGCTAGCTGTGGCAGTACCACAGTACATGCCCAACTGAAAGCCAGCACAACATTCATCTTGGATCAAATGTTCATTGCATGAAGAATTTCTCGTCTCGGCTGGGATGGAGAAGGAACGAACTCGACGCACGCCTTTGCCCTCTGCTCGGCGGTCGGCAACAAGCAGGGGACTCCGGCAGTGCCGACTAGATCGGCGGCGAGCTTGGAGCCTAGGAGACGACGATGCAGACAATGGGGAAGAGAGCGGCGATGGGGGAGGAGCAGAAGGATCGGCGGCGCGGCTCGCGTCATGCTCGCGGCGGCGGAAAGGGAGCAGTTTGTGACTTTGTGTATTCAGCGCTGCGTCCAATGGATACGAGAAGCTGTACAGTAGATAAATTTCTAAACTACCCTTTTATGATTAAGGGGGAGGAACCGGCTGCACAGCAGATTAACGGGAAGCACGGTAAAAATTCTCTAGGGTTTATCTTTATTTGATTTCATATGAAAAATGTGTAGGCTTAACGAGGCGAAAACCACCACTGAAATCACCTTAAAGGTCTGTGGGCGTATATAGATTTTTCCATATCTTAAACCTACTAAGAGCAAGTATAGTAAAGAGCTACAATTGGGCTGTTTTTTAGGTCAAGGATAGAGAAGAAGAGAAAGAGAAGTGTCAACTAATGTATAGTAAGTCAAGAACTAAAAAAACTTTGTGAAAGGAGATAATGAATCATGGGTTGAACTAACCGGTATATGGTTGGGGTAACAGGTGAGATACAAATATCTGTCCAGTCAGTAGTGGGCTATATTATTTTTTGACAAGAATTAGTGGGCTATATTATTAGTCAATCTTGCTCTAAGGCTACATGTTCAAAGTGACACATATAGCAAAAAGACGATTCAGTCTAACTTGTATCAGTCTAACTGTGAGTGATTTAACATATAGCCAAGCAAAACAAGTTCAAATAAAAATATAAAAGTTGAAACCAAAACAAAATAAAGATAAGAATGGCTTAACAGACCGAGATGCCATGGAGTGGAGCTTAACCCACTCACGAGCAACTCCAACAGTTTGCTAAAAGCATTTGGCATCATAGGATTTTTGCCAAAACCACAAAAAAAGCATCCAACAAGTTGGCAAAACTACTTGGCATTTTTGTGAGCTTAGCAAAATTCCCCCTTCACTTGACAAATATGCCAAGTCCTCCATCGCTTGGCATCACGTGTATCCCAATTTACCAACTAGTTTTGCCAACTTGTTGGAGGCTCAATTTTGTGATTTTGGCAAAAATTCTAGGATGCCAAGTTCTTTTGCCAAGCCCAAATAGCAAACTGTTGAAGAAGACCTTTTTTTTTAATTGTCATTTGGTTTTGAGACTTGGCAAAACTATAGATTTGCCAAGTGAGTTTTAGCAAACTGTTGGAGTTGACCTCGGTTAAAATCATGATGATACCTCCGACCTTAATTGATTGATGGGGCTGCCCCCATATCCTTCCTCTTTTAATTGGTCTGTGTATAATAAATAGAGAAAAACAAAATTATTTTGAGAATTAGGCGCCAATTCTCCAAAAGACAATCAAAACTATACATGCAAAGGATGCCGTTTCTAGTTAATTATTTTTATTTCCATTTTAGCTGTCCTTTTCTGTTAATGAACTGATTAAAATACTTTAATACTCACAGGTTGTGTTAACTGAGAATTTTGGTCCTCTATTATTAAATAAACAGAAGTCATGGCATCATCGTTTTATGTTGACACTGAGACATTGCATAAATGGCGTGATCCTCTACGAAGTATCAACTTCTGGTATGTTATCTTTTTCTAAGAATCTAGAGGAGCTTTGGTCCTTACGGTTATTATTATGTTATCTTTAACATATCAGTTAATTGTACTTTATAAACGCTAGCTTGCTTGATCTCTCTATCCTGTCTGTTCTGAAATATATTAGAAGGTAATAAAATAGATGATGCAACCCATACTTGAAGTGAGATACTATGCTTAGACCATTTTTTGAGCATGAAGTTAGATTGATGATAGACATCAATAATATGCATGCATATGAATAGGGCGTGTGACGTTAATAATTAGTAACTTCACATACAATCTTTAATCTACGATAATTTTTAAATGTTTTGATACCTTATATATTATTAGTAGCAAATGTGTTCGTACATTGCAACAGGACCTAATACGTCTTGACAATCATTGTACACATGTTGTTCTATCTCATATGAGCATGGTTGTGAGTATATGCCAAGTACCGTACAGGACAAGGAGCGCACATATAGTTTTTTTAAAGTAAAAATAAAGATGGCCGTAAAAAATCTCTTCACTCTTATGCCCATGGGTTGCAAAAGCTATCAAACGTTCATAGAAAATGATGACCAAAATGTTATATACTTCCTCCGTTCCAAATTATACTACACTTTAACTTTTTTGGTGCATGTATTTTGCTATGTATCTAAACATAATATAATATCTAGATGCATAGTAAAATGGATATACCAAAAAAGTCAAAGTGAATGACAATTTGAAATGGAGAGAGTATCTATTTATATTTCATCCTTTCTATAAAATAAAATTTTAAAGTTATACTAACTTATAGTAAATGTGCCCATACTTGCTACAAATTCAACCATATGGGAAATTGATGTTATTGTCAAAATCTAAAAGGAAGTTTCATCCAAACCAAACACCAAAGATGAATAATTAAATCAAAAAATGAAATAGAACATGAGAATTTACAATGGTTGGAAAAAATATGGGTCATCCATACAGTGAGATCAAAAGATGGAAAATAGGAGGTACCAAACTAAAGATACCTGGTGGTACCAAATAGGTAGGGACAATATCAAATTAGGTGGAACCAAGTACCAA
Source organism: Themeda triandra (assembly GCA_018135685.1). NCBI lineage: Eukaryota > Viridiplantae > Streptophyta > Magnoliopsida > Poales > Poaceae > Themeda > Themeda triandra. Next base: position 1,132,404 of record JAENPR010000005.1, on the reverse strand, counting down.
AACATGTAAGGCAATATGTATATTTTATTTTTATTTTATTTTCTAGTAAGGGTAAATCAATCATTCTATAATCGTGAGGCCATCATGACGCCATGGCTCAAGAGCATTAGCACGGCGGATAGTGCCGACGTTAGGACGTCGCGCGGCTTGGTGCCCTCCGCTCCTCACTGATCGGCGTCAGAACGCTCGCAGGGCTCCTTGATTCGACGTGCTTGCTCTTGCTTAAAGTTGGGCATGAAGCCCGGGCTCGTGAGCCCGACACGAGGTGCGTGATTTTGGCTCGGCCCGGCCTGGTGGCCAGCGGGCCCGGGCTGGCCCGGCACGGAGGGCAGGCCGTGTCTGGGCCGCACCCCAGGCATGTGGGCCAGCCCGGCACGGCCCGCTAAATTAGGGGAGGCCCGTTAGCGGCCCGGTGCCAACCTTGGCCTGCTCAACCCTATCCCTCCCGGCCTTGGCTTGTTAAAGGCCCACGTCGTATGGCGCATGCCCCCACTCCCCAAAACGCAAAACCTTATCCAGTTATCCCCGTGAAACGTGACCCCGTCTCCCCGCCTTCTCCCCCGATGCCGCACCTTCTCCTTCATCTCGCACGGAGTCGCGTCCGCTCCGCCCGGTCCGCCCCCGGCTCTGCGCCTCCACCCCGTGCTTCGCCCCCACCTGCCCCGTGCTCCGCCTTCGGCTGGTCGCCTCTGCCCCGAGCTCCGCCCCCGGCTGGCCGCCTCCGCCGGCTTGCCCCGAGCTCCGCAAGCTTCGCCGCTCCACCTCCTGCTCAGCGATGGATGCGAGCGACCGTGACCCTGCGCCTTTCTGACAACGCCATCTCTTCCCCATCCCTTCCTTGCGGGCCATGGGCCGGCCTAGCCCGATGGATGTGCCGTGCTTATCGGGCTGGCCCGTCCCGAAAAACGGCCCATAGTGCCATGCCTGGGCCGAAGGCCAGGCCCGCTTGCCCGGTAGGCACGGCCCGCGGGCCCGCGTGCCTTATCGGCATGTTTCCTATCGGGCCGTGCCGGCCCGTTGCCGTGCCGTGCCGGGCCGGGCCGGCCCGTTGCCCATCTATACTCTTGCTCGACTGGCCGGCGCCCAGCACCTCGTTGAGCCGCTCCCGCTTCACCTCGGGCTCCGGCGAGACGGTGTTGGCAGCTTGGCCGTGCCGGGGAGCAGGCAGTCCAGCTTCTTGATCTCGAACAGAAACTTAAGCGTGGTCCTGAGAACAGCCTCGCGCTCGCCGTCAGCCTCGCTGCCGCGTAGTTAGCTGCGGCGCGCTCGCTGCCGACCGTGCCCTCTGTTCTGTCGCGTGCCGCCACGGCCGGGGTCCTGAGATGAAGCCACGGCACTTCTATTGCTCCATATGACCATCTTCGGTCGTATCCATAGTTCCCTCTCTGTTATCTATCCAAGCCAGTGCCGAATGGAAACCATAGTTGCTGTAGTGCGGAGGCCCGTTAATCGGAGCAGGGTGAGGACAGCAGCAATGCCGAGCCGCCGACGCCCGACGGTCTGATCCGGTTACTCTTTCAACTCCTTGCAGCACAGCCATGTGCATGCACGCATGCTTTCTCAGCCATCAGCGTGGTGGAGGACTGTCGCGGCGTTGTTACCATGGCACGTCGTCTACTTTGAGAAGAAGGGCACAACCTTTTTTTTTTTTGATTGACCGTAGAGAAGGGCACAACCTCAATCAATTACTAAAATACCCTGTATAATATATTTACTTAGAAAATAGTAAAAGATGAAAGTAAGAAGTACCATGGTATTTTTCCAACCATCGTAAAAGATCTCTTTCTCATAGAATAAATCATGCATTACATATTCTCCAAGAAAACCACAAGGGCTACCCTACCTGCTTGTTTGGTTAAGCAAGCACTTATTTTTCTTGAAGACGGTTGGCAACAAGATGAATTCATCCAGCTGAGAATCTACTCAAAAGGACAATCCATAAGTCGTAAAAGCTGGGTTATATGGTTTCCAAAATAGGATAACATTGTTTCTCAAGAAAACATTTTATTTGCTTCAAAAATCCAATCCAATACTACTCTAAATCACATCTAAAAGTTATGAAATTTTACCTTGGTTAACTTATCGATTAGGTAATACCGTGGATCATTCTAAACACGTCTGGGCTTCACCGCAAATAATTTAAAAATTTCTCTCTCAAATCAAAGTTTTCTCAAGAAAGCAAAGTTAGAAATTGATAGTGCTCGTGGGAAAAAAAGTTAAAAAGGAAAACCTTAGATATGTTCCCAAGACATCATAGCACATAGAAACAAGACAATAACAACCCATGATCAATCAAGAATAGCTCGAAAAATCCCCAAAAAAACACATTTAAGATTTAGAAGAAGCAGAACAAACTTGCACAAGGCCAATACTTAGATTAACTCAATACGTTCATTTATGCCCCCCTAGACTACCACAAATCTAAGATGTAAGAAAGCTAAGAACAAAGAATCTCACCTATTTTCATCTATATCCCTATCGTTTTCTCACCCTCACAAATGAGAGAGAACTATCCAAGAAAAGGCAGCACTAACCAGCCTCCACTGAAATAGGCTTTTGGTTATTTTTCAAATTGCCGGCACTCAACCCAAATACTCCGGTGTAAGGGTTGAATTAGGCCCTAAAATTTTAATGCCATGACGTTAGCCTATGCAAGTTCCAAACACCCTTCAGCACATTGGCCCCTAATTTCTTCTACATTGGCTGTTCGTTTGGTCGTTTCTGGCTGTCTGATTCTCGCTGCTGCTGATCTGTTGTGAGAGAAAAACACTGCTGAACCGCTCGCTAAAAACGCTGATAAGTTCAAACGAACAGGATGCTTGTTGATCCCACCGTCAAGGCCGACCGTGTGTCGTCTTCTCCACTAGATCGCCACAACCATGCTTTTGACCCACCATGCTCCCACTAGATCTGCCTGCCTCATCATCACGTACCAGCCATTCATTGGACCCGAGGAGGCTAACATGTTCGTGGCTTCGTTTCGCTTTATCAACCGCATTGCCCCCCATTGGATCAAGCGAGATAATACATAGGAGATGATGACACTAGGGCATTGAGTGATCGAGCAGCAAGGGAATACTTGATATCAGTACTACAAAACATGGATATTGTAACACATCCTCGTAACACATCTATCACTGTGTTACATATAAGTTTTGTACGAACACAAAACAATGTGTTACAAACCATTATTGTAACTCATAGTGTTTGTTCTAAGAAAAATGTGTTAGCGACTACAATTATAGTAACAAAAAATAATGTGACGGGTAAAATGTTACAATAGGTAGTGTTTTGTAACACATAACACATGTAGAATATATGTTACAAAAATAATGGCCCTGTTCATTTGGTCGTTTCTGGCTGACTGATTCTCGCTGTTGCTGATTTCTTGTGAGAGAAAAACACTGTTGAATCGCTGGCTGGAAGCGCTGATAAGAGCAAACGAACAGGGCGTATTACAGGCAAAGTGTTCCCAACAAACAAATCCAGGTGGAGTTCAATGTCATGGGCGACAAGGACAACACACCATTAGTGGTGGTAGAACATCCTAGTTGCTTTTGTCATGCATACCCACGAGCGGTGAACAAATGTTTGGCCTACGATTGCCCTACCAGCTACTCCATCTCATTTCCTGAACAAGTTTGTCCTTGGATTGTCCTACCAGCTACTCGGCAAAGATTTTTTTTTTTTGAAAATGTCTTTGCCGAGTGCTGGCACGCGGTAAAGCTTTGGTCACTTTGCCGAGTGCCATGTCAGCACTTGGCAAAGCTGGAGTTTGCTGGGAAAAATCCCTAGCTTTGCCGAGTGGCACTCGGCAAAGCTGGATTTTTTTTTCTATTTTCTGGCATTCCAATCATGCAATATCACATATATTCACGACAATACAATACAATATCACATATATATCACATTTCATCATCAAATTTAGTTTAAACACAAATCCATACATAAAGATCCTCAAATTCATCTGTAACATCTCCAACATAAGCATTACATGTCCAAAAGAGCAACAAGTTCATCGATACAAGTCCGAAAGAGTGAAAGGGAAACTAGAGGTTCCTAGCTCGACCCGACGTCCCCAGGGCCCCCAGGGCCCCCACCTTGCCATGGAGACCACCCTGACTGCGGTGCCACTTGGAACGTCCACCCGAGCGGCGGAAGCATAGGGCTGCTTGCAGGCCCGGAGTGCCCCTGCTGCGTCGGTGGAGGAGGAACGCTACCTGGCCACGTGTACCCCTGAGTCGAGCCGAGCAAGCCAACCGGCTACCCGTGCGGTGGAGAAGGGCCAAGTGGAGGACTAGCACCTGGAGGAGTCGGGTTCGAACCCGCTGGCTGTTCCTCCACAAAGGATAAGTGGTCTCATTAGTGCCGGCAGGATGGCCGCACAAGCTAAAGCAATAGACAATATACTCATGGGAGTCCCTATAGGAGTAGGAACAGGAATAGGTGGTGGAGCGAAATTCGGGGGAGGGAACGAGGGCAGGACCATTCCCGGGATCTGAAGGGCCTCGAAGTAGGCGGCAAAGTCCTGCATCTGACGCGCCGAGTGCTACATGACAGCCGCCAGCTGCCGCTGATGGGCCACGTCCTGGGCCGCATGATGGGCCTGTAATTGTGTGATCTGGGCCTGTAATATTATACCTGCAAGGTTGATGGTATGTGAAGGCAAGGTACAAGTGTAAAACGAGTGAACGACGAATGAAACTGTACTTACCTAAAATACCGCCATCATCTGCTAGTTGCTTGGCTGCCGAGGCACTATGCAGATGTTGGAGGAGCTCGTGGTCCTGTCTCAAATCTCGCTCAGACTGGGAACTAAGGACGACTCGATTGCGCTGTTGGCGATCCAGTACCGGCCGTGCTACTTCCCTTCTCCCAACCTCATCATGAGTTCTGTGTCCAGGGGCTCAGTGGCGGGGTCGAACGTCTCACCATGGCGCTGGCAAGCCATGGATGTGTACTCGGCGAGCTTGGTGTAGGCGCTCACGTTGGTGTATGCGTCGGGCCCGTCCTCTTTGTAGCTCGGTCTTATGTCAGTATCCCCTCTTCCCAAGCATGTCGCAATTCATCCCATACTAGCTGCATGAACACACCGATATTGTTGCTCGGGTGTCTAGGTATTATCAGCATCAAGAACACGTTCCTGGGTTCAAACATGACGCCGAGGTGAAGATTGAGGTGGATCACGAACACAGGCGAACAAGTGTATGGGGCCAAAATCATTCCAAACGGGTTGAACCCATCTGTTGCCAGCGCTACGCGTACATTCCGAGCCTCTATAGCCTTGCCAGGATTCATGTCATCGAAGTGCTTCCATGCATCACCATCCGTTGGGTGTACCATCTTGTCAGGACTATATCTTTTGCCATTCTTGTGCCACGTCATTTGTTTCGTGGACTCCTCTGTCATGTACAACCGTTGGATCCTCTGTAGGAAAGGAAGGTGTCATACAACCATCTCGGGGATCTTAGACTGTTTATTCTTGCCATCACTGCCTTCTACCTACACAAACCTCGAGGCTTTGCACTTGACGCACCCCTTCGGACAAGCTTGGATCCCCTCATACGACATCTTAAGTGCACGAAGGAGTCTCTGTGACTCGTACGTGTTCTTCGGCAGGGTGTGAGGATCCGGAAGCAGTTTGCCAAGAACTGTCAACATGAGATCGAAGCCGTCTCGACTAATGCCCAGCTGCGACTTCAACGCTATTAGGTGTGAAATGGCATCCATTTACAAAACCATTATCTTCTCATGAAGGGGCTTCTGTGCCGCCTCCATCATGGTGTAGAACGCCTTTATGGTTTCCTCTGGATCATCCTCCACCTTCATTCCTTCAACGAACCATGCTTCGTGAAAGCCTACCATCATGTCTGCCATCCTGGCATTTGCATCATACTCCTCGAGGAGGGGTCTCACCACCTCCTCCCTAATACGATCGCGTTCACCATGGTGGATCCAGTGGGTATAGTTTGGAACGAATCCGTCCTTGAAAAGATCTTTGTACACCTGCTTCTTTCGTTTCTTTTTCTTGTTCTTACACTTGCTGCAAGGACACGACATCCGACTTGACCCTTTAGCAGCTGGGCCAAATGCACGCTCCAGGAAAGCATTGGTCCCCCTAACCCATTCACAGCTCTTACTTGCGAAGCCCGTGTACATCCACTCATGGTCATCCATCCTCTGTCATGCGCCAATGTAAGCGAGTAATAAAACCATCGAGTGCATCTACAAGGCGTTCCTACCATCTAATAGGTGAAGGATAGGTCCTAATCCCACCAGAGGATGCGTAGATAAGGTTAGCTTCCATGCTCCATTCCCGTCCGAGACAGAATTTCGACATCACCTCCCCGCTGTTCTCCCGATACACGTCCTGGCGGGGAGAGTGTGTATCCGGAGAACAACAGGGAGGTGCTGTCGAAACTCTGACTCGGACGGGAACGGAACATGGAAGCTAACCCATCTATAACTCTTATAAAGATAAACCCCACTAGAGAATTTCTTTCCTCATGCAAGGTGTCCACATCATAATGCTCTATCTTTTCATGCAAGGTGTCCACATTGTTGTCAACTAAGTCCATGTCATCCCATATTAATTACAAAAAATATCCATTTTATCTCTATCATGTGAAATATTTTAAATCTTTAATCTATATATTAACATACAAATCATCAACATACCTATAGTAATGCTATATAATAGATTTATTTTTAATAAATTTCTGCAGCAACAAGCGGGGTGTACTCCTAGTTCTTCAAAAGACAAACAAAACTATACGTGGAAAGGATGTTGTTTCTAAATGTAAATTATTTTTATTTCTTTTTTATCCATCTTTTCATGTTAATAAGCTGCTGCAAATATTTTTTGTTACTCACAGGTTGTGTTAATCGAGAATTTTGGCCCTGTACTAAATAAACATAAATCATGGCATCATCACTTAAAGTTGACACCAAGAGATTGCAAGCATGGCGTGATCGTTTACGAAAGGTCGACTTCTGGTATGTTATCTTTAAAATTTTTATATATTGTCTTTAAATTTATAGAGATTTTTAGTTATTTGTGCTCTGCGAACGCTAGCTTGATCTCTCAATATACTCTCTCTACTCTTAAATGTAAGGTATCATAAATTTTTTATGACATATCACAAGGTAAAACAAATGATGCAACCCTTAGTTAGAGTGAGATATTTTGCACAATATTTTAGTAGGATCCGTGATAGACATTAATGGTATGTACACATGTGAATGAGGCATGAGATGTTAATAATTAGTATTCAAAAATTGATTTATCTCAAAAATTGAACAAAAGTAGAGGCAACAAGGCAAATAAGATATCAGGCAACAGCATGGTAAAAGAGATGGATTTTTCTCAATTTGCTGCAACAGACCTTCATTATCGTACACAACAATTTCTGGGAGAACTACAAAATAATCTAAAATATTTCCCTGTTTAAGTATGTAGATAAAACTTTAGATCTCAATAACTGGGCAATGCTCCTGCAAAATGTCTGAAACAGGTGACCTCAAACAATTTTTAATTCTATATGAATTTGGATCTCTGAACATGGATCTCTGAAATTTAGTTCACTGAAAATTAAAACATCAAGAATATTAGTCCCGCTTGGATTGATGATATGTTGACTTCAACGACAAGTATCATGGCTATAAATTTATTGGTAATACCAAAGTAACCAAGATCTACTAATAGAAATCTAGGATAATCAAATAGTTTTTTTTTTTTGGATTCATCACAAACAATCCGAGAAACAATAACATGCATATGGTTCAGCTTACAATAGGATTTGAAACTCCAAGGGAATTTTAGAATATGCCCAAGAAGAACCCCTTCACATGTTACAAAAGATATAAACAAGTGTTACAAACCATGTGTTCCTTTGTCCCATATTGTGCTCTGCCACAATGTAGAAGTGTTACTGAACTAAAAATGTTACAGCAGACAATCACTGTAACACTAGGCAAATGTTCTAATAGATTACTAAATGTGTTACAAACTATGCACTCTTAACACTAGACAAATGTTCCTACAGACCAGTAAATGTGTACAATAAACCAATCTATAGTAACAAGGTCAATTGGAACATAAACAAAAATGTGTTACTAAGAGAGCTAGTAATACTTTTTTCATTCTATAATTACATAAGTTGGTGTTACCAGTGCTGTAGTAGTGGATGGAGCTCGCAGACACCACCTCCTCAGTGCTCTCCTACCGGCCAGTCCTCGTGTGCATGTCAGGGTCGTGGATCTTTTTGCCCGGAATACCAGGGGTCATCTACCGTTGATCTAGACGCTCGTGCCACCATACATTGGCTGTTACTGGATCTCATTCCATGTGGCCAACAATGTGCGGGGTCCAATCTTGGCAAATAAGGATGGGTAGGGCTGGGAAAAAACTCAGCAAATCTGGTTAGCCGAATCTATTTCACTGAAATTGTTGGTTGATTCGGAAATAGGTTAATGAATCAGTTAAAATTTTCGTACTATTTGGTGATCGCGTATGTTGTCTGCTGCAGTTAACCGATCAACTGATTTCACTAAGTAGCCAGCTAGCGCACAGTTCACTGTTGGACGTTGGCTCTCTACCCCAACTAATGTTGGTCTGGCCAAGTCGTTGGTCTACAACTTTGCAACAAAATCTCCCCAACTCCCACCCCTAGTCCCCCAACCGCAAGTCGGCAGCCAGCCAGCCACCGCCCACCGTCCTAAGCTTTATTAGTATCTCATGGCCCATTACTGTCGACTCGTGGCTAAAACCAGTATGATATTGGCGCTAGCACACAGTCATTTCACATCACTGCCAGTTTTCTCATATAATATACGATAAAGACGAACTTTATAATAAATTAAAGTTACAGTACTCGATGAGATCTTCAACTTTGTAGTTCATTTTTTTTGAAATCGTTTAGATATCCAAATATACACCACAAGATTTTATAAAGTTGATAACAAAAGAGCCCATATGCCAAAAAGAGAGTGTATACTGGTAGTTAAGGATCTCAGACGAGGAAGCAACCAACATAAAAGTTGTATATCTTGAAAAGTTATGATGTTGTTCATAACTTTTTTTATTTAAAGTTGTTATGATGTCTCCCAATATTTGAAATGCAAGATTTCATAGAAGTTAATATCAAAGGAGTCCATATGCTCCATAGTCATAAGTGAGTGTGTAGTTGATAACTTTGTAGTTATCAACTACTTTGGGTGGAGAAGCGACCAAAACAAAACTTGTATATGGAAATCTTATAAAACTTTGTAATTGATAACTTTTTTTTCATTTCAAATCATCTATCCAAATTACGTTCGATTTCTCAAATATAAAATTCAAAATTTTCAAACGAACTTGTATGGTGAAATAGGCAAAAATAAAAGTTAATCTTGAAAAGTTGTGCAATTTTGTAGTTGACAACTTTTCATTTGAAATTGTCTATCCAAGGAAAATTGTGTTTGAATTTTCTCACATCTATAATTCAAATTCTTATGGGGATAGATCAGGAGATGGACCTGTCCCACCTCCTCGACCTTTCCCTTCCTCCCGTCGCCGATGGCGGCACCACCGGTCCCCCGCCATCGGATCTCCTCCAAGCAACCTACCCAACCCTTCCCATCGTGGATCTGAGCTCACCTCGACCTGATATATCGATCCATGGGGTCAGTGGTGGAGTCTCGTCGCTCCTCAGTGTCTCGGCTGCTCCAGAGTGCGCCCCTCAGCCCAGTCAGCCGGCGGCCAGCACCGGCCCCTCCCCCAACTCCGTTCCTATCCTGTTAGTCTCCCTAGAGCACCCCAACACCATCCTCCTCACTCTACTGGCAGCGGCAGCGGCCGCGTCCCTGGCTTGTCCTGAGCCTAGAGAGCAGGCGGCACCGACGTAGCAGCTGTTGGAGGATGTGGTCCTCGTCAAGGACGTGGATGAGGAGCCTCGTGCGGTTCCGACGGCCAGCTTCTCGTTCCCACCTCCGGCTGGCTCCAGCAGCACCGGGAGGTTCTCCCTATCGTCGAAGCGGCGCTATTTCATCCAAGTTGCTGCTCCGGTGGATGCTCGAAGAGCCGTCGCTGGGCGGATGAAGACAACGAGGACTCCGACAATGACCATCCCATGAGCTACCTCGACGCCATTCATCGCTCGGCCAGGCCGGTAGTGGTGTCTCAGCTGCCCGCCCAGACTCACTGTGGCGTGCATGCCATGCGGCAGGGCCATGAGCAAACATGGAGGAGGCTCAACCAGCCGCACCCTCGACTGGAGCATGGCCTACCTGCTTGGTAGGTGGATGGCTGCGTCCCCACCCACCAATGCCTTGGACGCCGTGGAGGGGTCTTCGCCCCCAACTCTAATGGGTGGCGTGAGATACTTCAACGGCAGGAGGCGCGACCGGTGGCCGGCTCGACCGAGACGTAGCCTTCGCTGGCCCGAAGGATCCCGGCAGAGTTACATGGCAGATGTTTCAACTGCATTTCATACTCTCATCGGGTAGTGACATGTCGGTTGCCACAACGCTGCCTGCGTTGTCATGGCTTCCGTCACATCGCGAGAGACTGCAAGAGGCCCAGGCGTGCCGCGATGACGTTGGCAGCGGTGGGCGGCAACCCACAACCCTCCCCTCCCTGCACGCGCCTCTCAATGTAGCCGCGCAGGGGATTGTGGGGGCGCCAACGTATGGCATCCGTCATCGACGGTGGCGGCGCCAGGGCAAGCCGCCGAAGGAGACCATCATCGCCACGATTGCCGATTGCGTTGACAACACCGCTATTACTATTGCCACGCCCGCACGGTGCTGCATCGAATCAGACCCGCTCACTGAAGCGCTAGGTGTAGGCGCTGGGTCTCCCGTTTTGGTTGATCCGATGTTCGATGAGCTCGTTGCCGCCCTTGTTATGTGTCGGTCTCCGGGTGCCCTCATGCTTGGGTGTCCGTCGACCCCGACAGTTGACTCTATGGAGGTTGAGGCAGCGTTAGCGGATGAACGTTCGCCACCATGGATGATTCAGCTAAGCTTCGCGGAGGCCGAGGCGCCGTGAGTGGTTGATGAACCGCCCCCGGTCTAGGTGGACGTCCTCAGCAACCAAGGTATTGCTGGCGGAGACGGCTCGGCCATGCCAGCTGTTCACGCCGTCGGAGCTGACGTCTTCGACGACCACCTTGGGTCGCTGCCCTCTTTGGACACGATGCACCGGCGGATGCTGCCATGCCACTCTCTGTCCAGGAGGAGATTGAGGCGGAGATCTCTCTCCCGATGCCTACACCGCTCATCCGTGTCGGTCTGAGGCTAAGACGATCGCGGACGCCGATGTCCATCCACTCCCTCAGGTGAAGCTGTCGCATCACGGCCAGGCCGCGTGCGGCAAATGCAACTATGCAGGCGCAAAGGGTCCTCCTCAAAAAGCTGGGTGTCGAGGTCCAAGAGGACGAGCCCGATCTGGACATTGAGGAGAAGTTCAAGGTCGCGTTTCGAGGCGACATGTCGGAGAACAAGCAGCGGCGCTTGCAGATCGTCCTCAACGGTCGGTTTAACGTCATGGCTATGGACCTAAACCTGGAGGGCCTGGATGCTGAGCCTGATTGGGAGTTTTGGACTTCATTTGGTAGCAATAGTTTCAATCATATAATCGTTCACGTGAAGGTTGTTGGGTGTAGGTTTGGTAACCAGGGTGTTACCAGGCCTGCAATAATGCTATAACAAAAACTCTTTATGCTTAATGAAATACGCACTACGACGTGGTCAAAAAAAAAATCAAATTCTTCAAATGATCTTGGATGGAGAAATAACCAAAACTAAAGTTATAGATCTCAAAAAATAAAAACTTTGTAATTGACAACTTTTCATTTGAATTCATTTAGGATCTCAAATGCTCATTTCAAACTATATTGACATAAAATGGGAAGGCACGTAGACATAAATATCTTATAGTTAGAGTGGTTATTCGGGGACGAACTCGTGAAGCTAGAGGTAGAGAGTTTGAGCTCTAGTAGCCACGAAACACGTGTTTTTAGCGTGAAAAGTTGCGTGACCTAACCTACTGCCCAGTGGGTCTCTCCTAGTATTAAACTAAATTATATTTTTAGCCTATATTCTTGGGTTTTTTTTAAGACCACATCACTGCCATGAGCCTCCTCATCACTACCGCTTTAATTGTGAACTATTAGTGATGTTCAATTCTGTAGTAGTAAAATATTAATATTATTTTTATACAAATTTAGTTAAACTTGGAAACTACACTTTTTTTGTTGGAAGTAGTAGGCCATATTGGCCACCGACCACCAGGCGTTATCCAGATCCTGCCGGCACGTGTGCAACAGGGGTGCGGTCGTCATTTTTTCAAATAAAGATCTAGAACTCGTACTATTCTTGAAAGGTTTGCAATTCATCAAGTATGCGAACTATTCATGGAAAGTTTGAAACCTTCATAACAAGTAGTTTTATTAGATCAGAATGTGTCAGGAATAATCCCAACAACGACTGAGTGGTTAGGTTACTTATGGTGAAAACTATCCACCCAAATTTTAGTCCTCAGCTTAGAACAGACAATTATATTTTTCTGAATTTTTATATTATAGGATTTAGTAGTATTATTATTTCAGTACATGAAACGTACCCGTCGATAGCTCCTCAACATATATGGTGATTCATAATTGTTTTTATGTGAGTGTGTCAACGTTTGTGCTACTTGGGTTTTGACTTTTGAGAAAAAAAAAAAGAATCCCCAGTAGGAAAGTTAATTTCCGGCTGGCCGTAAATTGGCTTACCGCACGGCCCTTCCATTTTGGGTAAAAAGTGCAGCTACAGTATTCTATTTTTGGCAAGATGCTAATAAACAACAGTCAGACATGCACTTCTAGATTTTTCTCACAATATCACTTTATGCATCCCCTCGAACAACCTCACTGCTCTAGATTTTTTTGAACAAAGCTAGCTGCTCTAGATTTCCCAAGTACTACAAAATTGATACATTCACTGAGAAGGAAGATGAAATAAAATATAAATCATTCATGACCCATGTCATTCTAGGCATCTTGACATCCTTCTCTATAGCATCCCAGGCATCTTAAAATTGCCTAACACACATTAGCCGTCGGCTGCAGATCGGAACAGTAGTACTGCGGCTGAAGCCGTTTATGTGATGAGAGCAAGGTATTGCACCATGGTTGCCTAAACAGCTCTATAATCGGTGGCACAACAGATTTATAGACGAGAAACATAAATATTACATCTTGCTACACTAGAAACCTCCTTGTGTTGCTAACATATATACTGACGAACCATATTGATCCCACTTGCTGTGACGCATGGTTCTCTTTGTTCATTTGATCCCATGTTGATGCTTGAGACCATCACACCTGCAATTTAAAATCTTAAAAAGATTCAGGGTTGCAGCAATCAGAGGTCATATAGCATATGTATAAGCATTGAAACTTGGTGTAAACATAAGGCACACAAATTCGTTACAAATTATTTGTTTTTGCATAAACTTGTTGCTTTTTTGCCTAATTCAGTACAATACTATTGCCTAATAAGTTTGAAGTTACATGTCATGATATAGCAGTACACATTTATACTAATTGCTTTGCATGCAAAATAGTTGTCAAATATGGATCTTAATGAAATACCTCCAGATTTGCAAGAAAAGCACACTGTTTCATAACAAAATGACTTATGTTCCTGGACCTCTATTGGTGATGAGCAGGTTGCTGCTAGTAAATATTGTAGTGGATTTCATTTCTTAGACAATTTAAGTGTTATTCATTAAGCAACAATGTCTTCCTAGTTAGGCACTTTTTGTATTCTTGAAAGGCAAGTTAGTGTGTATGTTCATTTGCAACTCACAGACCCACCCTGAACCCCAACCCCTTGGTTTATTTGTAAAAAATACATACCAAACAGAGGCAAGGTGATGTAAAAAAAACAGATGTCAATTATGCATTTAAGCTCAAAAAGGTGATGATGTTAAAAAACATCAAGGGTTGAACCTGTCCTAAATACATCATGCCTGCCCATCTGAACCAGAAAGCTAAAAATTGCTCATTTAGGAGCCCATTGTTGCCTAACAAAGGACACTTAAGAGCCTAACACAATGACACAAATTGCCTAAGAAAATGGTTGTGTTTTTCTTTTGTGTGCTTGTGATCATACCTTGTTGCCGCCATTGGACGCTGGGGCATAGACTCCTTGAAACCTATGGCCTCTAGGCATTGTATGCAGAACTATCCTTGTAAAATACTCTGAGCAAACCTGAGTGGAAGGGTGTCAAGTTTTAAAGTAGGCAAATCAAGTTCATGTGCTAGTCAAAATAGTGTCAAGAATTAAGCAATAATATAGTCATAAATTAGGCAAAATAGTGTTGTTGATAAAGCAATAATAGAGAGACATCCAGACATTAAGGCCGATAGCTCAGACATAAGGAGAAATAGGGGCACATACTACTAAATTCTAGGCGAGGAAGGTGAGTTATAAAGGCAAGATCAGTGAGTGCCTATGTCTTGGAGGACCTGGGATGGTGACATAGTGAGCACCACACCAGCTGAATTCGAGCTTGTAGGCCGACCCACAGCGCACAGCGACACCACACAAAGGCTACTCTTGCAACGCGATGTGAAGATATGATGCATCCATCTAGCGCGGCAGCTCATCGGTAGTGCCTTAGACATCTAGGACGACGATAGAGAGGAGGAGCAAGAGGCGACTAAGATAATGCCACTTCAATTTCCTAAGAGAATGTTCACTGATGGAGTCTTTAGCCAAATCCAAGCCCAATCATTGGTAACTTTAACCCCCCAAAAGCTTGCACAACAATTATCAGCAGGCGTGGCGTTAGGCTTTTACTCCATTATGAGCGAATATAATACAATAAATTAAACTACTAATTCAGTTACTAAACTGCCAAGCACTGCTGGCTAAACATGAAAAACATGCAGAATAGCGTATATGCACATATTGCAAACAAACTATTGGAAAACAAAGCATAGTATCATTCAGGCATAGTATCATTCAGATCACTACTAAAAATTACATAAACTTGTGTTTTTTGTTGCCTAATCAATATAATATTATTGTCCAATGGGTTTGACTAAGTTGCCTACGGTCGTAATATAGTAGCACACATTTATACTTACTGTCTTCCATGTTAGAAGCATCTTGCATGTTAGAAGCACAGTTAGACCAGAGTAGCAACTGCAGCCTATAAGCACTCCAGTGATATAGTTTGTCTATGTAGAAATTACATAACTGCCGCCCACCTGCGCCCACCACCACAAGAGCATCCTCATCTATCGCCGCTTCATGCTGTCCAGGCATCTCATTGGTGGTGGGAAGGTCCTGGGTGGGAGGGAACTTGACCAGAAGGCTCTATAATAGCTTGGGAGCAATCTAGCAGCAGAAGCAGCAGCAGTACCAGGTGCTACCGCTAGCCAGACGGCCTACTAATAGCTACTAGTACCACGTGTGTGTTTATATAATTTGTAGTACCTTAATTTGATCGAAGAACCAAATGAGCAAGTGTTAGCTAGCTACTAGCTAGTAGGCAGGCGTGCACAGGGAGTAGGCACTTGAAATGGCAACGATAAAAAAAAAAGAAGCTACTACCTGCTAGCTGCATCTCATGACCAAATTCTGAATCGCACTTGACTGGTTTAGATAAAGTCCAAAGGATTACAATACCCCACAAAAAACAAGGTCCTGCAAATTGTTTATAGGTTAACATGCTTGATATCTCTATATAGTAGTACATAAACAGAAATTCTGAGACAAGCAAATACCCCATAAAAAATTGGACAACAAAATTGAGCCATTTCAATTGAACTTTCATTTCTGAATGAACTGAAATTACTAAGTAGTCCAATTGCATTTGAATTTGCAAGATTCATTAATTTCAGTTGCTTCCGAATTGTATTATCGGAACTCCCTATATGAATCCAGTCACGGTATTTGCATATGTAGACTTTTCTAGCTAATAGACTAGTATTTCAAGTATAAGCTAGTACTACTGTGAGCCCAATTTCATAACTACTGACAACAATAGCACTTTCTTTCAGCAAAACAACCAATAGAGAAATAATTGAGAAGTTCAATAGACAAACACAACATCTATGTTGACATCAGTGTGCTGACGAGCACTAATATAGAAATTGCATCTACGTCTGGGCAACTCACCAGAGCACATGTCGAGGGCAGGGATGGATGCAGCAGTATACAGACAGCAGCACCAGGAGGCGCGAAGGGCCTGCCGTTCGAGACGGTGGTCGTGCCGTCACCATCACGGGGAAGGGTAGCGAGGTGAGGTCGAGCTGGATGTACGACGTCACGCCGTCGCAGGATAGCAAACAGCTTACATTAGGGTTTGGGGGCTCGATTTCGCGCAGCAGGAAGGGGCCGCAGGGAAATGAAAGGTAGGGGCAGACGAACCTGGTGGGTGCTCGTCGCCGGCGAGCGGCCAAGGGCCCGGCGAACACCAGGCATAGATTGGCGCACGGCTGTCCCTGGAGGATCCGCCATGGCCGACACAGGTGAGGACGGGAAGAGCTCGACATGGGCACAAGGAGGCGGTGGGCGCGCGGGCGTGAGGAGGAGGTCACCGGGAGGAGCCCCGCCGGTCGGCAGTCACCGGGACAGGGAGGAGCCCCGCCGGTTGGGAGTCACCGGGACACAGAGAGAGACGTGAGGAATGAAAGCTCCGGAAGATGACGGGTGAAAGGATAATCTCAGGAGAGGTGGGTGCCTGTGTAAACGCCGTGCGGTGGAAATAAAATACGGCGGGCCGTATAGGAAGTTAAATTCCTTATCTTTCCCATGCCTACTAGGAGCATTTTCATTCCTATGTATCCAAAAAAAAAAAAGTCTTTACAATACCATCATGAAATTAAATACACTTGTTCATAAAATTAACACACGTAAAAGGTTGATTTTCTATCTCTAGGAATTAAGACATCTAGTATCGACTTCAAGCCTCGTGTTTATTCGTCTTTATTACAGTGTCAAAAGAACACAGAAATTTCTAGGTTGTAATTAACAAGAAACAAAATGTGGGACCCCATGTGGGAATGAAAAAGAAAAGTGAGCTAAAAGAGAGGATGGACAAGTAATAATTACTCAACCGTTCCTCGAGGGCAAGTTGTTTGATCAAGCCCTTAACTGAACCTTTTGTTTGTTTTTTATTTGTGCGTCCAGGCTGGATGGATATCTCAACTGCCCTGTATATCGGGAATTGGAACAAAAACTCGATCGGTTTACATGGGTGATGTGGAATGTTGGGGTCGGACCAGCAGCATGTTTCACACGAGCTATATCAAGCATCACTCGGGAGGTCAAGATCCAGAAAAGGGGTCCCTATAAGCACGTGATAGTGGTGGACATGAAGCGAGCAGCAGCACAGCTAGCCGGAACAAGCCTCAGCATTAATGACATGCTGCATCTCGAAGTGGCGGAGCAGCTCGGGCTACTGGACCAAGAGCAAGAGTACAGCAGGCTCAAGGAGAAGAATGACGAGCTGCGGTACTATTCCTACAACACGACTGAAGCTGGTGTCGAATCACTCCGGATGATGTTAAGGAGATCAATAGTTTCTCAAATAATGCAAAAACTATCAACGAAAAGGTACATGCTGGTGGTTGAGAACCTTGACGAGCCCATCAAGCCCATCGATATTAGTGCTTTGACAGAGGGCTTATGGCTTCCTCCTCCTGATTGGGCAGAATCTTTCTGGCTCGTGTCCACCACCTCTCAAGATGTGTATGAAAGAAGCAAGCCAGATTATGGCTGTGTCGTCGAATCCTTCACTGGGGATGATATATTGATGCTTACACTATACTCCCTAAAACAAGCGGCCAAGTACATCTCACGTGCGGTTGGCCAGCATGAAAATGAGGAGCATTGGCATCACGTGGCTATCCGGTGCTTTCACTACGCCACTATGCTGCTCATTCCCCACATTTCCAAAGGTGATCCACCAGATCAGTCTGATGTCTCGGATGACGTCATTACCTCGGATAAGTTAATCCACCACTGGGCTTCGCAAGGCATCCTTCCTGATGACATCATCAAGCAAAGCATCCCAGGATACTGCTGATGGCTACGACAACAAGTATGGTGATGTCATGTATCAAGTTGGGAATGTCATCCTAGAAGCTTTCCAGGAGTACTCGTTGCTGCAGCTGCCATCTTCTCCAGCAAAACAAGGTGATGAAGCCATCAAGACTGCTGCGCACTTCTTGGCATATCATGGCCTCATAGCAGAGCAACTCACACTGGATGAACTTTCTGAGGCGAACAATCAACCTGAGTTGTTGGAGCACACACAGTGGATCTCACATGTGGGTGATCAAGGATGGCATTTAAGCAGAGAGTGGATGAGACAGGGATCCAAGGGCCCAACTGCACTAATTATAAAGCATTGCTCACAGCACTCAAAGTTGTTCACCAATCTTGAATCCGATCATTTCTTTGCCAAGCTCCCCTGTCTTCGTGTTCTTGATCTTTCCTACACTCCACTAAAATCACTTCCTCCTTCAATCTTGCTACCTCCAAAAACTCCAGTACCTTTCCCTTAGGGGCTGCTATAACCTCACAAGTCCATTCGGCTTCCCCAACACTGAAACTACTCTTAACTTGCTCTTCTTTGATCTCTCCTATTCAAATATAAACATGTTCCATTGCGATTTCTTCTATAGCATGCCTAATCTACAAGCACTCGGGCTCGTCATGTGCTCCAACCTTGAAGAATTGCCACCTTCAATTTCTGTATTGTCTAGTCTGAGATCATTCTCATTGATTGGCGCACCTCACATCAAGATCAAGCGGTTGTCCTTCCGTGGATTTACAAAGTTGGAGTATGTTGACATTAAGGAGGTGGGTGCTTTGGAGGAGCTTGATCTGTCTGCTACGGCTATCAAGGAGCTCCCAGACAGCATCCCTAATCTTCCCCAGCTTAGGCGATTGCTTCTCTTGGGTGTTCCTTCCCTGAGACGATTTCCTTGGCATAAGCTGCAGAGGCTCCCGGATGTGTTTTGCTTGGATCAGTGCTCAAACAGAACCATTAATTATTCAGATTGTCCACAAGGTGCTCAGGTGTGCATAAGTGATTCCAAATTGTTTTATAGCTTCAATGATGCCACCCGGTATTCAGTAAGGGCTAGAAAACTTTTGGAAACTTTCTATGTTCGAGTTACATCATGCAAGACCACAAGTAGCAATCAATTGAAGGATGAAGAGGACATTGTGATTATCAACAAGGTTCAGATGGTACTACCAGTTTATGCTGATGTAAAGCATCGGTATCTGACAGATAGAGTCTCTATGGTGTCAATGGATGACGTGCCTCCCTGTCAGGTCAGCGAGCGTCACGTGGAGATCTCAGCTGCTGATCGGTATCCCCATGGTCTGGATTATCTTCTGGAGTCACCAAATCAATGAGCATGTGGGATGATACCCATGTTTCTTGTCTCAGTGATCTTAGTGAATTGGATGAGTTGGAGGAATGCAAGCTCCGATGGTGCCATAAGACAGTGCATGTCTTTAGATACAGGATGTTGAGTCTAAAGAATGCATATGTCTCCCATCTCAAATGTCTAACCCATCTGTACAGACCATCACTAGATGCTAATCCCTTCTATGCACTGAAGCACCTCGTCTTAGAGGACTGCCCGAGACTTGGAGGGCATCGTGCCACGTGATTGTGAGCTACGAAGCCTTGAGACACTCGACATCCTTTTCTGCTACAACCTCAAGGCAATTTTCTACGACAATGGTCGTCATTCATCTTCTGCTGGTTACAAGCTCCCGTGTCTCCGAAGGATACATCTCCAGGAGCTGCCACGGCTGGAGCATCTCCACGTCGACAACCCCATGCTAACCGCGCCCGCGTGGAAGGAGCTCCACGTCCGCGGCTGCTGGAGCCTGCACCGCCTCCCGCGCTTCCTTCAACAACCAGACAAGGCCGTGGAGGTGAGCGGCGAGCGGGCGTGGTGGGACAAGCTGCGCTGGGACCAGGACGACGACGCACCCCCGCACCGCGACAGCTACGAGCCCAGGCTTCCCCCGGCGTTCGCTTCGCGCCGCGGGCGGGTCGTCATCGAGAGCTACCTCAGATGAATGAAGGAAGTACCATGCCAAACGCAAGATTGATCGCCAGTTAATCGGTACGTCCGTCATATGATTTCAGTTTCCATTGTTACCTGTGTTATATATTCTAGTATTATCCACCCGATCAACTTCCAATATATCTCAATCAGATTTATTTTTTCCATTGCACAGCAGTCACCAATCCGTTCATACTCGCCGGTTGCATGCAGCATCTGGAGTTGCAGCATGTGTCCATGTCTGCCAGCATCTTCAGTTCCACCAACGTGTTCGCGTCTTCCAAGATTTTCAAAATAATAAGGTTTGGTCCCATGTGTGACTACTACTAGTTCGTCGCTCTCGGTGTGCTGCACATACCATACCCGTACCTACGGTGTGCTGCACATACCATACCCGTACCTATGGTATTTGATTTTCAAAATAATAAGGTTTGGTTTGTCTCGCTGGTTCATCGGCCGGCTTCCCAGCAGGACACGGCCCATCCAGCGGTGGCAGCTGAACCAGTGTGTTACAGATTGCATCGTGTGTTATGTGCTTGTTTCATTTTCTACAGTGTTGCTTGCTCCTGTGAAGGTGATGTCTGACGTACACTACAGTAATAAATGTGCTTGCTACAACTATAGTACTATCATAATGACACCTCTGTTTCCGCTTATAGTAAGCATGGCCATATGCCCATATGTGAGTATGCTTTGAACGTGTTTTTGAACATGTTATTATTTGATTCATGCTTCTTGAAGTATTGAATTGTATTTAATGACTGAGTCTAGTAGTCTGTGTGGATGTAAAGTATGGGCACACAAATTTATTGAAATCAACGTTGCTTTGCTCTTCAATTTACTCTTTATTCTTCTTTATCCTTTAAAGAGAAAAAGGGTAACCTAGCCCCTGCAGTATGTTCAATTACCACAGTACCTTTACAACCTAATAAGTAGAGGCGGCAACTATATTTCCATTTGTCACTATATGAGAAATGATCTGAAGCAACACCACCTTCTATTTATAGGGACAGCTCCATCATCCGCCACTCTTACCGTGACCGTCGTGTCCCACCGAACTAGCATTGTAGGGGCAGTTGGTGCTATCAACTGTTCCTACAAATGGGATTATTTATAGAGGCAGCTCAATATCTACCCGCCCCTACAACTCGAATATTAGAGGTGCCCCTACAATTAGACGCCCCTATAAATAGACATCGAATATTATAAATTAAGTACTAAAATTTGAATTTTTCAAAACGACTTCAATGGAGAAATAACCAAAATAAAAGTTATAGATCTTAAAATGTTATAAAATTTTGTTGTTTATAACTTTTTTATTGAATTCATTTAATGCTTTAAATGTTGTTTGGAATTTAATTTTTAATCATTAAAAACTCATATTTCTCTTTTTAATCTGTTGCTAAAACAACTAGTCTTTCTAATACTAACTCCAAATGTGATATTTTTCCCTAAAATTTTCTAAAATTATGGTCTACCAAATTATTATGTTCTTAGTACTATTATTTTGATCTTATTTCTTATGAATATTTCACAATTTGAATTTAAAAAAAAATAACAACTTCAAACAACATTTTGAGATATCAAATGATTTCAACCGAAGAAGTCAAGATTATAAAAGTTATAGACCCCATCAAGATTTATAACTTTTATTTTGGTTATTTTTTGCATAGCAAGATGAAACTAACATTATTCACAAAATTTACATATCTTTGTTATAATTTATGGAACCCTATATAACCATATGAGGGTGTGTAAAATTCGTTAAATACAATACTATAGCTTTATCGGATGAACAAATGGCCAAAATAAAAGTTGTTGATCTTGAAAAGTTATAAAACTTTATAGTTGACAACTTTTCATTTATGATCATCTTATCAAGGAAAGATACATTCAATTTCTCAAATTTGAAATTTAAATTATTTAAATGACCTCGGATGGGAAAAACAACCATAATTAAACTTTTAGATCTGGAAAAGTCATAGAATTTTGTAGTTAACAATTTTTTCATTTGAAATGTTTTTGTCAATGAAAACTATGTTTCAATTTTTTAAATTTCAATTTTAGATTTTTCTAACTTTCTTGGATGAAAAACAACCTAAATGAATGTTGTAGATCTCAAAAAGTTATAAAAATAGTTGATAACTTTTTTATTTGAAATCATCTCATCAAGAAAAAACTATGTTTGAACTTCTCAAATTTGAATTTCAAGTAAACGCCTTGGGTGGAGAAACTAATGAAAGTTTTAGATCTAAAAAGTTATAAAACTTTATAGTTGATAACTTTTTATTTAAATTTGTTTAGGGTCCCAAACAATCAATTTATATTCAGTTTAGGATAATATGTGGTGGACCAAAATATTTTTTTCTCAATCACGCAAAAGATTTGCACGTATTTTGATTAAGAAGAAGAGTTTTAGTACATCCGGGGTCCTTACAAGATTTAACAATGAAAGCAAGAAAAGCGCGCCCCCACTACAAGTGACAAAGGGGTGGAGTAAGATCGCGGGTTTAAATCCCAACGGACGCGTGTCGCGTATTTTCGTGGGAAGAATGCATTGACTTGCATGTTATGTCAACGTGGACGACCGACGGTATCTTCGCTCATTGAGGGCCCTCGATGCCTACCTAGTGGTGAATGGGATGGGTGGTTAGGTCGAGCTCTAGGTGGTTAGGTCGAGCTTTGGAAAATAGCCTGACATTTCCCTTTTCATTTGTCATGATCCATTTTCGCTCTGCATTTCTTGCATCGGCACACAATCAAGAGCCATATGAAGTTTGTGCAATGTGGAGGTGAAAAGACGCAGACATGCATGTTTTTTTTTGCAAATTCCAAAGTACAACACAGACACTCACAAATGCATGCACATTCTGAACATACGCAAGTAATCACTACTTCTATGAGCATCTTCGAAGAATATACCAGCAAATCCTTGAGATCGACCATGAACTCACCACAATCGCCTTGTTGTCGATGGGAACATCACCCACTACAGAAATGACATGATTTCATAGAAATTGTCCTATATGGATGGGAATCTAATATACATAGGCACCAACTTAATAAAAAAAATATTGTGCATCCTAGCACAGAAGCAACGAAAATCATGAATTATGGAAATGTTCTCATAGTTCATTTCACGAGAGCATCTTCAACACAGAAATTTATTGCTATTTGTTTTGTAATTTTTTTGTCTGAAATTGTGCATTCTGTAAAAATAATTTATACGGGTGGCTCTATATCCCGCCGCCTCTTTTAATCACAAACCGACTACAAATCGATTTATAGGGGTGTGACTGACCAACCATCCCTTCATAGGGCGGCTGGGCAAACCGCATCTACAAAGGTTTTGTGTATACGGTGTTTTTTTTATCTCTTTTAGCATTGTCTTTTTTTTTTTTTTTTGCTTTAGAAACTCCATTTTCGGTTGAGACGCACAGAAAAGCGCAGTAATAATTTTTTTTGTGCGCGCCAAGAACCATGTTAACTAGCGTTTGTTATGAGCCAAAATTTTCTACATGTTCCTAAGAATCTATAGGGTTGCTTACACCTGTTTGGACCCACTCCTATAAACTTTAGAGTTCTAAAAACGTTAGACCACTTTAGTTCAACTTTGAGATCTATTGCTCTAATGTGGGTGGGGGGCTAAAGTTTACACGTAACTTTAGACCTACTACTACACAAAAACTTAACCGGGGAAAAAAAAAGCATTTACCTAGCCAGGCTTCCCAAACAGCTTGGTTTAAAGGTCACAGTAAATCAACCTTAATCGAGGCGGTTTAAATGCCGTCTCGGTTAATCAAATAAAAATTAAAAAAATCCATAGACAAGCCCAACAAGCGCATCCATAGGCCCACCAAGCCCATCTAAGCGCCATTGCCTCCACAACTGCTCGCCGGTGACGCGTCATCACCAAATCACCTCTGGATTTGGTCACCTGATGTCGGATCTGGCCTACTAAGGAGGGAGGAGTGCCGCACCGCCGCAAGCTTAACCCACCGTGCCATTGCGATGAGAGTAGAGGAGAGGAGAGGAGGATAACCGCCGATGCTATTAGCTTATGCCCACGCCGCTGGATCCGCCACGTGCCCCGCTGCCTAGAACCGTTGATGCAATGATGCTGCCGGAAAAGAAGAGCTACACTTGCAAGATAAATGGCATGTGCTTAGATCGGCCACCGAGGAAGGTCATGCGCCGCCGCGAGAGGAAGGGACGCGAACTTAGTGCCCCGACGTGTGTGGGTGTGTGTGGGGGGGGGGGGAAAGGAGGAGTGTGGTCACTGTGCGCCGTGCATGTGGGAGAGAAGACGGATGCAAGAGGGAGGGAGGAGCGCGGAGATATAAAGCGGTGGCAAAAGGATAGCGTAGTGGGGGAGCTAGCTACCGAGAGAGAATGATCTTGAGAGTGACAAACCCTAACTTGTGGTATATAGGGCGTTATCAGGCTGCGAGCTCGGCCTATTAATGGAGGTGGGCCTCCTAAGAGGTTTGCCTCCAAAACTGGATCTATTTTCGGAGGCAGGACACCGTTAATAGATTTTGGAGGCCCTTAAATCATTTTGCGAGCCGGTGGGTCGCCTCGGTTAATAAACAACTGTCTTAAATCCCAGGCATTAACCGAGGCGCCCGCCTTAGAGGCCCATTCCAAAATGCCTTAATTCTGCAGTTTAATTAAAGGAGGGGATTTAGACATAAATATGCACTTATATATTTTCTTTTGTGGCGAATATGCCTACCGGTTAAACAAAATTTCTTTGTGAATGTTAAACAACAAGTCTATTTTCCAAATGGTCTCCCAAACCGATCATGAATCAAGCTTTGCCAGTATATATATAGGTCGATCTATCTAGTCTAGAGACAATATAAAAACCAGTAAATCGATCTAGATGAACACTACATGTCATCCTTAATCGACAATTCTAAGTACACCAAATAGTACATCTATATAGCCCATGCATATAGCCGATTTGATACCGATCAAGTTGACCAACTCACATGTGTGCGGCCGACGCCGAATATACTTGATTTTATATCTCTTGACCCATGCATTATCCACCCGTTCATCCCGGTACGGTCTACTTTAACAGTTAACAAGTCGAGTGGCCATACATATACGGAGACTAAACTGCCGGAGGAGGACGTACACCACATGCATCGTCGTCGAACGGGAACACGCTTGCTGGATGGATCGAGCCTATAAATACCATACCAAGCACCAACTAATAGGAAGCATCCCAAGCAAGCACAAGGTAAGCTAGGTCGGGTAGCAATGGCGCCGTCATTCAGGCTCGCTGTGCTCCTCGCCCTAACGACCGCCCTCTCCTTGGCGGCGGCCCAAGTGCCCCCGCCGCCAGCCGTCCCCAGCGCCCCTCCGCCGGCGCCGTCCACTGGGAACGGGAGCTGCAACCCGCTGAAGCTGCGCGTGTGTGCCAGCGTGCTGAACGGGCTACTCGGCGTGCTCCTCCCGCCAGGGGGCGGGAACGCGGCGAATAATGGCAGCCAGTGCTGCCCGCTGCTCGGGGGCCTCGTCGACCTTGACGCCGCCGTGTGCCTGTGCAACGCCATGAGGGCGAACGTTCTCGGCGTCATCAACTTCGACGTACCCCTCGGCCTGAGCCTCCTCCTCAACCACTGCGACAAGGCCATCCCCGACGGCTTCACCTGCGCATAGTCACTACCTCGATCGTCCACGTAACCATCATCCATATCGCTGATCTCCGTGTGCTCGCGCGGGTTTTACTGGACGTACACAGTAGTTCGTGCATCTATAGGGTATATACGGAGCGAGTATATATGCGTATATGTTATAATATGTTGTGTCTTGGTCGATCTGATCCATGTATAAGTTTCATGCTATCATATACGTGAAATAAAATCTTTCACAAGCTATATAGTCGTGTTAACTTTGAGCTTGATGCCTTGATCATTCCATGAATCATATGATACGTGTCATGCATGGGTGGACAACCAGCGAAGGACAACAAAGGACACAAAATGTTCATATTGCTGTGTTTGAGTATAGTTTTCCAAACCGTCCGCCCAGCCCGGCACGGGCACGAGCACAGCGAGGCACGGCACGGTGAGGCACGGCGTGCCGTATAGTGCCGCCATGCCGGCATCCCAGTCCAGGCACGGCCCTAAGGCTTTGAATCCGTGCCGTGCCGTGCCGCGGAGCACGACGGCCCAGCGTGCCCGTGCCAGCCCGTCGTCGTCGCCTCGCATCTGCGCCATCATCGTCGTTGCTACAGACCCTGCAGGCTGCAGCTCGAGTTGCCGAAACTGTGGAGCCGGTCGCGTCCCCAGCAGCGCGGCGCACGGAGGCGCCCCAGACAAGCACCATCGCTTCCCACGTCGCGCAGCCGGAGCAGCTCGCCGTGCCGCCGCGGGGTTGCGCCCCAGGCCGCGTGCCGGACGGCGGCGCCCCGGACGAGCCGCTATCGCGAGGACGCCGAGCACAGAGAATGGAGGTGGACTGGTGGAGTGGCTGGCCTGCCAGGGAAGAAGAGCGTGGATGTGGTCATTGTGGTGACGGACTCACCACTCACGGACGGGAGTCCGGGGGAACGATGGAGCGAGGGAAAAGTGTGTTGGAGCGGCGGCTGTGGCTGAAGGAAATGACTGAAATTTAGGGTTTGGAGAGGGAGAGATGTTATATACTGGAATCCGACGGCTGTAGATCATCAGGGCTTCATTGACGGCTGAAAATACCATGTCGATGATGGGGCCAGGACATTTTTCGTGATTGGGATCGAATGGCCTCCAAAGTTTTCACGGGCACGATGGCGGCCGGGCTCTATATCTTTGCCAATGTCCCATTTGGAAAACTATATGTTTGAGTGTTTGGTTACTTGCTCTATATCTTTGAATAAATTCAGTTGTTAAAGTTATCTTAAGTTGAACTTTTTAAAATTTAACCGAACTTATAGAAAAAATATCAAAGTTTATTATGACATAGTTAGTATGACTATATTTTCATAATGTGCCTTTTTAGTGTCACAAATATTTGTACTTCTTTCCTTAACTTTTGGTCAAAGTAAAATTAAGTGACATAACATGTTTCATCTAATTTTTTTTTTGATACAATGTTTCATCTAATTTTAGTTAACATAAAAAAAAAAAAATCTATACGGAAGTCTCACAAATCATCATAGCCGAGTTGGAACACATGCCGTCCGATCCAAGTTGGGGTCAAAGTATCAAACAGATCGAACGGTACACGATCAACGTGACCCCTTCACATTTGCGTTTCGTTCCCTCTCCGCTCCCTCGTCTCTCCGTGTTCCCGCCGCCGCCATTTCGAACCCGCCTCCGATGGCCACCGCCGACGGCGACGCCGACTTGTCCCCGCCCTCCCGCGCCGACCTCGACGACAACGGGTTCCCGGCTCCACCCTCCTCCCCCTCCGCCTCGAGCAGCGGCTTCGCGGCGGACTTCTACCGCAGCGGCACCGACTGGTCCTCCCTGCGCGCCCCTCCGCCGCTGCGGCCGCCCGGTGGCGGTGTGAAGGAGAAGGAGAGGGGAGGCGGCGCGCTCGTGCAGAGCAGCCTCTTCCGGGCGTGGGGGATCGAGAGGCCGCGGCGGGAGGCTGGGGATTCGTCGCTTGGGCAGAGGAGCCTCTTCCAGGCGTGGGGGATCGAGAGCCCGCGGAGGGAGGGGCTCGGGGCTGGGGAGTCCTCCCCCTCCCCCTCCCTCTCCGGTTCTTCTTCGTTGGGAAGGAAGCGGAGGCGAGTAGGCAGCGAGGAGGCTGGGGCGGCGGCGGCCAGGAAGCCCCTCTCGTGCCCCTTCTACAAGAAGATCCCCGGTAAAGACCGCTGCGTTTCATGCTTGCATACGAAATTTTAGTCCCAAATTAGTTTGTTATATAAATATAGTTTATGCATTTTTTTCAATAAATTCAGAATATTATGGTATGCCTGTTGAGCTACTGCCTACTGTAGTGAGGATGCATACACTGAATTGCTGTTACAGTCAATTTTTTAAATTTGTCAATCTCTCTCATTCTCTTGCAAATTTAATGAACCTAGGCACATCATTCACCGTGGATGCATTTCGGTATGGACAAGTTGAGGGGTGCTTGGCCTATTTCCTTAGCCACTTTCATCATGACCATTATAGTGGATTGACCAGGAAATGGTGTCATGGCCCCATCTATTGTTCTGCAGTCACTGCACGCTTAGTGAAGATGTGTCTGTCAGTAAACTCCGAGTAAGGCTCCCTTCTATTTCCCTCTGAATTGTTTCATGGTTATTTCTCGTGCCCCAGCAACATGTATTCAAATCAATGATTGCAGCTATATTTGTCCTTTGGAGCTTGATACCGAGTATGTCATAGAGGGAGTGACAGTTACCTTGCTGGAGGCCAACCATTGCCCTGGTGCAGCTCTAATCCACTTCCGACTAAGGGATGGAATGACCTATCTCCACACTGGGGATTTTAGAGCATCAAAATCTATGCAATTGCACCCACTTCTCCAGAGAGGCCGGGTAAATTTGCTTTACCTGGACACAACATATTGCAATCCCAAGTACAAGTAGGTATCCCAACCTTAAGTTTTAGGCATTTTCTCTTTCATCAGTACTTTGCTGAACATGGTAAACTGTAGGTTCCCACCCCAGGAGGACGTTATTGATTTTGTTGTGAGGACAGCTCAAAGATATCTAAAGAAGCAGCCAAAAACCCTCATTGTTGTTGGGGCTTATAGCATTGGGAAAGAGAATGTTTATCTAGCAATTTCCCAAGCTTTAGAGGTACTTTGCATTTGAACTTTACTATTAATTTTTTGACATGTAGACCTTCTTATTCGCTGGTTAACATATTCATGAAAGGTCCCTATATACACTGATGCATCAAGGAGGCGGATTCTTCACTCTTTTGAATGGTCAGACTTATCCAAAAGGATATGTTCATGCAGTCAAAGTTCACCACTTCATGTTCTGCCGCTTGGATCTGTAAATCATGAGGTTTGGAAATGAATCTCATATGAATTCTATGAATTCAGCTAGTGAACCTCTCTAACTACAAAGTAGCATTTGTCAGAACTTGAAGAAGTACTTGGAGATTCTTAATGGAAGATTTCTCGCTGTGCTGGCTTTTCGGCCTACAGGTTAGCAAAATTCGGGAGATAAATTTTTGTACTTCTAGAATATGGATTCTCATAGTTCTCAAGATTAATCTCTTTTGTTTTATCAGGTTGGACTTTCTCTGAGGCAACTGGAAAGCATCTTGACCTAATAAAGCCAAGCTCTAATGGCAGTGTAACAATCTATGGTAGGATTTGTTGGTTATGCTGATAATGGTTTTCCTCTCATTTATTGCTAATGAAAGGTCAATAAGAACCCAAACTATTCCAATTTCCAAACTAGGAATTCTTTTAGTATACACAGTCTGGACTATTCTTTGTCAAATGCAGACTTGAGTTTATTGATCTCCTGAATTCAAATGGCTGATTTGCCAGAAGATCCAAAACTTACTTTTGCTAAGTGCTTTCTGCATAATGGTTATTTTTACCGATATGAAATATCTGATCTTCCATACTAAATAGAGATTGACAATTGACAATTGCAGTTGCATCTTAAGTCAAGAGAGGTGCAACCTACATTAGAGGTTCCTTTTATTATTTGAAGATTTTAAGCTCAACTTGTTTTAGAAGTACATGTGGTTTCAATCTGAGTCTTAATGCCAAACGATGGCTCCATATTAGCCTTAATAGTGTCCAATATGTATCACGTGTTGATGATAAACATTCCCAATACCAAACTTCCATACAGAATTCATTCAATTATGAGTTTTTTCAAACTGATTTCCTATGCTTGTAGGTGTGCCTTATAGCGAGCATTCAAGTTTCACTGAGCTTAGGGATTTTGTGATGGTAAATCCCTGAACCTGGACCACCTGGTATTACATTATTGTCTTAGTTGAATTCTAACTATAGGTCAATATTTGCATTGGTAGTTTCTGAGACCTCAAAAGGTAATTCCTACTGTTAATGTTGGCAACGCGACAACCCGAGATAAAATGCAAGCACATTTCCGGGAATGGCTGAAGAGCATGTGATAAATAAAGCCTGATCAGGTTTTTTCTTTATTGGCATCAGCTTTACTCTATTCAGTGTGGTACTGTTGTATACCATGCTTACACTCGCAGTTCATTATAACACTTCTTATCTTCTTTTATGCCAGTGACCTAATCATGGTACGGAAAAGAAGGCAAGGTACTTTTAAAGGTTGACTTGCTCTGAGGTAGCACTTTTCCCAAAACTATTCTGAGACATTTTCTGGAAGCAGATAAGGATAAACTCTGTTCTTATCATCTGAGAGGTAAATTTGTTGTTTCTTGCTAATCTGACATTTCTTTGCATGAGAATTGTAAGATGAAGAAATATATTGATTTTAATTACTTTTTATCAAAAGACATTATCTGCAACACATTTGTTGTTGCCTCATGTTGAATCGAAATATACCTGCATCCTCTGTGACTAGTTGGACGAGACTACGGATCACATGCTGTGCTCCTGCGTCTTCGCCCGCGAGGTTTGGTCCCATCTGCTCCTCGCCAACCCGCCTGAGCACTCGTCCACCCTGCTCGACTGGTGGCTTTCAGAGAGGCGCGGTCTACCACAGCCACTGCACAGGAGCTTCGACTCTCTGGTCCTGTTAGTCTCTTGGTGCCTTTGGAAGGAGCGGAACAGGTGTACGCTTGACCACTGGAACGTGCCTCCGAACGACCTTGTCTCGGCCATTCTCGACGAGGCTGCTGCGTGGGTGGGAGCAGGATTCGGCAGCCTGGCCTTGCTCACAGGGCTTGTAGCTTGAAGCGCTCAGCTCGTCGCTCGCCCCAGTCGCGCAACGGTTTACCCTTTAGTACATCGGAAGTTCCCCACCGCTACGGACGTACGGTGATATGTGTTTAGTGTTTACTCCAAGATGGCGTATGGCCGCTCGCCGTATCGCCTCTAGGAGCGTGTAACAAAACTCCCACTTCTACTTAATGAAGAACGTGCAATGCACGCTTTTGAAAACAATGTTGAATCGAAATACAAGATTTCACTAGCTAGAGCAGTAGGCTTTCCTAGATGCAATTGGGCGTTGGCTATGCTGCCTTCAAAAATTGATACATAACCCAGCTTCTGAATTCCAATTAGATGATAGTAAGGTCTATAGCCTAACACCTACTGGATTGCTAGTGTCACAACATCTATAACATAAGCACAAATTTCTACTATAATGATTCAACTATTTGTTCTTATTCGCCCCAAAATTATTTTCTACAAGGTGGTAGAGTCAGGAAATGACTAATGTTAGTAAAAGTACATATATTGGTGACATTTCTGATGCTTAATGCTATTGCATTAGTATCGTAGTTATGGGCGACCATCTAAATATTGCCATTGCCTCCTAAGCCTAGAAAATCTTTGGTTAGTCCCCATCTCAGCATCTTCAAAATGCCTTGTTGTTGCTAATCATCAGGAACCATGTTAGATCTTTCATTTTCTGTCCTAATGGGAAATGGTGGGATTCCAATCCAAGGTAGTGTACTAGGTCCCGTGCAGCTAACAGCCCATCATTGGTCTTATTTTGCAGTCTTCATGCCAATACTATTAGTTGATAAGTTCCCTTGGGTACAATATTTGTCGACTTGACCTTTAGCATTCGACAGATAATTTTGGAAACCTTGAGTAATAATGATATGGAAATTTTCACTGGTCCTTTGTCCCATCTCTGCTGCTCTCTGGAGCAGTGATGTTGCCAGCATTTATCGAGAGCTCATAGACATTTAAGGATAGTTTGATCTACTCCCATGGAAGTGGGCGATGCTAAGGTCGACATAGTCAGGGTCGTCAAAGAAGTAGATGAAAAATGACGATGCAATCAAGGTAGACTGGACGTCCGAACGAGAACAAGAAGGCCAGTGCTGAAGCTGATGTAGTCAAGCTGCTATAGACGAAGTGTGTGTTGGGTTGCCATGCCTGGGAATGCATCGAGGACAAAGGCATGAACTAGTGTTGCCAATACTAGACATACTGATAGAGGGCCCCAACCATACACCAGTGTCTAAGCAAAGAGGCTTGGCGACAATTGTGGTGTGCAATGGGGTAAAAGGTTCCAGGGCAGCCCACTGTTGTTGTAGACAAAGTAGGATGCCCCACTATTGTTGGAGTAGACAAAGTAGGTGTGGGAAGAGATGGCGACACTAGCGACGAGGTTGTGCTATGCGACGAAGAAGCAGTGTAGGAGCGGACGCTCCTGCCTGAAGGCAAGTGTCTGAACGCATGGTTTGGCGACAACTTCAATAGTACTTGATGTCGGCAAGGAATAACTAAAACAACTTGGTGAAGGCCAGTGTAAACAGGTGGCGCACGAGAGGTGCAATAGTTGTCGCATAGGGGACAACGATGTAGATGCAATGGAAAGTGCCATAGTGGATAAATGTGGTGGTGACCATGGGCGATGGTTCTATAGTCCGAGGAGGTGACATAATAGCAACATGTTTCTTGGAGTAGATGTGTGATACTCAATGATGAAATTCATGTGGGCTGGGTGGATACACATAATCAGTTGTCAAGCTGAGTGTAAGTGAGGCAGGACAACAATGGAAGAGTTCAGTGGACACGGCCCAATCTGTGGAGGCGATGATGGATTGGTGATAGAAACGTATGGGTAGTGGTGGGTCAGTGTGTGACATGTCTTGCCTGCCCATGATGCGGGGAATGTCCTGCCAATGACAGTGGAGGGAGCTGGAGCGCATGAGTAGGACAGGGTCTAGCTTGGCCGCCACCACCGTGGAATGGGGATGAGGAACGGTTTGGTGGCAAAGATCTAGACAGAAGTGACTGATGGCGTGACAAGATGAATGAAGGTGACCCCAGTTAGCGGATCAAAGCTATGGTGGAATCGTGGAATAGCCATGACGATGCAAGGGGCTATGCAATCTGTTGCTGCAACCCAATATTAGAATTTGAACTCGTGATCTACCATCTAAATAAGGGTGTTGCTGTAGCGGAATGCAACAAATCAATAGAATCTACCGCCTAAACATGGACATTGCCCTAGTGGAGATCAGATTTCTCTAGGAGCACCCAGTGTGAGATCCGATGTCTTGCGCTTTACTTCCTCCGTCCTATAATATAATATATTCTAGAGATTTCATGACAAATTAAGAGAGTACATAAAACATATATTTCATTTTCTAGTCAGACATTATCATTAACATGATTAATGGAGATTGGTCGATACATAATAATGACAAGTAACATTGTAATACCAGGAAAAATATCGAGGAATTAGCACCAAAGAGTTTTTGTCTGGTCTCTAAAAGAAGAATAGGCAGGCGTACGGTGATGGAGGCCTTGACTGGTGAGAAATGGATTGATGATATTCCAGTTTATCTACCCGTAGAAGCTTGATGGAATATCTGGAATTATGGGATAAATTATCTAATGTTGAGCTATAGGAAGGGGTACATGACAAACACACTTGGAGAGAAGGGGTACATGACAAACACACTTGGAGACTTTCGGCTTCATGAGAATACACGGCAAAGTCTGCATATGCTTTCAGGGCGTCATGTACTTCAGACCATATGAGAGAATATGGAAGTCATGGTCTCCTCCCAAATGCCCTTTTTTCATGTGGCTGGTTGCTCATAACCGGTGCTGGACAGCTGACAGACTTGCTCGGCGAGGACTTCCTCACCCAGCCAAATGTCTGCTCATTCAACACCTCCTAATTGGGTGTGTTTTTGCTAGGCAATTCTGGTTCTATCTCTTGCAGCGAGTTGGACTCTCCTCCCTCACGCCTCAGCCCGGTGGGAAAAGTTAGAGGCAGCTACCACCTTTTTTTTTTTTGTGACTTGGAGGCAGCTACCACTGGGGATGTGAGAAAAGGCTTAAATTCTATTGTCATCCTTGGCGCCTGGAGCATCTGGAAACACCGGAATGACTGTGTCTTCAATGGGGCTGTACCAAACATTAACACAGTCCTTAGTTTAGCTAGGGATGATGCCCATTGGTGGTGTTTGGCAGGAGCTAAGGGTCTGTCCTTGCTCACTGCTAGGGGCTTTTAGTTTCTTAGCCCTCTCGGTCGATGTACTCTCAGTTTTTGTGAGGTAGCCTTAGAAAACAGGGAAGGTTTGGTGGTGTGTGTGAGTGTGTTTGGATCTATGTACGGCTCCTTTTTCTTCTACTAATACAATGATACGCAGCTCTCCTACGTATTCGAGAAAAAAAACATTGAAATACCTATCAAATTCATGATACCAGCTAATGTAAAATTCTCTCTTGTTTTCTCAAATCCCTTGTATTTTGATTAATTTTTCAATACTTGAATACACTATATTGAAGGACAAAGAGAGTATAGTAGAACTTTGTGCCTAATTTTAGAACTTAAACTCATGATACCATGCGCAAGGAATAGAAATGAATGAAATTGAATGATTTACATTGATCCTCTCAATTATGCCTACAAACTCTATCCTAGTTGTGATATACTTTAATACTGACAACATTGTGCCTACAAAACTAAAAGAAAACCTTCGTGTAAAAATCTCTTTGCTTGGATGTCCCTAATCAGTAATTGCACTTCACTATCTTAATCAGGTCAGTATATTAACAAGAATGGCTTAGTTAGGCTCACCTTCTACCCAGCATAATCTCTATATCTCGTATGTGATCCCTACTTTGAGTAGTTGGTCTTTTGGAATGGAGAGCACCTTCTCCCCTTCCGTCAAGTTCTTTCTCAAAAATGCGTAGACATAGTCTACCACTACCTTCTTTGTGGCAGATGATTTTGGTTCTGCTATGACATTGGCTTCCCCCATAAGGTAGACAACCCCTCGCTCCATCTCCTTGTCAATCAATTGCTTTTCCTTTGCGACCCAAATATCCAAATCAGAGCTGATGTTCCCATCATGGCCACACAGCTTGGGATCCGTCATCTCATTGGGACTCGCCTGGGTATCTCCAGCTGTAGAGTTTGTCTCAAACACAGCCTCTTCTTGGATGAACATTTTTAGCCTCTCCGTGAGGAACCCTTTGAACAAGGCCGACTCTTCTAGCAGGTCACTGTACCCATACCTCGCCACACACCGAAACATTCGGTGCTCCCTTGGGCCGACCTGCCGGAAGAGGAACCGCTCCACAGGAACCACATGTGGGATAGGCAAGTGCTTGATCGACATGAACAGGAAGACCGAGTGCACAGAGGGTATCCTCTCCACCAGACGTGGAAATACAGGGGGAATACCTTGAACCAGGTCTGAGTAAAGGAGGCCCACCCCGGGGATCCTCCGCACTTCATGCTTCTCAAGCAGTGCTGTCACTTCATCTGCTGGCACGATATGCTCCAGCTCATACCAGTATTTCATGACTTGGACGTAGTGCCATGTTATCATTAAGGCCATGAGGACAAGTGAGAAGCAGAATGGCAGGTACCCACCTTGGACAAACTTCGTCAGTATAGATGAGAGGTAAATGAGCTCTATGGAGCTGAACACCACATAAAAAAGCAAGATGAAGATAAACTTTTTCCTCCACACGAGTAACATCACAATAGTTGTCAAGTGGGTGGTGATTAAGAACACAGTCACAACACAGATCCCTGCACATCACCAAAATCAAATGACATAAATGTGATTTCTATCTGTTCTGGGTGTCAAAAACAAATTTTGGATCTTCTAGTTGCTTACCATAAGCATTGCCAATTTCAGTGGTGGTTCTGAAGGTGATCGTGACTATGATGCTTGCTAATCCCATCAAAAAGTTCACTTCAGGAATGTAAACCTGGCCCGTATAGCTCTTCGAGGTATGAATCACTTGAACACTGGGGAAACAACCAAGGGATAAAGCCTTGGAAAGGATGGCGAATGCGCCTGACAGCATAGCTTGGCTTGCAATGATAGCCGAAAGAATGGCAATAATGAAGGTTGGCCAGAACATTAGCTCTGCATTAGAACACAGAGTTTATCTTGCTCGTTATGCATTCTCATTTCCATGGAGCAAAACTGTATGCCTAATTCATTATACCTGGGATTGATCTAAAGAAAGTGTCGGCGACACTCTCTGGAAATTTTCTCAGATAAGCTGTCTGCCCGATGTAACATAGTGCCACTGAGGGCAATAAGACAGTGCTAAAGCTGATCTGTAGGCGAAAACACAGCAAACATGGTAAGCTATTTCTGTTCTGCAAACTTGGAAATTGCTTCCTGTAGAATTGGATGTAGAGCTGGGAGAATCAACATGGTGAAGCAAAGAGCATGTGTGTGAATGTCCTCGTTACCTGAATGGCCTTGACACTGAAATGGCTTAGGTCTGCATACATTCCTTCCGTGCCTATTGCATATGACAGCTCATTGAGATTGTAGACTATAGACTACCATTTCAATTGCACTTTTTTTATGAAAAGTTTACCTGTGACACACAAGATAACACCACCCAGTGAAACCCATCCTTCCTTCCCATTTCTTCTGAAGTAATCTACTATGTACATTGGATTGAAGGCTCGAAGAACACCAATCTCATGCACAATGAGGTTATACATTCCAATGCCAGCAATAAGAAAAAACCACACTGTGATGATCGGAGCAAAGGAATACCCGACCTTGTCTGTACCATAGCGCTGGACTGAGAAGAGCGCAAACAAAATTGGCACTGAAATCCAGACTACCTGCGCTGCACGAAAAATAATAGCAAACAAACATGTTGAACAAAGCGTACCAACTGATCAATGTTTGTAGAAGCTCTTTTTTTCACATACTTTCAGTTAAGCCTGGCACCTTCTCTCTGATCCCACTCACTGCAGAGAGCACTAGAAGAACAAGAAACACATTAGGATTTTGCATACCGAATATGAATGTCCTTATGACTTTTCCATATATTGTTTCTGTTACCAGAAATAGCTGGTGTCAAGGTTCCATCCCCCATCACCATTGATGTGCCAAGGATTGTAATGGTAAAGAGACCAATCTTTGCTGCCTTGCTAGACTCGAGCTTCTGCTTCAGCCACTGTGCCCTCCTCAGTTGCGAACTGGGCGCTTCAATGCCATAATTTGACACCATAGCATCCTCAGCCTGCTGGTTTGGTATTAGCCTTACCTTGGCGTGCCGCGATATAAGTGAGTAGAGAGCAAACGTGCCACCTGGAACAGCAGTACATTGCTGTTAAATGTGAAGTACCGAATAAACATCAGGTATACGGTGACTATATGAGGTTGACAGGTTGAATTTCCTGATTATCAGCTTACCATCTCCATTGTCATCTGCATAAAGCACAATGAAGACGTACTTGACCATTGGTATCAGGATGAGGGTGTAGAGGATGAGGGAGAGGACGCCAAGGAGGTCATCATGGTTCTTGATGCCATCAGGGAAGGTGCTGGATATCGCATAGAGTGGTGATGTCCCAACGTCCCCATAGATGATACCAACGCTCTGAAATGCAAGATTCAGCAACCGCGACCAGCCTCCCTGTGTTATCATAAGGTTTATTGTAGTAAATTTTTTTCTGTCAGTGACAGTGCATCTTTGCAACACGGTAACCAAGTTGCTTGAAGCTGGAGACCTCAGACCTTAGAGCCATGATGCTTGGAGCTGGAGACCTTTTCTGCATCACCATAAAGCGAGTCCTGACGCTTGAGCTGTTTGGTCGGCTCTACTTCTGGTGGGTTCTCAACTTCTAGAGACATTTGTGCCGTCGATACATATGACACCTCCGGGTAATTTGGGGGGGTGTAATGGAATGTATGAAAATATCTGCGTACATGATTTCAATTGCAATGGTTCAATAATCAGGTGATGAATACAGTACACCTAACATCATTTTTAGCTAATTCCAAAGAACAGTACATAGTACTACAAAGTAACACACAGAAAAAAGACTTCTCAGAACACAGACTCTGCCTCTACATTTCTTAGGCAGCCTTGTTACTTCATATATTATCTGACATCACAAGCTACACTACTCAATCTACCGTAAGATGCTCCCTCCCCCCAAGTCTTTTCTTCAGGTGAAAATTCAGTCACAGATTCTCAAACAAGTGATGGTGGCATGAAAGACGTCATGTCCCTCTTGAAGTTATTGCATTGGAGTTTTATTTATTTTATTTTTGTATGGACAATTTGCATAGGAGGTTATTTCTGCTGCTTAGGTCCAGCCTTAGAGTTCTGCCGTGATGTTGATTGCTCCAGGCCTAATTAAGCTAGGCATGTGGTCATGTTGTGGTTTTGGATGCAGGATGGTGATTCAAAAGATTCGGTTGCTGCTCCTTTGGAGTTGCACTCCATGTTTGGATGCACGGCTGACGTATATGATGGCTGAGGTGGAGTCAGAGGGTCGGGGCTGGTTTGGCAATAAAGTCGCGAAGTGGGTTTCTCTTTTTTTTTTTTTTTTTTTTTGCAACCACGCCCGCCCCTCGGACGTGTATTTCACTAAGAAGAATAGAATCCAAACCCATACAAAGAGCCGCGCTAACCAAGGTTACCGCAGCGAACCTCACCCCTCCACTCTAAACAGACGACATATTACATTGGAACTAATTGGCTACGAAACAACAGCAGGTCGGAAGACATCTAGACGTCCTCCTCCTCAAGGCCGTCAAGCTCAAGCTCCACAGCATTGAAGTCAATGTTGCCGAGCATGAGGCGCTGAAGAATTGCTTTCTTCTCTTCCGGCATGTCACCACAGAGAGCGGCCCTGAACTTAGCTTTGACGTCTGCGCCCGGGGCATTCTCA
Source organism: Themeda triandra (assembly GCA_018135685.1). Taxonomy (NCBI): domain Eukaryota; kingdom Viridiplantae; phylum Streptophyta; class Magnoliopsida; order Poales; family Poaceae; genus Themeda; species Themeda triandra. Next base: position 1,093,608 of record JAENPR010000005.1, on the reverse strand, counting down.
TGAACCTTGATCCCTGCCTTTTTCAGCAAGACCACCTGGGCCTGACGAGTAGCATTCTCGGCCCTTGGCTTGGCTGCCAACCGGCCACTCCTCCTCAGTACCACGGGCGTAGCCGGAGACCGCGCCCGTCGTAGCTTCGGCGCCTTCAAAAGCGGTGTCTCCAAGGGGATACACACACCCTTCTCGATCATCTCTCGGCACCTCGTGGAGGGCGTGGCCGGTGCGGCGTCCCCCACCGCCGAAGACGACGGTGCCGGCTGCCCCGGCGAGGGTGACGGCGGCAGCGGCCGCGCCGCGAGCTCCGCCTCCACGGCGAAGGCGACGGCCGACTCCACGGACGGGGCTGGGTCGAGGGCCGGCGCCGGCGAGGCGGGCGGTGAGGACGTGTGCGGCGGCGGCGACGGTGGCGGCGGCGGCGGCGACTGGTGGGGCGGCTGGGGCGGCCGCTCCGGTGAGACACGCAACTGCGGATGGGCCGCGAGCTCCGCCCCCACCAAATCGGGGCACCACTCCTGCTCGGGCGCTGAAGACGCCGAAGTCAACGAGACAGGAACACCCCCGAAAGGCGCCTGGCTCACCTCCACCTCCACTGGAGTGTCCGGTCCAGAGAGGCACAAGTCCTCCGTCCCGGCCAGACACCCGGAGTCCGACGTCAAAGGAGGCACCACTGGCGCAGCCCGACACGCGTCAACCTCGAGCGCCATGGGGTCAAACTCCCTACGCGGGGCGGCATCCTGCAGAGGGTTGCAAGATGGGCCAGCCTGCAATCCCACAGAACCTCCAACCGAAGCCGAGGACACCTCGAACTCCAAGGAGAGGTGTGCCAGGAGCTTCTCCAGTGTGGCAGCACCAGCAAGCGAGACAAGAAATAAGTCAGTGGCCTCACCAGGCAAGGCGACGTTCCGTCGAACTGCGAAGGCCTCAATCCTGGGACGCTGCAGCGGCGCTGACGAGTGCGCAGACATCCGTTGCGCGTGAGGAGGTGAGGGCCTCACCGGCGACTGCACAGGGACATCAAGACAGGGGCTTCGCACCAATGAAGGCCCCCGCGAGCGCGGTGGAGCATGGCCACCCGTGCACGCCCTCGCCCGGTGCCCGGTACCTCCGCACAGGAGGCAACTCGGCGGCGAGCGACACTGCGCGGCGACATGGCCTCTCACGAGGCAGTTGAAGCAGCGGCCCACAAGCCTAGGCGGTACGGGGCCGCGACGCTTGGGTTGGCAACCTCTTGGCGAGCGACGACGACGACGGTTAACGACTTCCCGGAAGCCATCGGCGTCGACAGAGCCGTCACGACGGAGCCGTCGGGCCGCAGCAGGCACCTCAGTCAGCGGCCTGCCGATCCTGTCGTGCACCGGGACTCTCATCTCCCGCCGCGGACCAACTCGATGATGCGCGGGCACCCGTACCTCCCGCGTCGGCACGGGCACGGCCCGCCGCTGCCGACGCCCTCGCCGGCGGCGCCTGGCGTCCATCCGCTGAGCACCCATCGCCGCCTGGACCACAGGCGTAGGAGAAGCCCGGGCCGCACCGCAAGCCGCATCCAGATACGAACGACGAGCATTCAGTGGATGGGGCGCAGCCACAGCGCCGCCCGCGCCCACATCCACGTCTGCCCAGCGCTGGGCCTTGGAGCGCCCCACGGACGTACCCCCGGGGTGAAAGGGGGCAGCGAGAGGGGACAGGGAGCTCACCGGCTCCCGTGAGGAGGCACGAATCGGCAGCAGCGGCGGTTGCGACGACGGTGACGGTGAGCAGGTCCCCTGCACGGCGCCGTGGGAGGCGGAGACCGAAGATGAGGGCGCAATCTCCCCATCCTCCAACGCAGCGCCGCCCGCGCCCACATCCACGTCGTCATCGTCGTCGTCGTCGTCGTCGGACCACTCCTCTACGAGGACGCAGTCCCCCAGTCCCCCGCCAGGGGACCCGGCGTCAGCAGGGAGGCAGGGGCATCCACCGCGGCCGCAGACGGGGCGGCGCCGAAGCCCGCGCGGACGGCCGCGGGGGGCAGCACCACCGCGCCCCCAGGGCCCTCAGCAGAGGCCGATGATGCGCGGCCAACCCGCCGTGGGCTGATGGCGGCATCGGCCGGAGCGGGGAGCCGGCGCTCCGACCCGCCGGAGCACGAGGCGCGCCCGCGAGTGGCAATACCCGGCGGATCCGGCGACGGGGATACCGGATCCGGTGAAGGAGGGGGGGAGGAAGGGCTGGAGGAGGGAGGCGGAGCCGGCGGAACGGTGGCGGCGGCGCCATCGGCAGGGGGAGGGTCCAACGGAAACATTTCGGGCTCTCCAAACGCCAAGCAATGAAACAATTCCAAAGGCAAGGAAGTGGGTTTCTCTTGCTATATCGATGGTTGTTTGGGATAAGGAAGTCGAAGCTGCTGGGTCAGTGGGGCAAGGACCTTGGCAACGATGACTAGAGCTGGACACTGTCATTGGTCGCTTCTCTGCTTGAGTTGTTTGGGTTCGTCCAACATAGTTTTTACTCTTGTTGTTCAATTCAATTGGTTTCCCTCGGGTAACGTGTAGCTGTAATGTTTCAGGTCTGGTTGTCCCTTATAAAAGGGGCCTCAGTCTTCTATGATAAACTTTATGAGCTCCATGATTCAATGATCCTTTGGGGAAAAAATGTTTTCAAGAAATGACTAAACTATTCGTATTAGTATCGATGTCGACAGCAACCAGCCATTTTTTTTCATTGTTGCCCAAAATGACTGATAAAGTAGAGAAGTAACTGGCCAAGCATCTCAAATCCTCAAGCGGCCAGCAATTGAATTAACCGCTAAAGAAAGAGAAGAGGAATAATTCTATAATTCTAAGAGGAGAAGAGGATCACAAACCAGCAGCACCACCACCAGCAAGTCGTCAAAGCTCCAGGAACCGAATCACCACCAGCAAATGCCGGAGGAGGCGACAGCGGCGCCCAACCACCACCAGCAACAACAGGTCAGCGGCGAAACACCGCCACCGACGGCGGTGAGAGGGGAAGTAGTCCGCGTCGTGGTAGGGGCCGACGGGGACCGATAGATAGAGAGAGAGGAGGAGGAAAGCAAGAGGCCGACATGGGTGTTCCGTACTAACAGGTCCGGTGGCCGCGCCGTGAAGCTAGGGCTGTTTGATTTCCAGCCCGAATTGGCAATGGCCGCGTAGCCACAATTTGTGGCCTAAAAAATAGCCACCGCGCATGTGACGTAGTTTTTACATAGCGATAGCTTTTGCACACCCATGTTATACATGTGTCTATTTGCACTCTTCCTTTTTGAATACACTATATTTCAAGATGAAAGGGGTACATTTTTAGCATTATTTTTCTTGACAAGATCTACTATGTAGTTACCCTCAGAAATGTGCATTGCCTAATTGGCTTTACATGTTATGGAGAACTAAAATAATAAATTGGTTAGATCAACAATAGAGGGGAAAAGATAATACACTGACACGAATGTAATCCTAGAATCTGGTTGGGCGTGAGTATGCGTGTGTGATGTGTAGGGTGTTGTTTGGACTCTTGTTCTTTTTCTCTTCTTAATATAATGAAGTGTAATTTTTATGTGTTTTAGAGAAAAAAAATAATACACTCAAATATCATACGCAATTGTTCACATTAGAGCATCTCCAACAACTTTGTAAATTCACTTGGTATTTTTATTATTTTGGCAAAAACACAAAAACACATCTCCAACAACTTGGTAAACCCACTTTGTAAATTTCCAAACTTCCTAAACGGAGCCCCCGCGCGCGGAAGGACTTCTATCGCCGCGCGGACTCGCCCCGCTCGCCCTCGCCCCCCTCCCGACCGTCTTGCGGACTCGCCCCGCTCGCCCTCGCCCTGTCCGCGGCGACCTAGCTGCGCGCCGCGGCCCCGTGATGCTGCTCCGTCTCGGCGAGCTCCCCGTCGTGGTGGCCTCCACCGCGGACGCCGCGCGCGAGGTGATGAAGGCGAGGGACCTCGAGTTCGCCGCGCGCCCCGTGACGCGGATGGTCCGGCTGGCCATCCCTCCGGGCGCCGAGGGATCATCTTCGCGCCCTACGGCGACGCGTGGCGGCAGACCCGCAAGATCTGCACTTTCGAGCTGCTCAGCGCCCGGCGCATCCAGTCCTTCCGCCCCGTTCGCGAGGACGAGGCCGCGCGGCTCCTCCGCGAGGACGAGGACGAGGATGGGGAGCGAGACGAGCGGGAGCGCGAGGAGCAGCGCGCGCATCCACCGGAGGCGATGCGCCAGCGCCAGCTTCCTCATGGGTCGGCGGGTGGACGCGCCGCCCACCCCCGGGCGAGGGGGACGACCAGAGCTAGAGCTCCCCCGGCATTCGCTTCGATGTAGGTGAGGCCGCAGCGCGCAGCGCAGCGCAGGGCGTGCAGCGGCGTGCAGCGGCGTTTCGTGCAAGGAAACCGGGCGGTGACCCTGCGTCCGCGTGCGCCGTGCGGGCTCAGGGCACGGCCATGCTTCGATCCGGTCCTCATGACAGGCGGGTCCCATCTGTCATTTTCTGTTTTTACCAAGTTGGAATACCAAGTTGTTGGAGATGACTCATTTTTTCACCTGCCAAATAATTTACCAAGTTGCTAAAACGTGAAATATAGCATGTGAAATTTACAAAGTTGTTGAAGATGCTCTTAGAATTCTTTAAGCTAAGAGGTTCACGATTTGTGCGACTTTACACGTGTTTGCAGGAGAATGAGATAATTTAAAACTCACCTATCATTGTTCGTGGAACGGATTGTCCTGGCCTAATATTTTTTTTTAGAATTACACCGTACAACGCAGACGCCTATAACACTTACACACGCTCACCTCTATAAGCACAAGTACGTAAACCCTACCCTATAAGCACCTCCGAAGACTAAGCAGCCGGTAGTTGTAAAGATTGCTGTTTGCTGAAGTCATCATTGGCGTCTCGTTGTTGACAGAAACGTCGCTCACCACTTAACGCATAACACCGGTAAATTCTGAAGAAATATGAGTGCCAAATTTTATACCTTGATGGGTAATGTCCTACTAAACTGTCCTGCCATTAAATTACAAGTCCATTCACGTCCTAGCCTAATATTATACTGACGAATGTAGTAGTTGCGTTTTATTCATCCTCACATTGGAAAATAACAGGTGCTACTGAGAGTTGACCTTGCAGCTTTCTGACCTTAAAAACGCTGTGACTCATTCCTTGTTTTTTTTATAGCAAACAACAGAGTTCATGATTGGTGCTATTTAATCGGAACCAAACAAAAAAAAGGAAAATAATTCTTGTCTTTATCCTGTTAATACTAGGTCAATAGAATAACACTAGATTATCAAATTATAAGGAAAGTTATTCTTGTTTTTCACTTTCCACGGCACAAGCGAGCACGGTGATAGAAAATTATTCGAAACTTCCATGAGGTGGTCCAGGACTGCAATGTTATCATCACAAGCACATAACATTACCAGATCATGAGCGTATTTTCATACTTCAAGGTTTGCAGTCATGTATTCTCTCTGCTTCAAAATATATACTTGGTTTTATTTTTTGTTCTTAAAAACCAATCTTCTCTAAATTTAACTAAAGGCAATATATTTTTATACTGACTTTGGAGAAAACTAAGAATATGTTTAGTTCATCTTCAATAATTCATAAAAGATTGGTTTAAGAAAAATTAATTAAATTCATCTTCAATGATTCATAGAAAGAACAATTGGTAAAAATTAAAACCAATCTTCTTTGTAAATATGTTTAGTTCATCTTCAATAATTCTCTAAATTTAGAATATGTTTAATTAAAGGAAATATATTTTTATACAGACTTTGGATAAAACCTATCTTCTTTGTAAATATGTTTTGTTCATCTTCAATAATTCATCTATACTATAATTGAATTCTTCTAAAAGAGTGGGAAGGCTGAATCTCACCCCTACCCCACAGGTCAGCCTCAAACTCATCCGCCCCCACCAACAAACTCACGCCATTCTCTCTCACACCTAGGCCATGCAGCCACCAATGGAAATTACGAACGCCAGTCATCTACTCTACTAATACACCATTATTTCATAGCTACGTCCACCCAATAAATCGTCCCCCGCTGAGAAGGTCCCTCTAAATCTACCCCAAAAAATATACGTAGGAAATCAACACCTTTCAAACGAACCGTCCAGATCTATCCTAAGCTTTGTCTCTCTTTACTCATGACACAATCAAGGGTGTGGATTCAGTGTATCAAATCTCCCCCATTCTTCCTCATACCCACCTCAATTAACCTTACCGAGCAAATAAACGGGCAGGCGCCAAAAATCACGGAAGAGATTATACGTGGCCATCGTGCCTCCGTCCATCACCGTGGACCAATAATCACGGAGGATTCAAACAAACACACAGATTGTCATTGTCGTCTACGGCGATTCAAACCAACACTGCCATCACGCGACGATATCCTCTCCACGGCCGGAGTCGGAGGAAGCCCTGCTACACCTGACGCCGAGGCCGAGATCCTCTCCGGAGGACGCGCGACGAGTTCCCGTCGTGTTCCGTGCGGCGAGTTGGCGGCCGCCGATCAGGTGATCGAGACCGAGGCCGAGACGTGTTGGCGGAGAGGTTCATGGTACACGATCGTTGTCTTTGAGGTGGTCAACGAGGTGGCTGCGAGGCAGTATATCCCCGAAGGCGGTGACAATTTACTTATGCCTCTTATTACTTGGAGCCCACCTCTGAGATTTGCCCCCATCAGGAATCAGGCTCATGGCGGGGTGCATGCGGCGGTGCTTGGCAACGCGGAGGCCCAAGGCGGATTCATGAGTTTCAACCACGACGCGCACGGCCACAGCCACTGCTGCACCGCGATTCCAACTCCGAGCTCCAGGTGCGACCGCGGGATTCCAAATTCATTCATCATTTGCTACGAATTTTATCTCTGAAATACTATTGGTGCATTGTCTGATAACAGGTCGCAGTGAAAACCCAGCATCGCAGGTTGGTGTCCGAGGCCTGGAGGTGCTAAACTGCTAACACAAGCGGTTCCCTGAAATCCTGAATTTGCATTGGGAGTCCTTTGCTCGGACAAGAGGTGACAGGTTCTCTTGCCATTTTTTATGACGAAATATGAGTAAACAATGCTCTTATGCCATATTTGCTGCAGACGAAGCTGTATCGGTATGGGTTGTCAATAAAAATCTGGGCTGCCGGCTGGACATGGTATTCTTCATTTTCTTCTCACTTGAGCAAGCACATGTGCGATACTGGAGTTCTAGGAAGCTGTAGATCATGAAGTGAAATAATTCTTGGCCTATTATTCCTTAGCCTATTAGCTTAAGTCTTGAGATCATCTACCGTGTTCTATATATGTTAGTCTTTGAAACAATGGTAGGTACTGTCGTACTGAGTACCCATCATTTTGACAGATTATTTCAATCTCAGCATTACACACTGTATTGGAGCTCCCCTAGCATCTTTTCGTCCTTCTTGCATTTATGTGACCATGGACATGTATAAAAACCCAGTGCAATTGGATCAGCGACAAATCTTATGCTCTGGTTCTGAATTTTTAACTCAAGGTTATGAGATGGATAAAAATTAAAAGCTTCTAAAAAGGAAGGCAACCACAACAGCCACTAAGAATCAAGTGGTCAGCAGGTGAGGGGTTACTTATACTCAGAAGTCTGTTGTTTTTCCCGGCTTTAAGTTTGATAACAAAAATAATCCCAAACTGCTACTTCTTTCTTTTTAGTTGCCTCAGTGTCTAGAATGGATTTTTTTGTCCAATGATTTATTACTTCATTGTTGTTTAAAATATTCTGTAGACATTTCCAGTCATAACATTCAGAAAGATTTTTAAGAGGCTGAAAAGCAACTTTGCTTTGATTTTAAGAAGAAAAAATACAAGGTATTGCCTATTGAACTTTTTTGTGTACAATATCCTCTTGTTGCTTTCTACTTATGTTGTAAAAATTTGGCATGAATCTAGAAAACAAAACTCTTACTACCATCTGCCACACTTCAGATCTGAATAGTTGTGCTTACTCTGTCCCATCCTTCAGATTTTTATTCTATATATCAATTCCATTCCCCTGCCGTGGAGTTGGACAGTGGGAGCACAGTGAAAGATTGTCCTATCTGAATCGTATGTTGGTGGCTCAAAATAGTAATAGTGTTATGCTATATTATTTTCTAATGTCTAGAGATATTTAAATTTATTATTGTTGGTCATGATGCAAAAAGTTAAACTTCTTTTTTATTTTTAACTTCTAATTTACTATATGCTGACTTAGCTGACGCCTTTAATATCCTGTAACATTTCTTCTGGTGCAGCCATGCATATGGCCACTGATTTGTGGAAGCAAGGAAAAGTAAGTATTTCTAAGCTATCGTCTCATGATTTTATTGATATAGAGTTTGTTTCTTTCAGTGACCAATAATTTGCTTGAATACAAAAGTACTTTGTCGATAGCAGAGGAAGAGAAACAGAAAATGGACACATAGAGCCAAAATTAACAAATCATGCTTAATGATTTAGTGAGGCCCTTTAATAATTTTATGTCATCCCAAAAATATCTATTGAATCCACTTGCTATGTGCGTGTGCAGTGTGCTAAATAACACTCTTGCCCTATACACTTCAAATGACTATTGTGATACATCTAACTGATGGTTGTGTGGCTGGAAGACGAGGGTGAGGAAGGCCACGGTGGTGGCCAGCTAACAGCCGGCTGGGCGAGGCCGTGGCACGCCAATGGCCAACTGGCATGGCAATGTGAAGAACTTTGTGGCTCTAAGGAGGTGGAGCGGGGTGAAAGTGGAGGTTGCTGGTCTCCCATCCTATAGTTGTGGTGGCTGTCTTTGGGTGGAACATGTGTATGTTTGACTTATTAGACTTTGTTATGCATGATTATATACATGGTCATTTTATAATTGTATGGAATTTACACTGTGGAGAAAAATATCGGCATTTGGTTGTTTTTTGTTTTTATGTACATCATTGAAATGAAATCGTAGCGTTAGCACGAGCACTGTACTAGTAAAAGAACAATTGGCAAATCAGTGAGTTTACAAGTGGCTAAAAAAGGGTGAGAGCATATTTGTTGAATTCTTCTAACCGTTTTTAGAATCTCACAAATAGTTTTGCATCAATAATCCTAAACTATTTACAAATTACCCCAACAACTTTTTTATTTTCACTCTTGTATATTTGTATTGAAACCCTTTGCTTATTTTTTATTCTTTTCTACATCCTTTCACCTCCGTATTAGCCGATTAATACACGCACATATATTAGTGTACATGCGTATTGTTCGTATGTAGGGGAATGAACTAATTTTAAATTAACCTTATCATTTTCTCCGTCAACGGATTGTTCTGTCCTAATGTACGGACATATTTGAGTCAAAAAAATTTACGGACATATTGTGAGTCTGATAGTTGTATATTATTTTAAAATCATCCACCAATCATGAGTTGACCTTAAAACTTTTCTGACCTTGAAAGCTTTGACTTATTCCTTGTTTCGGCAGACAAAAAAAATAGTTCATGATTGGTGCTATTTAATCGAAACCACACAAAAGAAAATAGTTCTTGTCTTTATCCTGTTAATTATAAATCTAATCTAATAGAATAATAGGGACTGAAGAGGTTCAAAGGACACAAGTACACGTTACATTACCAGATCTCGGCGTATTTTTCGTGTTGCATGGTTTGCAATCATGTATTTCTCTCCACTTTAAAGTATAGGGCAAAACTTCTCTATACATTTATTAAGTGAAACATTTTTCTATTCACTAAATAAAAGTTAAAAGACATTTAACTTAGTGAAAAATTAAGATGATAGGTGATATGCTCGTGAACAGCCACCTGCGTACGGTGACCTCGTTAATCTAAGATTTGTTGGGAAGCCAAACTTTTCTTCGTTCATTAAGTGAATACGGTTTTTCTAATATGCTCTCATCTGTCTTAAACACTTGAGGGGCTGAGAGGCCAGCCCCCACGCCGCCTCCACGCGGGCGGCTCGGGTGTGGAACCCTAGCCACGCCGCCGTCCTCCTACCCTCCCCTCTCTTCCTGTTGCGCCACCAGCCGGAAAGGCCAGCGCGGCCAGCCAGGACGGCGGCGGCGGGGCCCTTGCAAGACGAAGGTGTGGTGATAGTGGGTGGTGTGGCGGCGCAGGACGACCCGGCCAGATGGGGTGACTCGCCCGGGCAGCGTGGGGCTCGGCAAGGTCGCCGTCCACGACCGCAGCGACGCCGGCCAGAGGCCCGGGCAAGCGCAGGGCGGTGCGGCGGTGGTGGGTATCTCCGTCATTGGCGTGCAGTCTTTGTGGTAGCGGAGGGTCGGATTTGGGCCCTGCGGGCCTGGATTCGGCGTCCTCGGTCCGGGCTAGGGTTGTCCCTCTACCGGCAGTTTCCTGATCCGTGTGGTGGTGGTTTAGCGGCGGCGGCGACGGGTCGGGTTTGGGCCCTCTGGGTTTGGATATGGTCCACGGCCAGCACCGGGGCTGTCCGCCCTCCGAGCTCCTCTGATGGTGATCTTCCGGTGAAGGCGGCCCTCCACGTTGGCGGGGCGCAGAGTCGACAGTGGTGGTGGCGGTTTGGGTGAAAACCTTGCCTGGCGTGTTACGCCGGGCCAGCGGTGGTGGAACTATTTGTGCTACGTACCTAGTTGAAGGCGCCGCTGGAGCCATTGGTCAGTCTGTCTCCTGTTGTGTCCGTGGGCGTTCATTAACTGAGTGAAAACCTTCCTGGTTTCTCCGGGCCGGCGGCGATGGTGCGGGCGCGTCACCAAAGTTCTTGTTCGGCAAGGCCGGGCAGTTCCCCCGTGTGTACTCTGTTCGGTGTTCAGCTCAAGGCGGAGGTGACATTAGTTGGCGTAACAGCTCGGCATTTGGTGGTCTGCAAAGTGCTTGTGCTGTTACCAAGGAAAAACATCCAATCTTTAATGGTGGTCAGTATTCAACGTTTTCAGTACCTTTATTAGGTCTGACAAACATGTTTGGCGGCTTTGGCTTGACGTTAGTGATCTTATTCTGTGGAGTTGACATCACGGTGCAGTCAAAGGTCGCGTAGAACTACTCGAGCCTCTTGTTGGGATGTATTTTCTTTACTCAATTTCTTTCTTTAATTCTTTAATTTTGTTGTTGTAATAATTTAGCCCGATTCTATCCACGGGTAGATGAAGCCGGATATTTTCTATCATTTATTAAAAAAATTGACTTAGGAAAAACTAAGATGATGGTGATATGTCCATCGGCAGCAAGACGTTTATGATGAATTTATCAATCTTAAAATTCATCGGTCCAACTTAGAGCATCTCCAAAAACTCCCTAATCAACTTGATATTCTTATAAAATTAGCAAAAACATAAAAATAACTCTCCAACAACTCACTAAATCAACTTTATATTTTTTCCAACTTCCTATCCAGCCCCTCGTGCGCGGATATTTCCGCACTGCGTATCGCCCCGCTCGCCGTTCGCAGCGCCGTAGCTGCCCGCTCGAGCGGTGTTCGGTTTGCTCGTCGTGTCCTGCTGCGGCGGACCGGACGGCCGCGAAACAACGGGGAGTCGAAAGCGAGGCTGTGGCGGCATGGCCGGTGGGACGCACACACGCTGATCGGGCTGTGCTGCCTGCTCCGTACGCTCCCGGGGTACGCAGTACCACCGTACAGTGCCGGGTCCGTAGCATCTATCCGGCGGCCGCCTTCTGCCGGCACGGTGTGCCGCAGCACCGCCGTCCGCTACGTACCTGATTCCCGTGCGCCTGCGCCTTCGTATTCTAGTCCAACGCATTCGCCTCGACGAGATGAGTCCGTAGGTGCCGGCCTCGCGCCGCCGGAGGGCTCGTCGCTGGCGAGAAATCGGCCGGCGGAGCCCCTTCTCTGCTCCGTACCGATGAGAGAATTAACGGGGCTCTTCATTCGTTGGCGGGGCTCATCGTTCGTTAGCGGGGCTCTTCGTTTCACTACCGGAATTCAGTTTTCCGCCATCGGCAAAGCCCTTTTTCCCATCGGCAAAGTGCCGATGGCAATCTGACGTGGCCATCGGCAAACCCCCATCGGCAAAGATTTCATCGGCAAAGCCGGGTTTGCCGATGGCCACTGACATTGCCATCGGAAAACCTTTGCCGATGGCCACGCGTGCCATCGGCAAAGCCGCCACGTCAGCCGACGCGCCGTCAGGCTGACGGTGGCTTTGCCGATGGCTGACGTGGACGGGGCCATCGGCAAACCCATTTTTATATTTTTTTTGAAATTTTTTTGCTGATGGCCTCGGCCATCGGCAATAAGTTTGCCGATGGCCTTGGCCATCGGCAAAAAAATTTCAAAAAAAAAATAAAAATGGGTTAAGTTATGGCAAGTTAGAGCCATCGGCAAACCTGGGGATTTCCTGAAGCATAATCCCTAGCCATCGGCAAACCTGGAAAAATTTCTGTTTTCTTTCCATTTACATTACATTTTAGCACATGCATCACATATATATCAATTAACCCACATATATAGCATATAATCCACATATATAGCAACGAAATACGGTTTTAAGCATCGATACATGTCCATCGGAATCCAAACATATCCGGGTCACAAGCAAAAGAGTCATACATGTCACAAGTCACCCATACATGTCTCACAAGCTACAAGGCTAAACCTAACTAGTGGCGCCATCCCCTTGGGTCCCCGAGCCCCAGCAGCATCCTCCCACGCAGGCCAACTCGGCTGCCCTGGGGCCGCGGCGTACTGCCAGTGGCCGACGTGCTGCGGAGGGAGCACGGCAGGGACGGAGTGCCCCGGGTGCGGAGGGAAGGCGGCAGGCCCGGAGTGCGGGTGCTGCAGCCACGAGTACCCCTGCGGCGGTGGAGGACCCCAGTACATCTGCGTGGGGAAGCTCTGGTACGGTGGCGTGGGGAAGCTCTGGTACTGTGGAGAAGCTCCTGGTGGGCTTGGAGTCGGGTTCGAACCCGCCGACGGTGCCTGCACAAAGAACAAGTGATGTAATTAGTACAACTCCCCTGCAAAATTTCGGCAGCACCTCCCCTGCACGGGGAGGTTCCAAAACCTGCAAAAAACATGGCACGAAGGCCAAACATGGGCACGAAGGCCAAACATGGCACGAAAGGCCAAACATGGCACGAAGGCCAAACATGGGCACGAAGGCCAACTGACGCGACAAGCTAAAGCGAGAGGCAGTGCACCAGGCAGTGGAACTACCGGTGGTGGAGCGTAGATCGAGGCAGGAGGCGGCTCCATTCCCGGGATCTGGGCCGCGAAGTGTCCTGACACCGTGGCCAACTGACGCTGGTAGTGCGCCGTCAGTGCCACCACCTGCTCCTGAACCCGCGCCGCCATCCTCGCCTCAATCCTCGCCTCAATGGCCTCCTCCCGCTCCTCCTCCCTCTTCTTCATCTCCTCGATTGTGGCCTGCAATATTACACCAGCACGATTGATGTTATTTGAAGGCAAGCTAAATCATGAAGGCAGGCTACATCATGAAACTCCACTTACCTGAAGACTGCTGATCATCTGCGCGCTGCTCGGCTGCCGAGGCGCTATGGGGATCTGCGATCCGCCCCCACTTTCCCGGTCTCTCCTGCGGATCTCGGTCAGCGTCTCAACAGAGGACGGGTCGATGGCGCTGTTGGCCAAGTAGTACCGGCCGTGCTGCTTCCCTCCTCCAACCCTCTGTAGGAGGTCAGTGTCCAGGGGCGCGGTGGCGGGGTCGTAGGTGTCGCCATGTTTCGCTCGAGCTGCGGCCGTATACTTGGTGAGCCTCTCGTAGACCGTCGGGCTGGTGTACTTCTCGGCCCGTGCGACGAGCCGTACACGGTGGTGGGCGCTGCGCTCGCCGATGTGAGCAAGCGCGTACCCCGTGAACTCGTTGATTTGCTCACCACCATGCGACGCCGACTGCGAGGAAAACACAAACATGGTTACAAGTAGTGACAATTGAGCGCTATAACAAATGCATCAACAGAAGGATACATACCCATCTGTCCATGAACTGTGGCAGGATCTGGCTCCCTTGGTGGTGTGGGACCCCTGACCGGTCGAGCTCCGCCTTGCATTTCAAATGACGTCTTCTGCGCTCCGCGTACGCCGCAGGCGTACGCCACCCTTCTACAATTGCCTCCCAGCAGTTCTCGTACTTACTGCACCACCCCGGAGGCATCTGCATGACATTCAAGTTTTTGATATTAGAGATAATGAATGGAATGTGTCATGTAAGAAATCATAACGGATGTTTCCTGCCTAATTACCTGCAAGTACTGCTCCTCGGTGAGGTCAGGCTTATTATGTCTGAGAAGATGGTCTTTTTCATCCTCGGTAGGAGCCGTACTGCCCCTCCAGTGTTCAATGATAAATTCCCTGCAGAAACAATAGACAAGGGGGTCGGATCGATAGGTGGAGGATAGTGGCGGCATATTTAACAAGCTAGCTCATCGAGAACTTACTCTTGATAATCTCGGGTTTCTTCAAGGTTCAGCAACAAGTACATCATGATAGTGTGCCACTCAACATGCATCAAGTACATATTGGTCCCTGTGCCTGCTCTCCCGAGATCCCCTTTGAAAAGGCTGAGGGTGCATGAATTCTCGTTGATGTTGTAACGAGGGGTTGGATCTCCCGGTCTTTGAAGTTTTTCGGTATAGTACGCCTGTGTGAATGTCGACACCTCCTCCATAATGAATGCCTCTGCAACGAAAGCCTCAATTTTGGCTTTATTTTTACACTTCTTCCTAAGTAGCTTTAGACACCTCTCGATTGGATAGCACCACCGGTGTTGCACGGGCCCCCCCAACCGTGCCTCCCTTGGTAGGTGCAAAATGAGATGCTTGCATGGAGAGGAAGAAGCCGGGTGGAAATATCATCTCCAACTTGCGAGCAACTTTGGTGCTTGTTCCTCCAGTTCAACACAAACTTCCCGAGACAACTCCTTGGCACAAAGCTGGCGGAAGAAAAAGCTCAACTCTGCCAGGACGCGCCACACTGGCTCGGGGAGGTATCCCCGGGTCATCGCAGGAAGGATCCGCTCAATCCAGATGTGGAAGTCATGACTCTTCATCCCTACGACTTTTCCAGTCTGCAAGTTCACTGCCCTACTCAGATTCGCCGCATACCCATCAGGAAAACTTAGCTTCTTCATCCACTCCAGTGCTTCCTTCCTATGTGGCCTCTTCAGGATATAATCGGCCGGGCCCTTCTTCCATCTCTTGCCTGGCGCAGGGGCCTTCATCACTAGATGTCGTCTATCACAAATCGTTTCAAGGTCCAGTCTAGCCTTAACGTTGTCCTTTGACTTCTTGCCAATCTCCATGAGTGTTGCCCAGAGTGCCTCGGCGACATTCTTTTCTGTGTGCATTACATCGATGTTGTGTGGAAGGAGAAGGTCCTTGTAGCAGGGGAGCCTAGTCAAGCCCGAGATATGAGTCCACATGTGCGTGGTACCATATCCTTTGAAACCACCATTCACGTCATCAATTTCGAGAGCCTCTATCTCGTGCAAGGATGTCACCGGGCTCTTTTCCTTAGGGATGGGGCCGGTGACTTGAACACCTTTCGTGAAGTGCTTTTTATCTCATCTCGGTGGATTGTCCTCCTTTAGGAATTGACGATGTTTGTCGAAAGAAGAATACTTGCCACCCTTGGCCGCCCGGTGAACATCACATCCGCCTTGCATGTTGGGCAAGGGAACTTCCCGTGAACACACCACGCGCCGAATAAGCCGTACGCCGGAAGTCATGCATTGAGTACCGGTACCACACATGCATCGTGAAGTTCATCTTTGTTGCTCGGTCGTACGTCAGTACCCCCTCTTCCCATGCTTTCTGCAATTCATCCCACACTAGCTGCATGAACACACCCATATTGTTGCCCGGGTGTCCAGGTATTATCAGCGTCAAGAACACGTTCTTGGGTTCGAACATGACGCCGGGGGGAAGATTCAGGGGGATCACGAACATGGGCCAACAAGTGTACGGGGCCGCACTCATCCCAAAAGGGTTGAACTCATCTATTGCCAGTGCTACGCGTACATTCCGAGCCTCCTTGGCCTTTTCCTGATTCATGGCATCGAAGTGCTCCTATGCCTCAGCATCCGCTGGGTGCTGCATCTTCTCACTGTATCTTTTGCCATTCTTGTGCCACGTCATTTGTTTCGCTGACTCCTCTGTCATGTACAGCCGTTGCAGCCTCGGTAGTACAGGAAGGTGTCTAACCACCATCAAGGGGATCTTAGACTATTTCTTACTGCCATCACTGCCTTCTACCTCCACGTATCTAGAGGCTTTGCACTTCGGACAGTGTGTTGCTGTCGCTTCGTCTCCCCGGAACAGGACACACCCGTCAATACAAGCTTGGATCGGGTCATACGGCATCTTGAGTGCTCGAAGGAGCCTCTGTGACTCATACGTGCTCTTCGGCAACACGTGAAGCTCCGAAAGCAACCCGCCAACCGTCGCCAACACGAGATCAAAACCTTCTCGACTGATGCCCAGTGACGCCTTCAAGCCTATTAGGCGTGAAATGGCATCCAGTTTAGAAATGTTGGTGTTCACGTGAAGGGGCTGCTGTGCCGCCTCCATCATGGTGTAGTACGCCTTTGCTGTGTCCTCTGGATCTTGTTCCTCCACCTCTGTTCCTTCACAGGCGGCAACGTCTGCCAGCATGTCTGCCATTCCGGCATCTGCATCAAACCCCGTGAGGTCCGGTATCACCACCGCCTCCCTAAGCCGTTTGCGTTCCCCATGGAGAGTCCATCGGGTGTAGTTTGGAACGTATCCATACTTCCAAATATCTTGCCACATCGACCGCTTCTCTTTCCTTGTCTCGTTCTTACACTTGGCACAGGGACAAAACACCCGAATCGACCCTTTAGCAGATGGGCCAAATGCTTGCTCTAGGAATTCATTGGTCCCCTTTATCCATTCCTCTGTCTTGTCTTTGAACCCCGTGTACATCCACTCACGGTCAGCCATCCTCTGTCATGCGCCAACATAAGCGAGTAATAGAAACAAGAGCTGCATCTACAAGGCGTTCCTACCATCTAATAGGTGAAGGATAGGTCCTAATCCCACCCGAGGATGCGTAGATGAGGTTAGCTTCCATGCTCCGCTCCCGTCCGAGACGGAATTTCGGCAGCCCCTCCCCGTTGTTCTCCCGATACACGTCCCGACTGGGAGAGTGTGTATCTGGAGAACAACGGGGAGGGGCTGCCGAAACTCCGACTCAGACGGGGGCGGAACATGGAAGCTAAACCATCTACGCATCCTCGGGCTGTCCAAAAAACATGGACAATCCGAAAGAGAAACCGTCGCAGATATGCACTGATTCGCATACCAACGACCGCGAATCTCTTTCGGACGGGAGACACCTAACTCGGTTACGCAATGTACTTACAACAACTATAAGACACAGAGGTGGTTTATACCTAGGGTGGCGGCGCAGAGGCGGGTAGCGGGCCGGAGGAGAGTCGACGCGGTGCAGGAAGGCCCGCAACGCCCAAGAAGAAGATCGCCGTCACCGAGTACCTCCCACAGGTCCTCCTCCTACAAAAAGAGGAAAAAAGATTAGAAGCCACTAAAAATTTCGGCAGCACCTCCCCTGCACGGGGAGGTTCCAAAACCTGCAAAAAAACATGGCACGAAGGCCAACAACCACCACGGCACGATGGCCGATAACCACCATGGCACGAAGCCGATGAACACAGTGGGACGAAGGCCGACATCACAACGGCACGAAGGCCGACAAGAAGAGAAGGGTTCATATACCTTGCTCTCGTGGCCGAACCGACGACGGTGGAGGTGGAGGTGTCGGCGGGACGTACACGATCAAGCTCCCCTATGACACGTCCTGCTCTGCAAAACAATAAAGACATCAATATTAGTGGACGAAAGGCGTTGACGACGTGGACGGAAGGTTTCGTCGACACTAAGAGCTACTTAACTACTTAGTAACTACTACTACCAAACACTACTAACTAACACTACTAACTACTACTACTACTAACCACTGCTAACTACTACTAACTATCACTACTAACTAACACTAAGAGCTACTTAACTACTTAGTAACTACTTAGTAACAAGAATCATGCTAAAGTCCAGGTACAATTGTGACAGTGCAGAGGCGCCAAAGAAAGTATAAGCAGCCATTGCAGTATCAAATCGGTTATACAAAGTTGTGTCCTAAAGCTGCCCAAACAAAATTCACAGTTTGCCACAAACAAATCCTCTGGACTGAGTCTAAAAACAAAGAAACACCAGCACCAGATGGCTACTGCTAGGAATCGCAGATTTCCTTGTGATGCCAAGCAGCATACTCCACAGAACATGAAGTGAACAACTCGATCCACTCCCTTCGACAGCCACGCATCAATCAACAGGGGGCAGCCAGGTACAATGGTTTCGGCAAGGCCAGCGCGCGAGGAAGGAACGGAGAGGGGCGGCGAAGAAACGCCGTACCTTGAAGCGGGGATCGATGAGGAGGGCGGCGAGTACGACGGGGCGGTGCGCCGGCAGGGAAGAGGAGCGGCGGTGGAGCGTCGGGCGGGGCGCACGGGCAGGGAAGAGGAGTGGCGGAGGGGCGTCGGGAGGGGTGCGCCGGCCGCGGTGACGACGGGGCGGAGCGGCGTCGGGAGGGGCGCGCCGGCCTAGGTGACGACGGGGTGGAGCGTCGGGCGGGGCGCGCGGGCAGGGAAGAGGAGCGGCGGAGGGGCGTCGGGAGGGGCGCGCCGGCCGCGGTGACAACAGGGCGGAGGGGCGTCGGGAGGGGCGCGCCGGCCGCGGTGACGACGGGGTGGAGCGTCGGGCAGGGAAGAGGAGCGGCGGAGGGGCGTCGGGAGGGGCGCGCCGGCCGCGGTGATGACGGGGCGGAGCGGCGGAGGCGCGCCGGGAGTGGGGCTCGCCGGAGTTGAGGCGGCGGAGTGGCGGATCGGGGCGGCGGATCAAGGGCGGCGGCTGGTGGTGAGAGAAGATCGGGGGTGGCGGCTGGTGAGAGGGTGAGAGAGAGAAGATGGGCCGGCCCGTTAATCCGTTTTAGGTCAGGAGCTTTGCCGACGGCCCAAACCATCAGCAAAGCTGCGCCACATGGAGGCCTGACAGCCGTCCTGGGCCACCGTATTTGCCGATGGCCACCTAGGCCCGGCCATCGGTAAACCCTTTTTGCCGACGGCCTTCACAAGCCGTCGGCATACTTTTAATTTTTTTTTGTTTTTTCCTTCCAGTTTTTTTATGGTGCCTTCCTATACCAAATACATCCCAGTTTCAAAGGTTGGGACATTTTTGAACTTTTTAGCTATATTTCGTGAATTATTTCTGTTACTTTGTATTTTCCCAGTGACTCCAAATTTGAACTGCAGGTACATGAAATAATGGGACTTTTTGATCCGAAAGATGATATTCATGATTCCCCGAGTATGTTCAGGCCGTATCCAGCACCTCGCATGAAATTACGACCATTTTGCCGTCGTAACGTGGGGAGTGACATGCACGGAAAGTGTTTTTAAATTATATAAAATCCAAACGAAGTCCGAAATTGACGAAATTTGACGAGTTGTCTCGCCATCGCATGTGGAGTCTCTGATAAAAATTTCAAAAATTTTCGAGCAAGTTGTCACGTTGGATGACCAAAACCTAGACATCTCCACATGTCATCACTTGTGATCACATGTGGAGTTGTCTGGGTTTTGGCGATCCGACATCATAACTTGCTCGAAACTTTTTGAAATTTTTACCACAGACTCCGCATGCCATGGCCACACAACTCGTCAAGTTTCGTCAATTTTGGACTTCGTTTGGATTTTATATAATTTAAAAACACTTTCCGTGCACGTCACTCCACACGTTACGACGGCAAAATGGTCGTAATTTCATGCGAGGTGCTGGATACGGCCTCAACATACTCCGAGCATCATGAATACCATGTTTCGGATCAAAAAGTTTCATTATTTCATGTACCTGCAGTTCAAAACTGGAGTTGCCGGAAAATTGTAAACAAACAGAAATAATTCATGAAATATAGCAAAAAAACTCAAAATGGTCCCAATTTTTGCAGGTGGGTTGTATTTGAGGTAGGAAGGCACCAGAAAAAAACTGGAAGCAAAAATCAAAAAAAAAATACAAACTTTGCCGACGGCCTGGGAAGGCCGTCGGCAAAAAGAGTTTGCCGATGGCCGGCCATCGGCAAAGCGCGTGGGCCCGGCAGCTCCCGAGGCTGCCACGTGGCCTTGGTTTGCCGATGGCCGTGGCCATCGGCAAACTGGGTGGTTTGCCGATGGCTGGACGGCCCGGCCATCGGCAAAGGGCACGGCGTCGGCGGCCGGCCCCGACGCGTCGTCCGTCCCCGGGCCAATTTTGCCGATGGCCGGGCTTTGCCGATGGCCCGGCCATCGGCAAAAATGGGCCTTTGCCGATGGCGGTAGTTTGCCGATGGCCTGGCCACCGGCAAATTACAGGTTTGCCCATGGCCGTAGTTTGCCGATGGCTGGGCCATCGGCAAACTGGTTTTTGCCGATGGCGGCACTTTGCCATCGGCAAACTTGGTGGTTTGCCGATGGCTGACCACTTTGCCATCGGCAAAGCTGGCCGCCATCGGCAAACAAGCCGATTCCGGTAGTGTTTGCTTAGCGGGCTTTTTCGTTTTGACAAGTGAGTCTTAGGGGGTTGTTGGAGAGTCTTTTTTTCACTTGGCAAATAAATTAGCAACTTGCTAAAACTCAAGATTTAGTAAGTAAATTATACCAAGTTGTTGGAGATGCTCTCGTTCTTTGAAATGCTGATACATATGTGCGTCTATACTAGGTTTTGAAAAAAATAACAGTAAATGAGTACCTATTTTTTTTTAGTTAACTTGCCTTCCATTTCCAACGTGAGTTAGGTACGATTAACACTCGCCACATGCTCTCGTCACTAATGTGATGTGTCTATGTACCAACTCTTGCTGATCCTTGCCCTGTTGCCCACTCACGCAAGTAAACTGGCATGTGAAATTCTGTTCTGTGACTACGTCCATAACAATGTATCCTCAACGATTGTGCAACGGTGAAACGAGTGGTCCACTGTACTGAAACACATCTTGTTTATAGTGGGCAGGAGTATACATGTAAAGGGGAAAGAGTTATAGGACCAAAGCAAAAATAGCAGCTCTAAACACTCCAGTGTTCTGGAATTACGTTGAGAGAAAGCACTGGGTGAGACAAACTTCAGAGGCCCCAAACACCGATCAGGTTTACACATTTCTTTTCCGTTTATCTAATCCTCTCTTGGCGCATTAGTTTCTTGGCATCAGTGTTCGGATTCACTTCATGGAGCGTTTGTCCCCTGGTTGGTCTTGCTTGCAAGTCGTTCGACGATATGCCGGAGAGGGAGGAGAGGAGCATTAATGATTCAATTGGGGGTTGGGAACGCATGCCCCGCGTCATGGCCACTCCTGAATCCTTCGCCGGCCATTCTACAGTATGTTTCCCCTGCCACGCTTCTTAATCGATTTGATTTACTGTGTGATTGTTAGTTTGTTCTTCTCCCCTGTTTTTGCCATTTGGCCGTATCTGCGTGGGTGTTTGCGCATTGGGACTTAGATTATACTGATGGTTGGTGATCTGGTAGGGTATGTCAACTAGAGCAAAGAAAAGTATGTGCTTAAGACTTTTTTAGCAAAAGTGCTTAGGCCTATGTGGTAGTAAGTTTTTTGTTATAGACACAGGAATATTGTCGCTTAAGGTGCGATGTTTATTTTTGCCCTTTTAAGACCCGAGAAAATGTTGTTGTTCAAGATGAAAGCATGGACTCCCAGTTTTTTTTAAATGCTTATATAACACTTTAGTACATCACTTAAAGTGCATAGAGAGATTGGCATACATTGTGAAAGCATGAATAACTGATTGATGAAAACACACAAGTATGTTTGGTACATATAGTCAGATGTACCATACAAAGCAACAAAACCTATGACTACAATGGTGCGAAGAATACAAACAGGACTACCCTAGGGTGTAGGTGTATTGCCGAACACATGATTCAGGGGTTCATGTAACATGCTAACACATTGTTTATGGCATCACAAGCTTATTAACACACACATAAATTATGTCGCCAAGGGCACTCCATGTCAAGGAAGTGGAATATTAAGAAAGAAAACCAAACACAAACTTGTAATGGCCCACGCCAATCAAAAGGAGAAACCAATGCTTTAGTCTGTTCATGATGCACTTAAATTTCATATACCATTCCCACTTTGAGCACTTGCTGCCTTGGGATTGCAAAAGCCTTCTCCCCTTGCCTGAAGTTTTTCCTCAGGAATGAGTACATGTAGTTGACAACAATCTTCTTGAAAAAGGAAGAATTTGATCCTGCCCTGATTTCAGTTTCTCCAAGAATATAAACCACTCCTTTCTGCAGCTCCCTCTGAATAAATTGTTTTTCTTCTGCAATTGTGTGGGATTGGTCTTCACTGATCCTTCCAGATGAGTGGGCTGAGTAGCTGCTTATGCGAGGTTGGGTGAGATCTGTAGTTTCACTTGGCCTTAGTGCCTCTTCAATGTACACTGTGGAGCTACTGGCTTTACATGTTCTTGTGCTACTCTCTATGATTGAGGCTGTTTCAGCGTCAGTTTCGTGAATTTGCATGTTTGTCATAAAATGCCCTTCTTCAATATATGACTGGAGACCTTCAATCAGGGAAGCAGCAAACTCCTTTGCCCCTTCTATTGTATCACTGTAACCATATCGTGCCACACACCGGAACATTTTGGAGGTTCCTGATTCAACTTTCCTGAAGCGGAATCGTTCTGAACCCTCAACATGAGGGATTGGCAGGTGTTTAATGGAAACAAACACTAGGATTGAATGAACAAATGGTATTTTCTCAATGAGGTGGGGAAAAATTGGTGGGACACCCTGCACTAATTCTGTATAGAGGAAGCCTACCCCAGGAGTTCTTTTTACTTCATGTGCTTGAATGAGTTGTCGCGTATCTTTATTTGTAACTATGTGCTCAAGCTCATACCAGTATTTCTTTACATGGACATAATGCCAAACACTCATGATCATCACGAGAACTGCTGCAGTCACAATTGGTAGGTAACCCCCCTGTTTGAATTTGTATAGAACTGAAGAAAGATAGACAAGCTCTATGGAACCAAATACCAGGCAGAAGGGTATAATCAGCCAAATGCTCACCCTCCATATGAGAAGCATCACAACTACAAGCAGAATAGTTGTAATAACCATCACAGAAGTAACACAAATTCCTGCACAGAAATTAACTCATATCATATTTCACAATGAAGAAAGTTTGGGATAAAACAATGTAGTTATTTTAATTTTAAAAATCTGAACTATGAGCCCATTGTGGTGTTTATTGCAAGTCATGTAACCCACGACCATAAGTCAAAATGGAGTTATGATTTGAAGTCTTAATTTTGTGTTTCTGTGTGTAGGATTTAGAAGATGGGAAAACACCTCACACTCATGGGTGGGTGGGTTTGTGTTTTGTGTGCGTGTGTAAGGACGCCCTTATATTTCTAAGGTGCAACAGAAATTGGCACTTACATAATTTACTCAATACATGTTGAGTCATTTTGTTAAAGAGTTCTGGTCTTATTGCAATGCTGAAATATGCAAGACCATATGAGCAATATCAGTTTAATTGGCTCTAGTTGTTCACGTTTGTCTTACCATATGCATTTCCAATATTAGTCGTTGTCTTGAAGCCAAATGTTACTATCACACAAAGCAGCCCAAGAACAAAGTTCACTTCCGGAATGTACACCTGCCCCTCATAAAGTTTTGAGGTGTGGAGTACTTTGACCCTTGGAAAGCAGCCCAATGTTTGTGACTGTGAAATGATTGCGAATGAACCAGATATCATAGCTTGGCTTGCAATTATTGCAGCAGAGACAGCAATTATGAAAGTTGGCCAGAACATTGGTCCTGCAAGCAAGATCCAGTTGTGTTTGTTCAAGCAAAAATCGAATTATGGTGCAACATCATCTTTAATAATTTACCTGGAATTGATCTATAGAAAGTATCAAGAACATGTTCTGGGTGTTTACGAAGGAATGCCGCTTGACCAATATAAGCTAATGACACTGCCGGGAACAAAATAAAGCTGAAACTGAGCTGAAATGCAAAACAACAAGATTTCTCTTTTTAAGGATGACCAAGATGCAAATGAAATCTTAATCTGACATTCTTTGGAGCCATTTTTGATATTTGTCTCAGAAAGAACATGCACACACCTGAATGGACCTCATGTTGAAATGTCCTAGATCAGCAAACATTGCTTCTGTGCCTGTGTTTGTATAGTTGACGGTCAGAGCTTTAGGGAATTAGTTCAGTGATATGCTTACATACATTGAAACTCACCTGTAAAGCATAAAAGGATGCCACCAAGGGAGATCCATGCATCCTTTCCATTCGCTTTGAAGTAGTCTATGATGTATTTTGGATAGAAAGCTCTTAGAACACCAATGTCGTATTTGATTAAGTTGTAAATTCCAATACCACCAATGAACAGGAACCACAGTAGAATAATGGGTGCAAATGAGTAGCCAACTTTGTCTGTGCCAAAACGCTGAACAGCAAATAGCATCACCAGAATGGCAACAGAGATCCATACCATTTGATCTGCGCAATAAGAAAAGAAAAATGAAACCCGACATAAAAGTCCCTTAATACAAAAGGTATAGAAGGAAACCACTGTTTTGTTTTTTCTTTTAATAATAAATATATGATGATATCCAAATACATCGTTTCTATGCTTATTTCTTTTTATGTGTGTCATGGCAGCAGAGCAAGTAGTGACGGCAACCCAGTGGAGTGGCCATGCACCCTGCTCTCGTGTGGGAGAGCAGCACCAGAGTGAGCTAGGATGGCAATATGGTGGTCTAAAGTTTAGCTAGACCATCAGATCCAAACAGGGCTTTGCGTTTTTTATCCCCGTTGTGTTTCTTTCTGTGAGAAGACATGTTGTGTCATGGAAAAATGCTTATCTTGCACTTTCTAACTTATTACAGCGCACGCTGTTTAAATAATTTTGATTAGCTAGCGGCCATCACAGCCTGTGGCTAATGATCGGACAACTCACAGCCAAGGTGACAGATGCCATTGTGCACAATGAAACCCTTCTCATGCAACAAATGATTTTACAAGTTTGTGTGCACATTACAAGATATTTTCACAAATCAAATACTTGAGTAAATAATTCATGTTAAGTTAGTATGTTCAAGGATTTTTTCAACTTTTCAGAAGCTGCCCACTGTATTTTCAATTTTTATGCTTCTGTTGTACAATCAAGTCACATAGCTCTTACCCTGTGTCAGTTGAGGTGCTTTTTGTTGGAGACCACCCACCGCAGAGATCACTGAAACAAATCCACAAAACATAGATCATGTCATTTTAACATATCTTATGTGGCAAGGAATATCTTACTAGCATAGAAGATCATAGGCAGCATGTCAATACTGAAAAAAAAATGTTCGATAACTTTACAACTATGCTTTGTAAATGTTTCACTGAATGATATTTAGCATTCCTTCCACATCATGTATAATTATAATTATTACATGTACTTTACTGTTACCTGTTCATTACTCTTGAATCAAATCATAGACACAATTGAAGGAAAACTGAACTATGAGAATAACCAGTAAAAGGCATCACTAAGTTCCAAGTATAGTTACCAGATATTGCTGGCGTCAAAACACCATCGCTGATAACCATTGAGGTGCCCAGTATGGTAAGTAGGAAAATTGCAAGCTTAGCTGCTTTACTACTTTCCAGCATCCTTTTTGTCCACTGAGCTCTCTTCATAGGGGCTGATACTGTTTCTAGGCCATAGTTTGAGACCATTGCGTCATCTGCTTGCCGATTTGGAATCAAGCTCACTTTTGCATACCGCGATATCAATGAGTAAAGTGCAAACGTGCCACCTACAGGATTATGTTCTTGTAAGGCAGGTGTAGCAAGAACTGTATGTGACATAATAATCTATTTACCACAAGACATTATTGTAACTATTTCATATAGTGGAGACCAGTTTTTATGTATACTATTATTGTTCCTTGATCTAGCAGTAAAGTGATTAGAATAAATAGAACTCATATAAAGAAAAGTACAGCATAATTTTTCCCGTGTCTTTGATCTTTGGATGAAATCTAATGTTTTTTGACATATAGTAGTCTCCCATCTCATCATATTGTGAAAGGAAATTAAACAAGCTGAAGGTTAATGAGAGTAATTTCTTAGTGACCATCAATCTAGAGTATTCTTAGACAAGGAAAACTCACCATCCCCGTTGTCATTTGCATACAGCACAATGAAGACATACTTGATCATAGGTAGAAGAATTAAGCTGTAAAGAATAAGTGACAAGACTCCATAGAGGTCATCAACATTGCTGATGCCACTTGTAAAGGTGCTTGCATACACATACAGTGGTGATGTGCCTATGTCACCATATATGACTCCAATGCATTGGAATGCCAAATGCAACGTTCGAGCCCAATTATCCTGCCTCATGTAGTAGTGAATATATGTAGTAAGTGTGAAATCCACGCCATAGTTCAAATATAATGAATTTTGTAAATTACAAATATTATATTTTTCGAGGACGTGCTATGCCACGTGTTTCATTAAGGAGAAGAATTAGTTTCATAAATATTATGACTTGAATGTTTCTTTCAACCCTTTGCTTGATAGCTTCAATATCATATAGAAACTCATTGTGTGTGTGTTCACAGTGACGGTTATTTCACAGTGCTCAAGAAAATGTGGGGCTCTTGAGCAGATGCAACTAGCGATTTTTAGGGAAACCAAATCAAAGTGGTGGATACACAAATATCTGTTTCATTGAATTGAAATGATGAGTTAACTTGAAATTTAGTTTGTTTTGGTATATGTGATATCCTTTTATGTCATCTATGTGGTCTTTTATGCTTTTTTTAGATTACTGGTCTTTTATACTTGCAAAGGAGAGACAGAGGGAGAGGGAGAGAGAGTATGTTCTGGGATCAGATTCAAGCTATGATAGCTTCTTCTTCTTCTTCTTCTTCCCTAAATCTTTTGCTAATCCAAATAAAAAGTTCATCATTGTGTACAGGCGATATATGAGAAGTACTACAGAACAAATTATGGGATAAGAAGCAGACCTCAGAGATATGATATCCTGTGTCTGACACTTTTTCTGCATCCCCATATAGGGAGTCATGACGCTGAAATTTTCCACCAACTTTTTTGGCTTCTCCAGGACTCTGTTTATCAGTTTCAAGAGCCATTTCTACAGCTCGAGACTTCTAGGGCTTCCAGGAAACGTTTAGCTTATGCTGCTTTTATAGACATGGAAGGGGATTCTTATATGTGTGCCGTGTGGGTTTATGTGGTGGAGGTTCAATACAGGTGTTACATGGAAGAGAAAAAGCAGAATATATATGATTTGACAGAGCCAAGTCCATATATAAAACTCGACTTACGGGAGGTAAGAAAACCCCTGACATTTTTGCTAAGAAGAAGACAATCTCATGCAAGTTAAGACAACCACTGAATCCCTATCCCACTCATATACACTAATGCATCGTAGCTCTTCAGAGAGATTTTTTTCAAGTCTCCAAACTCATGACCCACCCTTTTTTCTCTCGAGAAGGTGTTTTGTGACTATATGAAATGGTTCCTCTTCAAGTACTGTTCTCTGCTATTTTAAATAAGAACATCATCACTCGTTCATAATGCTAGCTGTGCTGTCTGTATGTCTTTTTCCATATAGATGAAACACAGAGGAACTCCTTACCTTCAGCTTCAGGTTTTGCTGCCATTTCTTCTTTATTCCTTTCAGTTTTGCTTTGCGACTTTTTTTAAGTCAAATTTGTATTAGCAAAACAATGGAAGAAGTTAAAATAACCACCTGGTAATATTGAATTGCAATCATGGTAATTCTGCAATTATTGTTGACAAAATCATTCATTTTTTTATGCAGTGATCATACTGATTAGGGTGTTAACCCAACAACAAAGTGTTTTCTTCTTACCCCAGTCTGTACTATAGCCAATGATTTCAACGAAACTATTTATCTATGTCAGTTGCCAATGAGGTACTTGATGTTGGCAAGTTGAAATAACTTATCTCTGTAAGGGACCACAGCAAATCAGAATAGTAATAGTACTTAACAATGTGCTCAGACAAATTGTTTGGCTCCAATAATTGCTGTTACGTGGTTTACCCTGTGCAGAATTTATGTGTACATTATACTTGCGTATTGATTCGTTATACTTTAACTGAAAAGTCAGCTATCAACACGTAGATTGAACTGACTCGATATCATGGCTGGCTCCGACGACTAGGAATCGAATAGCTTTCATAGGATGAATAGACAAGTGGTGGTGGTGGAAGAAAATTGCGCCTAACAACTGGGCAAAGAACACATTATTCTGACAGCCTTTACATGCCTTCAAGGCTTCAGCAAACATAAAGCATGCCTTGCTATCCTATGGTTGTTAGTGACTTTTCTGGAAAAGAAAAATTACTGTTATATCAAGAGGCACACAAATATCATAGAGTATGTGTCGCCGGCCACTTGCACTGTTTGGCATAGCTCCGCCTCCTTGCTATAGTGCGGAAAGGAGTTAGAATCGACGAAGCCAAAAATAATGGTTCACGGGCTCTTAATTTAGAGCCGATGAAGCCAAAAATAATGGCTTCATAGGCTCTTAATTTATTTTAACAATAGAGAGAGAAAAAAACTCGCTATATGTAAGGAGGAGTAAGAGATGAAGCCATCTGGATCTCTACCACACGGTGCCAAGAGAAAAAAAACTCGCTATATGTAAGGAGGAGTAAGAGATGAAGCCATCTGGATCTCTACCACACGGTGCCATTGTTTTTAAATTTATACCAGCTTCCTTGTAAAGTTAACTAGTCACTCCCATTCTTCGTTTGACTTGTTTACCCCAACTTTAACCACTCGTTTTAGAAAAAATTATACAAATATGATTAAATTTAAGTCATTTTTGAAGATCTTTTATTAGTAAAGCAAGCCATAACAAAAGAAATGATATTTGACATAAATTTTTAAATAAGACGAGTGGTCAAAGTTTGGGTAAAAAAAGTCAAACGAACTACAAATTGGAACAGACGTATTATACAAGGGTAAGGCTAGCTCTGTAGAATTTTCCTTTCCTAGACCTCACCTTGTGTGGGAGCTTTTAGCAATAATGGTTATGCTCTTTTCCATGTTGTTTGCCCTTAGCACACCCATCGATTGTAAGAATATCATATTTTATAGAAATTTTAATGAAGTATAGAAAACATTTTTTCTTAACTATCCAGCTATTGCTGGAGTCTATTTTTTGGCCACCGAACTCAAAAAAAATATATATATCCCTTTTACCATCTAACTATAAACCGACAATTTTAGCCCTTATTGTTGGCCTCAAAGGTAGTTTTGCGTCTATATGGTATGTTCCAAAAATAATAAAATCTATTTTAGCCATAAAAAACATAGACAAAAATCGTACAGTTTTATTTTCTGAAATATATTTATGTCTATCGGTGCTCTGTTTACAGTTTTTTTGCGTCTATATGGTATGTTCCAAAAATAATTAAATCTAGTTTAGCCTAAAAATACATAGACAAATCATTTAAAATCAAGAAAGTTCAAGAAACGTACAGTTTTCTCTAAAATATATTTATATCTATATGTTGGTGCTCTGTTTGTAGTTATTTGTTTCTTGTTTGTTCCTTTTCTTAATGTTTTATTGCTTGTTAACGCACCCATTGTGATTGCTAGTTTAATCTCATAAAATATAACTAATTCATTCCTGTGCTCAAAAATATGTGAGGCAGGGCCATTGCAACTTGGTGCCTTCCATGGTTCGTGGTAACGTGAGGATTGTTTGGCAAAGTGATTTGCAATTTTGATGTGTGTACCCATGAGTTCAGATTATCTGTTCTCCTGATAGGTTGAACATCATCATAGATGTATGAATATATATTCTATTTTAATATAAAAGAAAGATAACTGGGCAAACAACTCTGCTGTACGGCTTGACCAAGCCTTGTACGGGCGTGATGAAGCGAGGTAGTAGCTTACGTTTCAGAAGAAGACAAAAAGCAATTAGTCCACTGGACTAAGCTACAATTGTTGATTTGCCCCATTGCCATTAATTTTCTATCTACTACTTTGGAGTAAGAAGCAATAATGAAGTATTTTAGTGAGGAATATGCTATCATCTCGTAAAGGATCTTTCTTGTCTGGAAGCAGCTGGCCGTAATGTCAAGATCAGATAAACTATGTTGTCATCATCGACAGGCTCTCTTGAGCTTAGGTCTACCTAGTCGGGCTCATCTCCGGAAACCAAGTCATTTTAGTAGGATCTGTACTGACCAACATCGTCGTCTTACTCTATGATTGCTCAAATTTGTGGTAAGTGATATGCAAGGTTAATTAAGGCCTATATTTCAGCTTTGGGTTCAATTTTAACAAACATGTAAATATAATTGTATCAAGTAAGTATCCTCCTAAACTCCATACACATATCCCCTTCCAATCCACACACCTTCCCATCCACTCTCCTCGTCACCACTATCTCTAGTCGACGAGTATTTTTTTTGAGGGATCTACGAGTTAATCTCCTACCCTTCCTCGCCTCAATAGACTTAAGCAAAACCTTAACCATCCAGGGGAAGGAAAGCACACAACTCTCACTAATCAGAGAGAAAACATAACATAGGAAAGTCAATGACTACATACACTGCTATGTGTATTGGTTTAACTCTAGGGATTATGTATAGCTATACATTCACAAGGACACCATCATTAATTAGTGGTGTGTTCGGCCTGATTTATTTGTCGAAGGGAATCTAGCTAATATGACCATCATTACTAGTGTGTCTGGACTAGATTTTGTCGAAGCGAATCTAGCTAATATGATATCACATTGTCCCCAATTCTAAATCATTCGTAGGTACCACCAGCACACTAGGGGATCCTTGGGGCCTCACTGGAGTGCTAAGAGTCTCAGAAGTGCAAGAGCTTTAGTTGTCCCCCATGACTTTGTCACCTTCAACCATGCAACCATGCAAGTGTGGCATCAGTCGTGTTGGATGAAGCTCATGTGGTGCATGGGCCAAACTCCCCCTTGAAGAGGCTCAAGAGGAGTTAGTGCAGTAGGTTGTGAAATTCACCCCCCACCAATTAAGGGGTTGTACGTAAATATATGTTGCCTATATGATGCCAAGAGCATGAGGGCAAGGGGCTCTTTTCTCCCTATATTTTTCCCTCTCTCTTCCCCTCTCTCTTCCCACTCATTTTGCAAAGCCTAATGAGTCCTCTCCCCATCCTTTGCCACGAGCCTTCACCGGGGGACCTCGTCCGGGACCTTTGGCCTGAGTCCTCCACAACCTTCATTGGGGAACCTCCACATGAGACCTTTGTGACCACCATATGAAACCTTCACCAAGTAGCCTTCTCTAGCTAACCTCCACCAAGAAGCCTCTACCCTCTCGACCCTGCTCGGGATGCTTGTCCAAACAATTCATAAATAGGTCTCATCCTCACCAACACACAAATGGAATAGGTAGTGTGTACGTGAA
Source organism: Themeda triandra (assembly GCA_018135685.1). Taxonomy (NCBI): domain Eukaryota; kingdom Viridiplantae; phylum Streptophyta; class Magnoliopsida; order Poales; family Poaceae; genus Themeda; species Themeda triandra. The sequence goes on along the minus strand of JAENPR010000005.1, from coordinate 1,062,087 downwards.
ATGTCATGAACAAGTAACCTAACTAGGTCCTGGCCCAAATAAAACATTTCCTCCACTTAGGGAAGCTCGATTTCACAATGGCCATTATAGACACCACCCTCTTGGGAACATGCCTTTGAAGAGCTTAGTTCCCATGGAAATCCTCTAATACTTGTAACCACTGCAGGTACCCTCAAAAGGCGCTTAGGTTACACCTTCTTAGCATTAGTTTTGTCCAAAAACTTAGTTACACTATCCTTCTTGGTCAGTTACGCCTAGGGGCTCTCCTTGCCATCATCCCTGACGGCCCCTCCCTCTGAGAGACGCCACACCCTTGAAGATGAATTTCTCCCGTAGGCGTCATTTTGAGAAGGATGTTCTCACCTCTCTTTATGTCTTGATCTGTTACTCCCTTGACCATGACCTTTCTAAATTCTTTTTGAAAACTAGAATGCACCAACATTTGGTGTCTTTGTGAATCTGGATCATTCACAAAGGAAAATGCAAGCAAATCCATCAAGTCATTTCACAAAGCTAGGGAATATAGCGGAAGAGGAATAGGCAAAGTGAACTGGCTAGCGAAGGTCTATACTAAGGCTAGTCTCAATGGGGGTTTCACGGGGATTTCATGCACATTAAATACACTGCCACATCAGCAAATTTGTACTTTTTGCATGAAACGAAGAGGAGAGAGAAGGAATTCGTTTCATCCCCACGACACGACCTAGGCGACGTTTCCCACGCCGTGAAACGGGATAAAACCCGTGTTGAGGGGGCATGAGCGTTTCACATCAAAACCTAAAAATAGCATTGAGAGAGACCGGTAGGAGCCACCAAAGTCTAAAATAGCATATGAAATTGTGCAATGAAATTAGCATTGAGAGAAAGACTTATTTCACATTAAAGTTTCACATTTTGGAAACTGTGTGGTGAAACCTTGCATTGAGACTAGCCTAATAGAGCGGGCTGCATGCATGCAGGCTGTATCATGGAAAGAACCGTCATTCATTATAATTCATTATAAGGCAGGTGATCTAATACCAATCTCACGCGGCACTCACCAGCAGGCCGCCCACATGGAGGTGCCGTGCCGCTCCCCAACACGGCCGTGCGGAGGTCGCCGCACCGTCAGGGCTCACCTACGCCCTCTCCCTGCCAGAGCTCGCCCGCGCCGTGCCACGCGCTCCCATGCCTTCTCCCGGCCAGAGCTCGTCCGCGCCAGAGCCCTCTCCCACTCCATCCCATTCGATCCTCGGAACCAAACGCATCCTAAAACACCCCATCGTTCTGGAGAGCAACTGAGCACTAGAAAGATCCTTCTTTTCACGGTGAAAGAAAGCACTGGGTAATAGAGACACTGACTTCAGTCTTCAGAGTCCGCAAACACCGATCAGGTTTATGCATTTCTTTCCCGTCTAATCCTCTCTTGGTGCATTTGTTTCTTGGCATCATCAGTGTCCGCCTGACCGGTCAAGCGATTCATTTCATAGGGCGTTTGTGGTTTGTCCCCTGGTTGGACGTGCTCGGAACTCGTTCGGTGATATGTCCGAGAGGGAGGAGAGGCGCATCAATGGGGAGTTGGGGACACGTGCCTCGCGTTGTGGCCGCTCGCGAGTGCTGCATCAACCATTCTACAGTACGTTTTTCCTGCCATGATTCTTTAATCGATTTGGTTTATCATGTGATTGTTAGTTTGCTCTTCTCCCCTGTCTTTGCCGTTTATGTGAACTCTTTGGTTTATATTGATGATCGGTGATTCAGTGGGGTATATCAACTAGAGAAAAGAAATGGTGATATGCCTGAGAGTTTGAGCAAAAGTGCTTAGGACTACGTGGGAGTAAGATTTTTGTTCTAGACACAGGAATACTGTTGCTTAAGGTGCAATGTTTATTTTTCCTTTTTTAGAGCCAAGAAAATAATATTGTTCGAGAAAACTCCCAATTTTCAGAAAAAACGATGCTTATTAAACACTTTAGTACATCACTTAAAGTGCGTAGAATGATTGGCATACAATGTGTAAGCATGAGTAACTGATGGATGAAAACACACAAGTATTGCATCCATTGTGTTCAGTACATATAGGCACGTGTACCATAAGAAGCAACAAAACCTATGATTACATTCGGGTGAGAAATAACAAATAGGCTTACCCTAGGGTGTAGGTGTACTGCTGGACACACAGTACAGATCTTCACGTAACACGCTAACACATTGTTTAAAGCTTATCAACACACACATAAATCATGTTGCCAGGGGCACTGCCTGCCAGGAAAGTGCAATATGTGCTTAAGAAAGAAAACCAAACACAAACCTGCAATGGTGAAACCAATGTAGCTCTTTCTGAATAGTCTCTTAATGATGCCTAAATTTCATATACCATACCCACTTTGAGCACCTGCTGCCTTGGGATTGCAAAAGCCTTCTCCCCTTGCCTGAAGTTCTTCCTCAGGAATGAGTACATGTAGTTGACAACAATCTTCTTGAAAAAGGAAGAATTTGATCCTGCCCTGATTTTAGTTTCTCCAAGAATATAGACCACTCCTTTCTGCAGCTCCCTCTGAATAAATTGTTTTTCTTCTGCAATTGTGCGGGTTTGGTCTTCGCTAATCCTTCCAGATGAGTGCGCTGAGTAGCTGCTTATGGGAGGTTGGGTGAGATCTGTTGTCTCACTTTGCGTCAGTGCCTCTTCCATGTACACTGTGGATCCATTAGCTTTACATGTTCTTGTGTTACTATCTGTGATGTATGTTGCTTCAGCCTCACTTTCCTGAATTTGCATGTCTGAGATATAATGCCCTTCTTCAATATATGATTGGAGTCCTTCAACAAGGGAAGCAGCGAATTCCTTGGCCCCTTCTATGGGTATCACTGTAGCCATATCGTGCCACACACCGAAACATACAGGAGGTTCTTGACTCAACTTTCCTGAAGCTAAATCGTTCTGAACCCTCAACATGAGGGATCGGCAGGTGTTTAATGGAAACAAATACTAGGATTGGATGAACAAAGGGTATTTTCTCAATGAGGTGGGGGAAAATTGGTGGGACGCCTTGCACTAATTCTGTATAGAGGAAGCCTACCCCAGGAGTTCTTTTTATGTCATGTGCTTGAATGAGTTCTCGCATATCCTTATTCGTAACTATGTGCTCAAGCTCATACCAGTATTTTTTTACATGGACATAATGCCAAACACCCATGATCGTCAGCAGGACTGCTGCAGTTACAATAGGTAGGTAACCCCCTTGTTTGAATTTGTATAGAACTGAAGAAAGATAGACAAGCTCTATGGAACCAAATACTAGGCAGAAGGGTATTATCAGCCAAATGCTCACCCTCCATATGAGAAGCATCACAATTACAAGCAGAATAGTTGTAATAACCATCGCAGAAGTTACACAAATTCCTGCACATAATTAACTCAATGTCATGTTTCACAATGGAGAAAGTATGTGATATAACAAAATTGTTTTTTGTAATTAAAATTATTGTGAGCCCATGCTGGTATTTGATGTAACTAGTAGTTAAACCAAACTGCTAATCCATTAAGTTGGATGGGGGCAGAGCTCTGGGGTTATTGAAATGCTGAAATGTGAACCAGTGACGCTAGAGCGTATGAGCAATATTAGTTTAATTGGTTCTAGTTGTTCAAATTTGTCTTACCATATGCGTTTCCAATATTAGTCGTTGTCTTGAAGCCAAATGTTACTATCACACAAAGCAACCCAAGAACGAAGTTTATTTCCGGAATGTACACCTGCCCCTCATAAAGTTTTGATGTGTGGAGTACTTTGACCCTTGGAAAACAGCCCAATGTTTGTGACTGTGAAATGATTGCAAATGAACCGGATATCATAGCTTGACTTGCAATTATTGCAGCAGAGACAGCAACTATGAAGGTTGGCCAGAACATTGGTCCTGCAAGGAAGATGCAATTGTGTTTGATTCAAACAAAGTTTGAATTGAGACACAATATCATCTTGAATAATTTACCTGGAATTGATTTATAGAAAGTATCAAGAACATGTTCTGGGTGTTTACGAAGGAACGCGGCCTGACCAATATAAGCTAATGACACTGATGGGAACAAAATGAAGCTGAAGCTGATCTGTAACATAAAACAACATGATTTCTGTCATATTATGATAATCACAACATAATAAGATGTAAAATATCAAAAAAAGATGGCTCATTCAAAATAAAAAGATTAAAGATTATCATTAATTCCTGCACTTCTTATTGGTTACTAGTTTTAAGTAAGGATAACCAAAATGCAAATGAAACCTTAACCTTTCTCAGAAAGAACATACACATACCTGAATTGACCTTATGTTAAAATGGCCTAGATCAGCAAACACAGCTTCTGTGCCTGTTTTATGCCATTGAAGGTCAGGGCTTTAGGGAATTAATTCTGCGATATGCTTAAATACATTGAAACTCACCTGTAAAGCATAAAAGGATGCCCCCAAGGGAGATCCGTGCATCCTTTCCATTCTTTTTGAAGTAGTCTACGATGTATTTTGGATAGAAAGATCTCAGAACACCTATGTCGTATTTGATTAAGTTGTAAACTCCAATGCCACCAATGAACAGGAACCACAGCAAAATAATGGGTGCAAATGAATAGCCAACTTTGTCTGTGCCAAAATGCTGAACAGCAAACAGAACCACCAGAATGGCAACAGAGATCCATACCATTTGCTCTGCCGAGTAAGAATAGAAAAATGAAACCCGAAGAAATTTTTGTTAGTGGTGACATAAGAGTTATAGTTGTAGGAAACCACTTTGTTGTTTTTCCTTTTAATAATAAAATATGCTCTCTGTCGATATTCATCATTGCTATACTTATTTCTTTTTAATGTGTGTCATGCCAGTGGAGCAAGCAGCAATGGAACTCACAGAGTGGCCCTGCTTCCTGCTCAGGTGGGGGAGCGACAACGGCAACCACAGGAAAAATGTGAAGGGTTATGAGGGTGCTATGCTAGCCAGAAAACAAAACTTTTTCTACCTCATCGCCCAGGATCTACTACTAGTTACAGGTTACGGGATTACCACTAGACGCGCAGAAGCAGCGGAAGACGACTCGATGTAGTCGAACGCGTCGCAGCAGTGCCGTGCAGTTGCGTGGTCGTCCAGCAACTCCTCCCACCACTTGCGGTTCGTGCGGTTCGTCCTCGTGCTCCAGATGCAGCACCTCCGAGGTGTCACACACGTACGAGGGAGAAGCGATGCGCCTCCGGACTGCTAGGTCCGCGAGGAGCGAAGGCGAGAGCGTGGAGGGCGACGGCGGCTGCCAAAGGCGTGGATTGAGTCTGGCCGCGCCCCTCCCCTCTACTTATATAGGCGTCTCTCATGTGCCCCCGAGTTGGAGGCCTATTAGAAATCCTAAGCCTTGTCTAATTCGAGTCCGACCCGAATTAGGCTTCCAGCCCCTTAAGCGTGCGACCCTATGGGTTCACGCACACATAGACATGGGCCGAATACTCCTATTCGCCCAATAGCTGACAGCGGCCTCTAGCAAGGCGTGACAACTCCTATGTGCACGCAAATGATCATATCAGACGAACCACTACGACCACATACGAGTTACTCCCTTGCCTCATGATATTTGGTTCAACTCGTGGGTTAATACTTAACCCAAGCACGGCCATGCATTTGTTGATCCAATCACTTGAGTGATCCAGTGATATCACTCTCCTCGAGAGAGGGCAAGTCCCATCTTGATTGTCTATGTCTCACAAAGATGCTTCTCGACAAACCCGAAGACATCCTTTATAACTACCCAAAGAACGGAGTAGCGTTTGTCGGTCCCTAAGCAAGTCGATACACATCTCGAGCACATACAACAATCTCGGTCGAAGGACATAACGTATATGATGTGTATAGAGACAATCTCATGTCGGGTCGATCCAGCCTACATGTCATACATGTGCCCACATTATTAGTTCGACATCTCCATGTCCATGACTTGTGAAACATAGTCATCAACTAATAATGTGCTAGTCTAATATTCATGTGTGTCCTCACATGAACTCCGACCAGGACGAATATAGAATAACCATACAAGTAAAAGAGTTCCACAAACAATTCACATAATTGCCAATCAATACAAGTTGTCTTTAATGGATATTCTATGGACACATTTTACATATCATGGATACAAGCGGAATATCATCATCTCTATGATTACCTCTAGGGCATATTCCCAACAGTCTCCCACTTGCACTAGAGTTAATCTCTAATATGTCTAATCCCCATAGACCTTATGTGCGCCTCATGCTTAGGGTGTGGAAGAGCCTTTGTCAACGGATCTGCTACATTCAAATCCGTATGTATTTTGCACATTTTAATTTCACCTTCACGATGAACTGTCGAATGAGGTGAAATTTCCGCGTACATGTTTGTTCTTCGGTGATTCCTTGGCTCCTTAGCACGTGCTATCGCCCCATTATTATCACAATGTAGATTCAATGGGCTAGCCGCATTAGGAAACACACCAAGATCAATGAGGAAACGCCTCATGCAAACACCTTCCTTTGCAGCTTCCGAAGCCGCAATGTACTCGGCTTCTGTTGTAGAATCGGACACTGTCTCCTGCTTGGAACTTTTCCACTTCGCACCACCATTTACCGTGAACACGAAACGATTGAGATTGTGAATCATCTACATCGGTTTGGAAGCTAGCATCGGTGTAACCATTTACAACGAGCTCTTCCTCACCTCCATAGATCGGGAACTCATCCTTAGTTCTTCTCAAGTACTTAAGGATGTTTTTAACCAGACGTCCGTGACTCTCACCGGGATTGCCTTGGTACCGCTCGCAACACTTAGAGCATATGAGACATCTCGGGCGAGTACATATCATGGCATACATGATGGAACCGATCGCCGAAGCATATGGAACCTTACTCATGCGTTTGCGCTCTTCATCGATGAAGGACATTGCTTGTCGCTAAAGCGCATACCATGTGACATAGGCAAGAACCCTTTCTTGGATTGCTCCATGTTGAACCGTTTCAACACCTTGTCAATATATGTATCTTGGCATAATCCTATTAGCCTTTTCGACCTATCTCTATAGATCTTAATGCCCAAGATGTATCTTTTGCATCTCCCAAATCCTTCATAGAAAAACTATTATTCGGTGAAGTCTTTACAGATTGCAACATAGGAATGTCATTCCCAATCAATAGTATGTCATCCACATACAAGATTAGAAATACAACAATACTCCCACTAGCCTTTTGGTAAACACAAGGCTCTTCTTCATTCGACGGAAACCAAACCCTTTGACAACCTCATCAAAACGAATGTTCCAACTCCGAGATGCTTGCTTTAACCCATAAATAGATTTCTTAAGCTTGCATATTTTTCCAGCATTATTTGGATCAACAAAACCTTCGGGCTGTATCATATACACGTCCTCTTCCAAATTTCCATTTAGAAAGGCTGTTTTAACATCCATCTCGCCAAATTTCATAATCGAAATAGGCGGCTATTGCTAGAATGATCCGGATAGATTTAAGCATCGCTCTTGGAGAGAATGTCTCGTCGTAGTCAATTCCTTGAACTTGCCGAAAACCCTTTGCGACAAGTCGAGCTTTATAGACGTGAACATTTCCGTCCATATCTTTCTTCTTTTTATAGATCCATTTGCACTCGATGGGTCTAACACCATCGAGCGGGTCAACCAAGTTCCAAACTTGATTATTTCCCATGGAATCTATCTCGGATCTCATGGCACTCTGCCATTGCTCGGAATCGAGTCCATCATAGCTTCGCGTATGTTGCGGGTTCGTCATCGTCCAACAATAACGAGATCCCCACGCAATTCGCGAAGTCTTGCGATCTTCGTGGTTGTGGAGGTGTTTCGTGGCCACGGGCATCTCAACTTGTTCTCGCTACATTAGCATCACTCGTAGAGTCCTTCTCGACGGCTCATCTTGAACTTCTTCAAGATACACCTTTTCTCCACTCTTCTCTCTTTTGAGAAACTCTTTCTCTAAGAAAACACCATTTCGAGCAACAAACACTTTGCCCTCGAGCGGTTGTAGAAGTAATATCCTAAAGTTTCCTTTGGATATCCCACGAAAAAACACTTGTCCGATTTGGGTGTTAGCTTATCGATATAAGCCGTTTGACATAAACCTCACAACCCCAAATTTTTAGAAAAGACAAACTAGGACTCTTCCCAGTCCATATCTCATATGGTGTCTTAACTACGGACTTAGATGGTACTCTATTCAATGTGAAAGCGGCTGTTTCTAGAGCATATCCCCAAAACGATAAAGGTAGGTCCGATCGGCTCATCATAGACCGAACCATGTCCAACAAAGTCCGATTACGCCGCTCGGACACGCCATTTCTCGTGGCGTTCCGGGTGGCGTAAGGCGTGGAACAATTCCGCAACTCTTAAGATGATTGCTAAACTCATGACTCAAATATTCGCCTCCACGATCGGATCGCAAGGCCTTAATTTTCTTGCCACGTTGGTTCTCTACTTCATTCTGAAATTCTTTGAACTTTTCAAATGTTTCGGACTTATGCTTCATTAGGTAGACATAGCCATATCTACTAAAGTCATCGGTAAAAGTTATGAAGTATTGAAAACCGCCTCTAGGCCGTCGTGCTCATTGGTCCACATACATCACTATGTACTAGTTCCAATAAGTCGACGCTCTCTCGGGAAAACCCGAAAAGGCGTCTTGGTCATCTTGCCTAAAAGGCAAGCCTCACATGTCTCGTAAGATTCAAAATCAAACGAAGTTAGAAGTCCATCATCATGGAGCCTCTTCATGCGATTTTCACTTATATGACCCAAACGACAATGCCACATATATGTAGGACTTAACTCATTAAGCCGAGGCCTTTTAGCATTAACATTACGATGTGTGCATCATCAAGATTTAAAATAAATAATCTATTCACAATGGATACAAGAGCCACAAACATATCATTCTTTGAGATAACACAACCATTGTCTTTACTCGCAAATGAATAACCATCCTTCATCAAACATGAAGGTGACACAATGTTTCGACTTAGACTAGGAACAAAATAACAATTATTCAATTCCATGACGAATCGATGGCGGGTGAAGTTGCATCGTCCCGACGTTCAACGCAAAGCAACTCTTGCATTGTTGCCCACGCGGAAATCAACCTCTCCTTTCTTCACGCTTCTACTTCTTATCATTCCCCGCATCGTATTGCAAATATGAGCAACCGATCCGGTATCAAATACCCAAGAATTGATATAAGAGTTAGCGAGGAAGATGTCGTAACATAAACAACAAGCGTATGAGCGGGAGTACCTTTACTACCGCCGTCCTTCTCTAAGGACGCCAAGTACGGCTTGCGGTTTCTCTTCCGGTGACCATTCTTACCACAATGAAAACATTTAGCATCGGCCGGTGGTCCGGCTTTGGGGGCGGGCGGAGCGGCTTAGAGATCTCATCTTTAGCCTTGCCCTTTTTCTTCCCCACCAGCCTTCTTTCTCTTAAAGTTAGGCTTGTTCGGGATCGCCAACACTTGGCCACCGACACCGCTTCTTAATGTCGGCCTCTGCTTTTTTCAGCATGCCACACAATTCATTCAAGCCCCTCTCTCGCCCCATGCATATGGTAGTTCGCAATGAAGTTCCCATAGCTAGGCGGCGAGACGAGAGAATGAAATCGTAGCCAACTCGGGCCAATTGGGAAGCCTAGCTTCTCCAACCTCGAGTGTAACCAACCATCTTGATTACGTGTGGCCCAACAATTTGCACCCTCTGCTAGCTTGGTTTCAGCAAGCGCCTTAGAGACATTGAACCTTTCAGTCCTAGCTTGAGTTTGGAACATATCCTCAAGCGCCACGATCATATCGTTCGTTGAGTGATTGTTATCGAACTGCATCTGCAGATCGGATTCCATACATGCAAGCATAAGGCGGCTTATTTCAAGATCGCATCACATGCTTTCTTGTAAGCGTTTTTCACAAAGACGAGATGCATCATCGGCGGGCTCATCGGTAAGGGGGTGTCTAGATATTCCTCCTTTTTCTCGGCCACGAGAACAATTCTCGGATTGCGGATCCAATCCGCATAATTTGTTCCATTCAACTTATCTTTCTCAAGGATCGAACGCAAAGTAAATGGTTGCTTAGAAGACGCCATTTAATCTACAACAAAAGTAATGCAAAATACTAAGACAAAATATCCATGATAGAGTAAATAATATCAAATATGATCTACTCCCACTAAAATCAATATCCCTCGATTGAAACTTAGTGATTCAAGACCCACAACTAGCAAGTCGACTAGTGAGTTTTAGCATCACCGCTAGAAGACATGATAGATCGGTAAGCAACTCTTTGCTAATCATATCGCATATGACTCTTGTTGTTGGATAGCATCTCTATGCTTGGGTTACCAACTTCTCATGCTCCAAGGTCCCTAACCGTTAGGATGACCTTGTTTAAGCAACCAAACCTTCTGCGGTAAGTATCCGATACGAACTTTGTCTAGTCAAGAAAAATCAATGGCACCCTAATTTCATAGACCCACCATCGATTGTACAAGATAGTGACAGTGCAAGGTTTGGGGGAGCACAAACTTAAACATTACTGAGGGATCGTTCTACTTCACTACCGCACGAATGTAGACAAAAAACATTATAGCATGTGAAAGTAGAACATGGTAAGAACGGCATAAACACAGATATGACTTGGTATAGCCCATTGTTCTTTTCGAGATCTCCATCTCTTCAATCTGTTCATCAAAATCTTGCAAAACAGAGGTAACCGATTCCGACTACAAAAAGTAAATCGCGAAAAACTCTATCTTCCAAGCCGTTTTTCGCAAATCGGTTTGGGGTGGATGTAAAATTTTTTTCTCTACAACTTTCGTTTAAGAATCGTCTCGATCCGAGTTACGGTTAAAAAGTTACGGTTGTTTTACGAACGAACTTTTCTCGGCAACCGGCGCCGGTGGCGATCCAATCGCCACCGCCGCGCATCACATGCGCTCGGCACTTGACCTAGGGTTCAATTCGATCAATCGATTGATCTCTAACTCGCCGTGATTGGATTTACATGTATCACTTAACTCGGATGGCGGAATTCCGACCGGTACGAGTAGATCGTTACAAGACCAACGCGGCAAGATCATGAACCAAGATCAGAGACTCATCTAAAACCGTGCATATCACATATGCGACATCCAGAACCTATAACAACGTAGTATAGAGCTCCGATACCACTGAAGGGTTATGAGGGTGCTATGCTAGCCAGAAAACAAAACTTTTTCTACCTCATCGCCCAGGATCTACTGCTAGTTACAGGTTACGGGATTACCACTAGACGCGCAGAAGCAGCGGAAGACGACTCGATGTAGTCGAACGCGTCGCAGCAGTGCCGTGCAGTTGCGTGGTCGTCCAGCAACTCCTCCCACCACTTGCGGTTCGTGCGGTTCGTCCTCGTGCTCCAGATGCAGCACCTCCGAGGTGTCACACACGTATGAGGGAGAAGCGATGCGCCTCCGGACTGCTAGGTCCGCGAGGAGCGAAGCGAGAGCGTGGAGGGCGACGGCGGCTGCCAAAGGCGTGGATTGAGTCGGCCGCGCCCCTCCCCTCTACTTATATAGGCGTCTCTCATGTGCCCCCGAGTTGGAGGCCTATTAGAAATCCTAAGCCTTGTCTAATTCGAGTCCGACCCGAATTAGGCTTCCCGGCCCCTTAAGCGTGCGACCCTATGGGTTCACGCACACATAGACATGGGCCGAATACTCCTATTCGCCCAATAGCCGACAGCGGCCTCTAGCAAGGCGTGACAACTCCTATGTGCACGCAAATGATCATATCGACGAACCACTACGACCACATACGAGTTACTCCCTTGCCTCATGATATTTGGTTCAACTCGTGGGTTAATACTTAACCCAAGCACGGCCATGCATTTGTTGATCCAATCACTTGAGTGATCCAGTGATATCACTCTCCTCAGAGAGGGGCAAGTCCCATCTTGATTGTCTATGTCTCACAGCATGCTTCTCGACAAACCCGAAGACATCCTTTATAACTACCCAGTAACGGAGTAGCGTTTGTCAGTCCCTAAGCAAGTCGATACACATCTCGAGCACATACAACAATCTCAGGTCGAAGGACATAACGTATATGATGTGTATAGAGACAATCTCATGTCGGGTCGATCCGGCCTACATGTCATACATGTGCCCACATTATTAGTTCGACATCTCCATGTCCATGACTTGTGAAACATAGTCATCAACTAATAATGTGCTAGTCTAATATTCATGTGTGTCCTCACATGAACTCCGACCAGGGACGAATATAGAATAACCATACAAGTAAAAGAGTTCCACAAACAATTCACATAATTGCCAATCAATACAAGTTGTCTTTAATGGATATTCTATGGACACATTTTACATATCATGGATACAAGCGGAATATCATCATCTCTATGATTACCTCTAGGGCATATTCCCAACAAAATGATGATCATGAGCAGTGATGAGTGGCAAGCAGGATGCATGAGCAATGAGCTACAATGGCGACCTGGCGAGAAATGCTAGCGGGGAGCTAAGATAGGAACATTGGTGTTTTCTTGCTGTGAGAAGATATGTGTGTCATGGGAAAAATGTTGATCATGCACTTTCTAACTTATTACTGTGCACATTGTTTTTAGTATTCCAGCTATCACGACCAGTGGCTTGAAATGCGTGCAACGGTGTGGTCTCGAAAAAAATCACGACCAGTGGCTGGCGATCGGACAGCTCACCACCGCAAGGTGGACAGATGCTCGTCTGCACAGAGAAACCTGGCCTTCCCACCAAACAAATGGTTTTACAAGTTTGTGTGCACATTACAAGATATTCTATAAAATCAAATACTTGAGTGACAAATAATTCCTGTTAAGTTAGTATGTGCAAGGATTCTTTCAACTTTTCTGAAGCTGCCCTTTGTATTTTCATTTTTTATGATTTTGTTCTACAATTAAGTCAAATAGCTCTTACCCTGTTTCAGCTGAGGTGCTTTCTCTTGGAGACCACTCACCACAGAGAGCACTGAAACAAATCCACAAAACATAGATCATGTCAATTTGACATATCTTATTTGGTAAGGCATGTCTCACTATTCGCTCAAAAAAAGGAATGTCTCGCAGCACAGATAGATCATAGGCAGCATGTCAATGTGCAAGTCTTCCTTAATAAGAAAAATGTTCGTCGACTTTACAACTATGCTTTATAAATGTGTCAATAAAGGAGTAAAGGATATTTCACATGCCTTCATCATCTTGTATAATTATTACATGTATTTTACTGCTAATACTTCATTGCTTGTATGAACACACAGATACAACTGAAACCATGGGAATAACAGTAAAAGGCATCACTAGAAGTTCCAGTTATAGTTATCGGATATTGCTGGGGTCAAAACACCATCGCTGATAACCATTGAGGTGCCCAGTATGGTAAGGAGGAAAATGGCAACCTTAGCCACCATGCTACTTTCCAGCATCTTTTTCGTCCATTGAGCCCTCTTCATAGGGGCTGATACTATTTCTAGGCCATAGTTTGAGACCATTGCATCGTCTGCTTGCTGATTTGGAATCAAGCTCACTTTTGCATACCGTGATATCAATGAGTACAGTGCAAACGTGCCACCTACAAGACTATGTTCTTGTAAGGCCAGTGTAGCAAGAACTGTATGTGACATATGAAACAATAATCTGTTTTCCACAAGGCATTATTGTAACCATTTCATATAGTGAAGCCTAGTTTTTATATATACCATTGTTGTTCCTTGATCTAGCAGAAAAGTGCTAAGAATAAATAGTACTCGTATATAGAAAAGTACAACATCATTTCTTTCCTTGTCTGGAAACATCAGAGGATGAAATATAATGCTTCTTGACATATAGTTGATTCCCATCTCATCATATTATGAAAGCAAGGAAATTAAACAAGCTGAAGGAGAGTAATTTCTTTAGTGACCTGGAATCTAAAGGATTCTTAGATAAGGAGAACTTACCATCGCTGTTGTCATTTGCATACAGAACAATGAAGACATACTTTATCATAGGTAGAAGAATTATGCTGTAAAGAATAAGTGACAGGACTCCATATAGGTCATCAACATTGCTGATGCCACTTGTAAAGGTGCTTGCATACACATACAGCGGTGATGTGCCTATGTCACCATATATCACTCCAATGCACTGGAATGCCAAATGTAACGTTCGAACCCAACTATCCTGTCTCATGTAATAAATATATGTAGTAAGTATGAATACCTAATCGACAGCATAATTCAAATATAATCTTTTTTAAGTCATAGATATTATGACTTGAATGTTTGTTTCAGTCCTTTACTTCATGGGTTGAATATCATATAGAAACTCATTGTGAATCCACAGTGATACTTGTTTCACAGTGCTCAAGAACCCATTTATTCTAGTAGTGTCAAAAGGCTTTATCTCTTCTTTGAATAAGAATATGATATGCTGCAAATAAATATCTGTTTCTTTGAATTGAAATGAGGATTTAACTTGAAATTTTAGTTTATTTTAGTAATTTTGTTCACTGCGTTATCCATATATGTCATCTCTGTGTTCTTATACTTGCAAGGAGGGGGAGACTGTTCTAGGATCAGATGCAAGCTATGAACATAGCTATTTATTCTTCCCTAATCTTTTGCTAATCTAAATAATAAGTTCATCATGCTATACAAGCGATATATAATGGAACACTAGAGAACAAATTATGGGATAAGAAGCAGACCTCAGAGACATGATATCCAGTGCCTGACACTCTTTCTGCATCCCCATATAGGGAGTCATGACGCTGAAATTTTGAACCAAGTTTTTTGGCTTCTCTAGGATTCTGTTTATCCATTTGGAGAGCCATTTGTAAAGCTGGAAACTTCGTAGGGCTTACAGGACGTTTGCCTGATGCTGCTTTTATAGACATGGAAGGGGCATTCATATATATGTGTGTTTATGTAGTGTAGGCACTATCTGCCTAAACATTTAGCCCATTTACAAACTACTACTTAAATACTACACAGTTGTATGCTATTTCTGTTTAGTCAGCCATTTGTACTATTTAAGTGTCTGTTTAGGCCAAATAATGGCTAAATGCAAGCGATCGACTGTTTACTGTTTAATGCCTATTAGGATAACACTGAGTGTAGGGCGTTACATGGAAGATAAAAGTAGAAATGTATGTTTTAATAGAGGCAAGTCCATATGTTTTGCATACAAAAGTTCTATGTGTCAAGATTTGATTTTCTGCTCTTGGGGGTCTAAGGTACTTAGTTTCACGGTTAGATTTTTTTAAAAATGTAAATGATTAAATTCTTTAGCATATTAAAGTATTTTAATAAGAACATCGACTCATTCCTAATGAAAGTTGTGCTTTCTATGTATAACAGAGGGCGTAGAGATGACAAACAGAGGAACTCCTTACCTTCAGGTTTTGCTGCCCCTTCTTCTTTTTTCCTTTCAGTTTTGCTTGGAGACGAGATTGTTAATTTTTTGTCTGTATTAGCTAAAATTGTTGAGTTTTTAATGCAGTAATCATAGGGATTAGCATGTTTGCCGAACAGCCAAGTGCTTCTTCTTACCTCAGTCTGTACTATAATTCCAATGATTCCTACGAAACTATTTATCTATGGCAGGGAGTCGACAATGAGGTACTTGATGTTGGCCAGATAAAATAACTTATCTCCGTAAGAGACCACAGCAAATCAGAATAGGAAGTACTTGTTTAGCTCCAATAATTGCTGTTACGTGGTGACACCGTGCTTACCTATGTACATTATATTTTAGTCTTAATTCATTATACTTTAACTAAAAGTCAGCTGTCAGCACGTAGAACGAATGAAACTCAGTATCGTGGCTGGCTCCGACGACTAGGAATCCCATTGTTCATAGTAGGATACTAAGACAGATTGGGGGGCCTACACACAGAATTGTACCTATAACAACTTGGCAAAGAACACATTATTCTGACAAACTCACATGCCTTCAAGGCTTCTACAAATAGAAACAAAGCATATAATCTGCAGCCTGCGGGCCTTTCTATCAGATGATTGTTGGTGCACTTTGTAAAATAAAATTTACTGTTAGATCAAGATATAATAATAAAAAGAGGCATATGAGGTATCTTAGAGTCTTGCCACTTGTCCAGTTTGGCATAGCGCCAAACGGTTGTGGCTCCTTGTTACGGTGCATGGAGGAGCCCAAGCCGGTGAAGCTAGAAATAGTGACTTTTACTGACTCCTAGTTTATTTTGAGATGAGAGGGAAAAACAGCTTCTTGCTACCGTGCACTGTGGAGTAAAAGCCAGAGCCATCCGGAGCTCTAACACAAGGGCCATAATCTTGAGGTTTAAATTTCAACCAATCTCCTTGCATAATTAATTATTATGCAAGGGTACTGATGTGTGCAATTTTACTTTCCTAGACTTCACCTTGTGTGGAAGCTTTTAGCTTTGTTATGCCCTTTTACTCTTATTGTGTTTATGTACCGTGTTTACCTATCGATTGCAAACTGTAGATTTTATGACAACTTTGTTGTTAGCGGAATGCCCCTCGCGCCACTCCGCCACAGCGAAGCCCCCACATTTGCTTCCATAAACTATAGGAATAAAAGAAGTTTGTTTCAAATCATCCAGTCTGTTTTTTGGCCATCAAACTCAAAAATTAAATATCTCTGACCATTGAACTAGAAATCAACAAATTCTTCATTGGTCTTAAAGGTGGTTTTGCCCCTATATGTATTTTTTAAAATAATAAAATCTAGTATAATATCAAAAATCTATAGCTAATCCATATTAAATTGGAAAGGTACAAAATTAGTACAGTTTTTTCTAACGTATATTTTTGTCTATTGGTGACCTATTCATAGTTATTGGTTGTTAAGGCACTATTACACATTGAACTTATTGCTAGTAGTTTAATCTCTAAAAATTAACTAATCTTCTATATACGATTCGTGCAACAAAAAAAGGGGCTAACGGATAGAGCCACTCCGCCCATTAGCCCGCGAGCCGTTGGATCAAGCTATCTGAGCCGTCGATTGCGTATTGGTTCGGGCTCCTACCCGCTTTATCCTCCACCCGACCCATTCCACCTTCACGGGCCGATTCCCATCGCTCTTGATCCCCCGCACGCCGCACCTCCCCTCCGGCCCTCCCTCCTCCTCCTAGCACGGGCGGGGTGCGGGCGCCACCGTTGCCACGAGCGCGGCGTTCTCGGCGCGGGTGGGAGCTCCAGCGGCCCCGGGCGACCTCGGTGCAGGCGCTAGAAAGGGTGTAGGCGTGGCGGCTCTGGCCACCCCGTGTCAGCCATGGAGCATCGGCTGCCACTGAAGACGACGTTAACTGAAGACGCTACCTGGAAGAGCTGGCGCATTTCCTGTTTACGTTTTCCTGTTAAGTCTATGACATTCAGGGCCACTGGCCAGAACTTGTAAAGCACATAAGTGCTAACCTGCTGTAAGAGAATCCTTATCGTATTGAGTAATAGAACAAACGCCAAGGCTGAGGGGCGACCTCGCCGGCGTCAGGGTGCCGTTCACCGGCGAAATTCCAGCGTCTTGCTCACGCATCGGTGCCCGTCGTTGCCAGGGGCTGACAGTTGGTATCAAGAGCCTGAGTTCCTCGGCATCGAGCTCGACCTCGAGCCAGTTACCGGATCGCAGCGGAGACCTCACCCGCGGTGACCACCACCACCACCACCACCACCACCACCACCTCCACCGCAGCTTCTCGCGGATCATCACGACCGCGTCGGCAATACCACCACCCACCACCTCCACTACCGACGCCCGCATCTCAGTCGTCCACGGCACCACCCACGCGCGTGCACACAAGGTGTTCGATAGAAGACCGGTGTCAAGATCCGCTACTTCGACGACGACAAACCCAGTGAACAACATCAAGCTCGCTGATTTACATCTCTCTTAGCCCAATTGCGCGGTAGACGAGGGTTGTTGGGCACTTGTTCCAATGTAAAATTCTGGGAGTCGATCCGTGCTCTTGGTGCGGTGGCGTAAGGCGGGGAAGTGTCCAGGACTTGGGTTGCTTGGCTTCTGTGTGTGCTTGCACATCAGTTGTTTAAGCATAAAATCCCTCGGTCTTGCCTCACTTCCAGGCGGCGGCGATCAGGTGCTGCAGTGCGACAGGGGAGGGGCAACCCAAACCTTCTGCAGGCACCACTGGCTCCAAAACGAAGCAATTGGTCTGAAGCATCTCAGCAGCCAAGACTGATTCTGGAAGCCATGACTCGGCGGTCAGACGAGGAGAACTCCAAATAGGAGCAGCTTCAAAAAACTTCAACCTCCTATTCAATCAAGTGACCGAAAACAACACATTGCAGAAACAGATGAAAGCCCAGATGGACCTTCGAGATGCAGCTATGGATGAATATAGCAAAGAGGTGCAAACAATTGCCAAGCAAGTCAGTGCTAATGGCACAGCAATTTCCAACATCACAAGAAGGCAAATGGAATTGGCAGAAGCAGAGGAGGACAAGCCCAGATATGATGAAGACCGCACATTCAGTGATGCCGATTTGGATGGGTTGGTATTTCCTGAACAAGAACCATTCCACAACATTTTTGCTTCTGACCCTGTTCAGGACAAACCAGAGAGTTCCAAGCATCTAAGGTCTGACTTTGCTTATACTGAGCACCAGTCTAAACAGTCAAAAGACAAAGGAGTGCTCCATCCTCCAAGGCCTCAAGACAGAGCAGAACAGCCTGTGTACACAGCAAGAGAAGATCAGCACTATATCCCAAAGCAGGCACTGCCCAAGATGGAGTTCCCAGACTTCTTTGGGACAGATCCAATGGTTTGGTTGGACAACTGCAGGGACTATTTTGCCCTGTACAAAATACCAGAGGGTCTGTGGGTTACTGCTGCAAGAATGCACCTCAAAGGAAATGCTGGTAAATGGTATCAAGCTTTCAAGCAAAAGAGTCAATTTAACAGTTGGACACATTTCTGCTTAGTCATTCAGCAAAAGTTTGGAGCTGATGACTTTAGAAAATCTCTTGATGCTTTAGCAGAACTGAAACAGACTGGAACTGTAGAGGATTACACCACATCTTTTGAATCCCTTCAGTACACAGTGACAATGCGCAATGCACACTATGATGAGCTTTGGTTTGCACAACAATTTGTCAGAGGACTGAAACCAGAAATCAGGGGCCATGTGCAGTCACACATGCCAACATCTGTACAGCAAGCCTCCACCCTAGCTCAGGTGCAAGAGCAAATACAGGAGAGGGCAAAGACTAGATACCCCAGACCACAATACCAAAACAGATTTTATCAGCAAAACAGAACAGAAACCAAACCACAGGCACATCAGCAAACTCTGTGGTCTGATAGACAGCTCAGAGACTATAGGAAAGCAAATGGATTATGCATGAATTGTGGGAAGAAATTTGTCCCAGGGCATATGGAAGTTTGCACAAAAAGAAAGAAACCACAAATGAATGCTTTGGCTATAAATGAATTGGATAGAGGACTCAGTGATGAGGTCCTCAATGAAATGGCAGCTGAAGATGCATTACATGAAGATTTTTGCCAGTTGTCTCTCAATGCCATGTCCTCCAGAGATAGAGCAGATTGCATCAAACTAAAGACAAGAGTCAAGGACAAGGTTATGCTCATATTGATTGATAGTGGTAGTACCCACAGCTTTATAAGTGATCACTTTGTCAGGGTAGCAAACTTGCAGACTATTCCAGTAGCCACAAGACAAGTTCAACTAGCAAATGGTGAACATATGATCACAAACAGGATGGTACCAAACTTGCAATGCTATTGCCAAGGCTAGAGCTTCAGCACTGACATGATAGTCCTACCAATGCAGCCTTATGATGCCATTTTGGGTTGTGACTGGCTGAAGACTCACAGTCCAATAGAGTTTGATTAGCAACTCAAGACAATGAAGTTTGCAGAGAACAACAAGATGATTCATCTGCAAGGCATCAAAGAACCAGACCTTCAGTTAGCTCCAATCTCAGCTACCAAGGTCTACAATGCAACTAAGGGCAATGACATTTGGGCTTTTGCATTAGTCAACCAAGTCAAGGAACAATCAGAGCTCAAGAAGCTAAAATCCCATGACAGATCAGACAAGTTACAACACCTCATTGCAGTATACAAGGACATTTTCACAGACCCTAAGTGCCTCCCACCTAGGAGAGCATATGATCATGCCATACCCCTACTGCCTGGTTATACACCAATCAATTCAAGGCCTTACCATTACTCTCCCTTGCATAAAACAGAGATAGAGAACCAAATACAAGAACTATTGGAAGCTAGTTTGATAACTCATAGCCATAGCCCTTTTGCCTCACCTGTCCTCTTGGTCAAGAAGAAGGACAGTACATGGAGATTCTGCGTAGACTACAGAAAGCTGAATGAGATGACAGTAAAAAATAGATTTCCAATGCCAATTATTGATGAGATTTTAGATGAACTAGCAGGTGCTAAAGTGTTCACCAAACTGGACATGAAGGTAGGATATCACCAAGTCAGGATGCTGTGTAACACCCCAAAATTTGCACTTTTGAAAATAGGGCTAAAATGATTTGATTTGAATTTTGGTGCTCATAAGAACATAGGTAAAACAATATTTTCATTACATTAAAATTAATCATAGGGTTTAGAAACATGTTTGAGCATACATGCTGCTGCATATTTTAATTTGTGTTGAGTGGTTTTGATCAAATTTGAAAAAGAATTCAAATCCTTTTGAAAATCTCTTTTGAAAAGCCTTTTAAATAAAAGAAAAACAATTTCTTTCCTCTCTCTCCTTGGCTTATGGCCTGCACGACCTGCACTCTTTCTTTTGGGCCAAAGGCCGAGCCCAGAGTGCTGTGGCAATTCTTTTCTGTCATGTGTCGCTGACGTCATGATCCCATTCATCAGCTACGAGTCCTCCCTTTCCTCCAGCTCGTATCGGAGATGGACTCCTCTCTGGTCGAGTCCGCGTCCGCCCCGACCGCCGCGTCCTTGCGTGCGCGTTATGCTAGGCCACCCTTAAATACCGAGGCCGGTACGCCGCCTCGTCTCCACCCAAAAGCTTTAGTGGACTATACAACATGATCTTGTAACTTGATTAACGGATTATGCAACAATTCTAAAAGATGACTTTTTAGCAACTTGGAATCAAGAGGGTTAAGGTGATTGGCTGTTTACATTCTCTTGATGTTCCCTCTCCTTAAGGACTTATCTGTACGTGATCATACGAGATTTCACGAGCCGCTGTGAGGGCTATATGGATCTGGCTCTAGTTGTTCATAGGACCTTTTCTAGCGAGTTAGAGGATCTGCGAGTTCGGTGTAGGGCGGCTCCTCCATTGTGTGTATAGCCGGGTAGGAATGTGCCACTCTGGGAGAAGGGTTTCCCTACATCCGATGACCCTGTGGCCCTAGCTTGTTAGACGAACCTATGGGTGTCTTTATAGTGAAACCCTACTTACTCACCTTGGAAGTGTGTTTGGGGAGTCATGACCCCTAGCAAATGGGAATCACGACTCACAGGTAAAGGGTACACCTCTGCGCAGAGTTAAATCGATTTATCATCCGTGCCCACGGTTAGGGCGGCCCTGAGACATTGTAGAATAGATGACCACTGTTTGTTATTGCTTAATGTTAATGTTGATGTTAATTGTTATTCTTTAATCATGTTTACCTGATCATGTGGTTATGGGAACACTACCTTGATGCTAAGTGCTAAAATATGACATACACTAAAAGCTACTTGCAGTTTGACCATGTCATCCTTTTGAGCCTCACAAAACCCCTGCTATACTTGTGGAGTTCGACATGGACTCACTCTTGCTATTCCTACCACCTCAGGAGAAGTTTAGGCTTGTGATCAACCAGTCAGTTGGATCCAGTGGAGTAGAGTCTACACCTGAAGATCGGAGTGTGTTTTCATTGATTGCTACCTAAGGGTATATCTCTCTTATACTATATATGTTATTTATCAAGCATTGTTCACTGATACTACCCTTACTTATAGCTATCTGTGAGATTTGTCTTCAGAGACTCACATATGGTGTATATCTGGTTTTGTTCTTAAAACCGGGTATTACATGCTGCCTGAAGATGAGTTCAAAACAGCCTTCAAAACACATCAAGGCCACTACCAATTCAAGGTTATGCCCTTTGGCTTGACTAATGCCCCTGCCACCTTTTAGTGCATTATGAATGAAATCCTCAAGCCATTTCTGAGAAAGTTTGCTCTAGTCTTCCTTGATGATATTCTCATCTACAGCCCATCAATGGAGTTATACTATCAGCACTTGGAACAAGTGTTTGAAACCTTGAGGAAGCATCAGCTTTACCTAAAGGAGTCCAAATGCACCTTTGCCAACGACAACCTAGAGTATTTGGGACACATTATAGGGGCTCATGGGGTTTCCACTGACCCTAGCAAGATAGCTGATATGCTGAAGTGGCCTGTACCTCAGAGTATGACTGACCTCAGAGCTTTCTAGGATTGACAGGCTATTACAGGAAGTTTGTCAAGTCCTATGGTCAAATATCTAAGCCACTCACTCAAATTCTTAGGCTCAAGGCTTTCTCTTGGAACACACAAGCTCAAGAATCCTTTGAAACTCTGAAAAAGGCAATGACACAGACACCTGTTCTAGGATTACTAGATTTCAATGAGAGATTCACTGTGGAAACAGATGCCTGTGCTGATGGCATTGGAGCAGTTTTGATGCAAAAAGGACAGCCAATTGCCTACCTGAGCAAAGCCCTAGGAGAAAAGCAAAAGGCATTGTCCATCTATGAAAAAGAATTCTTGGCCCTTCTGGTGACATTACTTGGAGAGAGGTGAGTTCTATATACAAACTGATCACAAGTCTCTTGCATACGTCAGCCAGCAGAACCTCCACTCTGATCTGCAAAGGAAGGCCATGACAAGGATGATGGGTCTTACCTTCAAGATCATATACAGGAAAGGAAAGGAGAATGTTGCAGCAGATGCATTATCCAGAGTTGGTCACATGATGGCCCTGCAAGCAGTATCTACTGTTCAACTAGCTTGGGCATAAGAAGTAATAAACTCCTATGTGACTGACAGTCAGGCTCAACAACTTCTCAGACAACTAGCAGTTACAAGTCCAGATAGTCAAGGATATTCACTTGACAAAGGCATAATTTGGAATAATGGAAAGGTATGGATTGGAACCAACTCAGCTCTCCAAACTAAATTGATTGCGGTCTGTCACTCCAGTGCTTTGGGTGGCCATTCTGGGGTACCTGCTACATATTATAGGCTGAAGAGACACTTCTCTTGGAAAGAAATGAAATCTGATGTAGATAGCTACATTAAACAATGCACTGTATGCCAGCAACCCAAGCACTCACTCAAGCATCCTATGGGGTTGCTTCAGCCTCTCCCAATTCCTCAAGGCATGTGGCAAGATCTGACAATGGACTTTATAGAGGGTCTCCCAACGTCAGAAGGATACAGTGCAATCTTGGTTATTGTGGACAGACTCACCAAGTATGCCCATTTTCTCCCAATTAAGCATCCCTATACTGCTGCAACAATTGCTCAAGTCTTCATGGACAATGTAGTCAAACTACATGGAATGCCAAAATCCATAGTGACAGACAGAGACACAATATTTGTCAGTCATTTTTGGAAGGAATTCTTCAAAGCTTACAGAGTGGACCTTAAATTCAGTATTGTATACCATCCATAGACTGATGGGCAATCTGAATGGGTGAACCAATGTCTTGAGATGTATCTTAGGTGTGCAATTCATGACTCACCTCAGACCTAGAAGAAATGGTTGTCTCTAGCTGAACTGTGGTACAACACTTCATTACACTCATCCATGTGCTCCACTCCATTCAAGGTACTATATGGATATGAACCTGATCTAGGACTGCTGCCTTCTGTCCCTCATACCACATTAGCTGCAGTCCATGATCACATTGAGAATAGAGAGCAGCACATACAAGCTCTCAAAGAACACCTCTCAAGAGCACAGAACAAGATGAAAATGCAAGCAGATAAGAACAGAAGAGATCATCACTTTCAAGTGGGAGAGCAAGTTTTACTGAAGTTACAACCCTATACACAGTCAACAGTTGCAAATAGACCATATCCCAAGTTATCATACAAGTACTATGGCCCTTTAACAGTTATACAGAGAATCGGCCAGGTGGCATACAAATTGGATCTGCCTGCCAATGCAATGATCCACCCAGTTTTTCACATCTCTCAACTCAAACCATACACACCAAACTACACTCCTGTCTATGATACTCTACCAGTTTTGACTGATCTTGAAGCAGTGGATACAATGCCAAGGGCTGTGCTGGAACACAGGATGGTGAAGAAGGGGAATTCAGCAGTGCCGCAGGTAAAGCTTCAGTGGGTGGGATTGCCTTATTCTGCAACCACTTGGGAGGATTACTACGTCGTCAAGAAGCGTTTTCCTTCAGCGCCTGCTTCGGGCAAGCAACAACTCCAGCGGGGGGAGGTGTCAGCCATGGAGCATCGGCTGCCACTGAAGACGACGTTAACTGAAGACGCTACCTGGAAGAGCTGGCGTATTTCCTGTTTACGTTTTCCTATTAAGTCTATGACATTCAAGGCCACTGGCCAGAACTTGTAAAGCACATAAGTGCTAACCTGCTGTAAGAGAATCCTTATCGTATTGAGTAATAGAACAAACGCCAAGGCTGAGGGGCGACCTCGCCGGCGTCAGGGTGCCGTTCACCGGCGAAATTCCAGCGTCTTGCTCACGCATCGGTGCCCGCCGTTGCCAGGGGATGACACCCCGGAGCGGACGAGGGCGCGGGCACAGCAGCTGCAGCGACCCCGGCGCGGGCGTGGAGCTCGGGGCGTGCCAACCCAGTGGCCCCCTCCAATGGAGACCCCAGCGTGGCCTCCCCAAGCGGCGCAGGCAGCAAAGGCGCGAGCGGCGGATCAGGCATCCAGACGGTGCGGGCAACGAAGGCGCGAGCTGCGGATCAGGCGGATGCAGGAGGCAGGCGGGAACGGGATCTACGGCAGGTTTGCCCCTTCGTCCAGAAATTGAACGGTACAAATAATACCTTGCACATTTGTACTAATCCATGTAGGAACTTGTGAAAATCCTTATAAATTAACTATAGACCCAAATAATGTGAAATTAATTTCGTTAGATTCATAACTTTATCCTTTACCCGTGGAAAATATGCTTGCATATGTTGCTCTAGCCAAAATTGCTTTATTTATTATAATTCCCTAGAGCTCTACAAATTGTAACACCAATTTTATTGGATCTGTCATGATGTGGCCTTATCTGGAAAAATGCATATGCACAACTATGTTTGCATTAAAATGATTTGTATGTTTTAATTGCCTTATGTTGCGAAAAATATTAAATTTGTGTAGAGATTAAATATTATGTCTTTGCAAAGGACCACCTGTACCTGGAATTTTAGGGACCACGGCTCATACTCTGATTTACAGCTGATTGCTTTTATCAGAGTGGTTTAGTTTATCAAGTGTAGAACCTTAGGTAACTGGATTAACTTCTAGCTTAGCTCCTGGAAGCTTGTATTTTCCTGTCAGTTGACACTAGCTTGTATTTTATGGAACTATAGACTGCATCTAAAAATTGATTGCTTCTTTGATCATAAGTGAGTGATTATTTTTGCCTATAGCCTTGTATTCGTAGATTGAACTGAAAAGGTTGCTTCACAGGCTTTGATTAGCTTAGGAAAAAGCCAGATTTTAAGATGGACGCATCCAGATTCAAAATCTGCTTTTCTGCAATGCACGCACTACAAGTTTCAGTGCCTAGCTTAGAACATCTGTTAGCAAAACCAGCGACTCAGCCACGGCACAATAGAACCATTGCCAAAGCTACAATTTTCAAGACAAGTTGGTCTCGAAAATAGTACCAAAGTTTGGTTCATTTTTTTACCATAGACTACATATATGATGCTCACCATTTTCCAACATAAAATTCCTGAAATTAACTTGTCAATCAGCTATAATCCAAAAAATATATGCTAGCTAGCTCAGCCTAAAAAGAACTAAACTCTGCAATTATTCAGTTAACCTGAACAAAAACTAGAGTCCAGTAGAATTTAAATACTCTTAAATACTTAATTCTCCTGGATTTTTTTTCTCCTACTCCTGGCCACCAGAATTTTGAATTGTACAATCTTGTCTTGATTTTTTATTGTGGGTTAAAAGTACCAACCTTAGAGCCAATTAATATAATACCATTGCCATGGTACGGTATCAAAATGCATAGCAGCAGCATCAATCTCATATGGTAATTTAAATTGGTTTTAGTGATTGATGACTGCGCAAATAGAAATTATCGCCCATTCTAACTATCTATCATAATTATACGGTGCTCAGTTTTTCGTCTTGCCTTTTCTTCACTTACAAAGGCATTTTGAGGCATTTGGTTTAAAGTTGTAACTGTAGTCGTCCCCAAACTAAGGAATGTCTTCAGCAAGCATTTTGAAGACTATTTTAGTTGGCTGGAGGTCCTTACATGCTTTTTGTTTAAGAAACAAGTTATTCAATAAAGCACAAGCTGTCCAATTAGACAGTAGAATTTAATAAATACTCTTAAATAGTTAATTCTCCTGGATTTTTTCTCCTACTCCTGGCCACCAGAATTTTGAGTTGTACTATCTTGTCGTGATTTTTGATTGTTGGTTAAAAGTACCAACCTTAGAGCCAATGAATATAATACCATTGCCATGGTATGGTATCAAAATGCATAGCAGCAGCATCAATCTCATATGGCAATTTAAATTGGCTTTAGTGATTGATGACTGCGCAAATAGAAATTATCGCCCATTCTAACTATCTATCATAACTATATGGTGCTCAGTTTTTCGTCTTGCCTTTTCTTCACTTACAAAGGCATTTAGAGGCATTTGGTTTTAAGTTGTAAATGTAGTTGTTGTCCCCAAACTAAGGAATGTCTTCAGCAAGCATTTTGAAGCCTATTTTAGTTGGCTGCAGGTCCTTACATGCTTTTTGTTTAAGAAACAAGTTATCCAATACTCCGTAGAGCACAAGCTGTTCAATTAGAACCTTCCTCTATTTACAGTATCCCATCTTGAGAGTTTTCTTTTGAAAAATATATAATCGCCCATCATGGATCAACATCAATAACTTTCATAAGTTAGCCTAAGATTTACTATTACAGATAGGTTGGTTTTGGTTGGACATTAGTCAAGTAGTCATATAAGCATATTAAAGATTTGTAGTTGACGCCTTGCAGAAGATCACGAAATTACATGATGACATGCCTTTTCTCCCGTAGGTACAATCAATGGCTTCCTTATGCTGCACAGTCCTAGGGATTCTACTCCATATCACTTATGAGGTATTTGCACTTTGAAGGCTGGTATCTACTACAATGTAGGGAATGTGATAGTCGACACCATGCATCAAGATGGCCCAAAGGGATTTTTTTTTTAACTCTGCTCTAAACTTCCTTTCTATGTTTGCCAGAATATGTCTCTTTGCAGAAGCTACAATATGTTTTGTTTGCATTGATTTTTTTATCTTAACATGACCTAGAAAGTAGCATCCATAACCATTGTTGCTAACAAATCTCTGCGTAGAACATGTTGTGCTGCCTACAAAATCAAGGGAACCATCATTAGATATGATAATATGGAAGATAGTGATACTAACCGAGATTAAGAAGCATGGCAGTTCAAGCATTGCATAGAGGAGTTTCGACAATAGTGACCAAACCAGTCCCTTTGACGTGATGAAGACACAGATAGTGACTGCCCCTCCAGCATACCGGTGACCATGCTCGTGATAATCCTGAATCCACTTGCGCTCTTTAAGGGATAATATGCACATGATCCACTTCCGCTCTTTAAGGCCTATGGTGTAACTACAAAGTTTCGTCTCATTTTGATCATGAAGTCATGAAGATTTGTAATGTGCAGAGACATCTTCTTTCATTTCAATTAAGTGTGTCTGTCTCTTCTGTTTGTTCACAGTTAAGACCTAATATGAGAGTATAGATCCTTTAAATTTCCTCAAATATTCTATAATATGCTTGCTCGATGGATAGCAGCTCTCTTGACGCCATGATCCTTCATCTTAAATATATATATACTTTCACTTGGGATAATTTGATCAAAAAAAATAATTATTGAGTACAAACACTGCCAACAGTGCATACACGGGCCATAAGCGGCAACACCGCGAACATTTCTAGTTCATTCCGATAGTAAACTCTAATATGTGATGGGTCACGCTATCATGGAGCATGCGGCCTATCGCCCTCCTCGCACACTCACCTCCTCCCCGTGTTCTGCTCCTTCAACCGCCACCTCTCTTCCTTCCACATGTGCCCACTCCGCACCCGTGCCCATGCCAGAGAGGGAGAAGAAGTTCCCTAGAGTTCCAATGAGGAGAAGGTTGCTAGAGAGGGAGAAGAAGCCAACTCTGGCGGGCTAAGGGGTCGGCCAGGGAAGGCAGGCAGGCCAAATGATAGGGATGGTAGTTGGGTGGTTTAGGGGCCCCGGCAGTGATAGCGGTCGGCCCAGGTTGAGGAAGTCTCACCGAGTTGGAGAAGATGGTAGCGGTTGGTGGAGGGGAGGGGGGGGGGGGGGGGGGGGCAAGCGTGCCGGAGCTCCAGTGAACTCTAGCGCTCATGGTGGGGCGGTGGTCAGCAGCGGGGGCAAGGTCGAGGACGAGCATGGAACGAGGACAAGGTCTGGTGGTAGAGGGTGCGAGGAGGTGGCGGCGGAGGAGAGGGCGAGGCGGGAGGTTGAAGACGGGTCGTGCGCTCCGTCAGCTCACAGCCCGTCGTGCGATAACTGCCTCCCATTCCGATGCTTAAACATACGAGGCAATGGCCATTGCAACTTGGTGTCTCTTCCATGATTCCTGGTTCGTTGGGCTTGTCGTTTTCCAAAGTTATACTCCCTCCGTATATCATTTAGAAGTTGTCTAAGACAGCGACACGTCTCCAAAACACAACTTTGACCTTTTATTTTGTAAAAATATTTATAAAAAATAATATATGTATATTTTTATGAAAGTATTTTTCAAGACAAATCTATTCATATATTTTTAGCATTTTCAAACTCAACAACTTAAAAGTTATTGATGATTTATATTCCTAATGCTTGACCCAAGCCTTGTCCAAAACGACTTCAGAGAGTATGTACTTTTGCTATGTGTACACATAAGTAAAGATGCCCTTACCCTTTCCCTTTTGTGCTCACTAGGAAGGAAACCAACATATGCGTGCATTGGACCAGATGATAGAGGAACAAAGAACAAACTAATAATATGCAAGAGCGTATAAATCTTTTTCACTGCTTGTATATATCCTATTAAAAAGTGGAATCCACAATCATATATATGCAGTAATATGTTGTATTTTAGTAGAAAGGTAACTGGGCAAACAACTCTGATTTAGGACTTTTTTTTTTTGAGAAGAAACATGTATTCATCTTAGTGCCTTACACCGGCCCTTTTACAGACTAGACTCCAAAGAAAAGGAAAATTACATAGAAGTTTACAACTCCCGCTCATCTTCCTCGAAACCTTCGTAGATCCATCCGTCACCGCCATCGAAGCCGCGAACCAATCGTCGTCGGGCACCGAGCCAAACTCCACGGGGTGGAGGCCGCGAGAGGAGGACTTACTTCGGGCGAATCAGCCGACGTTGCCTCCCGGCGCATCGGCCAACTCTTGTACCCACGACGCATCCATCGATTCCATCGCCGGCAACCCGAGCAGTGCTCAGGTTTTCACCAAACATGTTCCTCGAGATTAACAGGGTCAACAGCATCATCACCTGACAAAGACAATGATGCGCCGGCCCTCGACTCCAAGAGAGTTCTCCCCCGGCCTCTCCGTTGACGTCGGAGTAGATCGCCATCGGAGAACGGAAGAGACTGGGAGAAATTATTCCGCGCTGCGCCGCCGCCGCTTCCGCATCGCCGGCGTCGCCGGAAGACCAAGTCGCAAAGGAGCCACGCTCCTCCGACCAAACCTAGCTCCGCCACCGAACATCGACGACGAGCAAACTCTAGACCTAGGACTCGATTAAGACCCTACGAAAACAAAAAAAAAAACTGGAAATCGAGGCGGACCCCCGCTCCGCGTCACCGCCGGCAGCGAGGCCGGAGGCGAGGGAACGGGGGCCGCAGGCGGTGGTGGTGGCGGCGGCGGCCCTCGGCGGTGGTGTCGGCGGCGGCGGCCCCAAACCCTAACTTCTCAAATGCATACGGCCTTGTATAGTTGTACTTGCGTAATGATGGGAAATATTTGTGCAGGATCATATGTTCTCATCCAGTGAAGTTCCCCACTTACATGTTTGAGCGGTAGATGAATCAACTAGCTCTTTCAAAGCTGTTTATTACAATGTGGCAATTATCCTTGATGCTTCAACACTTCAGCAACATTAGCGAAGACTAGGAAATAAGTTGAACCATTAGAACGATAAAAAAAATCAAAAAACAATTGATCTGATTAGTTGGAATCTTTCTCACTATGGAACATTTATTTTTATAGTATATTCATTTAGTCATAAATGATGATATTAACTAGATAAAAAACTAGATTGCTTGACTTAGTCCGATTACCGAACCTATGATTGCATCATTTTTAAATATGGAGGCAATAGCTTACATTGCAGAAGTAGACAATCAATTAATCTATTGGACGAAGACAAAATTGTTGATTTGCCGGCCCGTTGTCATTTTCTGCCTTGAACGTGAGGGGCTAGTAAGAAGCAATAATGAAGTATTTTATCATCTCGCAAAATGTTATTTCTCATCTGGAACAAGCGCGCTGTCCGTAATGTCAAGAACTCAAGATTAGATAAAACTTTGCTGTGCTTTTACAGCTGGACACCTGGACTGGATGAGACCCGCTATTATGAAACTAACCACAATTTTCCTTTTGTTCCAAAAAAACAAAACCACAATTTTCCTTAAGGGACTGTTTAGCCTAGAGTAGAAATGCAGCACATAGGAATTTTTCTCGTATGGTCAACAGTAGTATATAAATATATTCTGCATACAATCATATTGGCTTAATTATGCCCAAATTCTGATTATTAGGATTCAAATGGGCCTCAGAAAAAAAAATGCATCAATATTTTGTGTAGCACGCCATTTTGGCCCCAGAAATTTTTGATAACCTGGGCTCGGCCCATCATTTAACCTTCTTTCACGGCCGAGCCTGCGCTTATCTTCGTTTCGGGCCGTCCAGGTAGCCCAGCAGCTTTCTTTTCTTTTTATTTCCTTTTCCCCCTCCATTTTTTTTCGAAAACGTGCGCTGCACGTACCGCATTAAGAAGAAGTTAGAATTGTTTTTACATTCCGACTTTCCTAGAGGCGAGGTGCCAAAAGGATTAGACGGACAAAACACACACAAAAAGCGCCGGCTCTAACGGCGTAGTTTCGGAGGTCGTACTGGCTACTAAACCGATTGAGCGACAGAGATGCCGAATGCCACGACCTGCCTCTTACGGCTTCAGCCCGGAGCCCGACGTCGGTGTGTAGCTCGCCGCACTGCGCCGAGGAAACATAACCGCCATAGCCTCCTTCCTGGCGGACAGGCTTGCTGCAGCGTAGGCTTTGGCGAACTCATCGTCGAAGGAGGAGTCTGGCACGTCATTGGAGGGCCGCTTAGTCCACTTGCTCAGCATGATCCGCTTTGCCTGCCGCTCCGGGTTCAGGTCGCGATATGCCGATTTTGCCGCCAGACGGGTACTCCACCGCGGCAGCCAATCGTCATCTCGCGCTCTCGGCACATGCGGGCGCGGCGTGTTGGGGATGAGAGGCTCCTCCAGCGGAATGCACAGGGCGTTGAAGAAGGCGTCCAGTGCCGACTTCAACCCGGGTGCAGGTGGCTGCCCCCCGGCACCGCCCACCGCGGCGTCCAGTGCCACCTCCGACCCGGGAGCCTCCAGCTCGGGCGGCTGCCCCGCGGCCATCGCTTCGTCTAGTGCCGCCTCCGACCCGGGCGCCTCCAGCTCGGGCAGCTGCCCCACGGCATCGCCCATCGGGGCCACCGAAGGCGCCTGAACCGCAGTGGTGGCCGGGAAGGCCACTGTCGCGTCGTTCTCGCCCGCCTCGTCGCTCGCCTCCAGCACCTCAACGGCGAGGAAGGCCGGTAGTGGGGAGCCCACTACCGCGACATCTTCGCCAACCTCCCCGGACGCCACGTCGCCCGCAAAGCAGAGCCTGGCCGCACGTAGCGGGGACAGAGGCTCAGACTCCTTTTCCCCCTCAAAAACAAAAATAATCCAGCGGCACTCAGACCGTCATTATTTTCCACGCTCTTCCTTCTTTGACTCACAATAGGCCTGCGGGTGATTACACAAAAGATATAGGTCTTTGAGTCTAAGTGCTCCCTTTTTTACATAATGGATATTGAATACCCGGCTTCTTCTATCAAAAGATAGAATCTTGCCAATTATTACGAAGTTTTGTCAACGGGTTTAAAGTACTGGCTGCATGCAAACCTCCATAGGAAAACAGAAACGAAATAAAGTTCTTAATCTAAACATGACAAATATGTCTTGTGGACGACCACCCATTGGAACTAAAAAATTGCAGCGCCGATATTTCTAGGAATTGTCCAACTTGGAGCAGTTGGTTTCGCTGATCATCATGGCGTTGCAGACTTGCCCATTGCCTGAGCCAGTGCATTCCCCTGAAGAATACCAGCAAGAAATTTTTTGGTCTACATTTATCAAAAACCACTTCGTTTCTGGTTAACCAAATTGCCCATAAAAGTGCAGCAGCTGCAGTTAATAACAATGAATTATACTTTTTGCTTCCAATTTTTGACCACTGTAAGAATAAATCCCCCATATTTAAAGGAGGTAATAAGCCAAATAGTATGTGTATAGCATGCCACAGGAATTTGGCATAAGCGCAATCAAAAAAGAGATGGTCTATTGTTTCAGGACGATGACAAAAGCAACAGTATTTGTTACCTGTCAAATGACGCCTAAGTAAATTATCCTTAGTTAAAACCACTCCTTTTTTCAAGTACCACAGAAAAATTTTAATTTTCATTGGTATTTTAACTTGCTAAATGTCTTGTGACACTCTAACCCCATTGTTAATCAACGCAGCATACAAGGATTTGACCGTATAGGTACCAGATGTATTTAAGTTCTACATAAAGACATCCCTTTGCTCCGATAAGTTAATATCATGTACAGATGAAACAATTCTATGCCAGGCACTTAGGCTTGCCCCTACTGGATTTCTTTGAAAAGAAATATTGTAGGGCACGCTCCTAAGTAATTGCGCTACTGAATCTTATTTACCTCTGACTATATTAAACAACGAAGGAAATTTGTCTTTAATCGGCTTGTTTCCCAACCAAGTGTCATACCAGAACCTGGTTTGGGTCCCATCATTTATCCTAAATGAGCCAAATTCCATAAAAGACTCTCTAACGTTCATTAAACTTTTCCAGAAATGTGAATCCATTGATTTCTTGACACAACTCCCTAAAGTCTTACCCTTGATATACTTGTTTCTTAGCAACTCTTGCCACATTCCATCCTCATTTAATAATTTAAACAACCATTGCTTAATAAACACCTATTCTGAATATCCAAGTTTTGAATTCCCAAACCACCCTGGTCTTTGGGTTGACACAACATTTTCCATCCAGCTAACCTGTATTTTTTCTTATGTTGATCATTTTGCCAATAGAAACGGGATCTGAACATGTCTATTTTCTCTGATACTCCTCTATTTCGAAGAATGACATCATAAACATCAGTAAACTAGACAGCACTGAGTTTATTAACACCAAACGTCCTCCTACCGAGAGCATCTTACCTTTTCACCTGCTTAGTCTTTTTTCTATCCTTTCTTCAATTACTTTCCAATCTTTGTTGTTTAACTTTCTAGTGTTCATGGGTAGGCCTAGGTATTGAAAAGGGTACTTTCCAATTACACATCCAAACAACTGCGAATAAAACTCTTCATGATCTTTTGAGGACCTTCCATCTGGATATTTTTTCTTGTCCGTCAAGAATAATAAATAGTAAAATGCACCATGGGTACTTAAACTTTTGAGGGCCTTCCATCTGGATATTTGAAATGACTATCTAGATACTCAAACTATTGCTGACTCGCTCCAAAGGTCTAAAACTAGCCACGCCAGCGCCAATAGCTGATGAGGCAGTGCCACTATGGCAGCCGGACACTCAGGCCTGGAATCTTTTCAAAAAAAAAAAACTGCCCTTTCTCTCTTCCTCACTTTTCAGATCCTCTCCCCGCCGCCTCCGGCTCCAGCTCCGACCGCTCCTGTTCCTCCTCATTCGTCGCCGCCGCCGCGGGTGGAGGTGGAGGCACCGCCGGGAAGAGGACGACGCGACGGTGATGAGGCGGCGCTGGAGCTGGTGCGCAAGGACAAGCTGAGGGAGGTGTGCGCGGGGCACGACGGCATGTGGGCAGCGCACTCGGGGCTCATCCCGGCGATCTGGGAGGTCTTCGAGGGCAGCGGGAGGAGGTCAAGAGAAAGAAGGCTTGATTCATGCGGGAAAGGTGGAGCTCGCAGGCGTCCGCGCCGGCTTGATTCGCGCGTGGGTGGGCCTCGCCGCGCCGCGCCGCCACAGGTCGGGGGAGGGGCCCTGTCGATAAGGGAGGAGGCCGTGCACCGGGGCTGCCGTGCCCACGGGTCGCGCTGCTCAGTCGCTGGGGCCGCGTCGCCGCAGATCGGGGGAGGGGCGCCGTCACCGCGTCGAGGGGAAGCCGGAGCCGCGCCGTGCGCCGGGATGGCGCGCTGCCGCAAAGAGCGGCGGCTGCGCGCCTCGGCCGCAAAGAGGTGGCGCGCGCCCGCACATTTGCGGCTGCCCAGTCGCGAGGCGGCGGCGATGGCGCAGGGTTTGGAAGCGGAGGAAGGAGGAGCGGGTGGGCGGGCCTAGCGCCACTGGACGGCGAGCCCACCGTGCCGACTCCTCTGCGCTCCCTCCGCTGCCCTTGGGGCCGACGCCACTGCCGATGTTGGGCCCGCTGCTCTTCCTGGCATGCCGCGACTTCGACATCGAGCCCATCCTCCTCCGACAGCGCCGTGGCGCACTGCACGCTCGTCCGCTGATGTCGGCGCTGCACGGAGTGGCCTTGCCGGCGCCGAACCACCGTACGGTGGCGCACGGCTGCTTAGGGGGCCCCACGCCGCCGTGCCGCCGCCGCTAGCGCGAGCGCAGGCAACGCGCCACAACACGTGCATCGGCGCGCCATCCTTGAGCATGTCCTAGGCAGAGGCGGGCAGAGCCACAGGGGCAGCGAGCTCGGGGGAGTTGGGGCCAGTGGTCTTGGGGATGCCCGCGCTGGCTCAAGTGAATAGAGAGAGAGAGACAGTGAAGGAGAATAATGTGAGGGAGCTGTTTCAGCGAGGGGTTTCAGTAAAATTGCCAAGCCAGTAGTCCAGGTGGCCTGTCCACGTAGGCTGTTGGTGCTTGTGTGGCCACGCAGTACGCCACGGGAAAAAATGAGGTACCTGATAGTCGTTTTGAAAGTTTGAGTACCCAGATGAGAAAACGTCAATAGTTTAGGTATCCACGATATATTTTACTCAATAATATAATAGCTAGCTTTTGTCAAAAAATAATAAAAGAGCTAGCTTTTTTAGATAATGAATAAAAGAGCTAGCTAACACACTTTTTATTATTATTCATGTGCCATATTTACATATTTTATACATTAGTATTGTTAGATTACTCTATTTTTATCACTTTTTAGTTCATATATGAGCTAAGAAGTTGACTCTTTTGTTGACATAGTGCCCATAGGCCATCTCTAGTGGCCTTCCAAAGAGGTGCGGTCCGTCGTGGCATTGCCATGAGCTGATTCAACCCGTGGAGGGTGCCGCACCATAAGGAGAGAAGAATCGATGCAAAGATTGCAAATAAAAAATGAATCATATGCGGTTATGTGCCTATAGGTGAGAGACTGAGAACATTAAGGTCTAGCCCCTTCGAGCGAATCTCCTTGAGTAGCTGGTGAGGAGGTGGCAAAATCTAGAGTATTTTGACTAAGTTTCACCAAGGAAATAAAGAAGCCCTTGTAACGCATCAAAATAGGGTCAGATTGTACAATGGACTTCACCATGATGTAGCTTTGTCGAGATGAAATATGGATCTTCTAATTCAGAGTCCAGATGAGTATTTATGATGCTTGGAAATCACACAAGCTCATACAGAATATAAAGGGCCAAGACTGATTGAGACACCTATATAATTGAGTCAATTTACTGTTCATTTACCTTTTTACTCCTAGACATAATCTCTCTTGCAAACTTGCATTCTTGTTCATATATTGATCTCGACAAGAACATAACCGTAGATGGTGCATGCCATAGGCTTGCTAGCACATAAGCAACGTCCACACCATGACGAGGTGCTCCTCCTAGTGAAGAGTTTCGACGGACTTAACTAGTTTGCTAGTAAACTAATTGTTCTTTGTCACGTGAGTATAATATTTATCTTTTGTTGGTTTCCTTGTGTACCTAGCCCTCCACAACCACGTAAAAAGGTCATATTTGCCTCTTCTTGAGAGCAACTCTAGAATAATATTATTGGACCATCTGGTTTTGACAGATTGTACTGCAAGGTTCTCTAGCGCTTTGGTTTGTGGTCATGTTTTGCGCAAAACAACTATCTTCTTGATGCAGACTGATGAGTTGAGCACTGCTGACACATTGGCATCTCCTGTCTGGTACACAACCCTGTCTCTCCACTCCAGTATCACTTGCATCTTTTTCTCGAATACACACGAGTGTGCATATCACTGTATCAGAAGGAGAAGAATGTATGTATAAGAAGCCGATACTGGTGACAAGAAACAACCTAGAAAATTACATGAAAAAATGGCATACCAAAAGGAAGATAAAAAGGGGGCAAGCTGCCGGGATAATGAACCCAGGACAGCTCCTGTAGATCCTTAGCACCAACGTCAATCCAACGGTCCACCTGCGCCTTGATGATGCGCTGAGTGTCGGTGATTATTGCAGACTCATCCCTGAAAGAGCGTGCATTGCGTTCTTTTCAGAGGTTCCAAGACAACAGTGCGAACAGCGAGTCCATTCCTCGCCTGCAGTCTGCGGTGACCATGGCGCGTAGCCTTCTCCACCAACTAAGTGTAGTGTGAGCGGCTGGAGGCAAATGGATGTGAAATGTGCTTGTAGGACAGCAAACCCGACATCTCTGGAGAAGGAGCAGGTCACCAGAGTATCGCTTGCATTTGACAAAATCATGATAAAACCACAATGTGAAGAGAACAAGAAGGAAACATCTACGTTTTACTTCCAACAATATCGCTTGCATTCATCAACCTCTGATAAAAAACCACGCTGTACAAGAGAATAAAGAGAAACCTTCCAGCAGCCAAAGAAAAAACAGCCCGCCACTCACACACAGACTTTATTACCAAACCAACCGCGGCACTTTGCCTGCCCTGTGAATGAAGTCAACACACGCCAAGATCGATCGAAAGGCTGTTTTTGGTTAGGCACGCTACGCCTCGATCATACGCATTCCGGCGAAAACCACAATCCCTGCCGCGCGCGCTAGATTTCATATGTGATGCCCACCTTGAGCAGCTGATCTTTGGGAATGGCCAGCGCCTTGTGCCCCTCCGTCAGGTTCTTCCTCAAGAAGGTGTAGATGTAGTTGACGACGATCTTCTTGAGGATGGACGACCTTGGCCCCGCCGACACGTTGGCCTCGCCCATCAGGTACACCACCCCTCGCTCCACCTCCCGGTCGATGAGCTGCTTCTCCTCCTCCGCCGTCGTCTGCTGGCTCGCCTGGAACGTGATCCGCCCCGAGTGCGTGCTCGCCCTCGACTGGCTGATCGCCTCGTCGCTGGGCACCACGGAGCTCGTGGACCGCCTCGGCCTCGCCGGCGCCGCCGTCTGATCATCCGCCGCCTGCAGGGCCGCCGCGTCGTCCTCGGCTTCGTTCTCCGCCTGCGCGAACGCGATCTCCTCCTGGATGAACATCTTGAGCCTGTCGACGAGGAACACGGCGAACTCCTTGGGCTCCTCCAGCGCGTCGCTGTACCCGTACCTCGCCACGCACCGGAACACGCGCTGCTCCCGGGCGCCGACCTGCCGGAACAGGAACCGCTCGGCGGGCGCCACGTGCGGGATGGGGATGTGCTTGATGGACATGAAGAGGAAGACGGCGTGCACGGAGGGGATCTTCTTGATGAGCCGCGGGAACACGGGCGGGATCCCCTGGACGAGCTCCGTGTACAGGAGCCCCACCCCAGGGATCCGCCGCACGTCGTTCTTCTCCAGCAGCGTCGTCATCTGGCTCGTCGGCACGATGTGGTCCAGCTCGTACCAGTAGCGCTTCACGTGCACGTAGTGCCACGTGGCCATGAGCGTCATGAGCACCAGCGCGAAGGCGAAGGGCAGGTACCCGCCCTGGATGAACTTGGACAGGATGGACGACAGGTAGATGAGCTCCGTGAAGCCGAACACCACGTAGAAGAGGAGCACGTACGCGATGTGCTTCTTCCAGATCACCAGCATCACCACCGTCATCAGGTGGGTGGTGATGGAGAAGGTGGTCACCACGCAGATGCCGTACGCGTTGCCGATGCTCGTGGTCGTCCTGAAGGCGATCGTGACGATGATGCTCGCCAGTCCCATCAGGAAGTTCACCTCGGGGATGTACACCTGCCCTTCGTACTTCTTCGAGGTGTGGATCACTTGGACCCTGGGGAGACAGCCAAGAGACAGCGCCTTGGAGAGGATGGCAAATGCACCCGAGAGCATAGCTTGGCTTGCAATGATGGCAGCGAGAATTGCGACGATGAAGGTTGGCCAGAACAGAGGTGCTGCAGAACGAACAGAAAGGAGTCAGCCATTGTTCTTGTTCGTGGGCCATCCACGTTGATATGAAGCCATCTCCAAGAAGCATTACTACCGCAGTACATGCAGCTTATATTGTTTATATCGTAAGTACCTGGGATGGATTTATAGAATGTGTCTCCAACGTTTTGTGGGAATTTCCTCAGGTACGCTGCTTGCCCGATGTAACACAGTGCCACCGATGGGAACAAGATGCCATTGAAGCTGATCTGCAGGAGTACAATACAGAAACCATTGTCAGATAAGATGCTTCTGGTGAGTGAGACCTCTGGTTCTTGGACAAATTACAAGATATGGAAAACTAGATTCAGAGTTAAGTGTAATATAAAACATCGAAGCGAAAACGCATATGCATTTTTGGCCATTACCTGAACGGCCCTGATGTTGAAATGTCCGAGGTCAGCAAACATACCTTCAGTGCCTGTTGCACACATGTGTCAGTGAATTCAGATTACACACAGAAGGTTTACATTGCAGTTTTCTGTATGGTCAGGAAAAAAATTGGTTACCTGTGACACACAAGATAATACCACCAAGCGAAACCCAGCCTTCCTTTCCGTTCCGTTTGAAGTACTTCACTATGTACCACGGATTGAAGGCCCGCAGAACACCAATGTCGTGTTCAACAAGATTGTAGAGTCCAATGCCAGCAATCAGCAGGAACCACACCGAGATGACTGGAGCAAAGGTGTACCCAACCTTGTCGGTCCCGAAACGCTGAACCGAGAAGAGCAGGAAGAGGATCGCCACAGAGATCAAGACTACTTGCGCTGTAGGAAAACCGACAACAGAGAGATGTTAGCCTGAATGACCATGAACAGGGGTAACAATTGTTGAAATTAATCATGTCAGCAGCTCTTCATTTGTTCCACATACTCTGAGACAGGTTTGGCGCCTTCTCCTTGATCCCGCTTACCGCAGACAGCACTGCAGATTATCCATAAACAAGAACATATTAGTCAGTATACATACTATGCAAACATGTTAGTTCGGATACCATCATATATCATATATAGCAGTAATTAATAACTAGATGTGCGTGATGTCTGATATAATGTTTGCGTTACCAGATATTGCTGGTGTCAGGGTCCCGTCGCCCATGACCATGGATGTACCAAGGATCGTGAGGGTGAAGAGCACAATCTTGGCTGCCTTGCTGGACTCAAGCTTCTGCTTGAACCACTGAGCCCTCCTCAGCTGCGAGTTGGGCGCTTCTATGCTGTAATTCGACACCATGGCGTCCTCTGCCTGCTGGTTGGGGATCAGCCTGATCTTGGCGTACCGCGATATCAGCGAGTACAGCGCAAACGTGCCGCCTAGAGAGAAAAAAAAAACAGCAGATTGATCGATGCTCGTTCATCAGTAAATAAATCTAAACAAACAGCAGAAAAGATAACAGCTTGTAGATTTAATCTGATCTGCTCAGTGCTTACGTACCGTCTCCATTGTCGTTGGCGTAGAGCACGATGAAGACGTACTTGAGCATGGGAATGACGATGAGGGTGTAGATGATGAGCGAGAGGACGCCGAGCAGGTCGTCGTTGTTCTTGATGCCGTCGGGGAAGGTGCTGGAGTAGACGTAGAGCGGCGACGTGCCGATGTCGCCGTAGATGATGCCGACGCTCTGGAACGCGAGGTGCAGCGTCCGGGCCCAGCTGCCCTCGGACCCATGGTACTTGCCGCCGGAGACCTTCTCCGCGTCGCCGAACAAAGAGTCGTGGCGCTTCAAGCTCAGCCGGTTCGCCGACGACTCGCCACCGCCGCCGCCGCCTCCCCCTCCGTCCACCTCCAGCGACGACGACATCTCCTCGGTTGACACGACACGACGAAGCCCCTCTTCTTTTAACGGCGAATCCCAAGAACTACGATGGGACTAGTCTGGTCTGTGCAGAATCTCAAGCTCTAATCACGCCGCGCCAGCTGATTCGTCCCTGCATCATCCAACCAATTCCCAAGACGACGTTAGGCGGCGGTGACACTGTACGTACGTGACAGCTTAGCGAAGCAACAACTTTGTTTTACATTCACAACAACTTTCTTGGCTAGTTAACCGAGTTTATATAGGAACTATACTAGCTTGTCGAAGGGGAAAAAAGAAGTAAAAGGGTGGAAACGAGAAAAGGGCAGGCTCCTTTGCTGCTAAGCAACGGCCGGATGTTGTTCAGGTTGGGAATTTCATTCGGCAACGGCGCCGGCGGCTGGCGGCTACCGTGCAAATCATCAGCGGCATAATTGTGATCGACGATTGCGAACAAATTCTGCTAATAAATGCATATCGATCTTAGTAAGAGTTTTGTCACGTTGCTAGTGAATAATCCGTGTGGTGATGGTATTCTACAGCTGCTACAAATTGCTGGATACAGAAAAGAGACAAGCCACAGGTTAACTGGCAGCCAGTAAGAAGAACACGAACGCTATTTTAGCACAGCATGCACTCCATTCATTCCTCATTATTACTAGGCTGCGTGGTCAATGCGCTAGTGGGGTCCACACGTCAGTCAGTCACCGGAGCCAACTCCAAAACAGAATGAAGCTAAGGCAGCGTGATGGAGTGGCCAAACAAGCTGGAATAAACCCCCACTTCATTCTTCAGAAAATGAGCCCAAGTGATTTCTACGATTTATTTTTTTCAAATAAAGAGAAATCTTTAGAGAAAAAAAAAACAGACAGGGGAGACTCATCATTCCAGTAGTAGGAGTATAATCACATACTCCACTTGACTTTCCAAACCAAAGATGATATTTTAATGTATTTCAGCTAATCAGCTGTGTACACTGTACACCACCAACCCTCTGAGGAATTTCAGCTGGGAGACGCACGATCTGCATCCTGAGCTATTATTAATGTATTTTCCACGGATCCCCTCGGGTCACGTGCACCGCCCTCGCTCCGTTCCAAAAGGCCAAGACGATTTATATATAAATAACTAAATAGAGATTAGTTTAAGGGCTAATCAGCCAGTGAACTGACGCCATTGGGGGTATCCTTGACCTCCCACAGCTACAGCCATCAACGCCTGCTGACACGTGGGTATCGTGAGCACTCATCAGGGCGAGAATCAGCCTCTGTTTTTTTTACCACTGCTACTAGTGACTGACAGAGATCTTTGGGAAGAGAAAATAAGTTAAAAGATCATTTTGCACACGCAGTCTCTTCGCACATGATCTTTTCTCTTTTCTCACTCTCCTTTTGTTTCTGGATGATTTGAGCTGCATCCAGATCGAGACCGTGATCGAAAAGAGGAAGACATCTCTTACATACGACGTCGTCTTCAAAAGAGGCCGCCGCGTGCCATTTTCTTTCTTTCTCAAGAAACGGCAAGCAAGCCAAAGGGGCAAAAGGCTGTGCTGGGTTGGGCATGCGCACGTCCGTGGGGAAGAAATTTACTGACGCCGGCCGCAGTGAACAAGAATGGCAGGAAGACAAACAAAGAAAAGTTTGATTTTGCTGACCTGTCTAGCCAGCGAACGCTAGCTGTGGAAGACGAAGAAGCCCAGGATGCCGGCGGCGCCGCCGAGGTTCAGGGTCCAGCAGCAGCCGGCGGCGGCCGCCCGTCCGCCCTGGCCGGCGACCTTGTTGCTGGTCTGAGACGAGGGAGACGGACAGAGCAGAGGAAGATGGTGCAGTAGCTTAGCTGTGTGATAAGAATGAAGCCGTCTTTCTTCTCTTCTTGGCTCCGAGGGAGGAGGGCTGGTTTAAATAGAGGAGCACGCAAAGAGACAACGACCAATGGGAGGAACTAGAAAGAAGAGAGTGACGATGGCAGCGGGGGCGTCCCGTGGGAAGAAAAAAAACATAAAGAAACGTGAATAATGCAGCAGCGATGTCGCCGTGTATCATTGGACGCGATGGCGGTATACAGAAAAAGAGAGCCGGTTGGTTGCAGCGATCAGACTGCTTTGCTTCCTAGTCTTCGCGGCCGCCCCCAGAGACTAGTTTTTAAAAAAAAAAAAAAAAAACAGATACTTGTTTTTCATCCCTCGTTTAATTGTGTGCAAGGTCAAAGAAAAAAAACACATCTACTCCGGGGTATACTAGTACTTACTAGTACTTACATGTCGGAAATTCGGTCGATTTATGTGACGCAGACGCAAGAGCAGAGTTTGTATTGCGATGCTAGTATGTGGTATTCCCTCGGTTTCATATTACAAGACGTTTATCGTGATGTATATCTAAGTGTAATATAGCAAAAATTGTAAACATCCGAAAAACTCAAAGCTTGTTGTAATTTAGCATAAGGAGTACTTGGTACTCCAAAGGTTATTACGGTTGATTTAGATTTTAAAGGCTTCTGTGTTACGAACAACTGAGACTTTTTTTTATCAATCAGACAGTCATCATCCAGGGGAATAAGCAGCTGGTTCACCATCGTAACACGTGGCCCTTCTTTGTTTCTTGCCCTTTGGCGCCAGACAACTCATTGCCTGGTTTACCATTTCTATATTTTCATTGTCCCTTTTTATTGTTTGAATTAGCGTCCGGGTCGTTCTATAAGACCTTTCTTTCACTTTGTTTACTTTTGAAAACCTTTGTAATAATTGGTAGTATCCTCGGATGTAGAGGCCGGATATCTTTATCCATTATCTAAAAAAAATATTTTCATTGTCCCTGTCCCCCAAAAGGATAGATTCATCAGTATCGAGCTCTTAATAAATAAATAGATAAATAAAA
This sequence comes from Themeda triandra, assembly GCA_018135685.1. Classification (NCBI taxonomy): domain Eukaryota; kingdom Viridiplantae; phylum Streptophyta; class Magnoliopsida; order Poales; family Poaceae; genus Themeda; species Themeda triandra. Next base: position 1,018,530 of record JAENPR010000005.1, on the reverse strand, counting down.
CAAAATTAGGTAGCAGGACATTCATGGGTACCTTTCCTTCCGGATTTCTTTTATTTTTTTTTTATCTTTTTCATTCAAGACATAGTTTAAGCTCATGATGGCACAAATGTCAATTAAGTTTTTAACCCTTGTGGGACGATAATGGATTTGATTAATTGGTTATCTAAAATGGAAGGTGCTTAGCACCTAACTTTGTCATCTAGTTTAAAAGGTTCTAATGGCTGCCAGATTTACTAGTTGACACTGGGATTTGGATAATTTCAGGCTCACATTTATGCAAGTACATTTGTCTATCTCCATAAACATCGCCTGGAGACTAACCCAACAGATCTTAAAATTAACAAAGTCGCCATGGACAATTTGTTATTGATAGGCGAAAAAACGAGATTCAATCTAAGAGGATCTAGGTGGTTTTTCATTAAGTATAGAATAGAAAGTCGCCATGGAATTTGTTATTGATAAGAGAAAAAAAAAAACGAGATCCAATCTAAGAGGAACTAGGTGTTTTTTCATTAATAAGAGAATAGACATCCAAATTTAGTCCAAGACAGTATTCGAACTTGGGTGGTTTGGTGCACTACCATACCTCTCACTCAACTAGTTGAGTTAAGCTCACTTCCTTTTTACCTATTGATAGGCGCGTCACCTATCATTGAAAAAATAGATCCTTTTATTTTTTAAAAAAAAATAAGTAGGTGAGTTAGACTCAGTCGTATGATACATATGGATATGGATATATCACACTTCAATTTTATAGAGTTTTCTTCTGAAAATAGAAATTTATATAGGTATTAGTATCGTGTATATATTTTCCTAGTTAATCCAGAGAAAAGTAAATTTGCACAAAATCATTAATATTTCTCTTGACAAGCTCAGTTACCATCTACTACTATTGTTTGGATCCTCGCCTCTAAACTTTAAATTAAAGCTCTAAAAACTTTAGAGCACTTCAGCATAGTTTTCAGGTCTAATGTGAGATGGGCTAAAGTTTAGAGTTAACCTTAGACCACATGTTTGAAGGTTTAGCTACAAAGACTAGTGCTCTAAAGCTTACACGTGTCCAACGGATAATGAGATGAATGCATTTGAACGGCAACGGAATCATCTTCTGATTCTTGTACATTTCTGGTATTTTTTGTCATTTACTCCACAACAATTTTCAATTTGCTAATAAGATATTTTGCTCTCAAGTTTTGAAAGTGCTATGCTGTAACTATCAGAGCAGAAAATTGCCACCTGACTACAAAAGTCGCACAAGTAGATGTTCCCAAAAAAAGTCACACAAGTAGATGTGACTTGGTGAGCTCATTTGCGAGGATAATAGGAAACAGACGCCGCGGTATATTTACGCAATTTGTCACCGTACGTACCTTCCACTATGCCAGAAAACGCTATCTGTGACGCGTCTAGAGGGTCATCCGTGACACGTAAAAAACGCGTCACCCTTTTTGGGCCTGAGATAAGGGCTTATCTGTGACGCGTAAAAACGCGTCACTGATAAACCTATATTGGTGACGCGTGTATCCAAGACGCGTCACCAATAACCCTCTATCGGTGACGCGTCTAACCAATACGCGTCACAAATAACCCTCTATCGGTGACGCATCTAACCAATACGCGTCACAAATAACCCTCTATTGGTGACATGTCCAACCAAAACGCGTCACGGATAACCCTCTATCGGTGACATGTCCAACTAATACGGGTCACGAATAACCCTCTATCGGCGACATGTCCAACCAATACGCGTCACGGATAACCCTCTATTGGTGACGTGTCCAACCAAAACGCGTCACGGATAACTATTTCATAAAACAAAAAAATTACAATAATCCTGTATATATATGCAATGATCCTATATATATATACACACATATCAAACATGATCCCATATATACACACATACACATCAGACGTACCACCGTTTCAACAATCAGTTCTTTACCAACTTTTTTTTTGAATGATCTGGAGGGGTTTACACCCCTACAGTAATTACCAACTTTTTTATATACATGTTATATTACAAAATGTGTTATCAGTCTTGGGCCATTGTATACAAGGTACAACCAATGTATTTGATGAGGACAAAGACAAGAAAAAACACTTAATAATCCTAGAAGAGTAAAACCTTGTTTCCTCATCACTCGATCATGAAAGATAGAATATGTCTCTATGTTCTTGGAAGAGCATCTGTAAAGGAGTGAAGAGTTGAATGAACCAAGACATACTGTGAGGTGACAAAGGAATTATAAATGCAAAAAAGTTCCATGGCTGACCACTGAACTATACAATGATGCATGTGTATGGACCTTTAATTATATTTGCATATTCACATACATCATGAAGAAACAAATATGAAAAGCATCTCATGTCTTATTATTATACCCATGGTTTCAGTATCATGTTTTGTACTGAACTGTGTAACATATATATGAAGAACATCTGTTCAAGATAATAATAAGATATAGCAGTGACCATTGTGCTGAATAGAACAACAATAACTATGCTGGTGATCATGATAGCATTAACTCGCACTTCAATAAAGATATGTAAAAATCTGGTAGCAGGTTCAAACTAGATGAGAATTCACTTCAAACATCATCTTGTTATAGGTTCAAAGAATATATTTTAGTTCAGGACTGACATAACATCAGCCTAACTGGATACAGTACACAAAGTTTGTTCCAGATAACTAATAACACAGCAGAAATTTTTTTACTAGTATGTTATCTATGTTGATATATCTAGTCCTTAAAATATCAATCATTCCACAGAGCCAGAGCTAGCAAAACATAGCTTCTTGATAACATATGCACTAAGCAACCCAGTCTGCCATGAAACAATATTATCAGTCAGTCAAAAGAGCCATGCTCAAATCATCAGAGTAGATTTTCTGATTATTTTGGCAACAGGAAAGTATTCGTAAGACGACTCAGCAGTGGTAGTAGGTGATTACTTACAGCTACTCCAAAGTATGGTGCTGATGAAGAATGAAAAATGAAGCCCTTGGTGACTCTGCATCTTGCCAACTATTGCTTGCAGACCTCCTCTGTAAAAATGTAATTAATGGTCACATCAGATAAAGAAGCATTTGATGAAAGGCTACAAAGACGTATCTTCCTAGATTAGCTGTATGTCCTCCAAGGTTTCATATGCTAAATATATACATCAGCTAAATAACTTTATGTTTTGACTAATTAGTTGACATAAAAGGGGTTGTATGGTTCAGGATGGGCCATCAGAGGAATACTGACTAGTAGTAAGGATCCACCTTTCAGTACCAAATATGGTTCAGGATGGGCCATCAGCTTACCTAGTTCTTGTCAGTCAGGCCTTGGGGTTTGGGTCTTTGGGAGTGACGAGGGAAAAAACAAAGAGCCAAGAAGGCAAACAGTGGCACCATGACCAGAGTACTACATTCGCTTCTACATTTCAGACCAAGACCTATAAAGAAATCCTTCATACTAAACTCAACTATGGTGATACCGAGATAAATAAATAAAGTTGCATGGAGAAAAAGACCAAGACTCTACACTGGCCTATGCTATATTAGTCTAAAACTATTGTATTGCCAGTACATGGTGGATAACAAACACCAGTTAGTTTTATACATGTACCTAGAATAATGCTAGAGTCAGAGATTAGTTCATTTTTAGATAGAAGAATACACTGCTCTATTTTTTTTTCCTCATAACCACCCAAAATAACACTACTATATCATTGGAGACTCATGGATTTATACATGTACTAAGGAAGCATCTAGTGTATGAAATGGCTCTACTAGATTCCCAAATCACAACTTAACAGAAACAAACCAGGACAAAGGAACCAGCAAATAGTACTAATGCATCACATTCACATGTAGTGCAGATATCAACATCAGAGCATCTCAGGTAGGCACCACTTGAATAAAATGACAACATAAGGAAAGGAAATCTGAACCATCGTGTCTACTACAAGGTTAACTTGATGTAAAACTACAACTACAGTGACCAAAGAATTTATAATTCAGTCTAGATAAACATGAGGTAAAATAACATTTCGAGGTAATAACAAGCAGAGCCCACGCTTGCAGGTGTCCTAGGATAGTAACAGCATCAGAATAGATCAAGCATAGCAGATAAATGAAAAAGGTATTGTGTGACAAACTGAAGATCTTAGAGAAAGAGACACACCTGTATAAAAACCCCTGTAAAATCTAAGTTAGGTCCCAGTTTATCCAAACCCCTGTAAAATCGTAGTGATTTATGGACTGCCAATTCCTTGAATGAACCCAGAACTAGTCGATCCTAAAGATCACAATAGAGTATTCTGCAAGAAAATTACAGTCCCTGATCCCAAAGAAACTCTATGGCAGTTGTATCAGCGTAAGGAATAGAATTATACAGACAATATCCTGACAGTGGCTACACAAAGGTACAGATTCTTCTCAGAAATTTCACAGTATGTACAAAAGCTAGCAGGACTTTTGTGAAGTTTCAACATAAAAGTTTGTGGAGTTTCAACATAAAAGTTTGTGGAGTTTCAACCTAAAGCATAAATCAGTACCTTGCCCAATGGATGGTTTCGAAACCAGTCATGATTGCCTAGTACCCAGGCTGTCACAAATCCTGATATCAGCTCAGCTGCAATATAGTAACAATCATGATCACACAAACAAGTTCAGAACTTACAGTCACTTGCTAATACATTGGTAATGGTAATCCAAACTATATATAGGTAACCAGTAAGGTATTATCTAGCTGCTAGCAGCAAGCTAAATGAACTGTATCATGAAAAGGCACTTCACTCAAAAGTGAATTGATTCTTAGCTACTGTTGCTGCTCACCTGAGATAAGAGCCAAGCTGCTGACGTGCTGTTGCCCACCTGCAGAAAATGGAGGAAAAATGAAAGTGAGCACGAAGGAATATAACTAAAGTGAGCACGAACAACTGCTTTAGCATCAGTCATCGAATGGTTGCTTTGGGTTGGTCTGTGCTTTAGCAGTATTTTCTGGTTGTGCCAAACATTTTATACAAAGAACACAACCAGTCAGTTCAGCAATATAACTAAAGTGAGCACGAAGGAATTAATAGAGGCAACCATTTCGCTTGCTACATGCTTTAGCAACACTTGCTTGTAGATTGGTAATTAGCATTTCACTGGAAACAGTCGTCAGTTAGCCTTCCATGTTGCAAAACAGATTTGTGACTTACAATTTCACTAGAAACAACCATTAATTACTAATTAGCACTATTGTTAGCTATGCTTGCTGCATGTCTCAATAATAGTTTCAGTTGCCGCATGGTTCATGGCAACCTCATGGCTCAAACCGCGCGCCTCCTTCAGGACACTACATTGGATCTAAAAATAGAAAGGAGGGCACACCAATGGAGCGAAGGGAGCGCATACCCGTTTGTTGATGTACTCGCCGTTGGGGTAGGGAGCCGCCGCTGGCAGATCTCGTCGCACGAGCAAGTTAGGGTGCTGCCGCCGTCAGATCTCGTCGCTCGAGCGCATGGGGAGTATCCGCCGGTAGACCTCGTCGCACGAGGGATGGGGGTGGAGCACTCTTGATGCGCCGCCACCTGCGACTGCATCGTCGGGCGCAGCCCTCCCGCCGTCGTCGCCGCCGAGTATCGCTGCGAGAGCTGGCTGCGCCATGGGCCAACCCACAGCCAGGGCGCTGCGCCGCCTGACTGCCTCCTAGTCGCGCCGCGCCGCGCCGCCGTCGCATCTTAGGGTTTCGATTCGAGGGACAGGGAGAGGGAGTTGGATGGGAGAGCAAGTCAGGAGCGTTGGTGCCTATGGGTCACGGACTCACGGACGCGAGACTTAAGACTTAACTGGGTTCCATAAAAATTTCGGGTCCCAGGCTGCTGCCTACGGTGGTTTGTCCGTGACGCGGGTCAACAGGAAGAGTCACCAATATATCTACATTTCGGTGACGCATGTAGACAATACTCGTCACTTCTCTTATCCGTGACGCGCTTTTGTTAAGAAGAGTCACCAATATGGCCTAATATCAGTGACGCGCCTGAGCAATACGCGTCACAGGTCTTATTCGTGACGCGTTTTCATAAGAAGAGTCACAGATATGTTGTTATTAGTGACGCGTCTTGTCCCTGGGGCATGGGCAACAGCTAATCAGTGACGTGTCTCATGAACCCGCGTCACGGATAGATTATTGGTGACGCGTTTTGTTTTTGTGTCACGAATTGTGACGTCACTGATAACCTTTTCTGGCATAGTGTTCCTTGATGAGAATTCTTTATGCAACAAAGTGTTTCTTGGATGGTCCAGCTGATCACAGATCCCCAGTACTAAGTTCATCAGAAGGTGACAGGTGTTGCGTTTCCAAAAGAACATAATGACTTAAACTAATATAAAGATAAGAATTCGGTTCGTGGAGCTACTAGATCGATCGTACAGATGCTATGCACGGATGATCCATTGTGAATCTGAGTAGCTTCGTTTTAGGAAACCAACGATGCTGCTGCTCAGAGAGTTGACCTTTAAACATTATTAGGTTGTGCCTCTGACCTTTGAAGCCTCTGACCAGTTCATTTTTTTTTAAACAACAGCCAATGATTGGTGCTATTTAATTCTGGGCGCGGCGTCACAAGAAAGAAACCATATCCATTGTTATCCTCATAGTTTTGGGTTGGAAGTCAGAATAATAATTGGTGGGAGGTTTGTATTTCTAACAAAAATGATTGTCATTTTAAATTCATTTCCACAACCACAACAAACAATGGGCGACTGGCTTAAAACTTAGTATTTGAATCTTTCATGAGGTGGTCTAATGCACTGTGTGGTGTTAGTGTCATTATTGCGATCAAGCGCGTTGCATTTGCAAGTCAATGCATTTTTTTCATGCGTATAATTTGCAATCATGTATCTATTTTAGGTTCGAGGTTAAAAATAACTCTTTCCCATTTTCGTATTGTCAACTATATAAGCAGGTCACTATCACTACTATGGCCAATTAACCGACACGTGCCACATGATACCATCATCATCATCTTGTGCCGTACGCATTTCAAGTGTTTGAAACTATGAACTCTTCCCCAACACTGAAAGTAAAGTGGACAAGCTGTTAAATTTTTTTATCATATCATATCATATCCATAACAGTTCTACACGACTCCGTGCAAGGTAAGTCGGGAAACTAGAAGAGGTAAGTCGGAAAAACTAGCAACCTATAGTAGCAAGAAGCATACCAAAGCTGACTAGCAATAATGAAAAAATCGAGAGAAAAGAGAGTAGGCTGACGACAACAATGTCTGTCCATGGTTTGGTAGCAACCAGAGAGCACTAAATCTTCGCTACTTTGGCAGCAGATAGATAAAGCTTGGAAAGGTATTTCCCTGGTTATTGCGTCTTGTCTTTTTCAGGCTTCAAATAACAGATGTCATGAGCTCTAGAGTAGAGTAGCTAGCCAGGGACAGCGAAGGAGATTCTACGATATGTTAGGTGACTGATAATGTATTTGTAGCCTGATTCGATGTCCAACTTTCTTTTATATATTAGATTAGATAAACGTCAGTTAACAGGCCGCAATTAGCCCACGCCTGCCATATGACGACATAACCATTTCGGCATTCTCTCCATTTACATGGCCGCGGTATTACTAAATTCAAATCCTCTCCAAACACGCAAATTAAGTAGGCATCAAGGGTATTTTTTTTTGTAATGATTTATGCTGTTATACATTTTGTACAGGAATCCGTGAAAGGTGGGCTCTGGTGCGCAGCCTAGCGTAGCCAGCATGCCAAAACTGACCGACCGCTGGGGGAGGTATACTGAGGCAAACAGAGGATGGCAATGGCAAGCAACGACAAGGATGCCCATGCCATGCCTTGTTCCTTTCTGCCCTCACTTCGTCTGTCCCTCTCCCAGCGAACCTCCCTTGCTACCAGCCAACAAGGCCCCAAGAGCCAAGAGTGCTGCGACCTCTGCGCTGCTCCGGCCTCTCGCTGAAAGCAGGGGAGATATTTGCCGTGGCTGGTTCGTCGATGAATCGTCCTACAGTTAAAGTGCGTTGTCTGTTGTCAGCTGCAAAATCATCCTTTCTTGTGAACCGATGATCTGATCCTGCAGAGCAAGACCTGGTACTGGTAGAAGGAGACGAGAGCATGGGGAGAGATTCCTTCGATCCCCGACTGATCTGCGCGCATGCTTTTGGAAAGACAGAAGAGTACTGTGCCTACATATGCACGATCGATCTCATCTGACTCACTGATTGATTGATGCCTGCTTGATCAACGGTCACATGCATGAGGCACAACCACCATAACCTTCCGATACTTTCAGACTCAATCATCATCGCTGGTCTACTCTACTGCGACCATGGCGTTACTGTTATCCAAAGGAGAAGATCTAGGATCAATGGCCACGCTTCACTGGCCAATCACCATTGCATGCCCCACTTGCAAAGATATTCACGGGATGGGAGGCGGTTAAAATTATTGCCTTATTGGCAATAATTTGCAATTTGCACACGTCTTTCCGCATGTGAGCGTACGTCTCTGACTGTGATCAGGTTTTGCCATGCCCGGCGAACCAGGGCGGCCCGCGGCAGCACCGGAAGGAGCAGGGTGGCCATGTGCACGGCTTGCCCAGATGGAGCGGCTTCTTTATTAACGGCGACAAAAGGGACAAGGAAACGGGTTGGTCAACTCGATCGGCGCAACCGTCTTGCATCCGTCTGCTGAATCTATCTCGATGTGCCCGGGCAAGCAGCTAGCTCGCTGCAGCCAGTTGCCATGCCAAAGCTGTGCTAGCTCGAGTGAGTGAGCGTGACGGGCAACGGTAGCGCACGAGACAGAGAGCAGAGGGCGGCCACACGGGTCCTGCTTTGAGTTTTATTTTTTCGTCCACAAAGGTTATATATGATAAAATGTAAAAACATCACACAAGTCACCTTTCATCTCAACGTGTGAACTGTGACGACCAACTCCTTCTCTGAGTCGTACAGTATGCACTACGTACGTTGCACTTGCCCTAACTAGTGGACCGGCGACTTCCTTCCCCTGCTCTGGCTGCTGCTAGCCTGCTACTGGCTCACAAGTCACTGGTGGCTCACTGTACGTGAATCATCATTTGTAACTTGGCCTTCGCCGTAGTCGTCACATGTGGCTACTGGTGCCAACAACACCCTATCTTTGGGGCAAAGCTATGGTCGCTAACCACACGGTTGCTACATGTTTGGTCTTGCTGATCCAACCCCTCCAAAAAGGCTGTTCGTCCATCTTGATGCAATTTCTAACTTGAGGCGTGGCCCGTTACTGTCACTCTTTTCTATGGAGCCATTATACAAGTCAGACGACGACGTACTCAGCCAGCCTCACGCACACGGCACACCCACAACCTTACCACAAAAACTCACGTGGGTACTGTACATCTAACCAAGATACTATAAGAAGATGCTTACAGGTTAGTGTCCCGTAGCACCGGTATGTCACTAGTGATTTGATGCTTAGTAGCTAGTAGGCATCTTCTTATAAGGCCCTCCACAGCGTTGCGCTTAAGTAGCGCCTAGAATGGAGAGAGAATATCAGAGAGTTACTCCTACCACTGCAGCGACTAGTTCCAACTTTGAGTGACGCTAGAAAAACCAGGAGCGGCGCAAGTACGTGCTCCGGTTCCAACTTTTTAAATAACTATAATAAAACTACTGTAGTAGATTCCTTTGAGAGCAGCAAGAGAGCACCGATTGAAACATATGTGACGGAGAGAATAAATTGTTTATAGCACTTGTGGAGCCCACATAGCTAGATAGCACCGGTTTCTATCTTTTTGCACACTGCAGCTTTCTTTAGGTGGTGCTTGGTTTGCTATGCATGGCCCCACATATTTCCTGGCTGCACTTGCACATTGTGGAGGGCCGGCCCTCCACAATGTATGGCTTAAGTGATGCCCAAATGAGAGAGAGAAGATTCAGGAGTCACTCTTCAACACTGCAACTAGCAACGCCAACTCCGAGTGGTGCCGAGAAAACTGGGAGCGGAGCAAGTACTTGCTCCGGTGCCTATTTTTGCTATGGAGAGAGAAATAGAGAGAGAGCAGTGGTAACGAGGAGAGCATGCAGCAGCCTTTTGCTATAAAAGTACCATGCATCGACTATTCTTGGCACCACAAGTGGTGCTTGTACACTGCGGCTGAAAATTGGATCAAGCATTACATCTACGTGGCCTGCTGCTACAGTTTTAAGCACTACTCACATTGTGGAGGGCTAAGGGCGCCTGTAGATCGATGTGTATCAGGTCCACGTGAACCATATCCATGTTAGACTTTTTCCAAAGCAGGAGAAACAACCCATACACCATGCTCAAATTGTGCGGGGGCAAGCATGGGTATTATTTATATATTTTACCCTGAATATATATTTTTCATGTTCTTTAATGAAATAATTGCAGTAGGCTTGACAAACACAATAGCTAGCCAAGCTAGGGCAGCTAGTAGGCTAGCGTCAACATCTCGAGAGGGCCGGGATTCCACGAATATCCCTATGCTAGCTAGGCCTTGTTTGGATGGTAAAATGTTAGAAAATTCCACGAATATTCCTATGCTAGCTGGTTTGTCAACGAGTACCGTTTTGGCAACAGTTAGTATACTTATTACTATTAGTCGAAATTACACTATCATGTTTTTTTGTTTGAAACACAATAATTTCACTTTTTTTTCTATAGCCAGTTGCATTGCGTATCATCATTTATGTTTTATAATTGCAAGTTGCAAATCAAATTTTCTTATCTTTTTCCCGTGTATCGATCGTCATGGTATTCTTTTCGGCGAAACGAATAGGGCCGGACTTCGGAGAGACTCTCTGTCATGGATCATAAATCAATTCTTAGAGTTATCTTAAGTAAAAACATTAGCTTGACCAAATTTATTGAAAAGAGCACCAAGATTTATGAATATGAATTAGTATCGTTAGATACAACACATAAACTATATTTTTAATAATACATTTGTTTGTGTCACAAACATTTATGCTTTATACTATAACTTTGGTCAAACATAAGAAATATTAATTAAGAGAAATCTAAAATCAATTTATTCTTGGAGTACCTTTTAGTGCCCTTTATTTCACTAATGACTCAGCTAAATAGTGAGCCACGAGAATGTTTACAAACTGCGGCGGTAGAGATCTCACTGCACACATTCTCGAAGAAAGGTGAGTTAGAAGATCTAGAGATCTCAAGCATTTTTACTTGTGTAAAGACTTTAGTGGTGTTTAGTTGACCTATTTGTCTGTGTTACGAACACTAAAAGATTCATACTAATATACAAAGTACTTTGAGATATATCTCTTTTTTTGTAACAGAGGTAGGCCAGTTAGATGTAGATTTGGGTTATTTTTACCAATGTTTGAGGTGGTGATTAGATTTGGATGAAGATTTTGGGTGTTGCTTTAGATTATTTATGATAATAGCACATGTTAATTTATAAAGATTAGGCTGTTGCACTATATTTTTATAATGCACAAAAGATTGTCTTATTTTAGTCTATTTTTATAATGGCACATGTTAAGTTGAATTCTAAAAGCTAGCTTTTTAAAATCTCATAGAATCCAAATAGATAGGATAATAGTTTTTTGGCACTGCAAAAGCGGTAACAAATGACGGCAGGGTGAGCCGATGGATGGCTATATATAGCTAATACCTCTAGATGTTAATGTTAAGTTTGCACATGTGAAACACAACACCCTTTTTCTACTAGGGTACATTTCTATATGTGCGGTGCACCTCCCTGAGTCCCGAGTATGATCGTTCTTTTTCTCGACACATCACGAGTTCACGACGACCGTGTGCGCGGATCGGATAGGCGCACTTGGAGTCGCCAGCCGCGGCGATCCGCAGATACATCGATCTGTCCGTTTTCCTTTCGCCTTCACGCTACGTACGCCGGTGCTTTGCGACTCGGTGCGTCGTAGGTCAATCAAAGCTTTAGTCACCAAGCCCAAAAGCCAGTCGATCGCTTTGGCCATCATCATACTTGTTTGTGCGGTGCGGGCGGAGGTCGCTTAGCCTGACACGCGTTGGTGTTGGCACGGACAACCGGACCCCAGATATGCTTCCTCCTGATTCCTGAAAGAGCAGCCGTCTCCGGCGAGCCTGTTCCCAGTTGGATAGTTTTACCACTAGCCCGCCCGGCCGGGTCACCTGCCCACGTCCGTAAAATGAACACGGCGGCGGCGCATCGCCGTCCGTCCCTTATCTCCGAGGTACTCCTGTTACTAACCTCCATCGGGCACGTCTCACTCGCTCCACAGGACTGCGCCGCCGGAAAAAGAATCCCCGGGTCAGGGCTGGATGGCTGAATCTGAATGGAGTTCAGAGATACGGCCGGTATCGTGGCGTCCTCTCGTCGATCGCGGCCGACGTCTAGCCCCAAATAATTGTGCCCGGGCCCGGCCGAGGGACCGGAGTATCGGACAGAATCCGCAGGGACGGATGGTTCACTCCGGGTTCCGATTCCCCCGTCGGCCGACGAACAACGAGCGACTGCGAAGTGCGAAGCTGCTCGTGCAGGGGCCCCAGCGGATCAGCTTGCTGCGGCTGGCGTGCGTTCATGCACCGCACGTGCACCTTTGACTGCTGATTATGGACAAAGAGCTAGCGAGAGACTGTTTCAGTGACCGGTGAGAAAGGTACTGGCCTGCTTTTTGCTGTGCATCATCAATCAGACATCACCGCGGGCTCGACTGCTTTCACGTTTCACTCGGCTTTCCACTCGACTGCTTTCACTCGCCTTTCGTTGGTCCTCCTCTCAATTCTCAAAGTCACGGGGGAAAATTCAGATGGCAAACGCAAGGTTACTATTTTTCAAAACACACACACGCGCGCGCTCGCGCACGCACATGGTTGCTGATGATGATTTTTATAACTAGATTTCCATTCCGCTTCCAAATTGTAATTTTTTAGCTTCTATTTCACTCAAAATTCTTCAGCCTTAATGAGTTTTCTATTAGGAAGAAAATAATATTATTCACTTCATCTCAAAATAAATGATGTTCTAACTTTATGCAAGTCAAATCATTTATTTCTGACCAGGTTCATAAAAATATTGATACTTTTCAATACTAATAAGTATTACTAGATCTATGACCCATTATTATTTTTTATGTTATACTTGCCATATGTAAAGGTTTATACTTTCCGCTAAAATTTTGGTCACAACTAAAATTAACAAATTGACCAAGGACAAATTTACAATATCGATTATTTTAGGATTAAGGAGTAATATTATATACGTGCCATAAATCTCACTCTCTAATTTTTTGGCCACTCTACATTACGAAAGACATAGTGTATGTTTGGAATGCAGGAACATCCCAAAAACCACACAGAAGTTTCATATGAACCAGTTTAATTTCGCAGACAAATGTCATGTCATAAGAGTGTTTAGATGGCTAGATGCCGACCACATATTGTGTTGCCACAGTTGTGGGCATGTCACTGTTTCTCTTGCTGCTGTTTGATTCATATTTAGGTGAAGACAACCATGAGGAGCACTAAACTCAATCGCAGAGTGTGGCGAAGTATTTCGGCGCCTAAGTTGCAGCGGCGCCGCAACTTGCTGCAACTGTTGTGTGGCTTGCCATAGCTCGGAACCAAACATCCTCTTATTTTCTAGAGTTATCAACTTGTCATGCCCATTGCTACCAGGTTGACCAATGAACTCTTGGATCCAATGTACCCACTCCGTCCCTTTTTTAATTATTGTTTTCGCTTTCCGATAAGTCAAGTACACTTAAATACTTTATTTTGAGCAAATGTATATAATAAGTGATAATTATTTAGGGACAGAAAGACTGCTGCGATCATATGAACTTTGTTAATCGTTTACCGAATGTCGACGGAGCAACGGTGCGGGCGCGGGACGACTGGACAAACACAAGCACTGTTGCCGGTCGACAGCCGACTATAGATAGCTCCATTCGCGTATGGCCCATAGTATCGTCCCTTGTGCAAGTGTCTCCCGTGACCGCGAGAGCTCTCCGCCCACTTGTGGATTGGGACATTGCGGAGCTAGTCAAAGTCGCCGGGCACTTTCGTCCCTGCCCAGCCCATGTAGGCCGGTGTGAATTCGCCGGTGTCACCTAACAAGTGACGATTAGCTCCAAATAATCCCAGGCCACACAGTGCGAGCTGCCCTGCTCCCTGTTGTGACACCATCGATCGAGCGAGACGCGGACAGTAGAGCGACAACGTTCACCGGAAGCAACTGGCCGGCCGGGCTCGCTAGGATGCCACATGCCAGGGGTAAGACAGAGTGAACAGGACGACGGAGCGCGCCACGGCCCGCGGTGGAGAGCGGATACGGCAGTTGCATGTGTCGATCGGAGGCCCATCGAGTCCGCCGTCCGGAGAGAGCTTCCTCCTTCGTGCCGGGTGTGCCGCTACCTTGTGACCGATCATGGCTTTGTGTACGAACGTCAGTAGCCTTGACACGTTTGAAGTTGCAGCGGAAGAGTAGGAGCACCTACCATCCTTTGTGTGCGTCCGTCGTCCGCGGTCCGCCACCGGCCGGCACCTAGTATGAGTACTAGCCAACACCCCTCTCGATACGTCTCACTCGATAGACAGTTTGAAGGCAGTACGTACGGGCATATCACATTTCACGGGTAGAGATGGATGTGGATATCCACGTATCCGAAACATCCGTATATCCGTATCCATTCTGATTGTGTACGTAAATATCGGCACGGACAAATCCCGATTGACGGCCTCACTGTCGGAGTCACGGGCAAGTGGATATCAGAGAGATACGGTCGGGTATACGGCCGCGTCGGTGATGCAATCACACGGCCTCACGGGAACGTGCACAAGTGTGACGTCTGCGACTGCGCGATACCGAGGGCGTCTCCAACGATTGTACACATACCTACGGCGCGGCGTAGATGACTCCCTGCTTCACGTAGATGAATGGACATGAATTGGCTTCTCCTGCGTGCAATTAAGCCCGCCTCTTCAAATTTCAACGACGGGTTTGTGTGGATTTAGGTAATTTTAGATTTTAGAAACCAACCATATACCGATATACGAATACGGGTTAACCGGTTTTTGGTTCGCCGTGGCAGTACTGCAGTAGCCATCTAGAGACGGGGAGATCGAGCCGGACGGGACAAAGCGAGGCGTTCCGAGTCTCGGGCGGTCTCGATCACCAAATCGCCATCAACAGAGTGAGCGTGAGGGAGGGAAGGGGACACGGGAGTCTCCGGGCGTGCACGGACAACGGGAACCGCGTGACGGCGACGCTGGCTGCGCCCATCCTCTGCTTCAGTTCCCGGCCGTTTCGCCTCCAACCAACGTGTCCAGACCCACAGGCTACACTGTACTACAGGGCGAGGCGACGAAACGAAATTGAGATGATACTTCGTTCCGAATTCCGATTCCCATCGGCGCGGCATATGCCTGCTGACCTGATCGGCTCTGCTGCGCCACACGTGCACCTTTGACTGCAAGTGTGACTCTTCTTCAACAGTGACGGTGATGCAGGACAACAGGGCTCGTCGTGGCCGTTGGCGGCTGCGTCGTTTCGTAGCCGTTCCAGTTGGATTAATGGTTTCTTCTTGTAAATAAAGATCTCTAAATCAAAGGATAGTTATTACAGTAGTTGGTATATTTAACTGTATTCCGTATTCATTCCAACCTGGTACAAGTATACATACTTCGGCCACCAAATTATTTCCATGATTTTTTGAGAGGAAAGTATTTTCCGTGATTATCCTGGTAGGAGAGAAGTTGGGCCAGCGGGCAATGGACCTTGTTGGGCCATCGGACGACGAGGAAGTTTGATTTTGGATAGAAATTGTAATGTTCTGGGCTGAACGGGGCTGACTAATCAGCGAACATTCACTAGAATGAAAATGAGCGAACACTTTCAGACATCCCGCAACTTTTCTTTTCTGGCAAAAAAAAATTTCCGCAACTTTCCTTTTTGGAAAGTTTTCTACTTTTGGTAAAAAATCCAGCGCATAACTTTCACCTGTAACTTAGATGTCTAACTTATGTATATAACTTATACATATAAATTATGTGATCTAAAACGTTTATAACTTATGCTCATAACTTATAAATTATAACTTAAACTCTAGAACATTTCTAAGTTATTCTCATAAGTTATAAATTTAACTTATTACATGAAAACTCATAACTTACAATATTGCATAGTTACAATCTAACTTATACACATAATTTTTACATATAACTTAGACACCGGAACATAAAAAAAAAACTTATACATACAATAGCTGGAGCATAGAAAAAACATGAAATTTTTTTCTTCGAAACATATCCAAGTGGGATCTAGTTTTGTTTGTCTCATTGCGTAGAACACTCCGCACAAACGAATTTAAAAATAGATACACGGTTCGAAATTATATCAAATTAAAATAAATGATTTCTTTTTTTTTTTGACCTCGGGCGATGACAGTGAAACAACGCTTCTGGGCAAATGTCCACCAAAAATGAATTGCGGAGCACGGAGGAGTAACGGACAACATAGCGTTCGCTAGTAAGGAATCTAGTGAACGATCGCTTAAATGGATTGGGGGGCTAAACTCAGAAATACTTTGTCATTATTTTTGAGACCTTGTCATACATCCATATGTGCACTACAAGCACAAAACATTAGCCAACAATAATGGATATTCAACTGCATACACTTAATACAAGCAAGTTCACTTCTAATCTAATTACATAGTAGCAATCCCCTTTTCCTAATCCCCAATGAGAAAAAAAACTATTATTTTAGGGGTCTTGTATCTGCAGGAGTTCCCCAAACCCAACCTCAATAAGAACAAATATTGTTATTCCCTCAAATTATAGTCTCCCACCCTTTAATAAAGGGGAGACCTCTCCTCTCCTAATCCACTATTGTTCTTATTGAGATTGGTTTTCTCCTTCTGCTAGAGAGAACACCTCTAAAATCTCAAAACACATTTTGTATCTCCCTCAATAACTAGTTTTTTTTTGTTGAATTTTCTCCTATTCCTGGAGATGCTCTAGTCACCCCTTGGGATTGAAGGGGACTAAACTACTTTGGTCCTTTTTTGGTGAGGGTGTTTGGCATTCTACCAAATGAAAGTTATGGTATGGACAATAGACTCCATGCACTTAAGTGAGACAAGGACGGTAGGCAATTGATGCAGGCTTCTTTAGGAACGGCGATTTTTGACGATATGGTGCGGTAGCCTTATAAGTACTCCCTCTATTTCGGAAAGGATGTGAATCATTAGAGTACATGTAAAATTATGAATTTGCCCCTTGTTACATGTTTTTTGAGATATAATTTGAACCTCAGGATTATATCCTTGCTGGGGACGGGGTGAGTATATAATTTTTCTCCACACAAGCGGTTAACCAAATCACGATCACCACAGGACAGGACGATTCCCATCACCTTATACCAAAAAGGGTTTTTTTTTTCTTTGAATTCCTTACCAAAAGCCGCTCTTTTTTTTAAAAAAAAAACATACCAAAAGTAGCTGTAGCACCCATTTTCTTTCAACAGCATGAATGTCCTGGGTCTAGGCCCAGGCCCGTTTAATTGTTTACTCAGGAATGGGCTGACGGTCACCAAAACTGCTGCTCCAAAACAGACAACATGCTGAAGGCCCGAATCCTTCATATCCCATGGATGGAAAATATGGCCCGTTTCTTTCCTTTTCGGCCAAAATAAATTTGTTTTATAGCAGCTGAAAATAAATAATTCCTGAGCACCTGTAACCATAACCTACATCGGTAGGGCCCTCCAGGTTTCCGTTTAGGGCAACAACTAGGTTCTACGCAACAGCCATCAGACGACTGAGCCTTTCTCTTGCATTGGCAGTTTCTGCCCGAATCTTCTTTTGGGCATTTCCGGTCAATTCCAAAAGATAACCATGAACTCATGATCTATCCTTGCGCCTTGTTTAACGAGGAATTTATAATCCCTATCACTTGACTATCTCATATGAATATGATATAGAGTCATCGCAATCATCGACGTAAAATGGAGTCATCTGGTTGTCCCCATTATTGTTATTGGGGGTTTTTCTTATGTTTCACTCTCATCTCATCTAGTATTTCCTTGCGATTGCCGTCTCTTCCAGCTCGCCAACAGCTGGTCTTTCTCTGTTGTATACGCACAAGCTAGCTGTACTCGATTATTTATTATTTTTCCTTTGTATTTTTTTAAAAAAACATTGGAGTAGTATATGAAGCCGCCCCAATTTCGATTAAGACCCTTTTTGAATTATTATCTGCTAATAGTTAGTTAGCAAATAACTCATCTAATATTAGGGGCTACTCCTCTGTCTCAAATTGTAAGTCATTCTAAAAATTTTGAAAAGTCAAAGCATTTCAAGTTTGATCAAACTTATATGATAAGATAATAACAATTAAGATACCAACTAAATATCAATAGATTTTTCGTTGTTTATATTTCTCATAGTATATCTATTTGATGTCATAAATCTTTATTATTTTTTCTATAATTTTGGTTAAACTTGAAATGCTTTGATTTTTTAAAATTCTTGAAATGACTTTTTTTTAGGGTCAGCAGGGGAAGTCCCTACTTGATTTTTTTTATATAAAAGAAGACAGGCAGACAGAAACTAACAAACCAGAGGAAGCAAGGGGGAGGAGCAGAACTAACTAACCTAGCTAACAGGGTACAAGGCCAAAAGACCCAAGCAAAAAGAACAGAAAACCTAATACAAAAACTAAAGGAGCAGGAGCAACTAAAGGAGGAACTAGGAGAAAAGAAACAACAAGAAAAGGTAAAGAAGAGAAAACAACTACACCCTGGGGAACACCTGAAGAATCCATAAGGACAGGGGGGTCTTGATACTTGCTTTGGCCTTGATACAAACCAAGGTCAATTCTTCCTTGAGCAGGAGCTTCCACCTTTGAAAACTACAAGGTTGTTGGTCGAAGATAATTCCATTTCTTATTTTCCAGATGCACCAACAGGCCGTGATCATTATTTCCCTGAAAATTATATGTCCAAAGTTTCTTCTTGCTTCAATTAGCATGTCAAGAGGCTGCAACAATTCAATCCAATGGACATGTAAAAAATTCCAGCAATTTCTGCTGAAAGAGCAGCCAAAGAAAAGATGGAAGAGATCCTCTTCTATGCCACTATTGCAAAGCACACAAGTGTAATCATCCAGATTTCTATTTTTTCTTCTCAGGAGGTTCCTGGTATTAAGTCTGTCTCTCACCAATAGCCAAAAGAAAAATTTGTGCTTTCCCAAGTTGCTTGCAGCCCACAGCCACCTGAAGATAGGTGAAACCTGAATTGAACCTCTCAAACTGTAATAAGCTCTGCTGGTACTGAACTGACTGCCCCAGCTGTATGTCCAGTTGTCTGACAGATCAGGATCCATGTTGTTATTGATCAGGAGATTTTCTTGTTCATCATCCATGTTGTTATTGATCAGGAGATTTTCTAGTTCATCCAGTTATAGCCACTGGAGTCAGAGGAAGATTAAAGATTCTGGAAGCTTCTTGGTTTTTCAAAAAAAGGATAGAGGACTTTGGCTTCTTGACAAAGGAGAAGAGATGTGGCAATCTGACCTTTAGAGTATTTCCACACCAATCTTCTAACTTTGTTTGGTTTGCAAACAGAGAAGCTTTTAAAATTACTGAATAATGAAATGACTTACAGTTTGGAATGGAGGAAGTACTATTTAATTTAGTCTAGCTAGTGAGACCATTATTATCCATAGGTCCAGCTAACCATTAACTATTTTATTAATTGTTCGTGTTTGAATTTAAAAGAGATAACTATTAACAAATAACTATATATCTATAGAGATCCCGGCAGACCTCTGTTACCTTGTTCTTGGCCGGCGTCTCCAAAGATCATCGCCGTCATCAGTTCAATCCTGAAGCTCCACTACACACCTACAGAGTTACCTGGGGCATGAACGCATGGACATGGCATAAACAATGTGATATAGGAGCAATAATTTACATTGTCGTGGTCACAGATGAGTATATTTCCGGTTCCCTGTCGGGGAACGTCCCTGTTGCCATCTCATACACACGTATCGTTCAATGATTCGGGCGCAGTGTCTGTCTCTTTAAACTTTTTATTACCTTGGCATCTGCAGCCGGAAACAACAACATGAAATTTATCTATATATATCTCCGTACTGCGATCGGGACACATTTCGAAGCTTGCGAATTCACTTCAGAAACTAATTGCCGTGGATTTGGATCCCAGCACATCGTCGCCACGTTAGCACTGAATTTGGAAAATACAATACAATGGACGACGCTTGCTTCTATCCATGAAGTAACATGCCACACAAATTTAACTAAGGGCCCCATGTCACATCGTGGAGATTAAACAACATTTGATGGAGGCTGCTCACCTGAGATTGACAGCAACGCCCAAATGTTACGCTGGATTCCATCACGTCCGGACAATAATGGGGAAAAAAGGGGGGACAGATTCTGTGTACGTCAAGAACCAAAGGGCACACAGTCTGCTATGTTATCACTTTCGTCGTTCCTCTAGAAGTAATGCAGGGGAATGAGGATGGGGAAAAGGTGTGCTCTTAGTAAATCTGGAGGTCCTGCCGTGGTGCACATTGGCAATTAGCTTACGTCATCTCCTTTGAATGATATATAACTTCATGAGAAGAAAATTTTATCTTGGTGTGGTTGGTTCAGTTCCCTAACCAACAGTCTGACTAGCAAAACAACCTAGGCTACCCTAAACTGTACTGTATGTAGCCAATACAAGCGATCCTTTTTTGATTGCCTGTTGATAAGGTTAAATTGGCTATATCTTGTTTGGTTGTCAGGCATGTTTGGGGGTGCATTCACATCATCTTTGCTAATGCTAAAGTGAGCTTAACTCCACCTCTCACTATGCATGACATCATCTAATCATTTTTTTTTGAAGCTACACTCCCATCGTCAACACTCACAAATACTATGACCTCTTAATTGAAAGACCTACAAAGTAGCTATAACCTAATTGAAAAAAGTCCCAACTTCACTAAGCGAAGCATTTGGTCAAATAGGTTGTGAGCACTAGCATACCGTTTTATATTATGGAGCACTCATGATTTCACACAACATATGCCCACCATCTCCTAGGAAAAGGAAGAGGTTTTCATCGTCATCGACGTCATATGTGTGATCTTGTTTAGCGAGAACAACAAGAGGGAGAGGAAGTTTTAGCGGATAGGCTCTGGCAATGTGTGCAACAAGAGGCATTACCCTACACGTGTGTCCAACAAGGGACACAAATGCCATGGAAGAAGGCACCTTCAATAGCTCCAACATCTTCTCCAAACCAATCACCCATTATGCACTGGATCCTCCTCGCCAAAACAGACAAGAAAGCAAAGAACTGTGGTGGCTCTTGAACTTCATCTCGCATGGTGGTGTTTGCGTTCTGAGTCCTTAACATCTATAGCAAAGAACCATTTTTTTATTGAATAAATCCCAAGGACAATATATCTCTTGCACAAGTGCATAATGAAGCTCCTTTGACGTCAATCAGGCCACATCGGTCTATAAAAGCTATAGATCTAATTATTATGATCCATAGATGTATCTTTTGACTTTTCAACAAACATAAGGTATGGTTAATCGTTTAGGCATATAGTCTTTTGGCTTTGCTTCCATAGAAAAAGCTACTTCATCATCTATGTTAGTGACACCAACTCTCAAATGCTAAAGAAACCATGATGGTAGTGAGAAACACCATCCACCCACTGCCCGTTATTATTGTTCACATTGTATCACCTCAACAATTTTTTTTTTATCATTTTTCTACGTCGAAGATGAAAATTCATGTGGTCATTTGGCTATTCCGTAAACCTCTAGAGTTGAGGTTCTACTTGGCAACTCTACATCCAAGCAGTTAAAGTAAATAAGAAAATCCAAGCAGTTAAACTAAATAATTAACAAAGTTCCTTATACATTGTGTTTCTTTAGGTTCACAAAACTTTCATAAAAAAATAGGTAGAAGATCACTGAACACGGATGAAAGGTGAATGTATTCTTCCTTTCTCGATTAGTTCTCTCATCATATGCTACATGATTGAGATATGCCTACCATACCACTTTAAGAATAGTCTATCTCTTACACATAGGTCTAGTTTTCTTTTACATTGTCAGAGCTGTAGCACGTGCTAACAATAGTGTCACTCTCTATCTATTCTTCTGCTTCGACTGGGCTTATCTACCCTTTGTTTCGACTTGGCTCATGCATATGGAGCATATTTTCGTATGCTTGACATGGAGCATATTTCTCTATGCTTTGACATGGAGCATATTTTTCATATGCTTGTGCTTGACATGAAAGCGCTACGTGTTGTAACCATACCAGCTCTTACTTTCCTACGATTTTACAAGTCATGGTCCATCCAATATTTCCTGAGCGCACTAGAGGACAAGACGTTTACTGCTGAACACGTTTCGAAAAGCTCCCATAAGATAAACCAAAGGTGTAGATGAAAAAGGTGAAAAAAGGCTCCAAAGACGAGGAGGGAAAAACCCACGTCAACCAAGCCACGACGAGAGCCAATCATTCATTCTTCCCTGCCGGCCCAAAGAACCAGCACCTGCAGTCACTCCAGCACACATTTCAGTGCAAAGACCCAAAGACGAGGGACGATGTAAGGAGAAAAACGAGGGAGGAAAGGAGGAAAACGAGCTGCAACACACTGGGCACTGGGCAGGCGAGGCGAGGAGAGTGCCGCAGAAACCAACAAAACAGGGCGTAGGCAGGCGCGCACACACGCGCCCCAACAGCCCCCTTTCCCTCTCCGCTCACTCCTCCCAGCTGGAGAGAGCGAGCTGAGCTGAGCAGAGCCCCCTTCACACCAAAAATTTCCTCTTCCGCCTCGCGCCGGCGGCCGGCTGGGTGGGTCCCGGCGGATGGGCTCGGTCGCCTCGCGGGGCTAGGGTTCGGTCGGTCGGTCGTCTCGCCGGCGGCGGCGGCGGCGTCGAGGGCTCGGCGCCGGCGCTGCTCGCTCTCTCGCTCGCTACCTCGCTCGCGAGCGCTAGGGTTCCCCCGGAGCCATGGTGCTGCAGCGCTTCTCGTGGCCGTACGGCGGCCGGAGCGCCTCCTTCTGCGGCAGCTTCACCAGGTGAGCTGGGAAGGCGGCGTCTTTTCCCCTATGCTTTTGGCCGTCTGGGTTGGTTGGCCTCGGCGGCCGAGGGTGAGTGCGTGCGGAGTGTAATGCTGTTTCCTCGTCCCTGGCTCGTGTGTGCAGGTGGAGGGAGTGTCCCATGGGGCTGGTCGGGACCGAGTTCCAGGTCGTCTTCGATCTGCCGCCCGGGGTGTACCAGGTGCGTCGCGTCGCTGCGCGGATTGCTCTGCTGATTGGATTCATCTCGCGCTTTGCTCTGTCTGTGTATGCTTGGTTGATTGCTTTATTTCGGCCTTAGTTTCACTCTGTTCCACTGATGCTTGTTAGTACTACTCTGCTCTGGCTAGATAGGTGCTAGGCCTCGTGGTTCTCGGCTGGTATGGTATCCTTCTACGTAGAAGAAAGCCTTTTAGTTTGCACGATTGGCGTTACTGTGACTTGTTACTTTCCATAGCTGTCTAGAAACGAGCTTGGTGTGGTTTCGCTTGCATATCACGGCCAACTAGTTTCTCCTATGGTTAGGGGCTTAGGGGGTGGCAATGCATCTACGGTTAGTTGGTAGTTGTGGCAGGTGGGTGTTGTCGTGTTGCGGTTCTGGGCGGCGGTATAAATGTGTCGCTAGAGTGATGATCCTTGCGCACGTAAGCGGGAAATGCGGTCAGTTCTTGTCAATTGCTATTCTATTTCTGTACAAACTGCTGTACCTACTGGATTTTGGTGTGGAGCATAACGGATTTTGTTTAGTAAACGCTGGGATGGTGGTCTTATGTGAAAGGAAATGACCATTGGAGTTAAGCATCTTGTACTCTTGTGATCTCATATACACGGATCGTGGGTGGTATCAGGCATTGTCAACTGTTGAACAGATGTATCCATAGCATGAAGTTGAACATTATCCATAGCTAGAGATAAAAGTGTTATAAATTCTATATCCTATAGTGGCAGACCTGGCATGGGTGTTGGAGGACAGCCCACGTTCCACTGTTTCTGTCTTTTCCGACAAGAGGTCTTGGCCATTACATAATGCCTGCTGTAAAGTTGAATGCCATCGCAGTTGTTGCATCAGAAAGCAGCCATTTAACACCATTGTAAAGTGAGTGGCGATTAAATACAGAGATACTTCTATCTCTAAGGTTTCTGTATTTATCATTTGTTTCCATGTGTCTCTCAGCCATTAATACTTTCAGTTGCAGTAAATAAATCTTGAATGCCCCTTAATTGTTGGCCTTACTTGGAATTATTTTTGCATATACCAGACGACTATTTTGAACTTGAAGTTGTTTTTCAATCCCAGCAATTGATAGGAAAATGATATATTTGACATATTCACGATGGATTTGTATATTTGATGTTTCACCTTTTCATCTATCAATGTAATTCTTGGACATAACATTGCACGCCACTTCCAAATTCACACCCTTGTTACTGTGAGTTCTGTCAGTTATGATGTTCAGTTGTTTGGTTGCATTCAATGGTTAGCAAGATATTTGAGCATGATACTGTACTAGTGCATATTTGCTGCACCAGTGCTCACTGCCCAGCTATTTTCATATGATATTCTGTTTCTCCTGTGTCATTTTCTGTGCCTAATACATTTATATGACCTTTTTGCGCAATTTAGTACCGGTTTTTGGTTGATGGTGTCTGGAGGTGTGATGAGACCAAACCCTTTGTACAAGATGAATATGGACTGATTAGCAATGAAGTGCTTGTGGAAAACAATGTACAACCTGTTGTGCAGCCAGAGCCTTCTATCAGAGGAACTAATGTGGATGAGGGTACCATTTTGACAACGGTATGTCTCAGAAGTTTGACATTATATTCCTGTGTTATCCATATTCCTGATAACTAATGGTCTGTTATTTACTGTGGCCTTAAATGAACAAAGATGCCCCCTGAACCAGGCGTGCAAATAGCAGTTTTCCGCCATATGGTGTCTGGAATATTATTACGCAATACCATATATGACGTTATTCCTCTTTCTAGCAAGGTTAGGTTTATTTCTTGCAAGTCAGCACTTCTCTTTAGACTATGTGAATAATCGGATTTCATATGAACATTTCAGTTAGCAGTTTTGGACACTCAGCTGCCTGTTAAACAAGCATTTCAAATAATGCATGACGAGGTATGTGTGTTACTGTGCTTGCAGAGTTGCTTCTAATGGTTCACTTTCCCTCTGTGGTGCTTGTTTGCTCTCACTTCAACTTTGCTCTGTTTTACCTTCATTATTGAAGATCTTTAAAGCTGTGCTAGTAATTATTTTCTTTATTAGAAGCAGTTTAATTTGTTTTCCTATTATGCTTTACAGTTTAAAAAACAACAAATCGCTCCTAGAAGCAGGCAATTCTTTTATCTGCACTGCATACATGGCATCACTTTAATAATTTAAGAATAACTTTGAACTTTTTGTGGCTCATAGGGTCTTGCTCTGGTTCCTCTTTGGGATGACCAGCAGGGAACCATAACAGGCATGCTCACTGCGTCAGATTTTGTACTAATGTTGAGAAAGGTGGGTGGAGTAAATTACTTTGTTTCTCCTTGAAAGCATTTTATGTTCTTACGGATTATCATTTGCTCTGCAGTTGCAGAGAAACATTCGAGTTATTGGCAATGAGGAGCTTGAAATGCATCCCATTTCTGCTTGGAAAGAAGCAAAGCTTCAGTTTTATGGTGGGCCTGATGGTGTTGCCATGCAGAGAAGGCCATTAATCCATGTACTTCTCCATATATTTTCTTGATTCTTTCCTTTGATTCGATGTGTAAGAGTTTTAAGATCATCACTTTCAAAATATGAAAATACGTTCTGTATGAAATTCTTGATATGGTCTCCAATATAATATTAAGCTTAATGCTATTTGTGTTAGAAAAATTACAAATCGTCTAATGTCTTGAAATAGGGATAAATAAATTGACACTATTGTCATCATTTACTCACAAATATCAAGTGATTGTAGGAAAATATAAATGATTATGACAAAACAACGTTGTCGATGAATCAAGATAAACATAGATATAATTATTTTGGAATATCATTTCCTTATAATTATTTGACATGCAGTTTGAGTTGTGTGCATTCCGTCATCTGTATTCTTTCACCTGAGTTTGTGTGTGGATGGGGGGTGGGGGGTTCGCATTGCAATAGTTTAATTTGAATGTTCTGTATTGATTGTAACTAAAGGTTTACAGTACATATTTTTTAAAATCTTATGGTCTTACATGTCTTTCTTCAGGTTAAGGATTCAGATAATTTAGTGGATGTGGCACTGACTATAATCAGAAATGAAATATCTTCAGTTCCTATCTTTAAGTGCATGCCAGATTCATCAGGGATGCCTTTCCTTAATCTTGCAACCCTCCAGGGGATTTTGAAATGTATGATATTGTTTTATGAGATTATAATACTGCTTCGTATTTGATTAATATGAACTGTGTGTTGAATTGTATGTTCTTTTTTTTTATCTTGATGATGTTTTTAGTTCTTTGCTCGAAGCTACAAGAACAGGCTGAAGGCTGTTCCATTTTGCACAATCAGCTTCTCAGTATTCCTATTGGTACATGGGCTCCACATACGGGGAGGTCAAGTAGCAGGCAACTCAGAACTTTGCTACTGAGTTCTCCTCTAAATACCTGCCTTGATTTTCTGCTTCAAGGTACACTGACATTCCAGATACAAGATTCATATTGATACTTTCAACTGATTCTTAGGATCATAAACGGCAATCACGAACTATGCAATCAACTAAGTATGTGATTAGTTCTTCTTGAATAAACGCAGAACAATTTCAGTTGAAAAGTGAAGGTATGAACTAATGTACCATGGAAAATACACAAAATAACACATGAGATGATCAGTAGGATCATGCATCACATCACTTTAGTCTCCATCTGTTACAATTTTCTTTACTTGCTACAGAAAATAATCCATTTTTTTGGTCCTGCTTAATCATACCTTTTAGTTGCTAAGGCAAATGTTCATTGGTTTTTAAGCTGTCAGTTTCCTGCAAAACTTGCTAAGTGTCACACCAAATTGTTGTTATTTTGCTCCAGCAGTGGCACATTAGGAAATGCATTTTTACTAGCCAATTAGAGAAAGTTAGTGAGCAACGCCATATCAGTATTTATGGAAGATTTTAGATGCTTTGGTTAACTCTATGCTAAGAAAATGCAACATTGAAGATTAATTATTTTTTACCTAGTCTGGAGATTTCTCCTTTAAGCCTGTCCTTTTTGGCATGTGCTGCTTCCGAGCTTATAGCTGTCAGCCTTTATAAAGTAACAGTTGCTGAATTGAACTATTATGTCCATTCATCTTCTCCAGATAGAGTAAGCTCAATTCCTATAGTTGATGACAATGGATCCCTCCGTGATGTCTACTCACTCAGGTTAGCATACTGTAACATTTAATTTTGCCGTGCTGCTATCCTGTTCTGTTTTCTTGTACTCCCTCCAGCCAAAAATATTGTAGCATTTGACTTGCAGTCTTCCATGCATATATTTGACCATTAATTTGTTCTAGAGTATATTCTTAAAATCCTTCAAAATTACGAGATTTTGCAAGTATTCGCCTATAGAATTCTACACATTTAACCTACATGTTTTCAGATTAAATAATTTAAAAGTTATCGATGTCCTTAGCTTTTAAGGTTTGACTAATTTTTGTCCTAAATTACATGTTTTTATGACTGTAGGTGGTATTGTTTCATAAAAAAAAAAACTGTATGTGGTATTAATGAAACCAATTAGCCTCTGCCAGATGAACTGTTACATTGTGGCTGCAGTGCTATGCATATTTGTGCAATGGCACAATGCACCCCAAATTTAAACCATTTTGAAGATATTGTTCCTTGTATGATTCTATTCCTTATTTCCAATAATGAAAGTAATGCTTATTCTGGGCAGCTATGGTTTGGTTTTTTAGAAGGGGTGTGTATTGTTATTGTGAGATTCTTGAGATGATAAATAGGAAGCAAGTACACCAGCTTTGGATCATTGGGTCAACTCAGAATTTACTGAAATGAACTAGAATGGCATGCTGGAAAATGAACTAAGCTAGCTGACCCACAAAACTATTGAGTGCCCACTTGATAAGGTCAAAGTGGTTTGCTTATTTTTTGTGGAATTCGTCTTTGAGGGAATGAGAGGGGTAATGCAATTATATATAAGAAAATGTTTTTGTAAAAAGTAGTAATACTCAGGTGTTGAAATCCTAATTGCCACCTTATCCTTTATTTAGCCATCCCAAGACCTTGGACATTATTTCTACTCACTGCTTTAGACATTTATATCATCATCTATCTATTCCTTGGATAGCAAGATGCATATCAAGAAGGTGTTTCAAATAGAAGAAAAAAGGTCTCTTGTGGGTCTAAAACTCCTGAAAGCTTCACTTTTATCTGGTTTTTGGATAATGCTTCGTCCGTACCTTTCTAGAAATTCGGTTGTAGACCTGTGTTGGTTCAGTACATTAACAATGGTACCAATTTTCTGAGCATCCTCCTAAGCCCCAAGTAGCAAACCCCTTTTACCATTTGGTGATCTTTTGCTCATCAAAATACAATCCTAGGTGCATCCAATAAGATAAAAAGGGGGCTTCTGTGTCTTGAGTCTTGACTCTTGACACGTACACAATCTTCAAACTTGTGTTGGTTTGGCATAATTTTGTATGGTTTCTGGTAGCGTTAGCTGCTTGTATTAGCCTTTGCCAGTTTCGTGAAGCCTAACAAAGACCGGTTATCTTCATTGCTGATCCCCTAATATATCACCTTTGTACTTATGTATTACTTACTTAGTTCCTTCTAGAATGCTCTCTATATAACATTGTGCAAAATTTTTTGTTCATCAAATAAAGAGAAAATAGAGGTGACATGACTTCTGAAACACCCTGTTAGTTTTATTTATTGTTTTGGCTGTTCTCTTGGTGTATCTTAATTCTGTGCTTGTTTCTACAGTGATATCATGGCTCTGGCGAAGAATGATGTTTA
Source organism: Themeda triandra (assembly GCA_018135685.1). Lineage (NCBI taxonomy): Eukaryota > Viridiplantae > Streptophyta > Magnoliopsida > Poales > Poaceae > Themeda > Themeda triandra. Next base: position 989,453 of record JAENPR010000005.1, on the reverse strand, counting down.
TGCTCGCATCGAACTTGAACAAGTGACGGTGCAAAATGTAAATTTATTTTCTCTTGCTTTTTAATTGTAGCAGACACCATTTCTGTGGCACCCAATTTTTTTTTTTTTTTTTTTTGATATGCTCGCTTGCATAACTGAAAAACTGCAATTTCTCTGCTTTTGATTTTGACGGACAGCATTCAACACTAGTCTTTTGCAGTATTGTGTTGTCCATCAGAATGGAAAATGCAAATGAGATTTGTGTTCCAGTCTGAAGTCCAATAGCTCATTATGTTTAAAGGCGGCTATGCGTCCAGGCGAGTGCTGGGTACGCCTGGATGCCTAGGCGACAAGGCGCCACTGTTTTCCATGGCGAGCTGGGTGCCCCTGGACGCCTAGGCGTCGCCTTTAAAACACTGATGTTTAATATATGAATAAGCCCATTTTAGAATCACACCCTGAATTATGAAAACAGGTTATTTATCTCTTCATCTTCTAAGACCAGATTAAGGTAGATCACTTGTTTGTTTGGCATGGTTGTTTGAAGTGGACATGACCTTAGGTTGCTTCGTCGTAGTCAAATAATTACAGGAGCTCTTGTTTGGTTCTCATTGTGCTTCCAGCTGCCTATAAACACCATGCAAAGATGATGTACCCTTCACCAGCTTCATCCACTATAATGGCTGACTGGAGCGTTAGCCTAGTGCTCTGTTCCTAGTGCTCGTTGCCCTCCTTGTGATGGTCAAGTCTTCATAGATTCCGATTGCAAACCATGTGGTAGCTGTAGATCGTGACAGAACTGACCAGATGGCTGCAAGTTGCCTCATGAATACTTTAGAGCTTGTTAATGTCTGCTCAGAAACAATAGTTGTGGTAGGAATTGAATGCGATGAGTGGTGCAAATATGAGTTCTTAGCTTGGGCCCATTTCAATGGTGGTCGTAGAGCCCCTATGATATGGTCTGATGGGGACTACATTGTACTAAGGAGAGTTGATGGTAAATTGGATTGCAAAGCTTGCTTTGAATCTAATCAGAGGAAGGAGGCAGCAACCCAAGAAATAGACAGCCTGTTTGACAGAGCTCTCCTAGATTCTCACTCTGCTCCTTGATTCTCTGGTGGAGTGATTCTACTTGATTATGGTTTTGGGGGGTGGGGGGGGGGGGTGGGGGGGGGGGGGGGGGGGCAGGCAAGAGTGATTCCTGTGGTTTTTTTTGAACAGGGCAGTGGAGAGCAGGTTTTTTAGCTCCCACCTCCCAATGTTAAATGGAGAAGTGATTCTTGCCTACTCTCGACCTGAATCTGTGGGAGCAGTTTTGTAGAGCACCTCTGCTCCAGAATCTCTGGGGAAGCTGATTCTCTATGAAAAGTGATTCTCTGACTGATTGATTCTCTAGGATAAACTCTATGCATATAGTAATACTTTGCGTGAAGTGAATCAGGATAAGCTACTTTTTTCAGCTCCTAGCCTCCTAGTTCGTTTCAGAATCACTTCACAAAATCAGCAAAGACTCACTTCTCAGTAAAATTCTGTTTGGTGGAGATCTGTTTGGCAGAGCTTCTCCTAGATGCAGCCTGAAGCTGCTCTGAGAGCTCTACCACAAACTGGATAGGCTGTTTGGGCTGGGGAGGAGTGAATTTTCATAGAGAATCACTTCCAGAGAGCCTTGCCAAACTAGCTTACAGAAATAAATTTATCTATTCAAAGTGTTCATTTTACACCGGTTGTTAATGTTTTTGTATTCATCATGCGCCGCCCTTGCAGAATTGGTTCTCTCAGAGAATTAATACAATTGTTGTCTTTTATTCTATTTTAGGCTTTGGATGTGCAATACCAGGTGCATGGCCGAAGACAGTGTCGTACTTGTTTGCAGACGAGTACCTTGCTGGAAGTCTTGGAGGGATTGTCTGTTCCAGGTACTAGTATGATTCTGATCTGTGTAAAAAAAAAAAGATTTATCTGCCGTATCAGGAGCAAGTTGGAATTTCATTTTTCTAAATAGTTAATATTGTTCTAGTGTAAAATTGACGCTCTGTTTATCTTGTCATCAGGAGTGCGACGGCTTGTTGTTATTGAACAAAGTACCAGATTTGTGGAAGGAATCATCTCATTGAGAGACATTTTTACATTTCTCCTTGGATAGCATCTGTGTAGCCATTCCATACATGAAAAAGCTTGTTGTACTTGGTTCAAACGAAATAAAAAGGTTACAAATGTGATAGTCATCTTTCTTCCATCTTGCTTTGGTTCACATTATGCCGCAGACACTACACAACTGAATTGCGCTGAAAGAAAAAACAGGCAAGTGCTGGAGGCTTGCTAACAGAATGGAGAAGTGTTCAGGTGATTGATTCTTGCTCTCGTGCAGCTGCTAGTTCCGGATTTTCAGGCTTCCAGAATTGCTACTTGCGATTTAGGAATGTTTCACGCTCTTTTTAAGAGGTTGAGATTTCTCTCTCGTGTTTTTAAAACATCGATACAGGCTACAGAATCATTTTTGTGCTGTCTTTGAAACAAGGGAATTTTGAAGGAATTGGACCTCTCAAATTCGGACATTTTTTTTTGGGATCCATCAACGATCTTGTAGAAATGATTTTCTTGAAGCATTGCTCTTATTCCAGTTCTATAGGATTTGCTGTGTGTTCCTGTATAATTACAATGCTTTTCATGACCCCATTTGGTTTTGCTTTCTGTTTTCAAACAACTTACAACTCAGAAGATTTGGCTGCAGGAGAATTGTAAATGTTTCACTGTTTTATTCAGCAGTTCATCTTGGTGTGGAGTGAAATTAGGCAAGGTATTTTGTCATGGAAGACTGAACTGTACAAGAAATTGCTATCATAATGAAAGCAAATTCAGGAATTTAGGTTCATGCTTGAAATCTATCAATTAGAGTAGAGATAAGGAATAGCATCTCAAGATAAATTTGTTATGCCACTTTGCAGTACTAGCAAGGGAATGAGGCCGTAGGAACACTTTTCAAAGTTCAAATATTTGTGGATCACTGAACAACACATAGTGCAAACAATCCTCTTGAAACACTTCCTTTGTTTCCAGTTTTATAGGATTTGTATTCGCATTTGGTTTTGTTTCTGTATTCAAATTGTTTCGAAGATTTGATTAAAGCAGATTCACATGTGGTGCATTGGTTCGTCAGCAGCTCGTTACCTTCTCTCGTCTGAAGCAAGACCATGTGGAAAATGACCTTAGAAAAGATGTTTGTCATGAAAGCACACAGAGTGAAAATAGACGCACTTATACATCCACTACAATAACCAGTAACAAATATGAATTCGACATTTTGTACTCCGAATGAGTTTTTTTTTTTTTTTTTTTTTTTTTTTTTTTTTTTTTTTTTTTTGAAATCAGTCAAATATTCACAATCAAACTATCCATTAAACATCAGAGGCAAATAGCACGATACTTTTCTTCGATATGAATGGTCACGCCAGTCTTAAATGAGATGAACAAGAGAGTTTGTCTTAGTCATGGCCTGGAGAACATGAAAACGGACTGACTATACTAACTGGCATGGGTAAATCATGTGTCGAAGTGTAGTCAACAGTGGGACAAGTAAACCTGATTGCTTTCTTGTCTAAAAGCGAGTAATTTCCTGGGAGAGAAATGTGAAATGCACAGTGTCTGACTTATACTCGTCTTTCAGATTGAATTCCTGAGAAATATATTCATCGCATCTGCAGCCAGCCCATGAAAGAAATATAGCAGCACTGTGCTAGGATTTTTTCCACGTCCTCTTCAGTTCATTCATTACTTCCTTAGTCTGTTAGAATGAGCATTTTGACAAGAGAATCCAGTTCCCACAAAGTTCATGGATCTGCAGTTTCTTGGACAAAAACACCCATCACATTCAGCGTGAAAAATGCAAGATCACATACCAGCATCATATTCCCATTTTTCAGCATAAAGGTCTAGTGAAATAAAATGGTTAGGTCCTGCACCCACAGACAGAGTGAGGTTTATATCACTAGGAGCTGATGATATACTGGTAGCAGGTATTACCATTGGAACTAGGGCCGATCCTCTTTCTGAACTGTTCTCTGTTTTCAACGTTTCAGAATTCTGCTACACTCCACTGTGATCCCAATGCTCTGCAGCCTCCACTACGTCCACGTTCCAATGCATTCTGCATCCAGCAAGTATACTTTCCCACACACAACTGTCCACTTTCATGTCTATCTTCCTGATAGTGAAGATTTGGCATCACTAGGAGATCAAGCTATACATCAATAACAAATCCTAAAATATATCTAAATTCTTACAGCCAAACTAATCTCTATTTTCAGTCTTTCCGAATTTTGGCAACTATCACTGTGACCAGATAGCTCATCAGTGGTACCATCTTTGAGCTATGTTGTAACTGAACTGCAGCCAACATTCCTCCGGCCAATCCTTTCATCCATTACCATTCTAATCCTCACGACATCCTCCCACCTGCCAGCATCTGCATATATCGCAGCCATTGCAGAGTACACCCCACTGTCATCTGGATTCAGTTGCAACAAATGCCAAGCTGCAACCTCAGCAGCCTCCACATTCCGATGCATCCTACATCCAGCAAGTATGCCTCCCCACACATAACTGTCCCCTTCCATGGGCATCTTCCTGACCATCTCCATTGCTTCTTCGATCAGTCCAGCACGACCAAGCAAGTCGGCCATACACCCATAGTGTTTCAGTTCCCGGCGCACATTGTGCTTGCCCTCCATGTCACAAAAGACGCGCCTTGCCATGTCCACAAGGCCAGTGTGGCTACAAGCGATGAGCGCCCCCAAGAAAGTGACCCCGTCTGGCTGGATTCCATCAGCCACCATCCGGTGGAAGTACTCGAGCGCCACTGTTCCATGGCCATGCATGGCCAGCCCAACAATAAGAGCATTCCACGTGAACACGTTCCTGTCCTGGCACGCCTCGAACACCTCCCTAGCATCCTCGACGCACCCGCACTTGGCATAGAGATCAACGAGCCCTGTGGACAAGAACACGTTGGGACGGGTCCTGCTCAGCTTGATGTACTCATGCACCTCCCGGCCCTTGTCCAGCGCCCCCAGCTGCGCACAGCACGAAAGCACCGCCACCATGGCGACACTGTCAGGCCTGAAACCCTCCTCCCTCATCCGGTCAAACAGTCCCACCGCCTCCTCGAGCCGCCCCGCCTTGGCGCAGCCGGCGATCACCGTGCCCCAGGACGTGGCGTCCCGGACGGGCATCTCCTCGAACACCTCCCGAGCAACGCCCACCCTCCCGGCGTTCACGTACGCGTGCACCAGCGCGTTGTAGGAGACGACGTCAGGGGCGGAGGCGGAGCGCATTTCCTCGAACACCCTGCGCGCGGCGTCCGGGAGCGCGCGGCGCGCGTAGAGGGAGACGAGCGCGTTGGCCACGTGCGGGAACGGGAGGAGGTTGCGGGCGACCGCGGCGCCGTGGAGGGAGAGCGCGAGCCTCAGGTGGCCGGAGGAGGAGGAGGCGGCTGAGACGGCGAGCGGGAGGGTGTGGCGGGTGGGCGGCACGGAGAGGCGGAGGGAGGAACGGAAGAGGAGGAGCAGCGCGGCGGGGAGGGGCGCGCGAGGCGGGAGTAGGCGACGAGGAGGAGGGTGTGCGGGCGCGGGTCACGGAGGGAGAGGTGGCCGGCGACGGCGGCGAGCGCGTGCGCCGCGAGGACGCGGCGGAGCGGGAGGCGGTGGCCGGGTTGGAGGAGGTGGGGGAGTGATTCGTAGGGCGGAGGGAGGCTGAGCGGTGGGCCGGGACTAGGTGGACCCATCTTGCATTCCCTTGAGAGGCCCTTGTTTGTTTTTTTATCTAAAGAGATACTTATAAAAGAATAAATTGGCGTTACACAGCCGAACGGATGGTGGTGCTGCAGGTTCGCTCACCCAGTCGCAGCTGCCACGGACGGTTGCGGATGTCAGGTGCCCGTGGATTCGCACGTGCTGCTATAGTGCGTAGGAAGGTTCGAGGGCCTACGCTTCTAACAAAAGTTTCTTTAACATGATAGCTCGTGGTACCGGCACCAAGCAGACCAACCAATCGGTCAGTATGGATGTACAATAAGCCCTATTTGAAACGCGAGATTTTTTTTCTTGTTCCTGTACTGTTTTATGTGAAAATGAACTGATTCTCGTAAAATTTTTGCGCAATTTCTGTGAAATTCCTGCATTCTAAACAGATCTAAGAGTCTTACATGATATGCCGATGCCCCGACTGTGTTAAAAACAACTCAGATGATGATCATGAATAAAATGGTAAGAGGACAAGAGATATTGTCCCTATCTAGTTGTTCTAAGCTAAACCATTTTAAATTTGATTAAAAATTTTATAAAAAATACTATTAACAACTACTATATCAAAGAGCTAAGTTATGAAAATTGTCATGTATCTAATAAAGCTCACTTGATATTGTAAATCTTATTATGCTTTTCAAGGAAAAAACTAGATGGTAAGATTTGCCTTAGGACAATAAAAAATCCATTATATTTTAAAACGGAGGCAGTAAATACATACTCCTTTTGAGTGTATACATAATACTGTTATATGGTGTGCTAAATAATTGTGAAATATGAAATCAGTTCTTTAGTTTGGTAAAGTTGTGTTGACGCAGTAAAGATCTCACACCAAAAGAGCTAGCGCGCTCAAATGGAAAACATAGCAACTCGCAACAAACCACAAAAACTGGTTCGGTGGTTTTGGATAGATCTAACTGAAAATCTACAAACACCTCCTATGAAGGACCTGTCAAGGAGACACACCGTACCTAGGGTCGTTGTAAGGTTGTTAGGGTCCCCTAGAACATCCACAAATCTCGTATAGAAGTTTGCACGAGATCAGAATATAGGGTTTGAAAGATATTAGAGTTTAAGATTAAGTAGACATAAATTATTTTTGATCGATTGGGTAATTTCAATCAATCGTACCTCTACGAGCTTAGAGCAATTCTAAGAGACTCTTTGTACCCATCCTAATGTATAGGGAATACAGATTTTGGTGAAGAGATACTCTTCAACAATAATTGGACCTCCAAATATAGACATCATCTATTTCGGATTTCTCGCTAGACAAAGATGGAGAGCGGAGATGGCTCTCTAGAGTAGGTTAAAGATATAGAAAAATTGTTGGAATATATCTATCCCTAATAATAAATTGCCAAAAATTCTGGATTTTTTTTGGTTTCTGTCTTTTTTTTTTCTGCCACCATGTATCCGTAGAGGACTTGGTTAGACCTCCCTAAAGGTCTCAGACCTCCGTATTCCACCAGCCAGTTAGAATTAGTGTCTGTAGCCAGTTATAATTAGTGTCCGTAAAGGATTTGGATTAGACCTCCGTATATATTTACAGATTCAAATTAGAACCTATACAAAATCAATTAGGACTATGTCCTTACAATTCCAATTACAGATTTCTTATAGGAATATAGTCCTTGTCCAAATAGGACTGAATACAACGATCATGCAATATATAATTAGATAGCCGAGAGAACAAAAACAACCTGAATCAAAAAACCAACTCCTCCAATTTTGTAATACACACAAAGAAAAGAAAAAATAAATGTGGCCATTGGTCTGGGATCAAAATAGCCGACCTGCATTTCGAACGGCGCGTCCTCCCGTTGTGTGCTGATTCTCGCCATCCTATTATTAGTTAACGGTAGTCAACATGCCTATTATTAGTTACCTAGCAAATATGCCCTTGAATGGTACATATTTAATAAGTTAATGTTGAGAATAAATAACAATGTTCTTTTTAAACCTATATTGAATTAAAATACATTGGCTGCCGGATCGCGACCGCCATGGCCGCGGGGATGCCGTGCCGCTAGAACATGCGGTCGCTCGGGCACCGTCGCCGTTGTGCTAGGGCCGCGAGGCCGGACGGGCAGGGGCGCGAGGCCCGCACGGGAGGCGGTGGTGGTCGTGTGGACGTGTGGCGAGGAATAGAGGAATTTGCGGTGCGTGGAGAAACGTCGTGACTCGGGTGGAGAGGTTCCGTGCGGTGGGAATATAGGGATATGTAGAGAGAGAATAGAAACAAAAAAAAAAAATAAGAAAAGGGGAAAGTAAAAAGAGATAAAAGTAAGGAAATAGGAAAAAAAAATCACTAGATATTTCACTCGTGCGGTCGCTCGGGCACGATCACCGTTGTGCTAGGGAGGCGAGGCTGGAAGGGCAGGGGCGCGGAAGCCGGCACGGGGAGGCAGTGGTGGCCGTGTGGCCGGGTGGCGAGGAACAGAGGAATTTGCAGCCATCGCGGAGAGGTTCCGTGCGTTGGGAATATAGGGATAGGTAGAGAGAGAATAGAAACAAAAGAAAAAATAAGAAAAGGGGAAAGGAAAAAGAGATAAAAGTAAGGATGCTAAGATATTTCACTCTTCAATAGCAGTCAAAGATATTTTATGACACTTTTTTTTCAAACATGTTCGGCTCCATAAGACAATCTCCTTTACCATAGAAGCCACGGCTTATCATCGCTGACCAAAGGGGCCCTAATAAATAAAATAAATATGGAGCTGTTCAGTGCCGTTGCTCCGCCATACCAAGTAGAGCTCTTAGTCTCCCCACATCACCACTCCTCCATACTGCATAGACGGAGAGGTTCGGATCTGTCGGATGCTAAGAAATCAAACGAGATTGTCGACATCGTGTAAAAGTAGCAAATGCTGAAAAAGTGGGTGTGGCCAATGGTTAATGGTAACAAGACATGAGTTTAGTGGAGAACAAGGTAAAGAAGGAAAAGGTTTTGCAAAATCACAAAGTGATAGGTCAACATTATTTTCTACTACTACCTACTACTAATACTAAAACTTTATACTCACTGATCTGCCCAAATGAAATAACTTTTAGAATTAAGTATTAATACTAAATTAAACTAATATCATTTGAGTTGAAGTCTATGAGCCTAGAGATACTATTATTTTTTTCTCCCATTGCAATGCACGGGCATGTTTGCTAGTAAAGATATAAAAACAACTTTTACTGAAATGACTCTTCAAATGATGATTAGAGAGTAAATTTTAAAAAGAATCTTGAAGATGCTCTTATATTGTTTGAAAACGTCATTTATACAACTCCAAAACCCATAGCCCTGTAAGGCTGATGTTTTTTTGCGTTTGATAAGCCGGTTGATGCTGTTTTGTTGTGAGAGAAAAAAAAACATCATAAGATCTGTTTGGACTTTGCCAAAACTGGCTTAGTCGGTTTGACCAGACTCAAACCACATTCAGGTCTACTGAATCAATGAAACCCAGAACAAAAGCAAGTTCGTTGACATTCTCTTGAACAGCTGAAGGCACCACGAACCAAAAACTTAATTACTACACTGTCCTGGCCCCGGCGATCCACGTTGATACCTGTCGGCAGTGTTTCCAGTGTCCATCCAGCAAGTATGCAACCATACCTTCCTTAACAGTCAGAATGCCGACACTGCATGAGATGGAATCCATAGTGTTCTTGGTGGGCCCTATCACCCTTTGGATAAAAGTATGGAAATCCCCTTTTGCCAAAGTGGAGATGATAAGGTGGGAGCTAATGCGTGAGAATGCATCCTTTCTAGTTAACTAATGTGGGTACAGACAACAATTGCAGCGTCATCGGACTCCCTATGTGCTATGCGATGGAGATTGAGCTGCCCTGTTCCACCCACCGTAGTGCCCCACAGCCCCTATCTTCCCCTCTCTCTACCGCACTTTGCCATGTGCTATGCGATGGAGATTGAGCTGCCCTGTGCTACCCACCGTAGTGCCCATCTGCTGCACCGAGCCGACCACCTAGCGTGGAACATGGAGTAAGGGCGCTATCTGTTTTGCGCTATCACCCATGCGACAACGTAGCCACTCGGGCCCTAGCTTGCGTCTCTGGTGCTGTAGAGCCCGCCATGACATGTTCCCACACCTGAGCTAGCTTCACCTGAAGAAACACAATGGATGCTCGCCACATCCTGATGTAGGTGGAAGCTTCCCGAGTTCGCCCATTCGACGGCCATGCATGAGCACACGCCAAAGACCCTGGGCTAACCCTAGGTGCTCCCTATATAGACGCCCAGCTACAGCGACGCCTTCCCTTAGCCACCACTTGGGGTTTCCCGTTTCTGTAGCCGTCGTGCTGCCTTGGAGGAAGAGGATAGGAGGTTGGAATCGAAGCTGAGCCATGATGTTGCTGACCACGCTCTTCCCTGTCTTGGCCTCACGAGGCTACCCTCCCTGACGACGGATCGGTGAGCCACACAGCCTCCCGGCGAAGCAGCCTTTATCTATAACACGCACCCGGCCACTGAGCACACTCCTTGAGGTCCCTGCCAGATGAGTAAGGTGCGCGGCGTGAATCACGCCACGCCATGCCGCTACGTTCCTTGTGTCAAGTCGTGCACATACTGCACGTTGCCGCGTTGCGCCCACGCATGTGTCTACTTGCTCCATGCCCTCGCTCAAGTCCACTACACCAAGTCGTGGTGTGACATTGCACATGCTCCTCGTGCGTTGCTGTAATGACCACCCTCCATGCAGAGTTTCCTAGCCTTGCCAAGCGCCGCCTTGTTGGTTCCCACAGACGAGGCACCGCTGCACCGATTGGTCGTCGATAATGCCTCGATACACCTCAAAGAAGCCCCTTGCCTGCTCTGATCGAAGCTCGTGCAAATGGGGCAGAACCGCCGCCCAACTCCGGCGAGAGATCGTTGGCTTTGCGCCACCCGACCACCACCATGGACCGGTGTTTTCCCTGCTCGCCAGTGCTGCCTAGAGCCATCAGCCGTGAGGACTCCGACAGACAAGCCACCGTGCCCTCGCTGCATGCGCCACTCGTTCCACACCCTCTTGCACCTGGTGCACGTAGGCCACACCACATTGTGGACTGCGTACACCTGTCACTAGCCCACCCCTGAGCCGAGAGCTATTTCAAGTGAGGACCATTGTGGACCGGCGCCCTACACCGAGCGCCCTTGGGCTAGCATCTCCTTGGGCTGCACCAGACCAACGGCTGTCAGACCGCACCCATGGGCTGAGCCCGTGGTCGTGCCTTCTCGGCCCAAATCTAGCCCAAGTCCCTTTTTCCTTTTTTTCTTTCTTTAAAAATGCCCAATAAATTTGAATAAATCCTAGTAAATTCATTTTAAATCCTAAAAATGTGAGACCACCATCAAAATTCTCTGATTTGTGTTCTTCATGTTGATGCCCTTGTTGGAGTTATTTGGGCAACTTTATTGCTTCTTGCTCAGTAGTCCCGCGTATCTTATACTCTTATAAATCAAAACCTCATTAGCTATTTCTCTCAATATGCAAGCTATCCAACTAGACAATGCACTATCACATATAATTAACATCCACTAAGCAAAACCCCACTAGCTATTCATTTCAACATGCAAGTTGTTCAACTAAGCAATGTATTATCACATACAATTAAAATGCACTAGCACATGCAACTGCAATGTCCATGTCAGTAAGACACGAAAGCATTGTCCACGTCATCATAACACATAATTCACTAATCCGTAAAACGCGTGGGGTAGTCCACTGATTTACAGTACTCCATTTTCGTATTTAGACGTAAACTATGCAAAGGACAACCCTGAGGACCCAAACCTCAACCAGGAGTGCTACCTGGAGGACAACGACCCATGTCAGGCAATGGTATACCTATCCTAGTTTTACATCTCATGATTAGAATCTCCTGCAAACTACTTTAATTTATTTAATTGCATGCCTTGATATTTATGCACCGACACTAGTATCACTACTGGAATCGAGCGCTTGGCACTTGGCAAAGCCCCAAATGCACTCGACAAAGGCTTTGCCGAGTGCCACACTCACCAAAGAGCACTCGCCAAAGAATTTATCGGTAAAGAGCTCTTTGTCGAGTGTCTTTTGTTGGGCTTTGCCGGTGTCTGATCGACACTCGGCAAAAAAAAAAGTTGCCGTGACAGGCGAGGAAGACGGTCATGGCGGCTTTGTCGAGTGCGAGTCAAGGCACTCGGCAAGTTCCACCTTTGCCGAGTGTCTAAGTCAACGACACTCGACAAAGCTGAAGTCTTTGCCGAGTGCCCTGACTAAGGCACTCGGCAAAGCCATAAACTTTGCCGAGTGTCATGGCCATGACACTCGACAAACCCATGAACTTTGCTGAGTGTTATGGTCATGACACTCGGCAAACTAAGTTTCCAGAATTGCCAGAAACTGTCACTTTGCCGAGTGTGATGACCATGACACTCGGCAAAGTGACAAAAACAACCTTTTTTATTTGTTTTTTACATTTCACCAATCAAACAGAACATATATATAACAAACATCACATATATCACAATATATATCACATACACCACATATATCACAATATATATCACAAATATCACATATATCACATATCTCACAATAAGCATCACAAACACTAGTGCATCACAACCATAAGTGCATCACCCTCACAAGTTCATCACCACTAGTCCATCACAAGCTCAAGTGCATCTGTAACATCCCGCCTCTTCGAGGCCAGGCCCGCTTACATCTGGCAGCTGTTCTAGGATATAGATTGCCTTCACAAACCAACACCAGTCTTTTCTGCGCACTTTGTCCTCACTCGTCCACACTCGAAATAATTTTTTCGGTTGGTCACCCATCCCAAAATTGCTCTATGCTAAGCACGCTTAACCTCAGAGTTCTTTGGAGATGGGCTTCCAAAAAAGAAGTTACAACTTGTTGGTATGAGTATCCTATTAATCCTATTAAGCTCTGGGCTGAGATGTTACATCCTCACCCCTTAAGAGACCGACGTCCTAGTCGGTCAGCCCTAAGCCAGGAACGTCCCCTCTGGGCCACGTCCGTGTGTCCAGTGCCAGCGCATGTGCCATGCTATGTGACCACTCTGGGTCCACACCAGCCATGCGCACCATGCCTGTGTAACTGCGACACACGCGCCCGTGAAACTGCTAGAGTCAGCTCTGATACCATTTTGTAATGTCCTGCCTCTTCGAGGCTAGGCCTGCTTACATCTGGCAGCTTTTCTAGGATATAGACTGCCCTAGCAGACCAACACCAGTCTTTTCTGCCCACTTTGTCCTCGCTCGTGTGCACTCTGAAGAATTTTTCGGTCGGTCACCCATCCCGAAATTGCTCCATGCTAAGCACGCTTAACCTCAGAGTTCTTTGGAGATGGGTTTCCGGAAAAAAGTTACAACTTGTTGGTATAATTATCCTATAAATCCTATTAAGCCTTGGGCTAGGATGTTACAAAGATCACAGTTGTGAAAAAACCACAAGTGCATTAGAAGCATAAGTATATCACAAGTGCAATCACGGCGACGACGAGGCCGAGGAATCGATCCCGGCAACTCTCGAGGTGACGAGGGACATCATTTGATGCAGTCGATTAATTCTGCACAAAGGAGAAGAGATTACATATATGAGACAAGATAAATATATACCATACATGACTAAAACATTCATACTCCAGTAAGTTCCAATAGTGTTGTGGTTTGACCCTAAGCATGAACATACACACTAAAAAATTCATACTCATAGGAGTAGTTGCATGAGGAGGTGGAGCGAATTGCCCAGGTGACAGAGGTTGACCCATAGCGGCGCCAAGACTTTGCATGTAGGCAAACATCTCCGTCATCCTCCGATGCTAGGCCTCCCGCTCGGCCGCCATCCTCGCCTCCAACTCCTGACGCTCGGCTGCCATCCTCTCCTCCAACTCCTGACGTAGCCTTCTCTCTTCTTCCAGTTGGGCCTACAATATTTCACCCTAATGTTACAATAATGCAAAGGTAAGGTATGTAAAAATCAATGAACGACGAATAAAATAGGAATAACCTAGAGTGATTCCATCTGGAGGTGTGCAGTGTCCGGCCGAGGTCGTATGGCTGGGCTTGCGCTCGTGCTCCTTGCTCGATTCTGGGAGAGAGTGGGAGCAGCGGCAATGTCGAGTGCTATCGCCAAGCCAGTACCGCCCATGCTTCTTGCCTCCTCCTTCCCTCATGAAGAGCTCTTCATCAAGGTCCTGGGTGCTCGGATCGTACTCTAGCCCAAGGACCGACCTTGCCATCGACGTGTACTCACTGAGGTGGCTATGGACGGTCGCATTGCTGTACGCCTCGGGCGGGTCCTCCGGGTTATAGTCGATGTCGGATGTCACCTTACTCTTGTGGGCCAAAGCAAAAGCCTTGAACTGGGAGCAAGGCTGGCTACCATGTGACGACGACTGCGAGAAAAATAGCAAGATGATTAGAAATCAGGCAGAATTGAGCGTTAGAATAAATAAATGAATTCATGTACCCATCTTTATGCGTATCCGTCGAGGCTAAGGCTGCCTTGATGGTGTGGTACACCTGGCAAGCGTTGTGGGTCTCTTCCTACTCGGGGGCACACCACTTGTCCACCATCTGTGCCCAGCACTGGGGATGCAGGACGCACCCATAGAATCGCCTACACGTCATCAAGTATATGACATATAAAAATATCAAATTAAGCCCACTTAATCTCAAAAGAAATCAGTATTAACACTACAAGGAACGTGTCAACTTATGACATTTATGGCATGACATCTGGTCAAAATGTCACTAAATGCGTGAGTTTATGACATTTGCCCGGGAGGCATGAAAAACTTGTGACACAAACAAATATATGTGACAGAAAACGTCCCAAGCTTGTTGTAGAAAACGTCCCAGGCTTGTTGTAGGTCTTTGTGCCTGATAATATCACATGACAAGAACATAACGCTATTAGAAACTAAAATTTTCTCATATGCCTATTGGTTATTTGACTCACATGGAAATGCCCATTAATAATTGAGAAACTAATAGAAAGTTAAGGAAAATCTGTTGGTTTCAGTGTAATCTAGAAATAATCTATTCTTTTATAGATTAGCGTGGAGCATGTGATTGCTAAAAATTAATATTTCCCTATGGCCTTGGCCTTCGTCAATAGAGAAAGAATAATTACACTGTCGATGAAGTGTTTACCAATAGAAATTAGACTACCAACATAAAAAAGACATTTTCCGTGTGCAAGTTGTCCACCAACATGTTTATTTTTTTCTGTCGATGCCTACTTTTTTTTGTAGGAATAGATAATTTTCAACAAAAATTAATCTTTTAGTTTCTCAATTTGGCCAGCCCGTAGAAGCACAAAACTCCCCCTCCCGCCCTCCAAAACCTCGTCCCGCAAATTAAAAAAAATCCTCCCACGAGAGCTTCATCAAATTGCTAGCCGAAAAAAGGGCAAAAGAAAAAGTCCTCCGAGCCTTATCCAGACGCACACCTCTCACGACGAAGTCCCTGCCGCCGTCCACCTTTCTCACGACCCGGTGAAGCGTTTTCTCTCCCACCCAAATCCCTCCTCCCCCGGCTGACTGTTTCCTTATCCTCTGCAACCTCCAGCGCCGCCGCCCACAAATCCCGAATCCAGCGCCGCCGCTGCATTCACCACCAGATCCTCAGGCGTCTGTGGCTGCAGGCCCTGAGTCTCGACGGCGGCGGGGGCTCCTCCTCCCCACCGGCAGTGGCGGCTGCTCCCCACCGGCGACGGCACCTGCTCCTCTCCACCTGGCAAGCGTTGTGGGTCTCTTCCTACTCGGGGGCGCACCACTTGTCCACCATCTGTGCCTAGCACTGGGGATGCGGGGCGCACCACCATGGAATCGCCTACACATCATCAAGTATATGACATATGAAAAGATCAAATTAAGCCCACTTAATCTCAAAAGAAATCAGTATTAATGTTCTATATTTACCTCCAGGTACTGTTGCCGGGTCAACGTCATGCTTCTTGCTTCAGCTTTGGTGACCTTCCTTCCAAGGAAGGTCGCGTTGTAAGTTATGATGGCCTGGATGCGCGCCTCGTAATGCATGTCCTTCACTATTTTTTTTACAGACTTTGGTAGCCACCAAAGTCGCCCAGTCCTCAAATCCCTCCTGGCATATGAAGAAATCCTGCATATAGACGCGAAACCATCTCATTTTTTTATCACAGCCTCCACATATGATATCATGATATCTTGACAAGTTTCATGATTTTCGGACTTCGTTTGCTTTTTATAGAATTTAAAAATAATTCGCTCGTAAGTTCATGGTCATGTTTTGTGAACAAGATGTTCAAAATTTCTGGTCTGTTCCTGGATATCATTTTTTCATTCATTTAATTCCATTATTCGATTCACCTGCAGTTTAAATTTGCCTTATCCCAAAAAATAATTAAATGAAATAAATTAAAGAAATATAGCAAAAAAAGGAGAAATGTGCCAAATTTAAACATGGAGTACCAGGTACTTTATGACGACTACAGAAAAATTTGGAGGGCAAAAGTGAAAAAATTAAATTGTTTGCTGAGTGTCCAAGAAAAAACACTCAAGCATAACCTAGTGTTTGCCGAGTGTCAGAAGAGGACACTCGACAAAGATCAGGTTTGCCGAGTGTCAAAGGATGGCACTCGGCAAAGAGTTAATGGCGGTTGCCGGTCGTTGACGGCTGCGGCTCTTTGCTGAGTGCTACCGTTAGACACTCGGCAAATCCGAGCGTTTGCTCAGTGGCTTTAGTGTCTGGTTCTCGACACTCGGCAAAGTATGTTCCCCGATTGTTTTCTTTCTAGCACCCGGCAAACAGCGCTGTTTGCCGAGTGGCCGACAGAATGCACTCGGCAAACAGCCGGGCACTCGGCGAAGGAGACGTTTCCAGTAGTGTATGTTCTAGTACTTGTTTAAATCCTTGATACCCACTCGATCAAAATCATGTAGGAGGTCGACGATGAAGACTCTAGACTCGATAGATTGACGTGTATGCAACTTGAGATTATGAGGCTGCAGAAGAATGTTGACTCCCAATATCCACTGATTTAGAGATTTTGAGAACGTCAAGACTGTCATGTTTGTAAGCTCGTTCACCTTAATTGTGATAATCCCTAAGCTCGTAGCAGTTAGAAAGGGCCGAAGCAACACTAGAGAATTGGCTATGTGCATATCATCATAGCATTTTCAGCAGTTCAGCCCGAGCAGCAGGGTCACCTCCCTAGCGCACTCCGTCGTTGGCCTGCTCCCCGCACCCAAGTCGTCCACCACCTCCTAATACCTCGACTTCTAGCTGCTCGTAGTCAAGCACCCGCACTGCGCTGCCTTTCCAGTTTCCTCACCAGGTTGCTGTAACTAAGTAACTCCCGCCTGGTCTGCGGCGCGCAAGGGCACTCCACGAGTGACGCGCCCGTGTGCGAGGCCGGCCAGCTTGTGCATGAGCAATGCAAGCGTGCTGCGTGTCATCATTAGAAAAAACAAATACTTGGAAGTACTAATGGTACTTTCATAACCATTGTAAAAGAGAGCTCAGTATATAATAAGAGACCACTTACACAAGCATATAGATGGACATATTCCACTCTGCCATCGGAGGCGCTTAGCGATTTTCTTGCCGATAGAGATCTTCTACCAAAACCTAAATTGTCACGGTCCTAAATACAGTACTAGGAATCGTGGAGCCACTTTATTTCCTACCAGCAGCTAGCAGCAACTACTCCTTGCCCTCGCTCACTCGCTAAGGCGCTAATAATGCATGCATGCGACAAATGTATGGTGCCTGCCGACTGGACATGCATGATTCATGAACCTGCTGCACTAATTCTGACGGACATCGACTTCACCAACTCTGCAGACCCTCATCCAGCAGACCCCGACGAGCACCCAAGGCCCAAGCGCTGCTCCAGGAGGAAGGCACGGTCCACTAAGATATCTAGCCCAGAGTAGTTGCTGCCTGTGTATCTATAAGCCCAGAGGGTGAGGAGTATATGTAAGGCTGGAGTATGTAAGAGTTAATCAACTCTGAACTAAGAAGGGAAACTATCGTCGCCCAGCACTCTGCCGGCTGACCTCTCCTACCTTTGCTCCTTCTCCAATCCCTAATCCCCTTCTCCAACTCCTTTCCCCCTTCTAGCTTCTCTCTCGTCGACGGCGAGGAGAGAGGTGCTAACAGAGGGGCTTAGGGATTTTCTTGCCGACAGAGATCTTCTACCAAAACCTAAAGTGTCATGGTCCTACATACTAGTACTAGGAATCGTTGAGCCACTTTATTTCCTTAGGTAAAATTAACTTATAATACTCATATCGTGAACACGGCACCTTACAGTACCAAACAGACACTATCTAGTCCTAAAAGCGTAATAACCAAGAAAATGAATAAGATAGTGTAAAGTGATCCTTCATTTCTCAAGGACAAGGAAACATAGCTCAAATGATGAGCTGCCTTTTGGTGCAATTCGAAGCCTCGCACTAGTTGTGAGTTTACAGCTCGCACGACCTACCACTGCCAGCAGCACCAACTACTCCTTTGCCCTATAGCTTGCTCTCTAAGGCGTTAATAATGCACGCATGCGACAAATGTATGGTGGCTACCGACTTGACATGCATGATTCTTGAACCTGCTGCACTGTGATTCAACAAAATTAAATCACGGACAAAGCTAGGTACAAATTTGCCGTTCCCTCGCGCCTGCTTTGGCTTCCAGATAGCCAACTCTGAGTTTATATTGATCGCTGCGCCAGACATGCAACGCACTCTTATGTTTATATTTCCGTCCTCGAACCTCAGCGCACACCTTAATTATTTTACGTTTATTTCAGCTTGATGCTGGTGATGTTAGCCGGAAGAAGGGTGGTTTTCAACTCGACCGCTCTAGCTATTGCATGCCCAATGAAAATGTTAATTATACACACCCGCCTGACTTACTTTGTGAAAGCAGAGCAGCACAAAATGTTTGCAAGCTTATCGATCAGTCCACGATCCAAGATCAGACAAGAGAGGAGCGTGAGGGTGCAACATCGATCAGGAAATGACGTTGGATGTGCGTATACGGTATACATGGGGATACTGCATGCGCACAGAATGACGACTTAATCCATCATATATTATTTGCACACACAATTTTGTTTACAAGAGCAAAGGTGGTGTGTAGGATCCATCAAGATTCAGTGAAAAATTCCAACTTTTTAGTATACTGCCCTTGCTGCTCTAGGCAGGGCTACATTTTAGCCTGCAACTTGTTTCAGTGCATGTTTCACTGAGTCTTGGGCGTGCCTCCGCCTATATATATTAGCACACACACGGTCACATGTAAGGCATGGCCATCAAACAGACACAACACATCTTGCTGCTCCATCTCTTTGTCTGATGATATATGAGATCACCCCGCTTTGCATTAGTCGTCTGCTCCACTTGGTGCTCAGCAACCTGCATTTCTTGAATATCGATCGCCTCGTGAAGACGGTGAGCACGAATTAGATTTAATTTTGGTCTTCTGTTCCACACAATTTGGTTCTCTACCTAGAACGAATAACTAACACAAATAATAAGCAAGGCATATGTATTATCTTTGTTCATGAATCTGTCAATTAGAAATGAGACAACGATCGGATGGTACGATGGATATGTATTTACATATATATGGTGGTTCCTCCTGTTGTTAGTATTGAAACCATATGTATAGTGATCAATCTTGCAGAGATGACGACGTCGACGGTGTCCATCACGTTGGACTTGGGATGCTGCCGCTGCAGAACCAAGATCCAGAAGATCCTCTGCCGCCTCCAAGGTGCGTGTAGTAACTGACGTCGATCCTTGTTAACTGATCAGATGCAGTCATGTACACATCATATGTTCTTCCCATGAGATAATCTTTGATCACAGAATAGACATGTGGTTACCGATCCGTACGGCCGTACCATGCATGCATGACATGAGCGCTATCGATCGATACGATCAAATCAAATCAAATGCTCTTGCATACTCCGATTCACCCATGCAAATGTGTGTACCCATGCAGAACGATGCGGGTTCGTCTTTGACAAGGTGGTGTACGACAAGGACAAGGTGCTGGTTTCCGGGCCCTTCGACGCCATTGACCTCTGCTGCAAGCTCCGGTGCAAGGCCGGATGTTTCGCAACCAAAATTGAGATTGTGCCCCCGCCGGAGCCGAAGAAGAAGGAAGAAAAACAACCACCACCGCCTCCGCCTCCGCCTCCGCCTCCGCCTGTGGAGGAACCCAAGCCCGTGCCAGCAACGTGCAAAGCTCTAATCCCATACCCATGCCCGTACCCATATCCGTACCCGTGCCCGTCCCCGTGCCCAAACCCGCAGCCAACGTGTCCATCCAGTTGCGCTACGCCACGCTCCTGCCAGTGCCATTCCTGCAGGCCGCCGCCATGTCCGACACCGCCACGGCCATGTCCGCCACCGGTGTGCAACAAGTGCCCAACATGGACGCCGTGCCAGTGCCGCGGCTACCCCTGGGTCGTCTGCTGCGAAGAGAAGCTACCACCCGACCCCTGCGCTATCATGTAATTTCTAACTGCTGCTGCATGAAGGCGGGCGGCCGCGGGTTGCTACAACTGCAACCTCATGACCCTGCCATTCCTACGCACGTGTTATGCATGTGCCCGTGCATAAAAGATCAGTGAAAGGGCCCGTCAAAAAATAATAAAAAAAAAGATCAGTGAAAGCGTCCCGTGAGATTGACACGCGTGGGTTAGTTTCTTCGTACCAGGATTCACGGCTGCTTCTGCAGTCATCATTCATCAGCTGCAAACGTGAGTCGAGTATGTGTGTCGTTGTTGTTATTGTACATGAAAAAGAATAAATTTGTGGACACGGCACCTTACAGTACCAAACAGACACTATCTAGTCCTAGAAGCATAATAGACCAAGATAGTATAAAGTGGTCCTTTATTTGTCAAGGATAAGCAAACAAAGTTCAAATGATGAGATGCCTTTTGGTGCAAGTTGAAGCCTCGCACTGTGAGTTTAAAATTCGCACGACCTAGCACTACTGTAACAACTCCAGTTTTAGGGTTAGCTAAATCTTGCATCTCATGAGCATGATCATCACATTAGCATCATTATTGTATTTTTGTAGCAATTATTTGAGTGCTTGTTTTAAAAATGCAAAATAGGGATTTCAAATGATTTCTAGAAGTCATATTTGTGGTGGTTTTCTCAAATGGAGCTTTAACAAAGTTTATGCAAAAAATTATTTGGAGAAACTTTTGTTTTGATCCCAATTTATGAAAATGATTTTTAGGGCATCAAAAAGGGCAAAAACAGATTGTTATTTTCCAAAAATTGATTTTTAAATGTATTTTTATGACCCAAATTCCCATTTTCAAATATAGGCCGATTTTGCAAAAACTTTCTACATGAAAGTTATTCATCTTTTGATTTTGAGAAACTTTCATTTTTGGAGCATTTTCAAATTCGTAATATTTTTTGATATATGGGCAGTCAAACTTTCTAGTTCAAATTGGACCAGGTGGGACCCACCCGGCCCCACCTGTCATCATCCTCTTCCTCCCTCCCCTTCTGCTTCACGCGCAGAGCGCCAGGCCGCCGCAGCGACGCGCTGCTGCCCCGCTTCCCCGCCTGCGCCCGTCGAATCGAGTGCACTCGATGGCGCACTCGAGCACCACCCTGTCCCCCCTCCCCTGCTCTGCCTCCCTCGCTGCCGCACTGAGCCGCCCGCTAGCCATCGCCGTCGATGCCGCAAGCGCCCCGCGCCAAACCAAGCCGCCAAGCGTGTCACGACGAAACAGCGGTCGCGGACGCGAGGTACTTGAGCACCCCGCAGCGTCGCCCGCTTCCCCACTGCCTCGCTGAGCCACTACATCGACGCTGAGTCGCTGGCGCCGTCCGCCATGGCCGCTGTGGCCGGCCGCCCGCCCGTGACCCCTCACAGTCCAAATTGGATAGCCCAAGTGGCCTTAAAAGCTCCGCCTCGCTTCCCTGTCCATTCGCCCGCCCTCAATTTCACCTCCACTCGCTCTCAGCCGAGCACCGCCGAGTCCGCCATGGCCGCCGCCGCGAACATCTCCGGCTAGCCGCCACCTCGTTCAACCATTTCCTCCCCTGAGCACGCCATCGGGAACGCCTTGCTCCGCTCCACCTTCTCCGCACTTTTTCCCGTCCGATTCAAGCCGAGGTAGTGGCCAATTTGGCCGTCATTTTCTCTCCGCGGAAGCCATGCCCGGCGAACTCCTCCGGCACCGTCTTTAGCTCGCCTCGTCCGTCATTTTCAACTCCCATTGCGTCCTATCGCTCCGCCTAGGTCTAGCGGTGCCCGTCGGCATCACCAAGAGCCTCGCCGAGGCCTGCGCCGGCAAGACGCCGTCGAGCCGCGCCATGCCTCGCCGCCGTTCGCTCCGCCCGTCGTTCTAGTGCGCCAACGGTTTCATTTTCACCACCATCGCGTTCGCGTCGTCGTCACGAGCACGAGGGTGCTATCCTGGTCGCCGGAAACCTCGCCGCCGGCGAGTTATCGGCGGTCAACTCCGCCGCGTCCCGTTCCGGAGGCCGACAGGTGGGCCCGTTGACCGGGACCCACCAGTCAGTGCCACTGGCACGCGCGCGCCGTGTGTGTGTACAGTGCGGGGTACGCGTAGCAGCGCAGGTCCGCGTGTCAGCCGCAGTGGGGATCACCCCGGGTGCGCGTAGCGATTTAGGATTTTTCCGGTATAAGAAAATGATTTCCAGAAATTGTTTTAAAACTTTCAAAAATCATATCTCCCTCATATTAGGTCCATTTTGGGTGATTCAAGTGTCAATATTTTTATTATGAGGAGCTTTACGCATATAGGGTATTAGTTTATTTTTATGAAATACTTTTCTGTACAGTATTATTTAATGTCCTTAATTGCTTGATATCTTGTTAAATGCATAATAAATTGTAGGTTTATCGAAAAATGTGAATCTTGTTTTGTTGCTCTAGTTACGAGATGCTTTATCTGTGAAAAATATTAGTTGTATATGTCATGTGTAGAAAATACCCTGTTTAATTATTGTGCTTACTTTGCTTGAAGTTAGGAAATTCATAATTAATTATTTATAAAAGGAAAATGCTTGAAAATTTTCATAGGGTGTTTCTATGTTTATAAGTAGCTGTTAATCACTTGAGATCCGTTGTTTGACACTTTTCATAATACAAAGTATTTTTAGGCCTTGATTTATTGATGCCTTGTCTTTTTTGTATAGGATAAATGGGTTACTTGTTTTGACTTAAAAAATTTATGGTAGGCTTATTGTTACCTAGCTTAGCTACTGTAATTTTTGTAGAATTTTCTGAGCAGTTTAGCTATAGGTTGCTGTTGTACCCTAGTAATCGTGATCGTTGTTTTTCGTCGAGGTCTAGGTTAACTAGTGCCTTGCCATGCTTAGTGACGCTCTAATAGGTACAACCTGTTAGGATGATGTTGACTACCTTGTAGTACCTTGGTTGGTTCATCATCATCATCATCATCATACGCTTTAATCCCATATTGCATTCCCGATACTCATATGCACCTATGCATCATACAGGATTGCCGGAAGAAGCGACGCCGCGATAGTTCCCGAGGAGCCGGAGAGGAGCAAGCGGGGCAAGCATCTTTGCGGAGAGGCACGGGACGAGGGATCCGGACGCCGACTTGCCCGAGTGCCCTAACCATCACCCTAGTTCCTTTGTGAAAGGCAAGCCCCGGAGCATTTCTCCTACAGTTTTCAAAATGTTTTACTTGAGTCATTTATTTATTATGATGCATTAAGTTAATAGGAGTTGACTTGGAACCGTTACTGCATTATGATTACCTTGATCCACCCGAATACATTACCCTATTAAGTTCGGGATCGCGCTTATGCTTAGCACCGCTAACTAGATCGGTAAAAGACGGATGATTGACCCTCATCCGCGAGGTAGGTGGTTACTACCCTATGGTTGATACTATGGAGGTTGGTTTAGAGAACATAACCATGTGGCCTTGTTAAATCACGACTAGTTGGAGTTTGTGGTGTGTTAGACCACGGAAAACTCCGGCGATGTCACTTAAGGAAATATGGCTTTGTACGTCCTCGGATCATGTTGAACAATGCCTCACGTATAGCCGGGAAGGATGCGATCATCCGACCGCGAAGCCTTGAGGATGTTTGGGCCGGAATTTCAGCGAGTTGAGTGTATTGCCCACAGGCGCGGTATTAAAGCCGGTGGCCGGCCGCACGGAGGTACTGTAGCCGGGCATGCCCTGGTGCAATCGTATTTGTTGAAATCCGCGTCTCCACCCGAATAGACCAAGGTGACCGTCACTCGCTCTGGCCGGCGAGTGTGGTTTGTGTGAGGAATACCCGCCAGCTGGTTTGCAATCGATTATAATCGCCATCGTTCCTGGACAGTGAACACTTGACCGAGCAGCGGCACTGTCGCAAATCATTGTGGAAATTAGGATGGTTATGGTTCTATGTTGTTGATGCTGTTATGCTCAACCTGAAGGATAGGATAGCATTGTTTGCTCATACCCTGGAGTTGGAGTAGTACAGGTGCTAACCTAGTGATGTCAGAATCCAACCTAAAAGATGATAAGCTAGAGAGTCCTTTATCACTAAATGATTATTTAATAAGCTCATCTTTTATTGCAAGTTTAAATGAGTCAGCTACCCCACTTATAAAGCCTCGCATACTCCTTGGTGTCACTTTATTTTCATTTATGACGGGTAAGTCTAGCTGAGTACCTTCTTGTACTCAGGGTTTTATTCCCTTGTTGTTGCAGATGGTGAGATGTTCTATGGCTATTGCCCAACTTGCTTCTACCCTGCGTATGGGGATGAGTAGATCGTGGGCACGATCAATCTTTCTATCGTACCTCTTTGCTGTTGTGGGATGTGATGTTGGACCAGGCACTATGTTTCAACTAAGTGTGCGTTTGTGAACCAAAACTTTATTTGCTTCCGCAATTTGGATTTGAACTTGGTATTGTAATAACTATTTCGTACTCCGATGTAATCTACTATTTGTGAACTTATGTATTACTATGAACTGTTGTATGTTGAACTCAATTCGGTCTGGGCTATATTGTTGAAAGTTTGAAATCCTTCGAGATTTCACGGACTACCGGGTTGATATAGCCACCATGTGCTAATTAAGTTGCTTCGGTGACTCATTAGTACATTGTGTTTATATTAATTGGTCGGTTCTGCTACAGCTGGCATTGGAGCAGGTTCAACGTATTACTGTTCATAAGTATACTTAAAACAAAATGATTTTGTTTTGCAAACACTAATTATGAACTTATAGCCACTTAATCTCATATATAGGTTTTTCAAAGGTGTGTGGTTTTCAAAAACTTATATATGTGCCTTGGACCAGTCATATCCTTTATGCCCAATTAAGGACTTTAGGTGGCTTATATAGGTACTAACTTGGGGGAGTATTGCATCATATTTTTATTTGTCGCGCTCATACACGACGGTTTTGTATGAGGGCCATTCACTTGAATGGTTGTTTATGGTTCAGATTTGCCTCTACGCCAAGGTAAGTGTGAGTTGTGAGAGCATGATCGGACGCAATGCCGATCTAGGGGAGTGCTTATTGGTGCTGGATTATATACATGTTCACACATGCTTATAAGAAAGTACCCCATGTGAGGGTGTCGTCTTCTGATGACTTGTTGGGTAGTATGCACTTGGGAATGGGTGCAAGTAATTGGAGATTTCACCTTGTTCGGAAGGTGTCTGGATTTTTACGTCGCTTGCATTCATTGGGATTTGGGCTGAAATGAATCTTCTGCAGGTACACTAACTTCGTAAAACGTGTAGCCCGACTAGTTACCGATATATGAGAGCACGTTTTGTATGCCACCGCCTAGACGTATTAGATAATAATTTTAGGCAGTGAGGACGTATGGAACATGCATGCATCATGATTCACATTGTTGCTCATGTCATTCATTACATTCTCCTCTCTCCTTATAATTAAATTGTCTCAATTTCGTATCTCCCTGCTTTAATTATTAAAATTGTTGCTCATGAAAAAAATAAAACTCTTTTTCAGATGGCTCGGACCAAGCAGACCGCTCGCAAGAGTTCGCGTCCACCCCGCCACAGCAAGCTTGCTTCCCGTGGGAGTGCTTCTCTTGTGGTGCGTCGGGTGCCGTCCCACCGGCTCGGGAGGGCCGGTACCTTTCGGAGAAGAGTGGCTTGCCCACTCTCCTCCGGAGGCTTCGCACGGTGCTTGGTTACCCTCGGGCACGAGCCACGGTACCGGGGACGCCGGTGACCGGAAGAACTATGGCTTTGTTTCGTGGTGGTTGTGGTGCCTCGCTTGGGTCTTGATGAGAAGTGGACTGGATGGACGGCTAAGGGTGAGGGCATCACTGTTTTCGATGGTGCTCGGGATGCTTTGCTTTCGATACTTGAGAAGATGGTGACGGAGCTGCCTAATGAGGTTCGAGGCTCATTCCTAGTGTTTTTCCTCCGGCTAGCCCCCGCATTGACACGTGGAGGCGAGGCTCCGGGAATGGCACTAGTGGCTGGACCTCGGGAGGCGGGCGTGGCGTGCACTTGCGCGAGTGTTGTGTTCGCCTTGATGAAGGCGTATGCGGCACGGGAGGACCTTGCTCTCTTTAGGCACGACAAGCTGGAGCGTGTCGAGAGAGAGAAGGAGGAGCAACAGGAGATGTATGAGAAGAAGCTTGAGGAGCTCAGAGAGGAGTTGGCACTGATGACTGAGCAGAGAGACCAGGCTATTCAGAGAGAGATGTTGGCCATGCAGCAGGTCCAGGAGCTTCAGGCTAGAGTTGGCAGACGTGACGCCACTATCAAGAAGTATGGAGACACTCTGGCCCGTACAGTTGGAGAGCGGGATGCAGCCCAGACTGAGGCACGTGGTTTGAGGGCTGCTCAGCACACTCTCCGGGAGGACTTGCACGAGAAGGAGGTCTACATCGACGCCCTGCGTGAGGAGCTCTACGCGAGACAGCACGGAGAGTGGGTTGAGTCTCCGCTCGGTGATGCTGCTAGCCAGGAGAGTGTTAGTCGTATGCGCCTAGACTAGTGTGTTGGCTAGTGTTAGCCGGACTGCTGTCCTTCGTGGTCCGTTGCGACTCTTTTGTTTATGTGTGTGTCTGTAGTTGGTACGCTAGTAAGAGTTGGATGTGACCTTGGATCACGTTGTTGTAATGCTATGTCGTCGCTATGCGTAAAAAGTCCAGTGTTAGTGTGTGCTGGCAACCATGGATATTGTAAGACTCTATGTGATGTTTCGACATAATATTATTAGTGCAGTACATGATGTGGAAAAATGAATTATTGTGCCATGTGTGGTTAATTGTATGAATTAATTTTCCTTCAATTAATTTCGCAAGGCATGATCTATTTATTCGTTTATCCTCAGAGATTCAGCTCCTAATAGTGGGACAATATTATGGTTGAAACATGCAGATGGCGCCGATCACCCGCAATGGTCGTGGTAGTGGTCGTGATGAAGAAGAAGTGCATGGTGGTCGTGATGGGGAAGAAGCGCATGGTGCACCACCCCCTCCTCCCCTCACCGCTGGGCAGTTGTTTGCACAGTTTCTGGGAAGTTAGCACAACATTGAGCAACTTCTGCGTGCCAACTTTGAAGCAAACAACAATCGCCGTCAGGATCATCAGCCTAACCAGTTCAGTGAATTCAAGGATTTCATGGACACCAAGCCTCCAGTGTTCAGGGATGCCCCTGATCCATTCATGGCTGATGCTTGGATCAACACTATGGAAGAAAGGTTTACTTTATTGAGGTTATCTGAGGAACTGAAGGCTACCTATGCTGCACACATGTTTGAGGGTGATGCTAGGTTGTGGTGGAACAACCATCGCCACACCTTTCCTGAGGGTCAGCCTATCACTTGGGATCAGCTTGTTCGTGAATTCCGTGCAGCTTATGTTCCACCCAGTCTTATGGCAATGAAGAAGACAGAGTTCCATAATTTGACCATGGGGAATCGTTCTGTGAAGGATTATCATCATGCATTCCAGAACCTATCCCGTTATGCACCTGAGTTTGTGAGTACTGAAGCCAATAAGATTGCTGCTTTCAAGAAGGGTCTCAGTACAAAGCTGATGAAGACCATGGGTACCTCTACCTGTGTGACAATGACTTCTACAATGACTGTCTCACTCAGGAGAATCAGAACAACCTGCATGCTGCTGCTAAGAGCCGTAAGAGGGCTAATGAAGGTGGTTCCTCCCAGCCGAGGGCTCCACCTGCATATCGTCCTCCATTTCGCAACCAAGGTTCGGGGTCTAAGTTTAGGCCTCCCCAGAAGAAGAATGTTCCTGCCCAGAATCAGCAGAAGTTCTCTAGGCCTTTTAGGATGCCTATGCCTCAGGGAAAACCAGGTCAGACCAACACTGCTGGTGCCAAGCCTGGCCTAATGGGTCCTTGCTTCAACTATAACCAGACTAGACACTTCTACAAGCAATGTCCTCATCCAAAGAAGCAACTGTCCGCTCGTGTGCATCACACGTCTTTGGAGGAGATTCTTTCTGGAGAACCCGTGACAGCTGGTATGTTCCCTGTGAACCAGATTCCTGCTGCTGTTTTGTTTGATACTGGATCATCGCATTCCTTTATGAGTCAAGCATTTGCACAAAAGCATAGTCAAACCATAAAGGAGTTGAATTTAGAGTTTCGGGTGAGTGCAGTTGGGGCTGATATCACCACGAGACAGATGGTGCTTGATGCAGCCTTGGAGTTAGATCGGTGCGATTCCGGATGAACTTGATCGTTCGCGCGACTAGGTGTGGATGTTATCATAGGAATGAGTTGGATGCATCATTGGGGTGTAGTTTTGGATACTACCAATCGGATGGTGTCTATACGGAATCCTATGGGGGAGGGCACTTTCCAGATACCCTTACCTCGGAAGATTCCGTTAGAAACTGTGGTATATGCTACTAAAGTGACCCCTCTACATGAGATTCCGGTAGTATGTGAGTTTCCGTATGTCTTTCCTGATGAGCTTCCGGGTCTTCCACCGGATCGGGAGATTGAGTTCCGCATTGAGTTATTGCCGGGAACAGCCCCAATTTCTAAGAGACCTTACCGTATGTCCTCTGATGAATTGAAGGAACTTAAGAAGCAGTTGCAAGAGTTAGCAGATAAGGGTCTCATTCATCCTAGTGCATCGGAATGGGGTAGCCCCGCTATGTTAGTGAAGAAAAAGGATCAATCTTTGCGAATGGTCGTGGATTACCGCCTACTTAATTCAGTCACAGTCAAGAACAAGTATCCTCTTCCACGTATAGATATCCCGTTTGATCGGTTGTCCAAAGCTAAGGTGTTCTCTAAGATTGATCGAGATCGAGGTTACCATCAGATTAAGATCAGACCAGAAGATGTTCCTAAGACCACTTTCTCTACAAGATATGGGTTGTATGAGTACCTGGTTATGTCCTTTGGATTAACCAATGCTCCTGCATACTTTATGTATCTTATGAATTCGGTCTTCATGCCTGAGCTTGATAAATTTGTGGTGGTATTTATTGATGATATCCTGATATATTCGGAGAATAAAGAAGACCATCTTTGTGCATCTCGAATTATCTTGGAGAGATTGAGGAAGCATAAGTTGTATGCTAAGTTTAGCAAATGTGAGTTACGGCTTCGGAAGGTTCAATTTCTTGGACATGTCCTCTCTGATGAAGGAATAACTATGGATCCTAGCAACATAGAGAAGGTATTGAATTGGAAGACACCCAAATCAGTTCATGAAGTAAGAGGTTTCCTGGGATTAGCAGGGTATTATCGCAGATTCATTCCCAACTTTTCAAGGATTGCCAAGCCAATGACCAAATTGTTGCAGAAAGAGCATAAGTTCGCTTGGACAGAAGAGTGTGAAACAGCTTTCCGCACCCTGCGGGAAATGTTGACCACTGCTCCTGTTCTAGCACAGCCGGATATAGAGAAGCCGTTTGATGTATATTGTGATGCTTCCAAGATAGGTTTGGGTTGTGTGCTGATGCAAGAGGGAAGAGTCATAGCTTATGCCTCTCGGCAGTTGAAGAAACATGAAGTAAATTACCCTACTCATGATCTAGAGCTTGCTGCTGTAGTGCATGCATTGAAGATCTAGAGACATTACCTCCTTGGTAACCCTTGCAATGTGTTTACGGATCATAAGAGCCTGAAATACATCTTTACTCAAGAAGACTTGAACATGAGGCAACGTAGATGGTTGGAATTGATCAAGGATTACAATTTGCAGTTGCAGTACCACCCTGGTAAGGCTAATGTGGTGGCCGATGCTTTGAGTCGGAAATCTCAGAGTGATGCTCTTCCGTTAGAGTTGGTAGAAGGCCATAATCTTATGCATTCAGTGATCTTGAACAATATTCGCATCAGTTGTGAACTGGAGGGTAAGGTTAAGGAAGGTCAAAAGTCAGACAATGCAATCACGAGATCAAGAAAAGAATCAAAAGCATGCCATCTCGGTTCTTCAAGGAGGATGATCAAGGAGTCTTGTGGTACGATAAACGTCTAGTTGTACCACGGACAAGGAACTTAGAATGCGAGATTATGGATGAAGCTCACTTGTCCAAGTTATCTATGCATCCTGGTAGCAGTAAGATGTTTCATGATCTAAAACGTCAGTATTGGTGGTCTCATATGAAAAGAGATGTGGCAGAGTATGTAGCAGAGTGTGATACCTGTTGTAGGGTGAAGGCTGTTCATTTGAAGACTGGTGGTTTACTTCAGCCGTTGCCAATTCCAGATTGGAAGTGGGAATGTGTCAGTATGGATTTTATCACCGGATTACCCACTACACCAAAGGGTCATGATTCTATTTGGGTCATTGCGGACCGTCTAACCAAGTCTGCACACTTCATACCTGTTCATACAACATATCGTCCACATCGGTATCTTTGATATCTACGTCCAACAGTTGTCGATTGCATGGTGTACCTAAAGAGATAGTGTCTGATAGAGGACCGCAGTTTGTGGCTCACTTTTGGGATCAGTTGCAGAAGGGTTTGAATACTCAATTATTGCATAGTACTGCTTATCATCCTCAGACTTCAGGCCAGACAGAAAGAGTGAATCAGATTTTAGAAGATTTATTACGTGCTTGTGTTTTGTCTTGGAAGGGCTCATGGGAAAAGTGGTTGCCGTTAGCAGAGTTCTCTTATAATAACAGCTATCAAGAGAGTATAAAGATGTCGCCTTTTGAGGCTTTGTATGGTAGGAGTTGCAGAACACCTGCCAGTTGGGTTGAGACGGGAGATAGACGATACTATGGTATTGACTTTATTAAAGAAGCAGAAGAGCAAGTCAAGCTTATCCGACAGCATATTGCAGCCGCACAGTCCCGACAGAAAAGTTATGCTGACAAGAAAAGACGGACTGTAACATTTCAAGTTGGAGACCATGTGTATCTGAAGGTGTCCCCTATGAAAAGAGTGCAACGTTTTGGTGTGAAACGGAAATTAGCACCTCGGTATGTAGGACCTTTCAAAATCATAGAGCAGAAAGGACCTGTGGCCTTCAAGCTAGAATTACCTGAAGATATGAGTGCTGTTTTCCCGGTATTCCATGTATCTCAACTCAAGAAATGTGTGCGACTCCCGAAAGAAAAGATCAAGATGTCGGATGTCAAACTGCAGCCAGACTTGACCTATGAGGAGAAGCCAGTAAAGCTATTGGATGTTAAGGAGAGAGTGACTCGGAACAAAACAGTCAAAACGTACAAGGTGTGTTGGAGTCATCATGATGATCTGGATGCTACTTGGGAGACTGAGGACTACCTTAAAGACGCTTACCCGTGTTTTCATAAGCAATGGTTAGTCCGCGTAAATCTCGGGGCGAGATTTCTTTAAGGGGGGTAGGCTGTAACAACTCCAGTTTTAGGGTTAGCCAAATCTTGCATCTCATGAGCATGATCATCACATTAGCATCATTATTGCATTTTTGTAGCAATTATTTGAGTGCTTGTTTTAAAAATGCAAAATAGGGATTTCAAATGATTTCTAGAAGTCATATTTGTGGTGGTTTTCTCAAAATGGAGCTTTAACAAAGTATATGCAAAAAATTATTTGGAGAAACTTTTGTTTTGATCCCAATTTATGAAAATGATTTTCGGGGCATCAAAAAGGGCAAAAACAGATTGTTATTTTATAAAAATTGATTTTTAAATGTATTTTTATGACCCAAATTCCCATTTTCAAATATAGGCCGATTTTGTAAAAACTTTCTACATGAAAGTTATTCATCTTTTGATTTTGAGAAACTTTCATTTTTGGAGCATTTTCAAATTCGCAATATTTTTTGATATATGGGCAGTCAAACTTTCTAGTTCAAATTGGACCAGTGGGACCCACCCGGCCCCACCTGTCATCATCCTCTTCCTCCCTCCCCTTCGCCGCGCGCGAGCGCAGCCGCCGCAGCGACGCGCTGCTGCCCCGCTTCCCCGCCTGCGCCCGTCGAATCGAGTGCACTCGATGGCGCACTCGAGCACCACCCTGTCCCCCCTCCCCTGCTCTGCCTCCCTCGCTGCCGCACTGAGTCGCCCGCTTGCCATCGCCGTCGATGCCGCAAGCGCCCCGCGCCAAACCAAGCCGCCAAGCGTGTCACGACGAAACAGCGGTCGCGGACGCGAGGTACTTGAGCACCCCGCAGCGTCGCCCGCTTCCCCACCGCCGGCGAGCCACCGCATCGACGCCGAGTCGCGGCGCCGTCCGCCATGGCCGCCGTGGCCGGCCGCCCGCCCGTGACCCCTCACGGTCAAATTGGACAGCCCAAGTGGCCTTAAAAGCTCCGCCTCGCTTCCCTGTCCATTCGCCCGCCCTCAATTTCACCTCCACTCGCTCTCAGCCGAGCACCGCCGAGTCCGCCATGGCTGCCAACGCGAACATCTCCGGCTAGCCGCCACCTCGTTCAACCATTTCCTCCCCTGAGCACGCCATCGGGAACGCCTTGCTCCGCTCCACCTTCTCCGCACTTTTTCCCGTCCGATTCAAGCCGAGGTAGTGGCCAATTTGGCCGTCATTTTCTCCGCCGCGGAAGCCATGCCGGAGAACTCCTCCGACACCGTCTTTAGCTCGCCTCGTCATTTTCAACTCCCATTGCGTCCTATCGCTCCGCCTAGGTCTAGCGGTGCCCGTCGGCATCACCAAGAGCCTCGCCGAGGCCTGCGCCGGCAATACGCCGTCGAGCCGCGCCATGCCTCGCCGCCGTTCGCTCCGCCCGTCGTTCTAGTGCGCCAACGGTTTCATTTTCACCACCATCGCGTTCGCGTCGTCGTCACGAGCACGAGGGTGCTATCCTGGTCGCCGGAAACCTCGCCGCCGGCGAGTTATCGGCGGTCAACTCCGCCGCGTCCCGTTCCGGAGGCCGACAGGTGGGCCCGTTGACCGGGACCCACCAGTTAGTGCCACTGGCACGCGCGCGCCGTGTGTGTACAGTGCGGGGTACGCGTAGCAGCGCAGGTCCGCGTGTCAGCCGCAGTGGGGATCACCCCGGGTGCGCGTAGCGATTTAGGATTTTTCCGGTTTAAGAAAATGATTTCCAGAAATTGTTTTAAATCTTTCAAAAATCATATCTCCCTCATATTAGGTCCATTTTGGGTGATTCAAGTGTCAATATTTTTATTATGAGGAGCTTTACGCATATAGGGTATTAGTTTATTTTTATGAAATACTTTTCTGTACAGTATTATTTAATGTCCTTAATTGCTGATATCTTGTTAAATGCATAATAAATTGTAGGTTTATCAGAAAAATGTGAATCTTGTTTTGTTGCTCTAGTTACGAGATGCTTTATCTGTGAAAAATATTAGTTGTATATGTCATGTGTAGAAAATACCCTGTTTAATTATTGTGCTTACTTTGCTTGAAGTTAGGAAATTCATAATTAATTATTTATGAAAGGAAAATGCTTGAAAATTTTTATAGGGTGTTTCTATGTTTATAAGTAGCTGTTAATCACTTGAGATCTGTTGTTTGACACTTTTCATAATACAAAGTATTTTTAGGCCTTGATTTATTGCTGCCTTGTCTTTTTTGTATAGGATAAATGGGTTACTGTTTTGACTTGAAAAATTTATGGTAGGCTTATTGTTACCTAGCTTAGCTACTGTAATTTTTGTAGAATTTTCTGAGCAGTTTAGCTATAGGTTGCTGTTGTACCCTAGTAATCGTGATCGTTGTTTTTCGTCGAGGTCTAGGTTAACTAGTGCCTTGCCATGCTTAGTGACGCTCTAATAGGTACAACCTGTTAGGATGATGTTGACTACCTTGTAGTACCTTGGTTGGTTTATCATCATCATCATCATCATCATACGCTTTAATCCCGTATTGCATTCCCGATACTCATATGCACCTATGCATCATACAGGATTGCCGGAAGAAGCGACGCCAGTAGTTCCCGAGGAGCCGGCAGGAGAGGAGCAGCAGGGAGCAGTGCTGCAGGAGGCAGCACAGGACGAGGATCCGGACGCTGACTTGCCTGAGTGCCCTAACCATCACCCTAGTTCCTTTGTGAAAGGCAAGCCCCGGAGCATTTCTCCTACAGTTTTCAAAATGTTTTACTTGAGTCATTTATTTATTATGATGCATTAAGTTAATAGGAGTTGACTTGGAACCGTTACTGCATTATGATTACCTTGATCCACCTGAATACTGTTACCCTATTAAGTTCAGGATCGCGCTTATGCTTAGCACTGCTTAACTAGATCGGTAAAAGACGGATGATTGACCCTCATCCGCGAGGTAGGTGGTTACTACCCTATGGTTGATACTATGGAGGTTGGTTTAGAGAACATAACCATGTGGCCTTGTTAAATCATGACTAGTCGGAGTTTGTGGTGTGTTAGACCACGGAAAACTCCGGTGATGTCACTTAAGGAAATATGGCTTTGTACGTCCTCGGATCATGTTGAACAATGCCTCACGTATAGCCGGAAGGATGCGATCATCCGACCGCGAAGCCTTGAGGATGTTTGGGCCGGAATTTCAGCGAGTTGAGTGTATTGCCCACAGGCGCGGTATTAAAGCCAGTGGCCGGTCGCGCCGGAGGTACCTGGTAGCCGGGCATGCCCTGGTGCAATCGTATTTGTTGAAATCCGCGTCTCCACCCGAATAGACCAAGGTGACCGTCACTCGCTCTGGCCGGCGAGTGTGGTTTGTGTGAGGAATACCCCGCCAGCTGGTTTGCAATCGATTATAATCGCCATCGTTCCTGGACAGTGAACACTTGACCGAGCAGCGGCACTGTCGCAAATCATTGTGGAAATTAGGATGGTTATGGT
Source organism: Themeda triandra (assembly GCA_018135685.1). Lineage (NCBI taxonomy): Eukaryota > Viridiplantae > Streptophyta > Magnoliopsida > Poales > Poaceae > Themeda > Themeda triandra. The sequence goes on along the minus strand of JAENPR010000005.1, from coordinate 954,430 downwards.
TCTATGTTGTTGATGCTGGTATGCTCAACCTTTGCTCATACCCTGGAGTTGGAGTAGTACAGGTGCTAACCTAGTGATGTCAGAATCCAACCGAAAAGATGATAAGCTAGAGAGTCCTTTATCACTAAATGATTATTTAATAAGCTCATCTTTTATTGCAAGTTTAAATGAGTCAGCTACCCCACTTATAAAGCCTCGCATACTCCTTGGTGTCACTTTATTTTCATTTATGATGGGTAAGTCTAGCTGAGTACCTTCTTGTACTCAGGGTTTTATTCCCTTGTTGTTGCAGATGGTGAGATGTTCTATGGCTATTGCCCAACTTGCTTCTACCCTGCGTATGGGGATGAGTAGATCGTGGGCACGATCAATCTTTCTATCGTACCTCTTTGCCGTTGTGGGATGTGATGTTGGACCGTGCACTATGTTTCAACTAAGTGTGCGTTTGTGAACCAAAACTTTATTTGCTTCCGCAATTTGGATTTGAACTTGGTATTGTAATAACTATTTCGTACTCCGATGTAATCTACTATTTGTAAACTTATGTATTACTATGAACTCGTTGTATGTTGAACTCAATTCGGTCTGGGCTGTATTGTTGAAAGTTTGAAATCCTTCGAGATTTCACGGACTACCGGGTTGATATAGCCACCATGTGCTAATTAAGTTGCTTCGGTGACTCATTAGTACATTGTGTTTATATTAATTGGTCGGTTCTGCTACAACTACCAGCAGCAGGAAGTACTCCTTGCCCTCGCTCGCTCGCTAAGGCGCTAATAATGCATGCATGCGACAAATATATGGTGGCTACCGACTTGACATATATGCCTGTGTCGGATACCTAGATTAGGGGGTCATTAACCCGGGTGATGAGATGAATAGAACCATCATTGTCTTCCTCAAAATCTCACTCCACCTAAAAGCATCCCAATCCCAACCCCGACGTTGGCCTCAAGGCACACTGGGCGGCCCACGAATAGGCTCGAGCGGCCCAGTAGCGTATTCGAGGGAAAAGACGCAACCAACTGGCCCCTCGAAAGAATGACGGACACCCCTCGTGCGAGTGGGTGCCTCGAGACACAACCGACCTGACCCCTCGAAGGAGTTACGGGGAACCCCTCGTACGAGTGAAGGCCTCGAACGGGCTGGCCATCCCTCAAAAAGGGACTCCAACCACTCTCTGCCTAACTTCATGGCTACAGCTACGGTCATAATAAGACTGAGCCCCGATCCCATCCGCTTTTACCGCCCATGCCCTGTAAATCAGTAGCACTGTGGCGCCATGTCGAGCATTGTGCCATGAACGGCACCCCCTCGAAGCGTAGCGGTCAACGAGCGGTCAACGCTCGACCCGCGTTTCCCGCGGCTCGGTTCCATCGTCCTGAGGCTCGACCCCTCAAGGCACCCCTCGAAATGGTCATTAACCACCCGGGAAGTGACAGCTACAGGGAAGCGCACAGTCATCTGTCCATCCCCGATCGACGGCCATGCCCTGGCATGACAGGAAAAGGACGGAAGGCCATTATCACCCACGTCGCTACAGGCTCGAACCGGTCCAAAGCCTGCCTCTACAGTCCCGGTGACCTGATCGGCATCGACCCCTCGACGTCATCATACGACAGCCCTAGAACCACTGTGTACCCCTGGGCCTCCCCTTCACCTATAAAAGGGGATACCAGGGCTTAGTATAGGGCAGCGCTTCACACTGCACGAGTTCATGGTATAACACAACATCACACATTCTCACACCCAAAAACGCTAAGTCCTCACGACTCGCTTGTATTCACCCCTGTAAGAGAACTTCGGTGCAAGATAATACAAGATCACCCCCTCTGCTGGACGTAGGGCCTTCTTTGCCCGAACCAGGATAAGTCTCTTGTGTCCATCTTGCATCACCATCCTGATTAGGGAACACGCGACGCAAATTTACTAGTTGGTGTCAGGCCCCCGGGTTCGAAACACCGACAGTTGGCGCGCCAGGTAGGGGGAGCGCGTGTCACTAACGATTTCCCGCTCTTTTTTCGGATGGCAGATCTTGCTTCGCCGCTTCCACGCGGCACGGTGATCTGGTTCGGGAGTCTGGAGTTTGTGTCGCTTGGCTCCGGCTACGACATGACCCTGCTCTCGGCCGGGGATCCGAGTGGGGGCCGCACCACGCCCCCACGATCAGTTGGGGTGCCATGACGATCTCGCCACCATGGCTCTCCTCCGAGGAGGAGGCGCCATCAGCACCGCCACCGCTAGCCCGCCTCTGGGCGAGCTCGGCGCGTGTCTCCCCCGCCTCCGGCGGTCGATGCAGGTCTCCCCACAGAAGGCCTGCCCAACCTGCTGCCGCATGGGATTTACGAGGCCCGACGGTGGTTCCCGTTCGGCCTCACCAATGCCACCACGACGTACGCCGACGGGATACGCTCCAGCATGGGCACATGGGAGGAGCGCTCGAGCCCCCTCCTACGTGCTGCCATAAGCCTGGAGGCCGTTTGGTCCGTGTCTGTGAACCGTGGTTTCGACCGAGCTCCTGGCCCCAGGCGCTACACGCTCGGTACCCTGCGGCGGCAACTCGAGGAGGAGAGAACCGGGAGGCCGTGGACACCCTTCTACGGCGACCCCGACTCCGACGACTCCGACTCCGGCTGCTACGACCTTACCCGTGAGTGCTTCCACCTCGACGGTGAGGAGTCCACCGCCCAGACGGTCGACCCCCCGGTCGCAGCCGCCCCGCCCGTCGGCGCAGCCGTAGCAGAGGACGGTGCGGCCATCTCGCCACGAGAGGAACCGCCGCAAGAGCTCGACGAACCACATCTTCCACAGGACGACCATGCCGCGCAACTCGCACAGCTCCGCGATATGAAGGCCAAGCTCGACGAGGATCGCCAGCGCCTAGACCAGCTCGAGCACGCCCTCGAGCAGGGCCGTGGGCCCCCGCGTGGGGAAGGGCTCGAGGCCGGGCTCGAAACGTCTTCCAGCAGATCGTGGAGGACGAGGTCCCGCAGCAGGCTCCCGTGCCGCCCGCCGTCAACCGCTTCCCTCGAGCAAGCCAGAACCTTTTTGCAGCAACCATGCTCCCGAGGAACATGCCCGCGCCCTCAAATCCGCATGCCGCACGGATACGCGATGATGTCGAGGGCCTCCTCAAGGTGGCTGCAGCCCAACAAGCCGAGAGTTCCACCATGAGGCATCGGGGGAGGCGTCGGAGCGACCGGTCGGGCCCCCACGCCACGAGAGGGAGGCCTCTGTTCACCAAGATGCAGCCCCTCGAGCGAGAAGGGACGCACCCGTCCGAGACCGCCTCGTCGACAACCGTGAGCCCCAAGACGCCCGCTATGACATCATCGAGAACCGGCGGCGCAAAAACGGAGGCGCGGAGGACTGAGGCTACAACCCCCATCGAGGGGGACGCTACGACAGCGACGAGGACCGTCAGGCTCCCGAGCCTCCGGGCCCTCGAGTCTTCAGCAGGTCCATCCGCAGCACGCCGCTTCCGAGCCCGTTCCGACCCCCACGAGCCTCACCAAGTACAACGGCGAGACCAAACCCGAGCTCTGGCTCGCCGACTTCCGGTTAGCTTGCCAGCTGGGCGGGGCTCGTGACGACAAGGCCATCATCCGGCAACTTCCGTTGTTCCTCTCCGACACCGCTCGGCGGTGGCTCGAGGAGCTCCCTCCCCGATCAGATCCGTGGCTGGGCCGACCTAGTCCGGGTCTTCGAGGGCAACTTCAAGGGAACCTACATCCATCCCAGCAACTCTTGGGACCTCCGTAACTGCAAGCAGTAGCACGGGGAGTCCCTTCGAGACTTCGCCCGACGCTTCTCCAAGCAGCGTACCGAGCTACCGCACATCCCCGACCACGACGTCATCTTGGCGTTTGTTTCAGGCACCACTTGCAAGGAGTTGGTGCGGGAGCTTGGGCACGATCGTCCAAAGACCGTCGAGGGGTTGATGGACATCGTCGCCAACTACGCAGCTGGTGAGGAGGCCGTTGGGGCCTTCTTCGGCGAGAAAAAAGATAACGCCAAGCCGCCGGCCGGCAGCGGCGATGGCCCGAGCAAGGGCTCGAAGAAGAATGGCAAGAAGAAGAAGGGTGGTCAGCAAGGCAAGCGTGAGGCCGTGAAGGACGACCTCGTCGCCGCCACCGAGTGCAAGAAGCCTCGACCCCCTCCTGAGGGGGGCGTCTTCGACAAGATGCTGAAAGAACCCTGCCCATACCACAAGGGGCCGGTCGACCACAACCTCGAGGAGTGCCACATGCTCAAAGGCTACTTCAAAAGCCTGGGCCTCGAGAAGGGTGAGCAGAAGAAGGACAAGGGCGGCGACAACGATAAAAACAAGGGCAAGGACGACTTCCCAGACGTCACCGACTGCTACATGATCTACGGAGGCCCCTCGACCCGGTACACACCTCGACAGCGTAAGAAGGAGCGTCGAGAGGTCTTCTCCGTGCGGGTGGACATGCCCCAGTACCTCGACTGGTCTGACACGCCGATCACGTTCGACCGTGATGACCATCCGGACCACGTCGTGCGCCCCGGGGCCTTTTCGCTTGTCGTCGACCCTATCATCGCCAACACCCGGTTCTCCAAGGTGCTCATGGACGGCGGCAGCAGCCTCAATGTCATCTACATGAAGACCCTCGATCTGCTGGGCATCAAGAGGTCACAGCTCAAACCCAGCGCCGGGGGCTTTCATGGGGTCGTGCCGGGCAAGAAGGCACAACCCCTCGGCCGCGTCGACCTTCCTGTTTGTTTTGGCACCCACTAAAATTTCAGAAAGGAGACCCTCGCGTTCGATGTGGTCGGGTTCCACGGCACCTACCACACCATCATCGGGCGGCCCGGCTATGCCCGGTTCATGGTGGACCCCAACTACACCTACCTCAAGCTCAAAATGCCGGGGCCCAACGGCATCATCACCGTCGGCTCCTCCTACGAGCACGCATACGACTGCGATGTCGAGCGCATCGAGTACGGGGAGTCTCTTGAGGAGACCAACGCCCTGGCGGCGACCCTCGAGAGCCTGGCTGCAGAGATCCCCGAGCCCAAGCGACAGGCGGGAAGCTTCGAGCCCGCTAAGGACACCAAGACGATCCCGCTCGACCCAAGCTGCTCCGACTCGAAGGCGTTGACGATCAGCACCGCCCTCGATAGCAAATAGGAAGCCGTGCTCGTCGACTTTCTCTGCACAAACGCCAACATGTTTGCGTGGAGTCCCTCGTATATGCTTGGCATTCCGAGGGATGTCGCCGAGCACGCCTTGGAGATCCGTCCCGGCTCGAGACCGGTCAAACGACGCCTGCGCCGCTTCGACGAGGAGAAGCGCAGGATCATCCGCGAGGAGGTCGACAAGCTCGAGAAGGCCGGATTCATCAAGGAGGTACATCATCCTGAGTGGCTAGCTAATCCTGTACTAGTTAAGAAGAAAATGGGAAAATGAGGATGTGTGTAGATTACACTAGTTTGAATAAAGCATGTCCTAAAGTTCCATTTCCTTTGCCATGAATTGATCAAATCGTTGACTCAACCGCGGGATGTGAAGTCCTTTCCTTCCTTGATGCTTATTCCGGCTTCCACCAAATCAAAATGAAGGAGTCCGACCAGCTCGCGACTTCGTTCATCACTCCTTTCGGCATGTTTTGCTATGTCACCATGCCCTTCGGCCTTCGAAACGCCGGGGCGACATACCAGAGATGCATGCTCCATGTTTTTGGAAAACACATAGGTGAAACCGTCGAGGCCTATGTTGACGACATCGTGGTCAAAACCAAAAAGGTCAACGACCTCGTCCGTGACCTCGAAATCACGTTTGAGTGCCTCAGGGCCAAAAACATTAAGCTCAACCCCGAGAAGTGCGTCTTTGGGGTCCCTCGAGGCATGCTCTTAGGGTACATCGTCTCCCAGCGCGGGATCAAGGCCAACCCTGAAAAGGTCACGACCGTCACTCGCATGGGGCCGATTCAAGACCTGAAGGGTGTGCAGAGGGTGACAGGGTGCCTTGTAGCCCTCAGCCGCTTCATCTCACGCCTAGGAGAGAAAGCCTTGCCGTTATATCGCCTCCTCAAGAAGTCCGAGCGCTTCACTTGGACCCTCGAGACTGAGGAGGCCCTGACTAAGCTCAAAGCTACGCTGACTTCAGCTCCAATTCTTGTACCACCAAAGCTTGCCGAGCCTCTCCTCCTCTATGTTGCTACCACCACCCTAGTGGTCAGTGCGGTCATAGTTGTCGAGAGGCAGGAAGAGGGACACGTCCTCCCTGTCCAGTGGCCAATCTACTTCGTTAGTGAGGTGCTCTCAGAGACCAAAGTTCGCTATCCGCAGATCCAAAAGCTGCTCTATGCCGTCGTGCTCACACGCCGTAAGCTCCAGCACTACTTCCTTAGCCACCCAGTGACAGTGGTGTCATCCTTCCCCCTTGGGGAGATCATCCAAAACCGGGAGGCTGCAGGAAGGATCGCCAAATGGTCGGTCGAGCTCATGGGCGAAACTGTCACCTATGCTCCACGAAAAGCTATAAAATCCCAGGTGGTGGCCGATTTCGTGGCTGAGTGGACCGACACTCAGCTCCCTCCAGCTCAAATCCAGGCCGAGCTATGGACGATGTACTTCGACGGGTCGCTCATGAAAACAGGGGCAGGCGCGGGCCTGCTCTTCATTTCACCCCTCGGAGTCCACATGCGCTACGTCATTCATATCCACTTTGCTGCCTCTAACCATGTCGCAGAGTACGAGGCCCTCGTGAATGGTTTGCGCATCGCCATCGAGCTCGGGGTCCGACGCCTCGACGTTCGAGGTGACTCGCAGCTCGTCATCAACCAGGTCATGAAGAAGAATGGAGGCGTACTGCAATGAAGTACGTAAGCTGGAGGACAAGTTCCATGGCCTCGAGCTCAACCATGTCGCCCGACGCTACAACGAGGCCACGGATGAGCTTGCCAGGATCGCATCCTCTCGAGGCGACTCCCTCCAGACGTCTTCTCAAGGGACCTGCACAAACCTTCCATGGATTGGGGCCCGGGGGCTGACGCCACGACATCAGCTGACCTCACTCCCTCGACTGAGGCCCCCTCGACAGGGGCCGAGGTCATGGAGATCGAGGGACCATCGTCATCCTCGAGCCCACCACCGTCAGACTGGCGTATCCCACTCCTCGAGTACCTCATTCGAGGGGAACTCCCTGAGGATCGAGCTGGGGCCAGACACATAGCTCAAAAAGCCAAGACCTACATCATCTATGGCGACAGCAAGGAGCTATATCGACGCAGCCCGACCGGCGTTCTCCAACGCTGCATCAGCATCGAGGAGGGCAAAAAGTTGCTCAAGGATATGCACTCGGGGGTTTGCGGCCACCACGCTGCGCCAAGAACGCTCGTCGGGAACGCCTTCCGACAGGGCTTCTATTGGCCGACCGCGGTCTCCGACGCCATTACCCTTGTCTGTTCGTGCGAGGGGTGCCAATTCTACACCAAGCAGACGCACCTCCCCACTCACGCTCTCCAGATGATCCCCCTCACATGGCCATTTGTAGTTTGGGGGCTTGACCTCGTTGGTCCCCTGAAGAAGACGACCGGGGGCTATACGCACCTGCTGGTCGCCATCGACAAGTTCACCAAATGGATCGAGGCCATGCCCATCACTAACATCCGTTCCGAGCGAGCTGTCCAATTCTTCACTGACATAATCCATCGCTTCGGGGTCCCAAACGTCATCATCACTGACAACGGCACGCAGTTCACTGGCAAGAAGTTCTTGGACTTCTGCGACCATCACCACATCCGTGTGAACTGGTCTGCAGTCACCCACCCTCGAACTAACGGCCAGGTCGAGCGGGCCAATGGCATGATTTTGCAGGGCCTCAAGCCCAGGATCTTCAACCGCCTCAACAAGCATGGCAAGAGGTGGGCGGCTGAGTTGCCTTCAGTCCTATGGAGCCTAAGGACAATGACAAGTCGAGCCACGGGGTTCACCCCATTTTTCTTGGTCTACGGGTCCGAGGCCGTCCTCCCCACGACCTCGAATACGGGTCCCCTCGACTTAAGGCCTTCAATGAGCAAACGAATGAAGAAGCCCTTGCCAACGCCGTTGACCAGCTCAAGGAAGCTCGAGACATGACTCTGCTCCACTCCGCGCGCTACCAGCAGAAGCTCCGACGCTACCACGACAAGAACATACGCAAGAGGGACTTTCAAGTAGGCGACCTTGTTCTTCGATGCCGGCAAGACAACAAGGGAGGGCACAAGCTCACACCTCCATGGGAGGGCCCCTTCATCATAGCCGAGGTGCTGAAGCCAGGGACGTACAAGCTCGCAGACGGCAAAGGCTCGACCCTCACCAACGCATGGAACATCGAACAGCTACGTCATTTCTACTCTTAGGCCTCGAGGCCCTATACATTTTCGCATTTATGTACAATTTTCGCATCTCGAATGAATAAAAAGTCTGCTATCCTAGTACTTTCATTTTTCCTTCGTGACTCGAGGTAGATTTTACTCTACCCCTCGACGCCTCTCTTTCTCCTATCCCTCGAAGCACGCTTGGCGCAGGGTAGGAAACGCGCTAGAGACCCACAAGGGTCAAGGGCTGTCGAGCCGGAAATTCTCCCACGCCCCCAGGCTAAGGTACTTCCACTCGCTCCCTCCCTCGAGGACTCGAGCGTGCGTCCTATGCTTACGCCAATAAGCACGCCACCAAGGCTGGTAGAAGTAAGAATGGCGCGAGAAATCACCACTCGTAGTCATAAAGGTAGACTCGACCCTGCTCCTGCAGAGTCGAGCCTCCCTCGGGGGCTAACAGGGGGGTACCCCCTAAAAAGTCCCCGAAAACCGCTTTTTTCAAAAAAAATCGACGCCCTCCCTTTTCCTCCCACGCTTCGAGTACGTTCTGCGACTAAGGCTCGAGTTCCTGAGGGGACGGAAACGGTCGAGCCAGGGACTCGCCCACGCCCCCGGGCTAAGGCACCCCTACTCACTATTCCACCCCTCGAGGAACTTGAGTACGCGTCTAAATCCTAAGTCAAAGACAGGCTCGAACAAGGCAGGAAATAGAACCGCTCAAGAAGCAAAAAGCTTAAAATTTATCACAAAATGTGAATAAGTGTTTAAGGCCCCTCGGGCCACGAAACTTAATACCGTTTCTAATGTAAATTATTTACAAGGGCCTCGTTGCCCAAATTTGGCTCGCAGGCCACTCCGTCACCCCTCGAGAAGGGCAGGCTCAGGCGGGCACAACTTCATCTTCGAACTTCCGGGCCAACCTCGCTCCAGGCCCCTCGGTGTCAGCCACCAGCTGAAGATGCCTCTGCTCCTCGGCCTCCGTGGGCGCGTCCTGGTCAAAGACGAAGCTGTTGGAGAGAACCTCCATCCCGTCCAGCAGCTCCTGCCTGCTCTCGAGTTGGATCCCAAAGTAGAAGACGGCCAGTGCCCTCTTCACGCCAAAATGGAGCGCCCCGCAGACCCGGTCCCGCATAACGGCGCCAAGGTGAGCGAGCCGCTCCATGAAGGCACTCCCGGCTGTCGCTTCCGCCGCCTCCACAACATCATCGAGCCCCCAGCGGGCGCTGAGGCCGTTGATGGCGTTGCGAAGCCGGGTGTTGACATCCACCTCGGCTAAAAGCAGGTCATGGAACGACTGCGCATCCTTGCGCGATCGCTCCAGATCCGTCTCGAGGCCTGGAGATGGGAAACAGGATTAGCCGCGACAAATAAACGATCAAACAACAAGAACCAAGGAAAAGGGGGCTCGGGGGCTCACCGTCGCAACGGGCTTGGAGCTGTTGCTGGCAGTCCACCGCACCGCTACGCTCCTCCTCCTTGGCCTTAAGGGTGCGCTCCATCTCCCTCTACCCGGCCCGTAGGACCTTGATGGTCTGACCAGCGGCGGCGTTGGCGAGATCCTTGTCCACCACGGCTCGCTGCAGCTCGACCACCAGGGTCTCAAGGGCATCCGCACGCTTCTTCTCCTCCTCGAGCAGGGTGCGGACAGCGTCCCAGCTCGTGGCGTTGCGCTGCGCCTCCTCCTCGAGCTCCTTGATGCGAGCGGCGGCAACAGGTTGCCCCTTCTCGAGCTCCTCCACCCGCTGGCACTTTTCTTTGTAGCCGGCGTGGACTGTAGCCACATTTTCCTTTAACTTTCGGGTGACCTCATTAATGTAGGTCGCGTCATTTTGTGCGGCCTCGGCAGCCTATTTGGCTCGAGCCGCCTCCTCCCGTGCCGTTTGGGCCTCTTCCTTGGCCTGGGCCGCTTCTGCCTCGGCAGCCTTCAGTGCTCGAGCCGCCTCCTCTTGGGCTTTAGCAGCCTCAAGCTTGATCCTCCGCTTCACGGCCTCGGCCTTACCCAGCTCCAGCTCCGCGGCCTGGCCCAGCTTGACAAGGCGCTGGACCTCCTCCTCGTTGTCATGCGTCACGTGAAGGTGGCGAGACTTCACGTAGGACCGGTTCCGCAGATTCTAGAACACCGAGCAAAGAGTTAGATCGGCAATAACGAGAAGCAAACCAAGAATATGCACCTCGAAGATGAAAAGAACTTACATTAAAAAGTCGGGGAGGTCCTCGGTGGCAACACGGCATGCCAACTTCAGGGCGCTCTCCATCCACGCCCGGAACTCCTCCGCCTCCTCCCAGGTCATCACCTCCTGCCGGTCGTCCATTGCGGCTCCGGGGGCACGAGGGTCCACCGGGTCATGAAGCATGAGCCTCTCCCTCCCCCAATCCTGCGCCACTGTCTCTCAAGAGCCACCATACTGGGCCACCCGATCGGCCAGCGTGGGATAGAGTGGCGCGTCCCTCTCCTCATCCCACAAGGCCTCGGCCCCGTAACCAGCCAGACGCTCCCGGTCGCGACCGTCGAGAGACCAGAAGGAGCCGAGCGGACCCCCATGGGACACCACGGACCCCATCGAGGGGGGCGGGCCACCATGAGGTGGCCTCGATGAAGGGCCGGGGGCACTTTCGGCTCCTCCTTGCTGCCCTTGGGGGCTCGGGTGCACGACCCCCTCTTGTTGTCGCCGTTCTGCCTCCACGATCTGCAGCTGCTTCTGTTGCATCTCATCCCACTGCTGCGCCTCCGGCAGTTTGATGAAGGGATGCTCCGGCGGCAGCACGCCCTCAGTTTGCTCCACCACGGGCCGTGGCTCCGGAGGCTCGAGCCGCTCCTCCTCCTCCTGCTGCTGGGGCTGCCCCTGTAGCTGCTGCGCCCCAGAGTGCGCCCCCGGCGACGGCGGCTCTGGGCGCGCCCATGGCGACGCAGTCCTGCCCTGGTCAGGAGGACTGGACGCTGACCCCGCCCCGCTGGTTGGTGCCTGGCTCGAGGCCAACACCCCCTCGGGCTGCACGGGCTGGCTAGACTTCTCCTCTTCCTCCTTCTTGCGCTCCTCCTCGAGCGCGCGCAACCCCTTGGGCCAAGGCGCCTTAGGCCCAGAGCCTTCCTTAGGGATGGAGTCCTCGCTCAAAGAACTCCACCCCGAGCCCTCCTCGTCGTCGACCGAGATGGGCTGTGCCTCGGTCCCCGGCTTGTCCGCCTCAATGGCTCCCTCCGGCAGGTCGGCGACGGCCGCCGCGGCGCCGCTCGAGGCAGCAGGACCATGCACCGCGACCAAGGGGGTCGCTCCCAGCACTTGCGTCGAGGAGGGTCTCCTCCCCCCATGACCGTCGAGGCATCGGCACTAGCATCAGCCGGCGCTGCCGTGAGCCCCGTCCTCTTCTTCAACTTCTTGGAGGGGGCGAGGTTGTAGGACAGCAAGGGGCGTTTAATCCTGAAAGAGGTATAAGAAGAACATGAAAACAATCACCAACACAAAGCTTACGACAGAAAGTAAAACGAGCTCAAGAAAGCTTTCCCCACAGGAAAGGAGGGCTCCCTCCCAACTCCGCTCGAGCCGCTCGGGGGCTTCGAGACTCCAGCAGCTTCGCTCGAGCCGCCCGGGTTCATCAAGCCTCCCGGCGGAGCGTTGCGGCCGCTCGGGGGCTTGGCGACTTCCACCTGAGCCCGAGCTTGCTCAGGCTCGCTCACGACGCTCTTCTCCGGCTCGCGCTCCCGGTGCGTCGATGTGCACCCAGTTTGACGGTCGCTCGAGAAAGACCGACGCTTCCTTGGGCGCTCGACGTCCCGGGAGGACGCGGAGGTGCGCGCCTCCCCGGCCCGCTGACCCCGAGTGGGCACGCCCTGCACCGGAGCCATGGCCTGGACTGGGGGAGAGCACGACCGGCATCGTGATGGAGACGATGAGGTGTCGCGGCTCGTGTGGCGCATCAACGCTGCTGGCTGGTCCGCCCGGTCATGCTCCCCCTGCCTCGGCAGCTCGACTCGCTGCTCCGAGGTGCCCTCCTGCACGGGATGAGGCAGAGGCATCAGATGCCGGGATCCAACGGCATCATCGCTATCAGCATCATCATCATCATCCTCCTCATCCTCCTCGGTGCTCGGCGTCACCGAGGGGAATCCTCCCCAGACAACTCTCCCCGATTGCGTTTTCCCATGCGCACTTGTTTCTGGTAGTGCGCATAGGCCCTCTTCCCTCTCTCCTCTTTCTCCTTGGCCTTCTCCTCCAGCTTACGCTCAGCGGCAAGGCACCTCACTTGTCTGTCAGGAGCGTCCTCCTTCACCGGCGGAATCGACTCCCTGTGGTTGATCACCCCCTGAAAGAAGAGACGCATGGCAGTTAGAAAGATAGGCCTCGAAGCCAAGAGCAAGGAATAGGAGAAGAGCCTCGAAGAAACTCACCAAGCCCAAGATGTCCACATCCGGACGCATGGGGAAGTAGTTGATCTCCTCCGCGGAGAAGGAGTTGTCCTCGACCGCCTGGCGCACGCGCTCGGCGATTATCTCGGTGTCGAGGGCCTCGGGCGACATCCGGCTCCCCTCGAGAGCATCAGGGTCGGCGTCCGCCCTGATCTGGTCCAGACGGAGCGGGCACTCCATCAGCGGGAGCACTCGCCGGTTGTGGAATCCCTCGATGACATGGGTGGCCGACAAATGAATCTGCCCCACCCTCATGTTGCGGAGCCGTCCCAACGCCTCGAGGAGGGGATCGAGGTGCTTCCTCTCGTCCCTGGGCGGACCGTACACCCAGTTTTCCCCGACTTGGGTGACGACGCGGTTCGAGAACTCGGGGAACAAACCCCCCTCGTTCCGCAAGTAGAACCAGTAGGAGTCCCATCCTGCATTGTTCGAAGTCATCTTGGCGGGGATCCAATCTTTTCCCCGCTTCAGGGCAATCACGCAGGAGCCCACCCGCGCGTACCTTCGTCCGCCCTCTTGCAGGGCGTGGGTGTAGAGGATTGCCTTGAAGATCCACAAGAAGAGATCCCACTGCGGCGCCATGCCAAGGTATCCCTCGCAGACGGCGGCGTACATGGCGACGTGGGAGATGGAGTTGGGGGAGAAATGGTGGAGCTCCACCCCGAAGAAGTGGGGGAGCGCCCTCATGAAGCGACTCAGGCGCGCCCCGAGCCCGCGCTGGTGGAACTTGATGAAGCTAACGACGTAGCCCGCCGGCGGGTCAGGCTCCCGGTGGTCGGCGTCAGGCACCATCCACTCCGGTGGCCCCTCCGGCGGATTGGGAAGGAGCAGCCCGGCCTCGACGAGCCCCTCGAGCATCGCTGTCGTCACGCTCGACTCCGGCCACGGCCCCGCCTCATGCATGACGACGGGAGTGGGAGCCTTGGCAACCTTCTTGGAACCTTGGGAGCGCCTGGAAACCATGGCGAATGCGGCGGCGGAAGTGGTGGCAGCGGCGAGGTTCGGCGGGGATTTTCTCTGTCTCTCTCTCGCTTGCTCTCTCCTCCTCCCCTCCTACGCAGGTGGACGCGGCGGGAGAAGCGGTGCGCAAGCTTTCAGGCGACGGCGGTGATGGACGCAAAGGGCGCTCGGGCTCCTGGCGGCGGCAAGGCGAGAAAGAAGGCGGAACGAAAGAGAAGAGGACGGCAGCCCCCTCCCTGTGTTTTATAGGCACGAGGGCTGTAAGGCAATGGGTGGATCGGACGGCTGCAACACGTTTATACAACGGCCATGAGACGGACCGGCGGATTCACCAACGGTAGGGTAAAAACCGCATTAAATGCGGCTGCCAACCGCCTCCTCGATTCTCGCTGCAGGTACACGTGTCGCTAGCCCGGCGCTGAATCGTCGCCCGGGTCCACCACGACCGCGCCGTTCCCGCTCCTCCTAGGCCCACCACAACCACACTGTGGTAACTCCTCCTCATAAGATGCGCCCAACGGGACGAAAGAGTTACGCCCGACATTTCCTTCTACAAGAAGGTAAGTGGGCACAGGCCCCACATCAAAGCTCTCGAGGGAGCGAATGCTGGCCCTCGAACGGGTTTCGACAGCCGCCCTCGAGCAGCCCTTCCTAGGGAAGTAAAATGGACTCCGGTCCACCCCCGAATCTCGAGGGGGCGGAGGCTGGCCCTCGAACAGGGTTCGACAGCCGCCCTCGAGTACCCGAGTCAGGGATGTCCCAGGGGGAGCCAACACGAGGCCTAGCTCGAGAACGAACTCTCGAGACCCCCAGGGACATATCCAAGGCGAACCCTGCGAATACCACAGGATCCCCATGAGGGGAGGCATCGAGCCGCCGACTCCCATCAAATAGAGTCGGTACCGGGTAATCCTTGCGGTTTTGCTCAATGAGGACGCCTCAGGGCTTCTATCGACCCCTATCAAAAGGGGCACGAGTTCTCACTTGGATCCCCCATTACCAGCTCACAGAGGACATCGAGGCTCGCCCAATCGTGGGTAGCACGATGCTTTTCACCTTACAACCCAATTGAAAGGGTTGCGTAGGAAGGATGCCAAGAGGTAGCAACGCACCAGCCGCACAGGGCTCGGGGGCTCGACTACGCACGGCACCCCTCGACAAAAGATGGTCGAAAACACTCGGGGGCTCGACGGCTAGAGTTGACCCCTCGATAGGGCACTACAACTCCAGTTAATACCAGTCCCCTCGATAAAACACAAATCAAAGCCCCAGAGGAGTTCTTGCTCACTTCTCTGGGGCCTCGGGGGCTACCCCCGCGGGGGACGCTCGCGCCCCCCCACAGTGAGATAACATAACAAAACCCTGCACCTCGAGACTAGGTACTTCAACTCCACATCATGTTAATGAACCCCTTGAAGATCCGCTAAAGACCCCTTGCACGAGTCTTTACACTCATACAAGGGCTCGGGGGCTACTGTCGGATACCTAGATTAGGGGGTCATTAACCCGGGGGATGAGATGAATAGAACCATCATTGTCTTCCTCAAAATCTCACTCCACCTAAAAGCATCCCAATCCCAACCCCGACGTTGGCCTCAAGGCACACTGGGCCGGCCCATGAACAGGCTCGAGCGGCCCAGTAGCGTATTCAAGGGAAAAGACGCAACCAACCGGCCCCTCGAAAGAATGACGGACACCCCTCGTGCGAGTGGGTGCCTCGAGACGCAACCGACCTGACCCCTCGAAGGAGTTACGGGGAACCCCTCGTACGAGTGAAGGCCTCGAACGGGCCGGCCACCCCTCGAAAAGGGACTCCAACCACTCTCTGCCTAACTTCATGGTTACAGCTACAGTCATAATAAGACTGAGCCCCGATCCCATCAGCTTTTACCGCCCATGCCCTGTAAATCAGTAGCACTGTGGCGCCATGTCGAGCCCTGTGCCACGAACAACACCCCCTCGAAGCGTAGCGGTCAACGCTCGACCCGCATTTCCCGCGGCTCGGTTCCATCGTCCTGAGGCTCGACCCCTCGAGGCACCCCTCGAAATGGTCATTAACCACCCGGGAAGTGACAGCTACAGGGAAGCGCACAGTCATCTGTCCATCCCCGATCGACGGCCATGCCCTGGCATGACAGGAGAAGGACGGAAGGCCATTATCACCCACGTCGCTACAGGCTCGAACCGGTCCAAAGCCTGCCTCTACAGTCCCGGCGACCTGATCGGCATCGACCCCTCGACGTCATCATACGACAGCCCTAGAACCACTGTGTACCCCTGGGCCTCCCCTTCACCTATAAAAGGGGATACCAGGGCTTAGTATAGGGCAGCGCTTCACACTGCACGAGTTCATGGTATAACACAACATCACACATTCTCACACCCAAAAACGCTAAGTCCTCACGACTCGCTTGTATTCACCCCTGTACGAGCACTTCGGTGCAAGATAATACAAGATCACCCCCCTCTGCTGGACGTAGGGCCTTCTTTGCCCGAACCAGGATAAGTCTCTTGTGTCCATCTTGCATCACCATCCGAATTACGGAACACGCGACGCAAATTTACTAGTTGGTGTCAGACCCCCGGGTTCGAAACACCGACAGCCTAATGCATGAACCTACTGCACGGTGCATCGTTGTTCTCGTACGTGACAAAATTATATCACGAACAAAGCTAGTGTTGACGCCGATTCGGGTCACACACCGGTAGGGACTAGATTGCCCAAAGACCGCACATGGCCTAGCACGCAGCGAAGGTAGATCCAAACAGTGAGGCCCACTAGCAGGTCGACGAGGCCGATCAGAAGCTCATTATTCACCTGATAAACCCATGAACGTCTCCCAGGAAGACCCATCGGGGAGAAGCACGATGAGGGTGTTCTAGGATCGGCAAGGCCACCTAGAACGCTGACAGCAAGGGGGTTGAAAAAGATTGAGGTAGAAGATAAGTAATAGATGTGTTTATTGGCGATTGGGTATTGGATCCCTCAATCGGCCGTCACTCTTTATATTTAGGGAAGCATATGCGCTAGAATGTTCTACAGATAGAACGCTCTCACGCACGGCCCAGCATGGCCCACAGCACGCAGAAAAGCCGCCCCCTGTCTCCCACACACACATCCGCCGCCCTGCGACGAACACACACACACACCCGCGCACAGATCCCTGCACGAACACACATACACCCGTGCCCTGCGCGAACACACACAACTGTGGATGCACATAGATCCACCGCCGAACCGCCCAAACCGCGCACGGATCGACCGCCGGTCAATCGCCCCCTCCTCCTGAAACAAAACCGGAAAAAAGAAAATGAAACAAAGAAGTTGGGAAAAGAAACAAAAGATTGAGGGCAAATGAACCAAATGGTTAAATAAAATGACACATAAACAAAAAACAAGTTTGAAACCGTGAAGAACAAGACGAATAAGAAAATGAAACAATATTGTCGAAGTAAAAGAAACAACAAAAAAAGACGATCTGAAACAACATGGTCACCAAAACTAAAACAACAAAAAAATCCCTAGAAAAAGGAAGAAACAACAACAGATTGCGAACTGAAACAATAGATTCATGGCGAAAGAAACAAAAAAGAAATGCATCGACTAAAACACAAAAAGAAATAAACAGGTAATCGCAGTTGAAACAAAGGTCAAACCCGAATCGAAACATCCAGGGGGAGTCGTCAATGAGGTACCGGGGAGGCGCGGCTCACCGACGACACCACCCACCTCCACCACCCCCACCCCCCACCCACCCCTCCGGCTTTCTCCGCGTCGACGTCGTCCTCAGCTCCGGCCCGAAAAAGGGATGGATGGAGGCGTGCCGGCCACTGGGCATGGAGAGAAAAGGCCGAGGGAGGCGCGACGCGGAGGAGAGAGGGAGGGTGAGAGAGCAGCAGCTCGTCGAGGCGGGCGAAATCACCACCACCGCAGCCGGATCCACACGGATCCATGGCGGCTCCTCGCCGGATCCGGCGCTGCCGCCGCATCCACGATGGCGGCAAACACCATCCGTCGCGCGGGGGAGAAGAAACCCCACGGAGGAGGGCGCGCGCGGGATGAGGCCAGAGTAGGGGCCGGAGAGGAGAGGGGCGAGCGGCGCCGGCTGGAGGGGGAGCGCGGCGGCAGCAGTGCGCAAGGTGCCATGGCCGCGCGGCGGAGAGAACGAGGAGGGAGGAGGAGAAAATGAAGATAGTGGGTGGGTAGTGGAGCGGCAGCGGTCTGCAGTGGACAGCGTGGTGTGCCATGCGTGCTGCGTGCGGTGCGTGTGTGTCGCCGGCCCACTGGGCTCTAGACACGTTCTAGGGGTAGAACGTATTCTACCAAGCATTACCGTTATATTTATAAAGAGCGGCTGGTCTTTCCTTTGTATACAAGAAATAATCGGTGAGCAAGAGGATAGCAACACAGGTCCTATAATTGTTTTGCTCTCTCTCCGATTAGACTCCAGCCTCGACTCCATCAATTAATCAAGCCGTAGGTGATGGCTCAAAGTTGGCCGATCAGATGTCAAGTCCAAGTTGTATTTTGCTTTTCCAAAATTCCTTCCTGGACCAATCTGAGTGCGTGTCTCCGATGGACTTTTGTCCAAGGCAAGCAGTATCGGCTGGACCCTGGAGACGTGATCTCTCAAATCCAACGCCCAGCCAATAATCTTTCGGTAATGCTCCTGTTCTTACGTTCTACAGTAGAATGGTAAGAAACGTTGATGGGCCTTTCAGCGCGACGGCCCATCAAGCATACCAAGCCGAACGGCCTCAATCCCGTCTCCTTCCCGTTCAGACAGAGTCTTCCCGATCAGTTCCTTCAGAGGGGAGGGACGCAACCGCGATGGCTTTCTCCTCGCCGGCGATCGGGGCAGAGGAGGTGGGGCGACCGGGGCTGCTCCATCCGCTCACCCGCCGGCGGCGTCTGCGCCTCCGCGCGCCGCACCAGCTGCCTTCTGAGGTTCGATTCCCCTCGCATCTCTCTCCATTTTCGCGGGCATGTACCTCCCCCAACCCTAGCCGCGCGCACATGTGAACCGCGGCGGCATGCTTGCCGGCTTCCCATCACTCGTGCGTCGTCGGCATGCTCGTCGCGGCTTTTCCACTCACGCGCCGCACCTCGAACCCCTAGCCGTTGTGGTGTTTTTCCGGTCGCCGTAGCACTATACCCCTAGCGGCATTCATTTGCGGCTTTGCTCGCCTCCACCACACGCGCCCACCCCATTCAAATCGCGATGGCATGCTCGCTAGGGCGGCACGGCGGCGAGGAAGGAAGCTCGGTGGTGGAGGTGGTTCTGCAGTCGTGTCTGCTCGGCGGCGAGGCGGCTTTCAAGGATGGGGGCGGCTGTGGTGAGGATGTTTCAGGGGGCAGGACGGCTGGTTTTTCAGATGCTCTCGACGGCGTGGGGTGGCTAGCCGGGGGGCATGCTTGCTGTTTTTCCCACTCGCACTCCTTTTTACCCGACCCCTAGCTGCTTTGGTGTTTTTCATGGTGACAATTATGTTCCCTTTTTTTCTCCAGGGGTGCTTTCCGGCGATGCACACCAGATCAGGGTGCGATGCGTCGCCCTACAAGGACGACAATTTCATAGACTCGGATGAAGAGAAGGGGTTTCGCCATGGTTATAAGCGTGTCGCCCAGAGAAAGCGGGTGAACTTTGCTGAAGCTGAAGCATCCTCGAGCAAAGCACGGAACACTTCTGTGAAGAAGTCTCCAACTAAGAAGAGGAATGCAGCCCCCACAGAGCAAGGTTTGTCTCCAACTAAGATTTGCCATATTGGTACTGTACCACTGTGTTCCGTTGGTAGTTGTGGCTGAATTCATGTGGTAGTGGTAGATGTAGCAGTGGTTTTTGAACCTGGAATGATGTGTAGGTCAGTTGGTGTGTTTCTGTAAGAAACTACGGTTTGATGTGGATCAGGATCATGTTGTTTTCTCACTAACTGATGCATGGAGTCCTTTTTATTTTTCCATCATCTTCAGCACTGTTGTTACTCTGCTGAGACAAGAGTCTCTAGTTTCCTTAAATGCGATCAACACTCTGCAATAGTTTCCTTAAATGCGATCAACACTCTGCAATTTGTAACATGCTGCCTAGTTTTTGCTTTTTGAAACATAGAATGGGGTATGTGTGAAACCAATGAATCTGACGTTCTTTTTTGTCAGCTAACTTGTCCTTACTAGTGTTCTTGGTAGAGATGCTCTGTTGTCAATAAGGGTGAACCCACGCCCATGTACATGTTTATATCAGTTAAATAGTCATGGTCAGAAAAATATTCACGTGTTTCAACAATCTATTCAGCAGTAATATATGATAATCACATAGTCAATAGTTGTTCTGTCTTTCACCTCATAATTTTGTTTGTGTGTGTGTATGTGTTTGATATGTATGTATTACATGTATTCCCTGGTTTAATAACATGTATTTTTTTGAAAATGTTTGAGCAGTAGGCCCTAACTTTGTTTCATTCACCCTTGTTGTCATATGTTGCACCCGCATCACTATTTTTTTTCAGGATCCTACTTTGTGTTTCATTCACCTTTTTCGGCACGTAGCAACAACATTAATATGATGTTTTATATCTCCTCTATTTTTTATGCAGTGATGAATGCCAACAAATCCGAAGCTAACACCGGTAGTGAGCCTTTCAAACACCCCTTTTTTCTGTACATGTAACAGATTTAGATTTTAGATGTTGAACTAGCATTACTGAATCTGTTTCATGCCATCATTTTCATTTGTTTCATTCCATTTTCAGGTTGACAACTTTGCAGTGATGGCAAATAAGCTTGGGTACCTTAAATCTGATGTTACATCCTTCAAGTGGTTCTTCCCTGATGCTGCTAATCAAAAGAACAAGTATGTGGTTTTTTCAGATTCTTTGTGCAACGACTTTTTTTTTTTTTCGCACCTATGTTCACATGTTATCCTCCTTTTTTCATCTTCAAAGCTATGATTGCGGGCTGTATACAATGGACAACATGGATTTCATGGGACGGCAAGGTGATTGTGGAATCACAAGTTCAGAAAGTACGTGTACTTCATATCCAGTTTCCTATCTTTTTTTCCTTTTTTCTTTTCCCAAGTTCTATCTTTTTTTATCTCCTCTAAAAATGCCAAGTTTTTTTGTGTTTCTTTTTGTTGTCTCAGGGGCCATCGCAAGTCCTAGAGTTCAGGAAGCGCACTGCTGCAATCCTGCTCCACTCTCAAAGCAATGGGATCAATCTTGACAAATTTGTGGAGACGTACGATTGTGCCATCAAGACTGCGTCGAAGCCGCTGCCATAGCTTCCCCTAGGATGTTTCATTAGGCAACTCTTTTTTATTGTGGGAAGATGTACGATTTGTGCCATCTTTTGTTGATGCAAACAGTAGATCTCTACCTATATTTGTAATATATAAGGAGTCGAGCCCTGCCACACCCTATTGAAATTTATGTCATCGCCTTTTTTTTGGCTATGTCATTGCACTTCTTTATTAAAACATTACTTGGATGAATGTTTGCTGGTATGTAAGCTTTGTGTTCTCAAATGCTTATTTTGTGTGATATCAAATGTCAATGGTTAAAGCATGTTGTTTCAACCACATCATGCCAAAAAAATTTAAAATTGATGTGCATTTTTATGTTGTTTCATAACTTAATTCCTGTTTGTGTCATCTTACCAGCCCAGGGGTAGCAAATTGTAAAAACATGTTGTTTCACTCACATCATGCCACATTTTTTTTTGAATGATGTGCATTTTTATGTTATTTCATAACTTAATCCCTGTTTGTTTCATCTTACTACCCCAGGGGGTAACAATTTGTAAAAACATGGTTTCACTGACATCATGCCAATTTTTTTTTCAAAATGATGTGTACTTTTATGTTGTTTCATAATAGTTTTGACACATGTATCAGTGCGGTAAATCATATTGTTTCATTAAGATTTTGAGGTCCTAATGAGCTCATTTCAGTTATCACAACACACCGAGCTTTTTTTTATCTTCATTACTGCATTTCATAGCTTTTGTTATGGATTTTTTTGCCATTTCAGAAAAGTGTTAAAATCGTTTCAACGAGACTATGGTTTGGGGCGACGACTGAGATTAGGGTGTAGGTTACCTTTTTTGAAACTATGTTTAAGAGCGTTTGCTGAGATTAGGGTCTATGACCGTTTTACTGAGTTTAAGGATCGTGGCAACGTCTAAGATTAGGGTTTAGGTCACTGACTAAGATTAGGGTTTAGTGTTGAGAGCGTGGTTTAGTGTTGAGAGCGTTGCCTGAGATTAGGGTTCAGGGCTTTGATTGAGAATAGATTTTAGGTCATCAACTGGGATTAGGGGTTTAGTCGACTGGGATTAGGGGCTTAGTCGACTGAGATTTGGGGTTTAGTCGATTGAGATTAGGGGTTTAGCCCATTGGTTGAGATTAGGGTTTAGTCCGTTGACTGAGATTAGGTGTTTTGCTTGTTGACTGAGACTAGTGTTTAAAATTTTTTCATAAAAACATGGGCATTTTATGTTGTTTCATTTATTGTACTCCCATATGTAATAGTGGAAAAAACATATTGTTTTAGTAATAGGATTTTAGTTGTTTTAGAACACACATCCATCCCCTTTTCCTTGTTTCATTAGTGCATTTTCAGTTGTAACAAAGAGTGTACAATAATATTTCATTTATATAATTCAGAATGTAACAGTGTTGCCAACCTGACTTTTATTCATGTAACCATTTCAATAAAAATTTTAGTAATGTAAACAGCAGCCAACTTGCCTGTTTCCGTAAACATTCCCAGATATATCTACAAAAACACACCATCCATGTAACCATTTCAATATCATCTTTTGACAAGTTTTGAAACATATCATCCATGTAGCTAAAATTACAAGGCCATCATGTGAATTGTATTTGTAAATGCTATAAATTACATCATAAATGAAAATAACAACTTTTTTCAATGAATATGCTACAATTTCAATTGAGTTTCCTTCAATTCCTTCAAATCCTTCGCGAGTTGTTCTGCCCTTTTCATAATATCGCAATCTTTGACTCCATGGTCTCAATGTTGCAAAAAGGATGTTAGCCAAGCACACATACGAAATCTCTTTCTTCAAATCAAACTTCCCCGAAACGATGCTTTTATATAGTAAAACATTCTCACCTTAGCAACAACCATTTTGTGACCACTGTTGTTTGCACTCGAGCTCGCTGCACTTTGTGGTATGCCAACATTCACCTGATGTCCCATTCGCTACTACCCACAGCCTGCAGACACATATATGTAAGTACATGGATGTTCATATTTTTTTCTATGCTTTTCAATGTGCTTTGAAACATGAAAATGCAAACAATTCTATGTTTCAGTCTCAATCAAACTTAGAATGTATATCATCAAACAATTCTACTCGCCAGCAGCATATGTGCTTTCAATGTTTCAGTCTCCAGGTTTTTTACAGCAGCACATATGCGAGCACTTTTTTTAGATCAATCTTCCATGTTGCTGCAATTATCATCAAACTAAGGCTAAACTGTACACATCCATATCCCATGTCAACACTCTGCTATGGCTCCATGTATATCTATGTTTGCAAATTTGCATGCACATTAGCACTGCTAGAACGCTTCAGTTAACACTGGACATGGAGGTGCAGTAATAATACAACAATGTAGTAAACAACAAAGCATTTTGTTTCCTTTAGGCTCTGCAATTTATCAAGCATTATTGGGAAGCAAGCAATTGACATGCATTTTCATCAGCAATCTGCAATCTAAGTATCGTTCTCCCAGTGACATAGGCATTCGTTAAGCATACTGAATAATTCAAGTAGATGGGATTTTAGACCTCACCTCAGACACGCCATGGACACAGATGGGCAGGTTGGTCGAACTGGTCGCTTCGAGAGCCCCTTCTAGCTAATGAACCAGCAAATTGCTAGTTGAAACATCTCTTACTGGTAACCTGCCCGCTGAATCATCTGCTGCTCCATGCATCTGATCGAAGAACTCATCATATTCAGGTCCAACAAGTCGTGGTGGCCGATGGGCATAGGGGTGCTTCTCCGGGGGGATTTCTATCCCAAGCAGAATGAGAGGGTGAGAAATTTGTTTCACTGGAGTGGTGCTGCGGCGAGGAAGGACGTGCAGCGGCGAGGGCCGCTCAAACCTCGGAGGCTCGATGACTTTTGAGGACAGGGGCGCCTCGGTGGCTGCTGCTGGCGAGTATGTTTCAGGGGCAGGGGGCGCTGCATTCAAGTGCTCTCGGCGGCGGGGGTGGCTAGCCAGGGGGCGGCGGGCCTGGAGGCACTACAAGAATTCTTACTTTTTATGACTAATTTCCTTGTGACGGGGCCTAAATCTGTCATATAATGTACCATAATATGACGATAATATTTGTGTCGTCACAATTTGAGGAGAGCTAGTAATTTTTATGATGACATGGTTTGTGGTGTCACATAAAGGCAGAAAATGTCGTCACAAAATGGCTGGCGCCAGAGACGATCGACGACCTGTTTTTTGTGATGCTAGGATCTATCCTTTTATGACTATTTAACGTTGTCACATTTAGTTACATCAATATTTGACCTGACCTATCCTTTATGACTATTTAACGTTGTCCTGTTTAGTTGCTTCAATATGGGCAACAAATTTAATAACATAATCAGTGAAGACAGGATCATTGCATATGGACAACAAATTTCATAGCATATATTTGTATGAACAATAGAAACTCAACAAATGAGCAAATATTAGAGATTATATATTATATAAACAGAGTGCAGTTCAAGCTAGAACCTTAAAGGGTACCACACATTACACATAGTTTCATCACCACATACCCACATCCATACAATATAGACTAAGTTTCATTCATATTACACATCATCAATTCCCACTTAGGCTAACAAAAGTCATCAGTGCAGAGGCAAAACACATCATCAGTGCACACTTCTGGCTTCCAAAAGTCTTCAGTGTCGCCACAGCTCAACATCATCACTTTGTCTTCTTGTGCAGGCTAGCGTCCTCCAAGATCTTCTCATACTTGCCTATGTTGCCTATGTCGTTGTGGATGTCATCCTTGACCATTTCAGTGAGGGCATCAATCTTCCAGGTCAGGGTAGTAATGTTCTGCGCCAGGGGTCTAGTCACAGCTTCGATGGAGATTATGAGCATTGGTCGAGTCATTGTGAATTGCTCAACATGGTACTACAAATGGAGAAGATGAACTAATTATAGTACTGTTTACAGTAAGGTAAAACAAGATAAACTATTATAGTACTTTGTACAAATGGACAACTATTGTCTATTAGCTACAAATGGACAAGATCAACTACAGTAAGATAAAACAAGATATCTGTTGTTTTGGTTAACTATGCCCTAGGATTAGTTCATCACCTTAGCTCTTCAGAAATTAATATTGCAGTGCTATATTTGCATCGTTGAGTGGATTTTTCATGGAATTTAAAACATTCATTGGATTAAACTTTATAAGCTGTTGGTTCTTAATGGAACACAGAAAGATGCCTTGACTGAGGCATAACAAAGCACCAATGCCTTCTTTGCACAAACATAGCAAAATGGCAACTAATTGTAGGAACTAATTTTACACCATGGCAAAATCAGTCTCTATATCCAGCACAAACATTGTTGCAACTAATTTTACTGATCATCTCTATCCATCTACAATCAGAATATGCAATGTGGGATGCATAGAGATAGTTGTACCTCAGTGCTAGTGGAGAAGTTGTTGGAGCTGGATGGCGAGTTGAGGAAGGAGCCGGACGACGCACCGGAGTTTGAACTGAGAGCGTCGCCGCCACATTTGGGACCCCCGTGCAAAAAATTCCAGCAATACTTGGGTTCCCCATCGAAGCACGAGCGGCAGAGCTGCATGGGGGGGTCGGTCTCGGCCGATGAAGAGGGAGAGGGGGCCTTCTTGGCCGCAGCCGCCGGCGAGGCCTTCTTCTTGGCCACCGCGGCCAGCGAGGCCTTCTTCTTGGCCACCACAGCCGGCGAGGCCATCTTCCTGGCCGCCGCGGCCGTTGAGGTTCTCTTCTTGGCCGCCACCGCCGGCGAGGCCATCTTCTTGGCCGCCACCGCCGCCGCGGCCATCTTCTTGGCCGCCGTCGAGGCCTTCTTTTTGGCCGCCGTCGGGGCCTTCTTCTTGGCTGCCGCTGCGGCCTTCGCCCGCATGGCCCTTGCTAGGGCTTCAGCCTTCCTTGTAGCAACGGCCGCGGACATCTTCTTCCTCGCCGCCGGTGTGGACACCTTTGGCGCCGCGGCGGAGGAAGCAACCCATCTGCCGGTGCTCTGGTCCTTCACTGAGTGCCTTCTTGGAGCCCTCATCATCTACGACGGCGGTAGTGGGGTTGGGGTGGTGGCGGCGGCGTTGAGGACGGATGTGGCGAGGTGAAAAGGGGATCGGAGAGGTGAAATGGTGAATTAGGGTGCGAAGGGGATCGATCTGGGGAGGTGAATGTGAAGGGCCAACTGACAGTGGGCCCGGAGTGTCAGTCGGCCCGTGTTGACAAGATTTTTACATTTATTTCTCTTAGATTCTATTTATAAATTAAAGTGCACTATTCTGCCGAAGTCCCTATGCTACCGCAATGGTTAAGTCTCCAGGCTGTTCAGCGTGAGGTCTCGGGTTCGAGCCTCTGTTGGGCAAAATTTTTTGCCTTTTTAGCTTTTCTCTTTGATCAAATTTATAATTTGAAGCGCCATATTCTAATGAAGTTCCTGTCTAGCGCAATGGTTATGCCTCCAACCTTTGAACCCTGAGGTCTCGGGTTCGAGCCCCTCGTGGGCAATTTTTTTCACTTTTTATGATTTTTTTTCACTTTTTATCTCGTCCCCAATGTCATTCCCTCATTATTCCCCTCCCCAAAATTCCCCACTCCCACACGCCAGCGGCTGAGCGCGAGCAGCTGCTTGGTGACCGGCGGCGGGCATAGCTTGCGCGAAGGCACGGCGGGGCGGCGCGCCGGGCTTGCGCGGGCGATTCCTTTGGGGCGGCACGGCGGGCTCGCGTAGTCGGTGCCTTGGGCGGCGCGGCAGGCTCACGCAGGCGGTGCCGTGAGCGGATAGCGCGGTAGTGTCTTGGCCGAGCCAGGTTCCCCTCGTCCCTCTCCCCATCGAACCAGGTGCGTGGCCGGCTCATCGATCCAGGTGCGTGGCCGGCTCTGCCCCTCTCCCCTTCGATCCAGGTGCGTTGCGGGCTTTGCCCTTCTACGCCTCTCGGTAGTGCCGCCCTCATGCCCCTCCTGCTCTTCCTCCATTTGCTGGGCAGCACTGGCGGAGCTAGGTTGGGGCCATGCTGGGCCATGGCCCCCCCTTGCTTCTGTGTTTTATCGAAGGAAACCATACTGTATTCAGTCCAAATTGAGCTAGCGTCACTATGTCAATGCCTCCGTCTGTCTCCCACAGCACTGTGACAAAGCAGCTCTCTGCATCTTCCCTCTCCCTCTGTTGCTTTGTGTATACCTTGGCCACGGCCCTATAGGAACATTTGATTTCTTATTGATCTCAGATTCTTCTTTTTGTTTCATTCTAGACTAAAATCGATCGGCTATATATACTGTAAAAGTAATATTTTGTTCAATGTGGCCTAATTATATAATTAAGTAATGACTAATTTCTCCACTACCTGGGTTTAATAGGCAAATTGGCCCCCCGTATATTTTGTTTCTGGCTCCGCCAGTGCTGGGCAGTGACTCATTAGTTCAACAATGATAGAATGCTTGTTGCTTCTAAAAAATGATACAATGCTTGTTAGTTTCATTATGTCTGAGCAATTGTTTGTCAATGACCTAATGAGTCCCATGTCTCTCAATCAGGCCTCATGTCGCAGGCGTCGTCATCTACTACTCGCAATCGGCGGTCACCACCTGATATGTTCGGAACTGTCGATCCGGAGGCGCCAATTGATGAAGTGTCGCAATTGCCGTTGATAAAGTGCCCAGAATGTAAGGATAGGAGGGTGTTTCCTGCCACTACCACGAAATCTGAGCGTAACCGTGGAAGGAGATACTTCAAGTGTCCTAGGCAAAACTATGTGAGTGCATTGACGATTTTTTTGACCCCAATTTTTAATTTTCATTGCCCAAATTTAATTGTTTTGTAATGTGGATGCAGGGGAGATGTAGCAGCTATTGGTTTGAGGAAGAATATGTGGTCTATCTTGAGGACAATGGATATCTACCATCAGCTGCGAGGAGGACCGAAGTTCCCGAGGTCATGGGAAAAATTCAAAGCTTAGAAGAAAACCTGAAGAAGCTGAATGAATTGGTAGGGGTGAAGGATGGCATGGCAAGCTGCATTTGTCTAGTCTATGGATGTGTGAATGTAACACTATTCTTGGTGTTTTCCATATGTTTGGTGCTAGCTGTAGTGTTTAAGTAGTCCAGGCTAATGAAGCTGTGTGCTGAAGAAAATGTTTTGGACTAGTTATGCTAGATTTGTCTTTGTCATAAAGTATGGGCATTTGTGCCCTTGGACATCAGTTGTGTGCATGTTTTATGTATGTTGGAAATAAAAAGCCCTTTTGGTTTGATGTGTAGCCTGTTTGGGATGAAATTATGGCAGTATGTGTGCATGTATGTATTGTGAAACATTCTGTACTTTCATGACATTGTCTTTGGTCATAAAAAGCACCCAGAACTATATATCCATGATTTCTGGGCATTGTTACTAGAATTGCATATATCATCTTCCTGCCAGTTCATTTTGTGACAATTTGTATACATTCCATGACAAATTATGGACATTACATGACATTGTTATGTGTCATGAAAACATAGAAATCTGTGACCTATAACTTGCATCATGTGAATGAATTGTGGAACTGTAACTTGCAGCACACATCAATAATCCACTGGAAATAGATTCATTGCATATAAGGTCTTACAATTTCATATTTCAGATACAAATGTTCATGGTTCACCAATCTCCACAATTGCAACAGTTCATGGTTCAGCACACATCAATAAGGTCTTACAATTGCATAATTCAAATACAATAAAAACAATAATAGAAAATTTCATGGTTCACCAATGTCCACAATTGCAATGTTCAGTCAACATCACTATCTTCTCCCGAAGTGTTGTCTTCTCTTGGACTATGGTACTCAATGAAGGTTTCATCTTCATCTTCATCTTGATCTTCATCTACACGATGCCGCTTCATCACCTTGAGTTGTATGTTGTTGTCGACGCAAATTCTCAATGATGTCTGTACAAATGGGGCTACCTGGTTCATTCTCCATGCGCAACAAATCCATATCGGATCAATTCTCTCACCGCACCATCTGTAGATGAAACATGCTCCTCTTGGTATGCCTCCTGACATCTAATCTGTACTTGTTCATGGATTGGTTGGTTTGTTTTAGACTCTTCGACATCAAATATATGTCTGTGGCCAAATTTTTGCAGAACTCACCAACATGGACCAAACTTTGTATCTTCTAAGAAAAAGACTTGTGAAGCATCTGTGGCCATAATGAAAGGATCATTCTTGTACCATCTGCCTTGGATGTTTATGCTTTTGAAGAAACCATCATCTTTCATTTGGTATGTCCTTCCCTCAAGATGATACCATTCACACCGTAATAAGATAACAGTTCTACGCCCTTTGTTGTTGTTATTGTAACTCAACTCAATAATGTCTGTGATCGTACCATAGAAGTCAATTGTGTCATCACCATGAGTACCTACACTTTTGATGGTGGAGTTCTGTGTCTTCTTGTGTTCATCATGAGCCATAGTATGGTACCGTACCCCATTAATTATACAGGCTGTGTACGAACGCACTCGTGGATCTGGCCCGCATGCTAGTGAGTTCAAGTCTATAGCAACAGGTGTTGTGCCTTCGTATTTCAATCTGGTAATCTGCAGTTTGACAACATACAGAACAAGTGAGTTTCAAAATGAATTGTATTATAACTTATAAAGCCATAGTATAGAAGTGGCACACACATGTTCATCGAACCATGCAGCAAATTGTGTTGACATCATTTTGTCAACATCGTTGACACCTTGTTGTTCTAACTGTGCCCTATACATGCTGCAAAGGAAGAAGATAATTAGTTATTTTGTGGCACTAGTATTGAATCAATACAGCTGAAATCATATAAATTACTCACTGTTTGTATTCATCAACCTCCTCACAGTTATTTAGAACAAACCAAACCATGGAGTCGTAGTCTTTGTCTTTGTATTGAAATTTTGAAGCACCCAACAGGTTAATACCATGACCAAAAATAGAGTAACCATTGGGTGAGCTATCCTGATCTCCATCTAAGTTTTTTTCTGGCCAAGTGAACCTATTAATGATGTCATTGAAATATGTTGAGCATTGTGTGATACACTCATAGGCAGTGTAGGCCTCTGCAATACATCCTTCAGGTCTTGCTTTATTGCGGATGAAACGCTTAAAGGTACCCAATCTCCTCTCAATGGGATACATCCATCCATACTGCACCGGTCCCCTGAGGAGTACCTCGTTAGGTAAGTGTATTGCTAGGTGGACCATAACATCAAAGAATGCAGGAGGATAAATTTTCTCTAGCTTGCAAAGTATAAGCACAATATCTTCCTTCATCTTGTGTACTTCATTTACCTTAAGAGTTTTTGAGCAAAGTTGTCTAAAAAACCTACCCAATTCAGCAATTACTTCATATACATCTTTGCACACCAAACCACGAAGGCCAGCTGGTAAGATACATTGCAGCATTATATGACAGTCATGTGTTTTCAGCCCATGCATAGATCCTCCTCCCTCCATATTGACACATCTTGATATATTGGAGGCATAGCCATCTGGAAACTTAACATTGCTCACAAATTGCAGGAACTTCTTCCTGTCTTCTGCTTTTAGAACGTAACAAGCTCTTGGCTTTGCTGATGAACTACCACTGTTATCAATCAAATGAAGCTCTTTTCTAATACCTTTGTCCTGCAAATCTAATCTTGCATTGACGGTGTCCTTTGTATTGTTTGGAATATTAAGTAGAGTTGACAAAATGTTTTCACATATGTTTTTCTCTATGTGCATAACATCAAGGTTGTGACGTAGCTTTAGTTTTGGCCAGTACTCCAAATCATACAGGCTAACCTTCAGATGCCATACTGGTTCATCTTCATTACGGCATCGTTTCCTTGTTTTTGGCATATCTGGATTCTTGCCTGGAACAAAGCAAACTTCATTCACCCTTGCCATAACCTCATCTATAGTAAATGTCCTTGGCTTCTCTCTTTTTCATGATTTCCATTAAAAGATTTGTTTGTCCTCCATTTATGGTTGTCTGGGAGGAAATGTCTATTGTCTAAGAAACCAATTTTATTTCTAAGACCGCAGGAGCATGGATTCTCATCACAGTACACACATGCAAAGTAACCTTTAGTGGTTCTTCCTGACATGGTGCCTAATGCAGGGTAGTCATGGATTCCCCACAGAATCACTGCACGTAGGCTGAAATCTTTGCATTCAACTGCATCATAAGTTTTGACACCCTTCCAAAGCTCTATCATGTCTGCTATCAGAGGTTGCATGAACACATGGAAATCTTTGCCTGGTGATTTTTTGCCTGGAATTAGTAAAGCAAGCATATAATTGGATTGGTCCATACACATCCATGGTGGAAAATTGTATGGTACCACTATCACGGCCATATGCTATATGAATTGCTCATCGACCAAATAGGTTGAAACCATCGGTAGCAATGCCTAACCTCAAACTATGGGGGTCATTTGCAAAAGACTTGAAATTGTCATCAAAGTCTTTCCAAGCATCCCCATCAGCAGGATGTCTCATTTCATTCTCAACTGGTACCCTCTTTTCCTTATGCCATCTTGCATACTGTGCCCACTGCTTTGACATGAAAATTCTTTGTAGGTGTGGAATAATTGCAAAGTAACGAAGGACCTTGTGAGGAATTTTCTTTTTGCCCTCCTTGTTCACTTTCCATCTTGTGAAGCCACAGACTGGACAATGATCATCGTCTTTGTGGTCTTTCCAAAATAAGGCACAATCATACTTGCACACATCAATGCAAACATAACCAAAACCAAGCTTCCGAAGTAGAGCTTTCATCTCATTGTAGGACTTAGGCAGTCCGGGCACATTCTTCAAAGATGAAGAAAGCAACTCAAGAAATGCATCGAAGCCAGACGTTGTTATGTGATTGTACACTTTTATATGTAGCAGTTTAATAATGAAAGATAGCCTAGACTCCTCGGTGCAACCTGGATAAAGCTCACGCTTTGCCTCTTCCATGAGTTGTTTATATAATTGACCATCGAAGCCTGCATCACGAAAATCTTGAATCATTCCTTGAACTCCCCTTGCACTGTCATCTAAGACATCTCCAGCTTGTCGTTGGTCATCAAGTGGTGCCTGTTCAGCAGTGAGTTCTCCATCCCATGACATATGTTCTGGTACAACAGTGACTTCTCCATCACAATCTTGTCCAACATCTTCCTCTTCATCTTGACCAACATCTTCCTCTCCATCTTGGCCAACATCTCCTCACCATGGTAAATCCACTTAGTGTAGCACCTAGACATACCATTGAGTTCGATATCCTCGTGTACATCATCTTGGCATTTCTCTTTCTCGTTTAAGCATTTTCGGCAAGGGCACCTGATCTTCTCATCTGCACGGTATATACCTCTGACATGTGCCATGAATTGTTCAACACCAGACAAAAAGGCCTGCGAAAATGGTTCACTATCATAGATCCAGCTTCGATCCATCCCGACCTGAACATATTTAGTTCAAAACAAAAGATATTACAAACCTATCTTAAATCATTCAACCGAAGCAACTGAAGCAAGTGTGTAAAAAAATCACCCAAATCACCTTGTCGATGGGCAGCAATGGCACTGGTGGTGGTAGGGGGGCTAGGGCGGCCAGGACCCAGGTGGGCCAGCCAGGCACCACCACCAGTGGCCGACGAGGCACCAGCACCGGTGGCCGGCCAGGCACCACCACGGGTGGCCAGCCAGGCACCCCCAAGGGTGGCTGCCGCGGCACCAGGCACAACGCTGTGGTGGCCAGCGCCCAGGCTACTCGGGATGGCCGGAGAAGCACCAAAGGTCCTACGCCGGTGTTCCTGTTGGCGGGGTTCGGTGGGGAGGAATGACCTGGGGTCGCCGGCCGAGCTGCATCTGGTGAGGGCCAACTGGCCGATGCACAGGGTCGAGGGGGTGGGGAGGAGGGCGGGTCGCCGGCGAGCCGGGGTCACCGGTGAGGATGTAGGCGGGGAGGCCGGCGAGGATGACGCGGGCTCACCGGCGAGGATGGAAGGGGTGGCTAGCGACCAAGTGCTGTGGCCAGCCACTGACCACTGAAAAGGAGCTAACCATCCATGTAATAGGATTATGTGGGCCCTACCTTCTAATTAAACTAATTTTCATATGAACAACTGTGTCAATGACAAGTGGGCCCATCTTCTCATTAGTGGATCTTGTGACGAATTCATTATGGAACCAGCGTTTCTTTTTTTAATCTATGGCAAAAAATTATAACAAGCTTTTCTCCCACTTTGTAACTCCAAATCTTAAGATTTTTTTTCTAAAATTTTCTAAAATCATGACTTACCTACATATTGCATTGATTTTGACCAAAGTTACATGTGTCAAAGTGTGCACATTTGGAATAGTGAACTAAAAGAAAATACAATTTTTAGCCGCATTTTTCTCCCTCGAGATGATTTCAGATGAAAAAGTCATAAACAAGAAGGTTGAACAACTCATCAAAACCTACAAATCTTATATAGCTCATTTGTTCATCGGAGAAACTGATTGTAAAGTACTTCATAAATTTTACATTCTATCCTATAGTTTCTAGAATTATAAGTGAGATGTCTAATGTAACGAACAAAGTTACCGTTAAATTGTTGGATGACCAAATGACCTATACAAACTATGTTCATGCTGATGAGTTGTGCAAACTTTGTGTTGAACACATTATAATTTGAAAAAACTTAGTGCCTCAAATTATTATGAACATGTTCTAAAATTTGTAATTTCAAATTTAAACTCCCAAAAAAACTTCAAATGACAGTGCACTCAAAATATCAATAATACATCTCGACACATACAACATTTTTGTTTTAAACATTGTTACGATTTGAAGTCATTTAAGCAGGCAAAAAAGCCATTAGAAATCCTAATAGAACTAAAACACTCACTGACCGGTGGACCCACTGCGCCAGGAACAAATTGTCCCCAGCGTGGCCTCTTCTACCGACACCTGGGACCCACCATGTCAGCCCAAAATTTCCGCAGCTGCGCAAGCTCTCTCCCGCGCCCTGTCGGTCACCGACACCTAGGACCCACAACCGATCCCGCGCCCGCCGCCCAAATCCCACGCCTCTTCGGCGGGCAGAAGGGGGAAATCCCCAATCTTCTCCGCTCTCCTCGACTCGCCTCCACGCCGCCCACCACCGCCGCTACACCTACCTCGTCGTCGCATCACCCCTCGCCGCCACCACTCCGGCCGCCTCCACCCCCCAACTCCCCGCCACCCTCCCTAAACCTCCACCCCTCAACTCCTCGCCTCCTCCACTCCACTCCTCTGTCCCCACCAACCCTAAACCGAGCACCGCCCCCGCCAACACGCCGCACCCAAGGTTAGCGGCGCGAACACGCCGCCAGGGACCCGGATTCCGTCAGCTCCGCCGACACCGAGGCACCTGGCCTGCCACTGCTCGAGCCCATGACCCTAGCACCACTGAAGCCAACCGCGGCACCAACGATGGTGTTCTCCTCCCGCACCGCAGCTTAGCGGCGCCAACACGCCACTGGGGACCGGGATTCTGTCAGCTCCGTCAACGTCGATCCACCCGCCCCGCCACCGTTCTCGCCCACCACCCCGCCGTCACTGAAGCCGACAGCGTCGGGACCCCTAAAACAAGGTGCGCTTCGGCAAGGTGCTCGACGAGCTTGACGCCCTCACCGACGCCAACACAGTCAAGGTACAACTCCTGTCAAGGCACCATTCATGAGTTTTTCCGGTTGAGTGCCTGCTAGGGAACACGAATTGCTAAATGTTTGTTAAACTGAATTGCTAACTGTTTTTAAACTAAATTGCTAACCGCATGCCTTCAACAATTGTTTTTTGTTGCTTGGGAACACGATTTGGTAGTTGTTGTTATGGGATTGCTAACCGCATGCCTACAACTATTGTTGTATTGAGTTATGGACAATTGTTTGCAAGCTTTTTATTTCCTGGGAACTACACTTGAACCATACTTGTTGGTATGAGCTTGTTGTTTATTAGTTACTGGGAACTATACTTTACCCAGATTGCAGGGGGGTTCTGCTTTGAACCAGATTGTTTCCTGTGATGTGTTTTTAGTCATTTTCAATCATTTGTTTCTCATGAAGTTGTTTGCTTCATGGTTCAAATAATTATCATCAATACAAGCTATTACTGAAACTGAACATATTGAACCTGATTTAAATGTGATCTCAGATTTAAATGTTGACTATGAGAGCCAACTTGATTATGTATAAGCTTTAGCTTTGTCAATTATTTGTGTGTCAGTTTTCCATCTTTGTACCATTTCAAAGCATACTGATTTTCCTACTCTTTTACAGAAACTGAATCTAGTTTCTGCTCACTCTGCATTTGATGATACTAAGTAACACAAGAAATGGATAAAACCCAGTATGAGTTGGACAGGGATGAAAGGGTTAGGAAAATCCTGGAACATTTTCGGTCCCTGGGTATCCCAGTATTAGCTAAGGAAGTTAGAGATGTTTTTTTCAAAAATGGAAAATGGCAAAGGGAAGAAAGTAGTGTCTGATTCTGACAATGATTATGAACCAACCTCTGACATTGATAATCAATCTGACACTGATGATGACTATGATGATGACCTCAATAATGAGGCTACTACTAAGGTAAGATGCATTACTATGCCAATTAACAAGTGTCTTTTTAGTATATTTCAATCATGTACTTCATTGTACTCATTTCATGTTCCTTGATTGATAAGATCCATGTTTCTCTTGGCAGGTAGGAGAGATGGTTCCAGGAACCCGCCCTCATAACAAAAAGCAAAAGGCAGCTGCAAACCAGCAGCCACTGCGCACGCCTCCAAGACTGACAAGGCAGCAAACAGCCATGCCTTCTCCTGGACATCGTCCACCACCTAGGGAAAGAATGCCCTTGCCTCCTAAGCACACATCCAAAGCCAACCCTAAAACTAATCACAATTCCAGTGCCACAGAGCCTTCTACTCAAAACATCACCATGAGCAATCCAGGTCCAAACCAACAGTCTAGTCCTCGTAAACACACCAGAGAAACTGCATCCAAGTCTTTAACTGGTCGAAACCCATATATTATTCGTCCTAGATTACCCAGCAACAGTACACCCATATCTATGCCTGCTGCAGTCAGTGAGCATAGTACTCCTCCTATAGCCACTCGTGCCCTGTTTCCTCAAGCTACTCCCACAACAAGTGTAGACCAATCAGTTCCTACAGAAAACTCTCCAGGTGTACAGAGCTCTAGACAGAGCAATGACATCAATGAATCACCTGGCCAAGTGGATGCTGCTACTTCAGACGTGCCTACAACTCAAGGAGGACCAGTAGATGACTTAGTTCCAGGTAATCAAAATCTTCATAACCATTATATTGTACATTCAGGATCTACATTTGTGGCTTGTACAATAACACATTTTGCATGTTCTTTGCCAATGTAGTGCGTCGAAAGGAGGTCCGGAAGAAAACCATTGGCACTGGCTTAGAGAAGCTAACAAAGAAGGGAAACAAGCTACCTATCCAAGTGGCTGAAGGCAAGAAAAGACCTGATATCCCACTTCAGGCAGCGAAGCTTGCATCAGAAACAGGTGTTGCTCTTAGAGACAGGCTGCCTATCTACACATCTTGGAAGATGTATGAAAAAGATGTGGGACCATCACAAGTACAGAAGGTGCTTGACAGAGTGGGGGTGAGACACCTTTTTCACTTTCACTAAGTTCTTGCATTACTAGCTCTATTCACATGTACTAATTAAATTGTGCCTAATAAATGATTTGTGTGGTTGCAGAATAGGTTGGATGTGGATGTTAAGAATGATGGACCTGGCAAATCAGCATGCACTGATATCATTAAGAAGGGAGTAAGGCAGCAGAGGTATCACCTCAAAAGGAAGTACTTCGATGAGTCCCTAACAATGCAATAGCTGTTGGCCAAAGATCCACCACCTAAAATGAAGAAAGAGGAGTGGACAAAGCTCGTAGAGTACTGGTGTGAACCAAAGAATCAGGTCCTTGCACTGCATCACTTCTTTTGTTAATATGCAATCAAATTGTGCTTGTGAATTAAATTTAGAATTGCATTTGTGCTGCAGGAGAGGTCTTTAAAGAATAAAGTAAACCGAGGAAATGTGCAGCTACACCAAAAAACCGGTTCTAGATCCTATATAGCCCACCGATATAGCCTGGTTTGATATTCCTCCTTTTAATGTACACCAATTTTAAGAAATTGTGTGCCATCAGTTAGTTCTTGTACTGAAATGTGAAATGTTGTTGAGGAAAACCTAATTGCTTGATGGTTGTCTACATCATTTTCTTACTATGGAATGGAAACTGTAAGTAGGGTTGTAATTCAAATATTTGTACAAAGCTGCCATTGCATTATAATGAATTATTAGCAATTGGGTGCCATCAGTTACATGAAAATGATGTTTGAGTTCTTAGAAGAAGCAAAGTTCAATAGAACCTATTAGCAATTGGGTGCCATCAGTTACATAACTAAGAATTTATGGCTAATCCATGACATAACTGAGAATTTATGGCTAATCCATGTTTCTTCCATGCTGCAGAGGCATAAGTACAACAACATGGAACCAGATGCTGTTGATTTCTTTGGAGAATGTATGACTAGTCCCAAAACTGGCCGCACTCCTCTTGCCAATGAAATTTATGTAAGTTACAAAAGGATTATATAGCTCTACTGTAGTCAAGTAAATGCATGGTTCAACACTGTTGTTTGTCATTTTTATTAAGTGCTTTCATTACATGTAGGAACAAATGGTGGCAGAGAAGGAAAGAATTGAAGAAGAAGGAGAAGCAGAAATGTCTCCCACCAAGATTGTTGCTCAAAGTCTTAGCCAGATCAGCCGTTCATCCACCTTTCTTCCTAACATAGGCGCCCCTCGACCCTCGAAGACTGCCCACTCAACAGCAGCAGCACAAGCACGCATTCAAGCTCAGTTTGAGGAAACATTGCAAGCTGAAAGAGATGAAGCTGCTAGGAAGCAGGAAGAGTTGCAAGCACAGATTCAGGCTCAGCAGGCCGCACTGGAAGAAAACCAAAGTCAGCTGCGGCAGACCCAAGAGGAAGTCAAGGAGATGCATTCCAAGTTTGAAGAGACTAATCAACTGCTGTGAGCTATGCTGAAACTACAAAAAGATTGAGGTATGAATGCAGTATGAGGATGAGGCCTTTCCTAAGCTTTTGCTACATTGCTTGAACTTAAGTCTGTGGTTGGAACTTAGTTATTACTATGTGACATCTGTTTGGTATGGAACTTTGTCAGAACTATGTGCCATCTATTTGTATGTACCTATGGTGGAAGCTGGAACCATGTGAACTATGTGCTTCAAACCTGGAAACTATGTGCATGCATGATGAATTATGTGAATTGTGTATGAGTTGCCTTCATGTCAATTCATTGAATTCTGTATGGTTTGTGAAGTGTGATGTCACTCGTGGATGATGGTTTGGATGATATAAATATGTATTGTGCTTTTCTGTGCTGTGATGAAAGACCAATGGGTCGTCACTGAATGTACAGCTCACTATTGTTCATTGAAAAGACAATTTGTGACGCCACACATTCGTCTCAAATTGTGTCTATCTACAATGCAAATCTAGACCAAACATGACAAAAAGGTAATTATCACATAATCTAAAAAACTTTCTGTGATGATAGTTCGGCGTCACAAAAAACATCCAAACTTCGGATTCGACTGCCAAACTGTGATGGCCAACACATAATGTGACGCGTTGACTGACCAATATGTGACGATAGATGTCGTCATAAAAGAGTACTATATGTGACAAAGGTAATATGTCGTCACAAAAGGTAATTACATTTTGTGACGATGGTCCATAAAATCGTCACGCGGTACATTTTGTGACGCTCATTTTGTGACGACCTTATGACGAAGGGTTTTTCGTCACAACGTACTTTTTTGTGACCATTTTTTTACTTTACATGACAAAATTGATTTGTCATACAAACCAAAAAATCTTGCAGTGAGGTGTGGCCGTGGCAGAGGTGGTTCCGCAGCGGCGGCTGCTCGGCGGCGAGATGGCTTTCGAGGATGGGGTGCCCGCCAGCGAGGATGTTTCAGGGACAGGGCGGACGGGTTTCAGGTGGTCTCGGCGACGGCGGGTGGCTAGCCGGGGCGGCGGCCTGGAGGTGTGGCCGTGGCGGCGAGGATCGCTGCCGCCCCGTGCAGTGCGTGCCGCGGAATTGCATCGTGGGCCACAACCTAGATGGGCCGCGTTCTACAATAGAACGTTCGATCGCCAGTCAATCCCATAATCTTTCCTTCAGTGCTTCAGGTAATATTTCAAGCAAACCGACTTGACACATTGTTGCAACCCATCCTTCTGGTTCACCCAAATATTCCATATCCGCATAATCGGCTAACATTTTCATAAAAATGGCTCGAACCAAATTCGAGTGTCAACAGCTAAGGTACATATTTGCCGTTCCCTCGCGCCTTTGGCTTTCAGTTAGCCGACTCTGAGTTTATATTGATCGCTGTGCCCAATGCACTCTTATATATTTATATATATAATCCATTCGATCTCGGACTCGGCACACAATTTTATTTCACGTTTGTTATTGTGTATGTTCATTTAATTTGCAGCTGGATGCTGGTGATGTTTAGCGGGAAGGGTGGTTTCCAACTCGGCGGAAAGGCTGAAAGCTAGCAGAGGTAGCAGCACAAAGTGATTGGAACCTTTTTGATGAGGCCACGACAGTCCAAGAGACAAGAGGAGCGTGAGGGTGCAACATCCATATCAAGAACGAAATGACGTCGGGATGTGCGTATGTGGATTCCGGATGCATGCGCTCAAGAATGACGACTCAATCCACCATCTATATATATTTGCACACACAGTTTTACAAGAGCAAAGGTGGTGTGTAGTCTCCATCAAGAGCCAGTGAAGATGCCAACGTTTTAGTATATAATAATGCGTGCCCTTGCTGCTCTAGGCAGGTCCCCTTTTAGCGGCCCCGGCCCCTTCGAAAACCTATGCTGATGCAACTGGTGGTCTGGTGGCATGCTGCAACTTGATTGAGTGCATGTTTCACTGAATGCATACATCTTTCCAGCCTGGAGAAGCTACTAATCCTCGTCTAAATCTTGGGGTTGCCTCCTATATATATTAGCACGTACACGGTCACATGGCCATCACACGGACACAACACATCTCGCTGCTCCATCTCTTTGTCTGATGATGAGATCACCGCTTTATTTGCTTTAATCTGCTCCGCTTTTTTTTTCTCAATCACGTAAAAGACTTGCACGTTTTGTATTAAGAGAAGAGTTTGTTACATCGGGGTTTTACATGATTTGCAAGCTCGCTCATACCCCTAACGCAGACTGTGGCTAGTGTATTACTCGCTGAATCAAACAACCGACGTGCTTAGCACCGTCTTCCGCCCACAGCTCCGCCTGCTGCTTGATGAGGAGCTTGATCGCCTGAAGCTGGGTGGCAGCCCCGCAGGAGCAACGTGCGTTCCGCTCCTTCCACACTTCCCAGGCAAGACATACAATCTGAGCATGGGCATCGTCCATCATCGTTTGGACATTGTCGTGCCCGGCTCTGGTATTGAGCCCGCGGGCATTCCAGCAGACTACGGATGTGTTATCCATGTCCGGCGCCTCTTGCGGCCCGTGATATTGCAGTCGTCCGGGAACAGCTCCCTGAGCGCCTCGTCGTCCTCCGGCTGCCCCCTGAACAGTGCATCGAACTTGTTGGTGGCAGTAGATGCTGAAAGTGGGGTTGCGTGACCAAGTCGTTTGAGGACAAGGTACTCGCCGCGCCTGGACGTAGGGATACGCGAGAGACTTTGTGCGGCGATCCTCCGGCTTCACAGCGGCCTTCTTGGCGTTGTCGGCTTTTTGGACGATGGCCGTTTCAGGATAGGCGCTGCCCTCGGCCGTTTGATCTTGCCTGCAAACCGATCGAATCTTCTTTGAGCCGATGCGGAGTTCCTTGGCGGGGACGGCGTGGAACCCAGTGATCGTTCCCCAGATGCTCCCAGCGCATCGCCGTCTTCGTGGGCTGCTTCGATCTCCCCTTCCGAAGCAACAGGCTGGCCCCTGGTAGGTGTAATGGGCTCTGTTGTCTGCGGTGCATCTTGCTGGGCCGGTACATTAGGCCCAGTACCCAGCCCAGCCGAGGGGGTGCCTCACGAGGTAGCTGTCCGCCATCGCACTGGTCCTCGCAAGCCGTCTTGGTAGGCACTAGTTGTTCGGGCCCATGGGATTGGCCTGCCACGATTGGCAGGGGCTGCCTCGGCTCCTGGCTCGACGCATCAGTCGCAAGGATCCGAGTTGTGTCGACACCGGCTGCTGCATCCGTGCTCTGCTGAACTGATTTGAATTGCTCCTGGTTGTCGATACTCTGCAGCGCCACCGCGATCACCGCTGGTGAAGATGCTGCTGACGCTTGGCTTGCTTTGGCCGCATCTGGCGTCATGCCGGCCCCAGCGGTTGGTGGCTCAAGTTTGTCAGCTCCACTGAGCCGTTGGCGACTGGTTGGGCCTGGACGGTTCGGCTCGGCGCTGGAGAAGATGCCGCTGACGCCTCTTCCGCGTTGCCTGTGCCATCCGGCTGGATGGGACCGTCTGTCTTGACTCCGCGATCTCGGGCCCTTTGCCTACTTGCAGAAGTGGAATGGACAACTGGCATTCCCCCGCTACTTCCTGAAGCCTGGCCGATCACAGCTGCTGGTGGCTGGGTTGTTGCAATTGCTTGTCCTGACGTCTGCTTCGGGCGCCAGACGCGCAGAGGGCCCTGCCGCTGCTTTCTGCTTTGTTGACCAGCACGACGCGTGTCCGTTTGCGGCCCGCCAAGCCTGGCATGTGCTGGCACTCGAGTCTCGGCGTTGGGGCCCACCCGCTGGGTTGTCGAGACCCTCCTCTATGCTCCGGCGTGGCCGGCCCCTAACCGGTGATGGCCGCTGCCCGAGCCGCTAGGCATGGTGCCGTCCGGCATGCCGCGGCGACATGGGAATGGGTAGACCTCGGTGCCAGAGCCACGATCGAAGCGATGGATCCTGGTGTTGCGCCCATCCTCGGCAGGATCGTCGGATGACGAGTCTCCGTCCCTGGGATCTGGCTGCAGCGAGTAGTCATGCACACGCAGATGGACAAGACCTTGTACCGCATCACGTCCTTCTTCCACAGGAACGGCGTGGTCCCTCTGAAACGGAAGCCGCCGGTCGCCACTTGAATGCCCTCAGGCTCTGGAACGTTCAGCCAGATTGCCTTCGGTAGCGTGCCCGGGTTCCGTGACCACGCCGTGAGGCGGAACGCGGACAGGTTGTCGGCCGCCGCCGTGATCGGCTCCACTGACTATATCCAGCAGTAAGGGGCCAGAACCTTAGCGGCGGTATCTTCCTGCCAGACGTACTGTGGCCGCACTCCCTCAAGCTCGATGGTGAGCTTGTATCGCAGCGTAGAGATGTTGGCGTGGGCGACCCTGGTCCACGGCAGGAGC
The DNA here is from genome assembly GCA_018135685.1 of Themeda triandra. Taxonomy (NCBI): domain Eukaryota; kingdom Viridiplantae; phylum Streptophyta; class Magnoliopsida; order Poales; family Poaceae; genus Themeda; species Themeda triandra. Next base: position 912,011 of record JAENPR010000005.1, on the reverse strand, counting down.
ACCAGCGGCGAGCTCCCGAATGGCACCGGCGAGGCCGCTAGCACCCGATCCTTGATCGCCGGTGATGCGCACAGTAGGATGAACTGCTCTGGATAGAACTTCTTGACCCGGACGTCGTCCGGGGTCACCGCGGCCGCGACCACTACCGCCAGTAGCACCTCTGATGTGGTGTAGGTGCCGGAGTTGCCACTTGGCTGCGCGACCAACGTCAGCCGGAGCGCCGCCTCCGCGCTGTCAACGGCCGCGTCGCGCTGGATGAAGCACTCTGCCTCCCGCGGCCAGGTGGCCAGGTGGTGCTCCATCGATGTAGTCAGATGATGGGCCGTCAGAGGATTCTTGCAGGTGCCGAGGAGAGTCGTGTGGCGGTGTTTGGCCTTCTGCGGCAGAGCCCTGCGGCGTGCCTGAACCATCACGGCGAGCACGGATGAATCTTCGGTCGGCCAGCCTCACGCCGTCGCCACCGGAGTCCCTCAGCCTCTTGCAGTCCACGGCTAGATGGCGGAAACTGTGGCACCGGACGCACCGGTGTGGGAGCCTGCAAGTGGCGACCCGGTGACTGTAGGATAGGCAGTTCAAGCAACGGCCGTGGAACTCCAGCGGGATACGCTTGCGCGGCGCCTGTTGTTCCTGCCTCTGCTTCGGTGGCGGCCGCCCTTCATCGCGGGGGAGCACCCACTGCCAGCCGTTGGCGTCAGGTGCGGTCGCCCGCCTTTGGGGTCCCAGCCGATGGTGCGCCGGCACCTGCTCCACCGTGCCGGGGCCAACGCGCTGGGTCGCCGGAACTCGCCGCGATGCTGCAGGTGCGCCGCGCCGTGCCGCGGCTCTGGCCCGACGGCGGTGGCGAGCCTGGGTCTTGGAGGGCACGCAGTGACCCGCCTCGGCCACGGTCTCCCCCGGGCCTTGGCTGTCAATCTGCGCGCCCCTCTGCAACGTCACGTTGCGCTCGAGACCCCGGCTTGCCGCGTCCAAGTATGACCAGGGGGCGGCTGGCGGGCTGTAGTCGAGGTCGGAGTCGGAGTAGTACTCGTAGTCCGTCTCCCACCGCTGCGCCTTGCCCCGCCCCGCCGACCGAGCCCCGGGGAAGAAGGGCTCAGCGTCAGGAGAGAGGGGAGAGGAGGTTCCCTTGCCTGAGGGCGGGGTGGTGGAGGTTGCCAGCAGCGCGGAGCCGGTCGCCGGCGGGCTGGGGGAGCAGGTAGGGGAGGCCATCCTTACCTTCACATGACGGCCCCGGGAAAGCGTGCCTAATTGATAACTTTGGATCATCTTAATCTGCTCCGCTAGGTGCTCAACGGCCTGCATTTCTTCTACATCGCCTTGCGAAGAAGGTGATCACGAATTAGATTTTGGACTTTTGTTTATCACACAAGCTAGTTCTCTCTAGAACCGACAGAAATAATAAGCAAGGCATATATAGCTATATATCTTTGTTCATGCATGAATCATATCTGTCACTTGGAGATGATAAGACCATTGGATCGATGGATGGATAGAAATTTAGATAAGGTTCCTTCTGTTTTTAGTTATTGAAACCAAATGTATATAGAGATCAATATCTTGCAGAGATGCCGACGTCGACGGTGGCCATCACGTTGGACCTGGGATGCTGCCGCTGCAGAACCAAGATCCAGAAGATCCTCTGCTGCCTCCAAATCCTTGCTAACTGATCACATATGCATGCATGTACACATCTTATGTTCCTTCCCATCAGATAATCTTTGATCATAGACATATGGTTACCGATCCGTGTACAACCGTACCATGCATGCATGTCATGAGCTACCGATCGATACCCGTGCGTACTACGATTCACCCACGTACTCACCCATGCAAATGTGTGTACGCGTGCATGCAGAACGATGCGGGTTCGTCTTTGACAAGGTGGTGTACGACAAGGACAGGGTGCTCGTTTCCGGGCCCTTCGGCTTCGACGCCATCGACCTCTGCTGCAAGGTCCAGTGCAAGGCCGGATGTTTCGCAAGAAACATTGAGATTGTGCCCCCGCCGCCGCCACCGCCGCCAAAACCACCTGTGGAGCCCGTAACGCCCGTAACCAAGCCCAAGCCAGAAACGCGCAAAACGCTTATCCCGTACGGCCGTACCCATGCCTGTACTCATATCCGTACCCCGTGCCCGTCCCTGTGCCCAAACCCGCAGCCAACGTGTCCATCCAGTTGCGCTACGCCGCGTTCCTGCCAGTGGCACTCCTGCAGGCCGCCGCCGTGTCCACCATGTCGGAAGCCACCACGGCCATGTCCATCACTGGTGTGCAACAAGTGCCCTACATGGACGCAGTGCCAGTGCCGCGGCTACCCATGGGTCACCTGCTGCGAGGAGAACATACCACCCGATCCCTGCGCTATCATGTACTCCCTCCATCACAAATTGTAAGTTCTTCCCAGAATCTTGGAAAGTCAAAGCATTTCAAGTTTGACCAAAATTAGAGAGAATTACCAAGATTTATGACATCAAATAATTAGATTATGAAAATATAGTTAATGAAGAATCTAATGATACTTGGTAACATCATAAATGTTATTATCTTATCATATAAATTTGGTTAAACTTAAGATGCTTTGATTGTCCAAGATTCTTTAAATGTCTACAATTTGGGATGGAGGGAGTAATTGCAAACTGCTGCTGCAGGCGGGCAGCCGCTGGTTGCTGCAACTGATGATACTCATGACCCTGCCATTCCTACACACGTGTGATGCACGTGCCCGTGCGTAAAAGATCAGTGAAAGCGCCTCTCTCTCTCTAAAAAAAAGGATCAGTGAAAGCGTCCCGTGAGATTGACATGGGTTAGTTTCTTGGTACCAGGATTCACAGCTGCGTCTGCAGTCATCATCCTTCAGCTGCAAACGTGACTTCTAGTGTGTGTCGTTATTACTGTTGTTGACTTGTTGTATATGAAAAAGAATAAATTTATTTTTTAAGCCTCTCATCTGGATAGAATCTGTTCATATGCACGCACACCTACTCAACATACGCACACTATTCACACCACCCGTGTACAAACAAACCTACAACTACACTCAGGTCTGAGATCATTAGAATCCTCTGACTCCATAGACGATGGACACGTCGCGAACCCATTGTGACTCCATGCATAAGAGGCTTCATAGAAATATTTTTGGGGACCCGCCCCTGTGAGAGACGGAGTCGATCCCAGGGATAACTCGCGCCGGCAACCTGCACACCCGCAGTGCTTACCACCCGAGCCTCTCGAAAAAGAATAAATTTGTTGTGAAACCTCGACGTGGGTGAATCACCATTGAAACACGTGGGTGCTAATCATATAAAGACAAACGTATTGGGATGCGTAATTACTCACGTTGGATGATAATTAACGGGAGAGGCTTCTGGACACCCTGCCTGCCCACTGCCTCTATGAATAGGACACTAATCATGTCTCCTCTGTAACCGGTAAGCAGAAGTGAAATACAGAGCTGCCATTCTCTCCCTATCTCTCTGTGTCCTTTATTGTGTTCTCATGTGTGCATTACGAAGAACGATTTCTCAACATGTTATGAACACAACATCTATCGATCTAAGGGTAAGAAGGTGAGAAATCGAGACTTTCCTACACAAATACATCACAAGCTCATCACCTGTGGATGTGCACGGAAGCACCATGGTAGTTGAGCATGTCATGATGTCATAACTCGCTAGTTGCCTAAAGCAACCGCGCTTAACCTTGATGTACCAAAATAAAAATACTCGTCGGCATCTCGGTAACACTAGGCAACACGTCGTTGCCGTCAAATACCGGAGATGAACTGCAGTTTCTTGCCAGCCCTGAAGCACTGAGCACTCGAGCACGCTTGCGGATCCTCGCACCGTAGGGCGTGTAGTCTCCATCAAGAGTCAGTGAAAAAGACCAACTTTTTAGGCCTTGTTTAGTTGCATGCAAAAATGCTAGAAATTTGACTCTCTCTCCATCACATCAATTTTTAGCCGCTTGCATGGAGCATTAAATGTAGGTAAAAAAATAACTAATTGCACAGTTTAGTTGTACATCACGAGACGAATCTTTTGGATTGAACAATATTTATCAAATAAGACAAAAGAGTTACTATTCATCGAAGTCATATTTCTAGCCAACTAAACAAGGCCTTAGTATACTGCCCTTGCTGCTCTAGGCAGGGCTCCCTTTTAGCCTGCAACTTGTTTCAGCGCATGTTTCACTGAATGCAAATATACATCTTTCCAACCTCGAGAAAGTTACCAATCCTCGTCTGAATCTTGGGCGTGCCGCCTATATATATTAGCACGCACACGGTCATATGGCCATCAAATGGACAACACATCTCGCTGCAAGCTCCATCCCTTTGTCTGATGACGTTGCTTTAGTCGTCAGCTCCACTTGGTGCTCAACAACCTGCATTTCTTGAATATCGATCGCCTTGCGAAGACGGTGAGCACGAATCACGAATTAGATTTAATTTTGGTCTTTTGTTTCGCACAAGTTGGTGTATCTTTGTTCATATATGCATGCATACTTGACATACATAGCACCCTAGGTAGTCTAGTATGATCATATACTTCATGTATATACACTTTGTTAGTTATATACACCACAAAACTAGAGATATACAAATGGGGATAACTACTCGTAAGAGTAAAATGCAATTTTCATATATATATATATATATATATATATATATATATATATATATATATATATATATATATATATATATATATATATATATATATATATATTCGAAAATATCTTTTCCTACACCCGTGTTATCTATCCCCCACCGGTGTTCTTTACCCCGTTTCCTCGCACACGCAGCGCCTGCAGAGTAGAAAGGTGATGTCTGGCTATCCATTCTTGGAACAACAACGAGCCAAAAAAAAAAAGATTCCCCCGGGCAGCTTAGGGTACGATCTATGCCATCATACTGTACAGTCACGGGAAGAACAGTACCATTCGTTTGTAGACGCGTATCTGAACATCATATTCTCCAAAATGACTTAATAGATTCTCCTTTTAATTTTTCGCTTAGACTGTGCCTGTCCACCACGAGCGGATGGCCTCAAGCGGGCAATCGTGACAGGTAGTAAGCGTGCCAGTTATCAATATCCGTATTTAGCGGGGAGACAGATGCTTACTTAGTTGTGTTCAACTGATTGTCCAGGTTTTTAGTATCGCACCGCCTTGGTTCGTCAGTCGTCAAATTTTGAGACTGTATGTGCCGACGAACCATACAGAATGCCCCAGCAGCACAGTAAACGGCGTGCCCCGTTGTTAGCTAAGACTAAAACTACCGTGGAGTTCTTCGTGTGCCTTGCTTTGAATGTATACCATCCGATGAAGTGGACGGATTTCAACGTTTTTGCAGCGGCCAATGTTATCGTGCACAAACAACTTTTTTCTGTGCACACAAGTCTGTAGTTTGTGTCCTTGATATGAGATCGGAGTGTTTGCGTAGTGCTCATATACAATGTTCAGAAGAAACACAGCAGGGGTTAATGGTTTAGAAGATAGTCTGTTACCATCCAGCAGCTTGCCAACCCTGTCGCCATCGCTATATCGTTCCTCTTTCTTAGCTAAAGCCATAGCAGTATCACAAAAGTTTGTTTGTTTACGAGTTTTGTTTTTTCATGACACACGTGTCGCGACCTATTAATGTGCGAATACAAAAAAGAAATCGGAAACATCTAATACGTGGACCAGTATTTTTCATTGGGCCAAAAGTTCAGTTTGTTGCGGGGATGTCGCCGAATTTTAGTAGCGCGGTCGGCTGACCCTGCCGGCACGTTTGACAACTATTAACCACCATCCTAACACAAGGCTTTTGTTATCTTTTACTTATAGCCCATGGCTGCAGCAAAGGCAAAGAGAGTTTACCTCACATGGACAAATGAGATGGACACTGCATTGTTGGCTGTACTTGTTGAGCATTACAACAATGGTGACCGGTCCCAGAATGGATGGAAGCCACAAGTCTACAATGCTGCTATCAAGAATGTACGTGAGAAATGCAATGTGGACATCACAAATGAAAACTGTCATCTAGGTGCAAAACTTTTGACAGGCACTGCTATGAGGCCATTAGTAAGATACTGTCACAGAGTGGTTTTGGTTGGGATTGGGAAAATAATAAGCTATCAATTGATAGTGAGGATGTGTGGTCTAGATATGTGGTGGTAAGTACATTTACATTTGGATCCTGACTGTTTTCCTTTTATGATAAGGCACGTCACTTGTATTATATCTGTGTCTGTGTCTTTTGTGCAGAGTAACAAGGCTGCAGCTTGTTACAAGAACAAAGTGGTGAAGAATTGGGATGCAATCAGCACAATTTATTGAACAGATCATGCAAATGGTGATGGTGCCTAGACAGCTGCTGAGAGTGCACAAGATCCACCTGAACAAGCTAGTGAAGCATCCCCAGATTTACCCCAAAAAAGGTAGCGAACCGGTGATGCAATTCTTTGCATGCTTGGAGATATGAAGACTACATTTCAGGATGCTGTTGGCGCTTGTAAGAGACTTGGAATATTGATCATCAAGTATTGACTATATAATGGATGCTTGCGATCAAATTTTATGTGCTGTTTGATCAATTATTTTTCCATTTTTATGATATTTTACTGCAATTTGTACTATTTTCCTGCATATTATATTATTTTGTGTGTGAAATGATATATAATCATTTGAATATATGTGCAAGTCATGAAAAACATATTGAAGAATGCTTTTACATCATTCTAGACAACCCAAAATCTTTAAAACATACAATTCAACAAATTATACATCCAAATAGGAATTGGAATTGGTTGTTTTCCCGCGATTCCAGCTATCAACTAATTGCACATCCAAACACTGGCATTGGTGTTCCAGGCCATTTCCAATGCCCCACAACTTAGGTATTCCAGGCCAATTCAATTCTTCCGCCTGAATATTTACAACCAAACAGAGACTTAGGGTTTTTAGCTAGTGGTCGCTAGTCTCTCTTTCCACACCACATTGTCTCTCTACTCTTGGATGTGTGGCGGTGGCGGCACTTCGGCCGACAGCACCACCCAGGGCGTATCTACGGGAGACAGGGTCTAGCCGACGAGGAACGACCGAGGGCAGTCCGCGGCCTTGGTGGCCCAGCCAAAGGAGAGCAGCTATGATGTCTTGGTGGAGGCCCGAGGGCGGTCATGGCTGAGGGCGAGGGCGCTACCAGGCACGCATCGATGCCGGTGGCGCAGCCAAAGCATGTTGCTTGCCCCTCTACAACAAGCATAGATTTAGCGGTGCAGTCAAGGGCACGGCCCGTCCGTCTCCAACGATCACAGATTTGTTGCACGTAGTCAATCCACGCGTGGAAGGCGTCGCTTATGAGGAGCACCTCACGTGACGATGGCAGCTCGGTGCGGATCCAGGATATGGTCGTTGGTGGGAGACATGACAACAGCCGCGTTCTAGTGGCCCAAATCGAGATTCGGACCAGGTTGGACACCAGGGCTGTTTTTTTTTTTTTAATTTATTTGGATTAACCGAGGTAGGCATTTACAACTGCCACTAGTATGCCAACACCCCTTCCGCTACACATGACTAGTAACGGATGATGAAACATCCGTATCAAATGGGCCAGTTGCACTTATATCTCCTCACCAATCCACTTTTTGTTAAGTCCACCACAACTCCCGTCAAACCTAAGGGTGTCCACAGTGAGGCAGCTCGCAGCTAGTACGGTGCTGACATGGAAGCAAGAAAGTGCAGAAAAACAGCTCGCAATCGATGAAGTAATAGCTAGGCTCGCATAGAACCCAACAACCCTCCCTCTCACAGCTTTCTGATTCTCTACATCGGTTTTCAATTCTTTTTCATTTTTCTATCTTCCCCGTATACACGTTAGCTAGTGATTGAAGAACATTGCTGGGGGACACCCTCATAATATCCCACGACCACATATCTCGTCAGTTCCTCCGCATCGCATCCTCCCTGAGAGCAAGTATAATAAGGTACAGTCAACATGCTAAATGAAGTTCTATGTCAACAGAATCTGAGGTGGAGGAGTGAGAATAGAAGAGAGAGAATGAAGCGGGCGGTCAGTGAAACACCGGGCTGCATGCGCAAATCACTTGCTTCTAGCCATCAGCGAGCGCAGAGCCGAAGTTTTGTGTGGGCTTGTGCATGCTAGCAGAGGCCATGTACATGCAGCCACTAAATACTTACATCATTTTAATCGTAACTCTTAGCCTAACCATTATACTAGCAGACTACTCCTGATGGCTGAGAGTGACATGGCAGTTTTATTTAGCCTGCAGCCTGCGGGCTTATTAGCCATGCACTTAACAAAAATCGCATATCTAATCTGGATTGCTAGGCAGCGGTACTTTGATCCGGATTTCTAGGTGCCGGTGCCAGCAGAGGAGAATCTCCATCTACCCAGCGCTGGTCCGTAGGAGTGCCAGGGGGCGAGGGCGGCGGCGACGGCGAGACCCTGCCAGCGCTGATTGAGACCCTGCCAGCACTGATCCGGAGGAGCGCCAGGGGGCGGTGCCGGCACACTACTCGAAACGGCATCTTTGCCTAGTGCAAATTGCTTTGCCGAGTGCCAAATATCGGGCACTCGGCAAAGCGTCTCTTTCCCGAGCACCGCACTCGGCAAAGCCTCCTTTGCTGAGTGCCAAAGGCAGGCACTTGGCAAAGCCCATCTTTGCCGAGTGCCAGGCAAAGCCACGGCGCTCGGCAAAGGCGGCCATAGGTGATGGTGTTGGCGGTTCTTAACTCAATTCTTACCCCGCCAACATTAGTTTATAAATCACCAAAACTAATAGAGATAGGAGTTTTAAACTAACAAATTCCATAGTTTTGGTATATACACTTGTTTTGCAAGTCATTCATGAAAACACACAAATATTGGGCCAACAATAAAGGAAAATATTAACATATCACTAATCTCATTTCTTGGCCCAAGGCAAAGCAAGGACAAGAAGCAGAAAAAGGCCAAACGGAGACGTGCCAGCCCAATCCCCCACCATGGGCCATGTCCAGACGCAGCCCAGAGCCAGTAGGCCAAAGGCGGTGGCCAGAGCTGCTCTGGGTGGGCCGGCCGTACCCGTGCGCCAGCCGGCCTGCCGACAGAGCGCCTCAACCCCACCTTTGGCGAGGCGGTACATTCAATGGTGGAGACTGGTGGTGCGGGGGTGGTTTGGTCATTTGGGCCATGAAACCGATCTGCTCACTCCCTATTTGAGCATGGGCTCTCTCCCTCTCACACATATTATACACATTCTACAAGCTACACACACAAGAGGAAGAGTAGAGTCACTACCTAGCTTCTAGCTAGAATAAAGTAGGGAGTAAGTGAGATCAAGCTAGAGGAGCATTCTTCGAAAGTTCCCGGGAGATTCGTCTTTCAAGTGGAGGAGTGCCGAAGTTGTCGGCTCCCTCCACACTTGTACCTCGGTGATCTTACTACTTGAAGCAAGAATTTCTTGTTTACCTTTTGGCTCCTTTCCTTTCAGCAAAGTTATCCTTGTTCGTTACTTTCTTACGGGTTTGTCATTCGTCCTTGTGGCGAAAACTCTAGTAGAGGACTCCAGATAAAGACGGAAGTTCCTGGCCAACGCTAGAGTTGTAGTGAGTAGTGTAGACGTGGCGTCTAAGCTAGGAGTTAGCTTCGTTTGCCTCATTTCCCACGGTTGAGGGGTAGGCAGCAGAAGGTGACAACCCTATCCGTCCTTTGTTATCCCCCATGTTCGGGTTCGGCGTAGAGCTACAGGCCGGTATCACCTAGCAGACCAGGTGCGCTCCAGTGCCCGAAGTAAGATCTTAATCACTCGGCTTTCTTTATCTAAGGAATCGGCTATTAGAAAACCTCACTACCCAAGTTAACTATCTCTTTCTCTCTGGGCAACTAGCTAAGAGAGCACCTACACCTACTGTTCCTCGTGGAAAATACGATACCCTGTGGATCACTAGGTGAAGTACGGGATGGTTAACGTAGCTATCTCCGAACCTAGTTCGCCCGTGTATCTTGTTCTACCTTTGCTTCTTTCTTTTCCTTTTTAGAAAAAAATGGAGCAGCCCACTATTCAAAACCTTTCTGCTCCCAAGGACGAGCTCATCGAAATTCCACAATCCTCGAAGCCAATCACAACTTCTAGTTATGAGCTCCGCCCCGGCTTCATAGCCATGGTTTGGGACCAAGCCTTTTTAGGTTTGGATTATGAAAATCCATATCATCACCTACGGGAGTTTGAGCAGCTTTGTGCTTGCCTGACCATCTCAGGCATGTCACAAGAAATGTTGCGGTGGAAGTTGTTTCCTTTCTCTCTCAACGAGAGAGCGAAACAATGGTACGCCCACACCGTAGGAAAGGTAAACGGAGATTGGGAAGACTTAAGAGATAAATTTTTTTCGTATTCTTCCCTATATCTCTAATCGCTTCCCTACGACAAGAGATACTCAACTTCCAACAAAAAGATAACGAGACCATAGGTGCAGCCTAGGACCATTTCTTGATCTTAACCAGATTCGGCCCAGATTTGTCTATACCAAACCATGTGCTCTTGCAGCACTTTTGGTTAGGTCTTAGCAAAGAGTCTGCCCTACAACTCGACATAGCCGCCGGTGGGTCGTTTGCTCATCTTACCACAGCGGAAGGCGAAGCACTTCTAGAACGTATCCTAGAAAACACGCCTCCGCTAGAACCCATCCGAGTTGAGCCTGAGGTAGTCAAAGAGGAAGTCTCTTCGGCAATTGCCGAACTTACCACATCCAAAGAGACAACCTCTCCCGAACTAGAAACTCCTGAGGAAGATTCCCAATGCATGGAACTTCCAGTATTCGAGGACGATCATTTCAAAGAATTCAGAAACACCTCAAATTACACATGCCAAAGGAGACCACCAACGAACCTCTTGATCCTACCTTTCTTAAGGAATCCATTAGGGAGTTAACGGCAATCATGAGCTCCAAATTGGTAGCAGAAGGTGAGCTTTCTTCTGAAGAAATTCAGATTCACACTCCTTCAACCATTCGTTGTAAAGTTCACAGGGATTGGGTGGACACGTTGTACAATCCCACGGTTGGAGTAAATATCATGTCAAAATCCTTCGTGACATCTTGCTTAGGAGAAAAACCAATTACTCCAACTAACAAGTCCTTTCGAGCAGCGCCACGAATAGTTCTTAAAGGACTTGGGGTTTTGCACAACATCACTCTCCATTTGGATGATGTCGATTTGGACCTAGACTTTCACATCTTCGATATCTAGGATTTCGACATCCTCATTGGGCACCCCTTGGAGAAGCTTTTTGCTAATCCATTGAGAACAGGGGAAATGAACGTTAAGCTAGGGAGAGAGTCATTCTATATCCAAGTCACAAGAGCTAAAAACTCAGTGGCAGAACCTCTCCCAATTCATAGTTTGCCCACGAAAGTCATATCGGTTGGACCTTTTGAGTCACCCGAGTCATCCTTAGAAAGAGACGCAGAGCTCTTTATTGATGAAACAAACAACTTGGGAGAGACCATAGACCTTCCCAAAGAGGAAGTATCGACATGACCTCTGATTAAGCTTAAGCCCTTACCCACAGGACTATGCTATGCTTTCCTAAATGGTGACATGCAAACTCCTGTCAGTATCAGTGACAAGCTTAACGATGAGGAGACAACCAAACTCATCGCCATTCTAGAGAAACATAAAATGGTCTTTGGGTATTCCCTGCAAGATCTTAAGGGAATAAGCCCAACACTTTGCACCCATCGCATTCCTATCGATCCGTCTAGTACACCTACACGAGAGCCTCAGCGAAGGCTCAATAATGCGATGTGGGAAGTCATGAAGAAGGAAGTTCTCAAACTTCTTCATGCCGGGATTATTTATCCCGTACCACACAGTGACTGAGTTAGTCCCGTCCAAGTGGTTCCTAAGAAAGGAGGGATGATGGTAGTGGAAAATGCTAAGAACGAGCTTATCTCACAACGTACTGTCACGGGGTGGAGAATGTCCATAGATTACCGGAAGCTTAACGCAGCAACAAAGAAAGATCATTTCTCGCTACCATTCATTGACGAAATGTTAGAACGGTTAGCAAAACATTCTTTATTTTGTTTTCTTAATGGATATTCCGGCTATCACCAAATTCCCATCCACCTCGACGATCAAAGTAAGACGACATTTACATGCCCGTATGGAACATACGCTTATCGAAGGATGTCGTTCGGGTTGTGTAACGCACCCGCATCCTTTCAATGGTGCATGATGTCTATCTTCTCAGACATGATTGAAGAAATCATGGAAGTTTTCATGGATGATTTTTCAGTCTATGGAAAAACTTTTGATCATTGTCTTGAGAATTTAGACAGAGTCTTACAAAGGTGTCAAGAAAAGGACCTGATGCTTAATTGGGAAAAGTGCCAGTTCATGGTATGTGAGGGCATCGTTCTTGGACATCTAGTGTCCGAGAGGGGGATAGAAGTAGACAAGGCTAAGATCGAGGTTATCGAGCAACTACCTCCCCCAGTGAATGTGAAAGGGATCCGTAGCTTCTTAGGGCATGCAGGGTTCTATAGGAGGTTTATAAAAGATTTCTCACAAATCTCTAGGCCCCTCACAAGTTTGTTAGCCAAGGATGCACCTTTCGAGTTCACCGATGAGTGCTTGCACGCTTTCCACACTCTCAAGAAAGCACTCATCTCTGCCCCGATCATTCAGCCACCTGATTGGTCCCTACCTTTTGAAATCATATGTGATGCTAGCGATTATGCTGTTGGTGCAGTCCTTGGCCAAACCAAAGATAAAAAGCATCACGCAATAGCTTACGCTAGCAAGACGCTAACAGGAGCCCAGCTTAAGTATGCGACTATAGAAAAGGAGGTCCTTGCAGTTATTTTTGCTATCGATAAGTTCAGGTCTTACTTAGTGGGAGCAAAAGTAATTGTTTATACCGATCATGCTGCACTCAAATATTTGCTCACTAAGAAAGATGCAAAACCTCGTCTTATACGATGGATTCTTTTACTCCAAGAATTTGACCTAGAAATAAAAGATAAAAAAGGAGTAGAAAATACCATTGCAGATCATTGTCGCGTATGCAAATTACTAACATGCAGGAGTTACCATAAATGACTTCCTATGCGACGACATGCTTCTCAAGGTGATAGACACAACCCCATGGTACGCAAACATAGTGAATTACATGGTTGCAGGGTACGTGCCACCAGGGGAAAACAAGAGAAAACTACAAGTTGAAAGCAGACGTCATCTATGGGATGACCCGTACCTGTATCGGGTATGCTCAGATGGCCTATTAAGGAGGTGCGTACCGACAGTTGAAGGGCTACAGATCATTGAGAAGTGCCATTCAGCGCCGTACGGAGGTCATTATGGAGTATTCCGCACATAAGCTAAGATTTGGCAGTGTGGGTTCTTCTGGCCAACGATGTACGAGGACACCAAAGAATTCATTCGGAGGTGTCAGAAGTGTCAATTCCAAGGCAACATCACAGCCTGCAATGCAATGCCCCTGCACTACAACCTTCAAATAGAAATATTTGATGTGTGGGGCATTGACTACATTCCAAAAGTCCCAAGATTGCGAGTACATCCTTGTTGCTGTCGACTACGTGTCCAAGTGGGTGGAAGCCATGCCGTGTAGAGTAGCTAACGCCAAGCATGCCAGAAAGATGTTTCATGAAATAATCTTCCCTCACTTTGGAACACCACGCATGGTGATAAGCGATGAAGGATCACATTTCATTGACAAAACATTCAGAGCATTCCTGAAAGAGCTTGGTGCCAAACACAACATTGCTACACCCTATCATCCTCAAACAAGTGGCCAAGCTGAGACATCCAACAAGCAGATCAAGAATATCCTACAGAAGACGGTCAACGATATGGGGAAAGGATGGAAAAGTAAGCTTTTTGATGCACTCTGGGCATACAGGACCACTTACAAAACCCCTATCGGCATGTCACCATTCCAGCTAGTATACGAGAAAAGTTGCCACTTGCCAGTAGAGCTTGAACATCGAGCTTATTGGGCAATCAAGAGCTGGAATATGGACCTCAAGCTAGCCGGATGAAACTAACAAAAGCAAATCACCGAGCTAGAAGAATGGCATGAGGAGGCTTATCATAGTGCCAAACTATACAAAGAAAGAACGAAAAGATGGCACAATCACCGAATCAAGCTCATAGAGTTCCAACAGGGTGATCAAGTCCTGTTATTCAACTCCAAGGTGAAATTATTCGATGAAGGAAAGCTACAAAGCAAATGAAAAGGACCGTACATCGTCATCCACACATCATCCCACGGAGCGATAACAATCCAAGATGATGACAGTAATATCTTCGAGGTTAACGGTTAGCGACTTAAACCCTTCCTTGAGCCATCTCACCATTCAAATTTTAATCAAGAAATAGATAGAATAGATTTAATTATGCCCTAAAAAATAATTGTTTAAATAATTTATTAGGCTAATAAATCTATTCTTGATAAATAGAAAATAATAATGCTAATAATAATCAATTTTTGTTTTGAACAAAAACAAGCATTTTATTCTAATATTGTCTTTATGGCTGAAATGCTGTTATGTTTAAAGCATGATACAAAAATAATTTGAAGACTAAAAATTTGATTATATTGTGACTTAACCTCTTTACTTAATGAAAATTCCTTGAGTTAAGTCTGGGCTATGTATTCAATCCAAGCGAATCCCCAGCATTTTCAAATTTCAAACATGTATATCTGTACCTGGTCGAAAGCTCGGGCAGGGGGGAGCCACGGGTAGGCCGGCCGGCGCACTGGCCCGGTCGGGCCACTGCCAGCTCCTCTCGCCCCGAAATTTTGCCATGGCGTTATGAATCGTGTTTTGATGTCTGTCATCATGGGGATTACGTCTTGGTCGATTTGAATGAGAGCAGGGACGCCTGAACATTCCTATAAGTAGCCCCCCTCTCTCTCTTCTTTTTCACAAACCATATCACAAGCTTTCTTCCTTCCTTTCTTCTCCAATCCAGCAGGAGCATTCTGATCCTCATAGCCTCATCACCATGGCCAACCATGCTATGACCCGGCTACAACTCCTCATCCACCCCCTGCAACCTTGATGGAGCACTCTCCTTCACTCTAGAAGACTTGGGGAGAGAGAGAGAGAGCGAGGAGCCGGTGAGCATGGTGCCACTTGCCAGGCTACCATCACCAAGCGGAGGGTCCAGCAAGGGAGATAGCCTGAAGTCCACTGCTCATTCAAGGCCGCCGCTGTCCGGAGCCAAGATCAAGAGGGCGGTACCAAGGAGGCCAACAACGGGATCACTTGGCGTCAAGAAGGCCTCCTTCGACATCGGCAAGCGTCCAATGGCGGCACGTTCGGCAGCACTTCGTCCTACCACACCACTTCAGAGACTCCCTCCCACGTCCTTGTGGGAGTGGACATGCCTAATGGAGGCCGTGGGAAGGGATTCATCCGCAATCCCGACAAAATTCCTGCTCCCAAATCCGTAGGAATGTCCTCTGATGCGGCCCTCAGAATTCCTAGGCAGAACTTGAGGAAGGTGCCCAACTTCTTTGAGAGCAAGAGCGAGCAGCCACTGCCCAAGGTCCCTACCTTGAACTTCCTTAGAGGAAGAGTGGATGCCCTATATGGGATGATAGATAGGCTAGAGAGCGAGATCGAGACTAGGGACACTAACAAGGGGTACCTAGAGCAGAAGATTAGGAGCTACCGCCTCAGTTTCATCACTAAGCTCACTAGGGTGGCAAATGCAGCACACGTGGCACACGCCACGAACATCCCCAAGTAGACGCACACTCGCCACTCAATAAGTTTAGGAGCACACATTTTATTTTCAGCAATTTCCCTTTTCATCATTGTAATTTGAATTCCAAATGTGCGCCTATTTGTATGAAGTTTTTCCCTCATTCAATAAAGATTATCCATATACATATTGTGCTCTTTTTGTCTCCACTTGTTTTTGTTCTTTGCTGCACACAAGAAAATAAAAAGACAGAAACAAAAAAAAAGTGTGGGGGAGGCGCCACTCAAGAGATGTGCACACAAGTTTTCGTCATGACAAAAATATTCGGTTTGCACACTCCCTCTCTTTTTCTCAGAATATTTGCCTTAGAAAAATAGAATGAATACTAACCAAAATTTTGATGCTCCAATTCCATTTTCACCAATCGATAAACAATTTGTATACTGTTTATTCCGTGCCAAAATCCTAATAATCTGTGAACAACTCTACAATAGGGACCCCATTTTCTATCTAAGTTATTGGCGGATGTGAGATAGTATGATGACATGAAGTTTACTTTTCTCTTGCATTGATCTTGGGATTTATTTAGAAAATTCAAAATATATAGCATGCTCCTCAATGATGAATAAATTCCTACCAATGCCATATATGATGATACTTACAAATACAAGCTTGCCACATAGCCATTTATCTTGTGTTGAGTTGTATCAAACTTTGTGATCTATGTTGAGAGAAGCTTCATATCCCCAAGGTCGAACTACACATGCACCCACCAAATAAAATGCCGACTCTTATCCTGAGAGTTGCACAAAAACATGCTCATCCCGCCGACTCTTAGCCTGAGAGTTGCACAAAAATGTGCTCATTCCATCCACCAAAATAAACACTCCATATGCTTTTTTCTCTCTTTTCCAAATATTTTCAAGTTCCAATAGAGAGTATGAGCTTTACAAAGATCCACAAAGAAATTCCTTCCATGCAACAGTATATGAGACAAAAAAAAAAGAAAATAAAAGAAAAGAAAAGATAGAGAGAAAGAAAAGACAGCCCATACTTCTCAAAACATAGAAAAGAGAGAAATGTTACAAAAAGGAGTTGTTCACATTCTTCCACAAATACTTCCACACACTTGCACATGTTTGATCTAAGGATATGTCCTTCCCTCCAAGGATCCGAGGCTTGATGCAGCAATATATGCAAGGTAACTGTGTATCTCATCCCTACCTATGAACTCTAGATAATGGCCTGTCAAAATAGAGGTAGGATGAGCAACATGGTACTTAGTGAAGAAAGAATTCAAAGAGCGATTTGAGAGCATCACTTGAGGAGCTAAGCTATTTTTCTTTACAAAAATTCTCAAAACTCATGTTCTTAAAGCAGGAGTAGAGTAAGTTGATTTAAATCCAGGCTATTCCGTCTTTCAATAACTCAATGATAATTTCGTAGACAGCATGAATGTTCACAGATGCAGGTGAAGCTCAGAATAATCTGTATACAGGTTAACATCTTGGGAAAATAAACCACCTTGGTCCTTTGAAGCTTTACACGAGGACGAGCAAAGGACTAAGTGTGGTGGAGTTTGTTGGCGGTTCTTAACTCAATTCTTACCCCACCAACATTAGTTTATAAATCACGAAAACTAATATAGATAGGAGTTTTAAAATAACAAATTCCATAGTTTTGGTATATACACTTGATTTGCAGGTCATTCATGAAAACACACAAATATTGGGCCAACAATAAAGGAAAAGATTAACATATCACTAATCTCATTTCTTGGCCCAAGGCAAAGCAAGGAAAAGAAGCAGAAAAAGGCCAAACAGAGATGTGACAGCCCAACCCCCACCATGGGCTAGGTCCAGACGCAGCCCAGAGCCAGCTGGCCAAAGGCGGTGGCCAGAGCTGCTCTGGGTGGGCCGGCCATCCCCCTACGCCGGCCGGTCTACCAACAGAGGCAGTACATTCAATTGTGGAGACTGGCGGTGCAGGGGTGGTTTGGTCATTTGGGCCACGAAAATGACCTGCTCACTCCTTATTTAAGCATGGGCTCTCTCCCTCTCACACATATCATACACATTCTACAAGCTACACACACAAGAGGAAGAGTAGAGCCACTACCTAGCTTCTAGCTAGAATAATGTAGGGAGTAAGTGAGATCAAGCTAGAGGTGCATTCTTCAGAAGTTCCTGGGAGATTCGTCTTCCAAGTGGAGGAGTGCCGATGTTGTCGGCTCCCTCCATGCTTGTACCTCGGTGACGTCTTACTACTTGAAGTAAGAAGTTTGTGTTTATCTTTTGGCTCCTTTCCTTTCAGCAAAGTTATCCTTGTTCGTTACTTTCTTATGGGTTCGTCGTTTGTTCTTGAGGCGGAAACTCTAGTAGAGGACTCCTGATAAAGACGGAAGTTCCTGGCCAACGCTAGAGTTGTAGCGAATAGCATAGACATGGTGTCTAAGCTAGGAGTTACCTTCATTTGCCTCATTCCCCACGGTTGAGGGGTAGACGGCAGGAGGTGACAGCCCTGTCCATCCTTTGTAATCCCTCACATTCGGGTTCGGCGTAGAGCTACAAGCCGGTATCACCTGACAGACCAGGTGCGCTCCGGTGCCCGAAGCAAGATCTTAACAACTCGGCTCTCTTTCTCTAAGGAATCGGCCATTAGAAAACCTCACTACCCAAGTTAACTATCTCTTTCCCTCTGGGCAACTAGCTAAGAGAGCACCTACACCTACCGTTCCTCATGGAAAATACGATACCCTGTGGATCACCGGGTGAAGTGCTACAACGGTATTTTCGTGTGCTTGCGAACTTTGCTGCTTTCGCTAAGAAACACCAACAGACGGCGGCCATGTGCTGTTACTTTTTGCCGAGTGCCAGCCATTAGACTATCTCCAACAACACTCACGATCCAATTTAGAATCTAGGTCCTGCATAGTGAATCGGTCCCCAATCCAAATACTTCTTTCTCCAACAGCCAGAACGCAGAAGGAGCCCCGAGGTCCACCCATTTCCTTCCCCACCGAGGTCCGCTTGTCTCTTTCCCCGCCTCTCTGCATGCGCCGCCCGCCCGCCAACTTCCCACGCCGACGAGCTTGCCGGAGAACAGGGAGCCGCCGTGACTGAGGCCGTGGGGGAAGAGGGCGTGGACCAGATCTGGCCAGAGCACGCCGGCAATCTCAGGCGACCGCATGGGGGAGTTTCGGCCCACCGCCACACGGGCGACCTCCGGCCGGCCGCCGCGTGGGCG
Source organism: Themeda triandra (assembly GCA_018135685.1). Classification (NCBI taxonomy): domain Eukaryota; kingdom Viridiplantae; phylum Streptophyta; class Magnoliopsida; order Poales; family Poaceae; genus Themeda; species Themeda triandra. The sequence goes on along the minus strand of JAENPR010000005.1, from coordinate 893,046 downwards.
AGCGCATGGGGGAGCGCCGACACCGCCGCCGTGCAGGGAACCTCCGGCCCGCCGCCAAGCAGGTGAGCGCGCGTGGGGGAGCGCTAGTCCGCTGCCTTGACGGCCATCTCCACCACGAGGAGGCACAGGAGAAGGAGGGCCGCTCTCGGACTGACCGGGGAAGAAGACTCGAGGCGCGGGCCGCTCCACCTCGACGACTCCTGTGTGGCCCACCACTACATGCGCCGAAGTTTTTGCGTTTTGGAGAGAGAGAAGACGCAAAAATGAGTCCCGGATCACCTCCTACCCAAAATACCTTCCCTGTTTTTGCCTCATCCGTTGGACCGTGTTTTTTCACTGTGCATGGCCTATTTTGAGTTTGCATCTCCATTTGCATGAGCTGTTGGAGACAGCCTTAGGAACTCGTCAAAGATTTTTTGTTTTTTTATTTTCTTTGCCAAGTGCCAGTGGTCCAGGCACTCAGCAAAGACCTTCTTTGCTGAGTGTCAGGCCTGGCACTCAGCAAAATATTTTTTTTTTTTTTGGCCCCCATTTTTTGTGCAACCCTCCTACAGTATTTACAACCCCATATTAAAATTTGGTACATTTTTGAGGTTTTTGCTATAATTAGTTAATTTATTTCGTTTAGTTGAATTTTTTCGATAATTCAAATTTGAACTGCAAGTGCATTCAAAAATTGATATTCATGTTATTGACTGTATTATGAGTCCATATCCAGGGACACACATGAAATTTTGAGCATCTTGTTCACGGGACATGGCCACCAACTTGCGGGGAACTGATTTTAAATTCTATAAAATCCAAACAAAGTCCAAAACCATGAAACTTGTCGAGATGTCTTGTTATCACATGTGAAGGTCGTGATAAAAAATTGGAAAGGTTTCGAGCAAGTTGAGATGTATGATGCCTAAAACCCAGACATCTCCACATGTGGCACATCCTCAGCGCCGCCCCGTCCTCAGTGCACATCGCTGCCGCTGCATCCGCCGCTCGGCCATCCCCGCCTCCCGGTTCGCCACCACTAGCTCACCCACGCCTGGCCGTCCCACCACGGCTCCACCAGGAGAGGAGGAGCAGAAGGGGAGGAGGAGCAGAAGGAGAGGAGGAGGAGGAGAGGAGGATAAGGGTAGGAGGACGAGGAGGAGGGGAGGAGAAGGAAAGGAGGAGGAGAAGGGGAGGAGGCCCAGGCATCTTGCAATGGCGCACCACCTTAGCTATTTGTCCTTGCCAGCACTGACCGCACCATCTCAACGCCCACTAGGTATGGCCTTCCCTTTCCTTTCCCTCAATTCTTGTTGTGCATTGGTGGTGGTAGTGGTCATGGCAGTGACGGCGGCGGTGGAGTGGTGGTGCTGCTCATGGTGGTGAAGTGGCAGTGGCTGTGGCATGGTGGTGGTGGTGGTGGTTGTGGTGGAATGGTGGTGGTGGTGGTTGGCGTTGGTGGGTGGTGGTGGTCGAGTGGTGGTTGCCAATGAATTTCATATATACATTGTTGTCGGCCATCGTGCTGGCTTTTTCTTGCAGGTTTTGGAAACCTCCCCGCATAGGGGAGGTTCTGCCAAAATTTTCAACTTATAGTATTATGTTTCTTCTTTTGTAGAGAAGAGCCCGTCGAAGGGGACCCGGAGGACCCTGATTGTCTTCCTCGCCGTTGTGGGTCTGCCGCACCGCGTCGCCTCGCCACTGCACCGACTCACCATGGCCCCGCTAGCCTGACTCCACCGACACCTTAGGTATAACCCCTCTTTTCGTATCATGGTCGTAGATCACATAACATAGTTAGGCATCTCTCGTTCGAAAGAGATACGGTTGGAGGTATGCAGATCTTTGCATATCTACGACCGTATCTGTTTCGGATTGTCCACATTTTTTGGACAACCCACGGATGCGTAGATGGGTTAGTGTTAACACTGGATTTTGGTCAACATTGAGAAGATGACAGGTGGACCCAGCACACGGCAAGGAGGGTATTCGGCAAATGACTGAGCGGTCGGCTAATTCTCGGTGCTTCGGCAAATGCCCATGCGGTCGGCTATTTCAGAAGGCGGTGATTCCATTCGGGAAAGAGAAGATAGCATGAGAAGACGACTCAAACAAGAGAAGACGTAATGATATAGAACTCCGAAGAGAATTAGAGCTAAGAGTCATAGTTTCCAAATTTTGTTTAGTATATCGTAGTCTTTTAGAACTCGTGTTCTACTCAGGGTAAAACTATAAACCCCCGGTCATTGTAAAAAGACACAATCAAATCAATACAACCGGCCCCGTGCCAAGTTTCAAGTCCTTTTTGTCATGTCGTGGAGTTCTTCGAGAGGAGTCATCGATCCGTCGACCTCCGTAAGTATCGACAACCTTGCTATCATGTCTAGTATCATGCGGTGGATTTAGATCATGGTGCAGGTAGTCTTGTTTGTCTCGACTGGATGGCCATGCGGCAGGCGTCTGCTTGACGATCAGGAAGTCTTTGCTTATGCTTTGTTTATCTCGACTAGATGGCCGTGCGGCAGGCGTCCGCTTGATAGCTTAGCGAAGCAAGATAGTTATCGGCTCTATTAGATTCGGCAAGATCTAGTAGATTCATCAAGTTACCATGTGTTACATTGTTTTTAATGTTTTATATATTGGTAACACTCTTTTTGCCCAATCTAGATTGACACGCTTCGGCTTTTGTTCATATGCTTGTATAGCCAAATTAGATCAATCTAGGTTGCTACATGTTGTGGGTTCATGCACGTTAGAGTGTATTTAACCCTAAGTGAACTAGGTATCGTGCGGCAGATGCCGGTTTTGTTAGGTTTAGATCATGTTAGCTTGTCTGTTCCTTCTTCATGGACCCCAATTCGGCAATCTTGCCGAATATGGTTGTGCTCACACGAGTAATGAGTATTTATAGATCTATTTGAGTATATTCATGCTTTTAGCCTCTTATTATTAGATTGTATCGTGTGGTGGATTGATCTGGTCATAAGAGGTGGGGTAGATTCATAGCGAGCGGTATCATGCGGTGGATTAACTTGCTTGGGTTTATGCTTGACGGGTTTATGAAGGCTAGACGTGCGGCAGACTAGTTGAATTAGCCTATGCATGTGTTATTTAAATAGATTTATATTTATGAGTTACCTGTTTAATATTTATCATGTCTTGATGGTGTCATTGGTCTAGAATTTATGTTTCTATATGGTATATGATGATCAATTTTCACTTGTTCAAACATGTCTTCTTTTACGTATGTATTCGGCAATCAGTGCTTTTACATGATTTTCATCTTATGTTTGTCGAATGGTCTATAAACATGCTTTGGCACACAGCTTCTATAGCTGTATGTCATCGTAAGTGGCTTCAGGGCCGTAAATATGGAACTGTCTGGTCTCACCCGGCATGTTCCAGCTTTTTGATCTCATAGTTTTATCCCTTGTCGGCTTTCAGGTCAAACCGACTGGCACGTCTTTGGATTCCAAACTGTCCGGGCACCCGATTGAAGCCACGCTTTTCGGCTTCTTTGTGTGTGAGGCGCAGACGGTCACATTTTGCGCCAACACACTTTTTGGCACGCACTGTGGGACCATTTTTAGTTCAAGATGGCTGACCTCGGCCATGATCACGTCTTGGATATAACCATGGAAGAGTTGCCGAAAAACTTCGGGAGTTGGTGCGCGGCATGTGAGCAATTCCAACGAAGTGTTTGATGTCCTTTTCCAAGAACAAAAGCAACAAGATAATCCGAAGCAATCACTGCCAAGGGTTCTTCTTCCACATCAAACTGATTACACTGAAGAAGAGGATGCTCACAAGATGGCATCACTGATCTACAAGGCCAAGGGAGAAACCATGACAAACCATCATACAACTTTCCTTAATACCTTTCGGGCAATCATGGTCAGTACTTTCGGTCCAGCGGCCGATAAATACTTTGAAGAAAATGCTGGTCCAATCAGCGGATCAACGCTTTTCAATGTACCTAAGCATCAAGAGAAGCCTGCTGGAGGGGGAGCAACATCTGCCTCAAACCAAGGTGGACCGGTTCCTAATGAGAAACAACCGCATCCTACGTATGGCCAGGTTACATTTGGTACAACAGGAGAGGTGCCATCATCAGCTTTCAGAGTGTCTCCAGCAGCAAACAGGTTGCAAAAGAGCATGTATGGAGATGGGTATCAGGAGTTTACTGATTACAATGCTCTCAATGCTATGCCGAATCCAGGATATAAGAGTGCTTCAGGATTGCCTTCTGGGGGACAGATGTAAGGAGCTCAAGATTCAAGTGTTGACATGTTGGTACACAGGATGGCCGATATGATGCAGAATCAGTTCGGTTTGAAGCCCAAGAAACAATCCTATTCATACCAATCTCCTTATCCAGTGGTACAACAGAGTGGCACTTCCTCCTAGGGTAAAGCCTCCAACGATTTGACCAAGTTTTCTCGGTCAAGATGATACCAAAGCCTTGTAGAGCACATCGGTCGATACTTGATGCAGCTTGGAGAAGCTGCTGCAGATGAAGCTTGGAGGATTCGGTATTTTCCTCTGTCTCTCACAGGACCAGCCTTCACTTGGTTCACATCCTTACCAGCTCATTCCATTGGTACATGGGCCGATCTGGAGCAGAAGTTTCATTCATATTTCTACACGGGTACCAATGAGAAAAAGATGGTTGATCTGATGACCCTGAGGATGAGAGCAAATGAGACACCATTGGAATATCTTCGTAGGTTTAGGAAGACCAAGAATTTGTGCTATTCCCTGAGTATACCGGATGATCAGTTACCAGGAAAGGTTATAGCAGGCATGTTGCCGAATATCAGAGAGAAACTATTCGGCATGGAGTTTGATGACCTTGGCCAACTTTCACAGCGATTGGCAGCTATGAGTAATCAAGCTCAGGGGTTCAGAAGAGATGGCCGCTTTCAGAAGAACAATGCCACCAATGAGGTGTATCAAGGCTTTCTGGAAGAAGCAATTGAGTATGTTGATAAAGATGAGATAGCTGCAGCTGAGCTGAATTGGGCAAAGGAGCCTACTCAAGTTAATCAACGTTGGTTGAGGCAACAAAAGGGAGCTTATGATTTTGATGTTACTAAGGCAGATAAGCTCTTTGCATTGTTGGTGAAGGAAGGTCGCATCAAGTTGCCAGAAGGACATCCCATGTCAAGTCGTCTGAAGGAGTAAAAGACAAGAAGTATTGTGGAGTAACACTTCTCACTCCATCAATGATTGCCGAGTGTTCGAGTGCGGATTCAGAAAGCTATCCAAGAAGGACACCTGAGATTCGATGGCAAGTTGATGATCAACCTTTTCCACAAAATATGATTTCTTTCTCTGTGAACATGATCTCTGCAAATGATCCCAAGGGAAAAGGCAAGATGAAAGTGCTAAGTTCTGACAGAGCAAAGAAAAGTGGTGCTGTTGATCCTGATCGGCAAGTCTCCAGTGAAGAGCTGCAGCAGCAGGCTCAGTTCCAGAATAGCCGAACCGAAAGGGGAGAAACTTCCAGGCCCAGGGTCACATCACGCATTTTGTTGAATAAATGCCAGAGAGAAAAGGAGAGAGGATACTATGAAAAGCAGAGGTTTATGGAAGAATGCCAGAGGTATGAAGAAGAAATGTACCGAAGGGAACAAGAGGCATACATGAGAGAACAGGAGCAGTCTCATTGGGGTTGTTCATTCTTCAAGCATTGCTGGAATGAAGGTTTGAAGCTGCCTGCTAGAAACAATTGTCCTGAGTGCAGTGTCCAATACTCAGAGTATAGGTAGTCTCGAGCCAACCGCCGTCCCATTCATGAAAGGCTTGGAACATGTTTTCCTGAGGACGATCGGCGCTTAAAAATAGATGGTTTTGAGAATCGGCAAAGGAAGAGATTTGCAGATCAAGGTTGGACTCATAATAGGATGCATGATGAAGAAGAAGACTCCTATGAGTATGTGTGGCAAAAAGGACAGTGGTGTCCTCCAGGTCTGAGGAAAAGCCAGAAGAGGAGAGTTCAACGCTTGAGAAACCAGGAACTGAAACAAGCAGCTGACGAAAAGAAGCAAATATGGTGCCCTAAGGAGAAGCCCGATGAACATGGTCCTTCGGCTGACGCTTGCATGGCTTTCTTCCTCCCGTTAGAGTTTATAGCTCCCGAAAGCCAAGAAGTCCAAGAAGAGGTGTACTCTGATTTTGATGAGAGTGAATATCAAGATTTGATGGCACAACTTGTATTGACACAGTGAGCAGTTTTTGACAAGCCGGCCAAGCATCGTCACTTGAAGCCACTTTATTTGAAGGGATATGTCAATGGCAAGCCTCTGACCAAGATGTTTGTTGATGGAGGAGCTGCTATCAATATCATGCCATATACAACCTTCAGAAAGCTTGGGATGACAAGTGAGGACCTACTGAAGACTGACATGATTCTCAGGGATTATGCTGGCAACCCCTCTGACACTCGTGGAGCTGTGCATGTTGAGTTGATGATTGGCTCAAAGACCCTGATTACTACATTCTTTGTCATTGATGACAAGGGGGCATATAGTCTGCTTCTAGGGAGAGATTGGATACATGCCAATTGCTACATCCCCTCAACCATGCACCAAATTCTTATTCAATGGATTGGAGATGACATTGAGGTTGTTCATGCTGATGATTCGGTAAGTGTTGCTGCTTCAGAGCCTGCTTACTGGGAATATGATGGCTTTGACTGTTTCTCTGGTAAAGAGTGGGAAGAAGGTCCTGTGAATGTTTTCAACAGGGATCAACAGCCGATCCAAGCAGTTGGCTCTGACAGTAATTTTTAATGGGTAATCCAATCGATGGCAACAAAGGAAAGCTGGGTCGTGGTTTTATGTCGGCCGACAAGCTGGAAGAAATAGATGTTGGTGATAGTTCCAAGACAAGGCCGATGTATATTAGTGCAAATTTAGACCCAGAGTACAAATCAAAGTTGGTAGAACTGTTAAAAGAATTCAAAGATTGTTTTGCTTGGGATTACACAGAGATGCCTGGATTGGATCGTTCTATTGTTGAGCATCGATTACCTATTAAACCAGGATATTGTCCCTACAAACAACCTCCACGAAGGATCTATAAAGAGGAGGTATTGGCCGATGTGAAGAAGGAAGTTGAAAGATTAATAGAAGCAAACTTCATTCGGCCATGCAGGTATGCAGAGTGGATTTCAAATATAGTACCAGTATACAAGAAGAATGGTAAAATGAGAGTCTCGCATAGATTTTAGAGATCTTAACAAGGCTACTCCTATGGATGGATACCCGATGCCGCTTGCCGATTTGCTAGTAGATGCAGCGGGTTATGAGGTTATCGGTTTATGGATGGGAATGCTGGCTATAATCAGATCTTTATGGCGATAGAAGATATCTCAAAAACAGCCTTCAGATGTCCTGGTCATATCGGTTTGTTTGAATGGACAGTTATGACATTTGGGTTAAAGAATGCCGGTGCAACTTATCAAAGAGCCATGAATTATATCTTCCATGAGTTGATCGGCAAAATTGTGGAAATTTACATTGACGATGTGGTGGTCAAGTCTAGGAACCTTGAAGGACATTTAGCCAATTTGAGGAAGACTCTGGAGTGTACAAGAAAGCATGGTTTGAAGATGAATCCAAACAAGTGTGCCTTTGGAGTATCGGGCTGGTGAGTTTTTGGGATTTTTAGTTCATAAAAGAGGAATTGAGGTTGAAAAAAAGAGCATGGAAGCAATAGACAAAGTTGTACCTCCAACTAACCTCACGGACTGCGGTCATTCTTTGGGCAAGATCAATTTTGTGAGGAGATTCATATCCAATTTATCGAAAGAGTTTTGCCTTTTTCTCCACTTTTGAAGCTCAAGAAGGATCAGAAATTTGTATGGGGTGTCATACAGCAAAAGGCTTTTGATGAAATCAAACAGTATATGAAGGCACCACCTATACTGGTACCTCCGCAACTTGACAAGCCTTTTAAGTTGTATGTGGCGGCCGATAGCCTGACAATAGGATCGGCCCTCATGCAAGAATTTGAAGGAAAAGAAAGAGTGATAGCCTATCTTAGCCGAAAACTGCTAGACCCAGAAACAAGGTATTCGGCTACAGAGAAACTTTGCCTATGTTTATATTACTCATGTACCAAGTTTCGGCACTATTTATTAAATGCTGAATGTGTGGTGGTCTCTAGTTTTGATGTAATCAAACATGTGTTATCAATGCCAATTTTGAATGGAAGGATTGGCAAATGGATTTTAGCATTATCAGAATTTGATTTGAAATATGAGTCAGCAAAAGCGGTGAAAGGTCAAATTATTGCCGATTTTATTACTCAGCACCGGGATCTTTCTGTTGATGCGATAAGCATTGCACCTTGGGCTTTATTCTTTGATGGTTCATCTTGTAGCAAAGGTGGTGGTGCTGGTATTCTCTTGATTTCCCCACAAGGAATAATTTTTGAGTATGCTTTTCCTATTGAATTTCACGTTACTAATAATCAGGCGGAATATGAGGCATTGCTCAGAGGGCTTCGGCTTCTTATAGAGGTAAAAGCCGTTGCTGTTGAGATATTTGGGGATTCTGAGTTGGTAATTAATCAGTTGAATGGTCAGTATGAGTGCAAGAACGACATATTAAGAGAATATTATAAAGAGTGCCGGGAACTCTTGAAGAATTTTCTGGTAGTGACCTTACATCATATCCCCAGAGAGCATAATGAAGAAGCAAATAAGTTAGCTCAAGCTGCTTCTGGATATCGCGAGAATCGGGAAATTTTTGCTATAGAAGAAGGTATTTTAAATACTGATCAAGTGGATGGTGATTGGAGGTACGAGATTACTAATTATCTAAAGGATCCATCTCAGAAGGTTTCTCAAAAGCTCAGGTACAAAGCCCTCAAATTTGTGCTTCTTGATGATCAACTGTACTACAAATCCATCGATGGAGTGTTGCTCAAATGTTTGAATCAAGAAGAAGCCAGAAAGATTATGTATGAGGTTCATGAGGGTTTGTGTGGTGCACACCAGTCGGCTTATCGAATGAAGTGGATAATTAGGAGAACTGGTTATTTTTGGCCGACTATGTTGGAAGATTGTTTTGAATATTACAAAAGGTGTCACGATTGTCAAAGATTCGGCAATATTCAAAGGGTTCCGGCATCTGCTATGAACCCCATAATCAAACCTTGGCCATTCAGAGGATGGGGTATAGATTTGATTGGACAGATTAATCCTCCTTCTAGCAAGGGGCATAAGTTTGTACTCCTGGCCACAGATTATTTTACTAAGTGGGTTGAAGCTATCGCTTTAAAGAAGGTTACGTCAGAGAACATGATCAGCTTTGTTAAGGAGCATATAATTCGCAGGTTTGGGATTCCTCAAACTATAACAACTGATCAAGGAACTCAGTTTACTTCTTCAGAATTTTGCAATTTTGCCGAAGACATGGGAATTAAGTTATTAAATTCTTCTCCATATTATGCACAAGTCAATGTCGACGAAATATCGGCGATAGTCCGACCAGGGGTATGCCCTGACCGGTAATGGATTGGCGGAAGGCGCACGAGATTGCGAACAAGACGTAAACATGGAACAATCACACGAGGTTTACCCAGGTTCAGGCCGCAAGGATGCGTAAAACCCTAGTCCTGCTCTCTGTTTCGATTATGATGTGGATGTATGAGTCGTGCGTTATGCCGGATTCTGTCCTTCGGCACGGGGTCCTTGCTCTCCTTATATATTGCGGGGAGCAAGGTTACAAGTCGGAACTAGCCTATCGGTACTAAGTTTATATACTTTACAAGTCTAAACTTTCCTATCTCGCTAGGTCTTGTCCTCCTTGTCGGTCTTCGATATTCTTGCTGTTTTAGGGGCAGTCCACCAACCGAGCCGATCGGTCTTGAAGCTTGATGGGCCGGCTTGGCGATAGCATGTCGGCCCAAACTAGGCCGTGAGGGTATATGGAGTTTATACCTCCACAGCTAGTCCCCGAGCATCATGGATCTTGCGGGAAAAAGACACCGTCTTGCTTGGTTGAGTGAGAAAGGGTGGTCGGACATATGTTCGACATGTGGTCCGAGCAGGGCTGGAGGACCGTCTAATGCTTCCGACCACACTTTGCTTACACTTGATTGACGTTTTCGGTTTTGACCGAAGGATTTATGATGCTCCGAAAAGAAAAAGAATTTTGAAAGGGTCCCAAATGCGGAGACGTGGGCCCTCGTTAGTGTGTGATGCCCGCCATCACATGGTATATGTCGTGATTGGTCGTTGCCTTAGCTTAGTTTTGAAACTAAACTCTTTGTAAAGAGAAAGGATTAGGCCGAGTCATGCAAATGACGTGGGCCCACGTAGTCCCCGAGGTTGCTGTAAGATAGTATATGTTGCGGCAAGCTCTAAAAGAAGGATCTAGCCCATGTCACCTCTCGGGTGACGTGGGCCCACGTAGTCCCCGAGCTCGAGATGAGGTGGAACACGTTATGTCGGGTCTAAAAAAGAAGACAACCGATCATTATATCATGCTTTATGTGTTTCCGACCACTCTTTGAGTGAGACCGAGCAGCCAAATTTCATTTGGGCCGGTCGGTTTGAACCATGCCATAACTTTGTCATGATTAAGTTAAGATAGCTTTGCTACTTAACTCGGTCCCCGCGTGGGCAGTGAGACCATGGTTTTGAATCTAAACCCATGAAAATAGCTTTGATATTTGTGTGCCGAATAACCGGTATCATTGGCGAAAAAATCCCGAGCTCATTGTCGGATTGTGTGGGTTGAAATATGGATCTTTACGATGCTATCTTGTAACTTGTGAATCGGTTCTTCGAGTTGTTGCTGCAAAGAGAAAATTTGGTATGAGTGAATGTTTTGATGAGGTATGCTGAATCGTATTGATTTGATATAATCTATGACATAGAGTTGTATCAAGATGTGTTGTTTGAGAATGGTTTTTAGTAATCGCCTCTCCATAGAGTTAATCAGTCCGCAGTGTGTAGGTGACCTATAGTGAATAGCGCGTTTGGCCGAATCACTTAGGGCCCTATTTCCATTGGAGGCGACCGTGACACCCCGTGTTGTATAGCGTTGGAGCCGTGAACACGTAGCGGGGTTGATCGAGACAAAGGCACGCTGATTGTTTTCTGTTGGAGAGGTGACGTACTTGGCCATTTGATACAAAGAAAAAAGGTGTTTTTAACTTTGTAAAGAGTTTTTCGAACGTACTTTGAAGTAGTTCGTGTAAAGAAATCTTTTGTGAAAAAAGATCGGTAAAGTCATGTATGTTAGGTTAATAGAGCACTTATCTGTATTTTTCTATAAGCCACCGTCTTCCCGTGGTGGATTTTGATCATGCCTTTGTTCCTGAAAGAATGGTCATGTGGTGTGTAAGATTTTCTTATCATGCAGAAGGCTAGGTTATGTTTGTTTAGAAATTTGGAAGAAAAAATTGCCAGCAACACTAGTCTCTTTCTCATTCAAGAGCCGACCAGGCCTTACGGATTAGATGATACTAAACAAACAAATAGCGTTGCCGGAATGTTTGGAGCCCTTTTCCTTTTGGAGCGACCGGGCGCACTCTGTGTTGTATAGCGTTGGAGCCGTGAACACGTAGCGAGTGAGACCGAGAGACAGTGCATTCCTGGTTGGCTTCGTGTTTGAGGAAAGAAATTTGTGCGAACCGGTTTTTTCAAAGTGTGGTCTTTTGAAATGGGTGAACCGAATAAAATGGAAAAATTGTTAGAGATGTTGGGTACTTATCTTTTGTCCGTCGTGGCACGTCATGATCGCGTGTGGAGCAAAAAATATTCGCTTGCGATGCAACCGTACATCGGCAAGCGACTGTCCGCGTCCCAACCGACGTACGGTTTTTCGTCCTTGGTCAAGTCAATTCTTGCTGATGTGGTGGGTCCATTGTGTCGGTGTCTCAATCGCTCCACCTCCCTGACGTCGTGCGTCAGTGAGCGCACGGGGGGTTCCCGATGCGGGGGGAACGTATAAATGCTCATTGCTTTAGTGGAGCGGTTTTCGTCGCTTCGTGTTCTTGGGAAACGAGAGGGCCGCGAGGTTTTGATTACCTCGACGCCGCGTTCACTGAGCAGTGCCTCGGTGAACTCCCTGGCGTCTGTGCTCGACCGCTGCAGGGCGGAGCTAGAGCACGTCAGGGACCTCTACTCCGAGGCCACCAAGCAACTGGGGCAGGCGGAGGCGAACGCCGACCTGTTCCTGAAGGCGCTCTCCTCCGCCCAGGAGGAGCTGGAGGCGGAGAAACAGCGGGCCGCCGATTTCGACGCCGATGCTAACGCCGCCGTTAATGAGGCGGCGGACGAGAGGCTGGCCCGCAAGGTCCAGTGGACGGCCGCTTCGGCGGCCAGCGAGGCCGCCGACATCGTGGTCGGCGGTAAGTGCGAGTTCTCCGTTGTTCATATGCCCCGAGTTGTTCTCGTCTTGGCATTTTTAATTTTTTACTGTTTTTGCGGGAGGGCGACGGAGCTGTGGAGCAGCTGCGAGGCCGCGCATGCCGCGGCGGATGCTGTGAACGCCCAGGGCGGCGATGTCATTGCGCGGTTGGCGGCGATCCCCGGCCAAGTGGCCGCGGTGGCGGTTTACGGCGTCCGCCATGGTGCCTCCGCCGCTTATGCCACTGTTGATGCCATCTCGGGCGTTGATGTCCGTGGCATGGAGCTATCGGTGGCGGCACATGACGCCGTGGAGGGCGGTGCCGTCGAGTTCACCGGGGCGGCGGAAGCCGTCGTCGCCGCGACTCCTGTCGACCCGGTGGTCGGCAAGCCGTTGGGGATGACTAGATTGCTTTAGATGCAATCGGTCCCGTGTGTAAAAATTTTTATATTTTTAATGAAAGAAGTGGATCCTTTTGAGATGTGTCTTGTGCCGAATCCTTCGAGATTCCTTTTATTTATCCCTTTGTTTTGATCCGTTTTCATGATTGTATCATGTTCTTGCCGTAGGATTTTTATTTCGGGGCTTAGAGCCCTCTCGTTTGTTGCGTCGAGAGGATGTCGTGATGCGTCAGTTTGAGGAATGATTTTCCTTTGAGTAGAGAAGAAAAATCCATGTGCTCAAACGTTTGACACGAAAACTTGACTTCATAGTACACATTAGATTGTTTTTTCGTCATCAGAATGACTTACAATGATGTGTACGACTGACGCTAATTTTAACTTTGAAAGGAAAATAGCCTAGAAAAGAAAAACTTGTGCTGATAAGAGAGAAGATTTCATCTCTTGTTGTTTCAATTTTCCGGCTCTGCTTCGCCTTCTTCCAAGTCGTGAATCATGACCGGATCTTCTTCGGTGCAGAGTAGTAGGTCGTCATCGTCCAAGACTTGATCGTCTCGGCGTCGGGCGTGGTCGGATATAGTTATCCCGTTCCGAGTAGTATTGAGATTGTCCTTTTTTGGAAAAGGCACATCTGTAAAGGAATCTAAGGAGCTTGAGTTCTTCTCAAACTGGCTTCCTTCTTGTACTACTTCATACCACTCGCCGTTTATGAACATGCCTTCGGATGTTTTGCGCCCTGATGATCGGACTGCTTCGATGCGCCGAAGATTGGCTGGGTTTATTGGATTAGGGAATATGTGCTCGGTGTGCGGGAGGTATCCCGTCCTCGGGAGGAGTTGGACTGGGGAGCCTCCAGTTTGGTTCTCTGGTCTGCAAATTGTCCAAGAAGGGAGTGATGAAACCATTACGGTCTGTTTGGACAGATGGAACCGTTCTTCTAGGAGGAGGGCTCCGAGCACGTTTGTATACGTAGTCGTACGTATGGGTTGGGTACAACAACGAGGCTCATCCGTGTTAGGTGAATCCCTTGTGTCGTCCCTTAATGGGCTTATGCCGGAACTGCGGCGATTCTCTCTGGTTGCTGCCATGTGTTTTTGGCGCTCTTCCCTTCGTTTTCTTTCTACGTCTTGGTGTCGGTCAGCAAGTGCCCTGGCCCTGTGTGCTGACGCGCTTGTCATTGAGGGAGACTGAGTTGATCGTGCTCGTGGCCGTTCTGCTCTTTGCTCCATTGCACCTGATGTTGTCATGGCAGTCAATATCTCTTGCTGTCGCCTTTCCCTCCGTTGTTCATCACGACGAAGGGTAGCAGCTAGCTCGGTGCGTTCTGCGAACAACCGGGCGTTAGATGTGTTGTTTTGTGGGGATCGTTCTTGCTGCGTTGCCGCAGTAGGTGCGATTGGCGGGTTCGGCCGGTTCGTCGGATTTCTCGGGCGTCGCCGTCGTTCGTTGCGACGGGCGTTTGCGCTCGGCTTGACGCGTAACTCCGACTAGGTACATCGTGTCGGGTAGTTTGTGTCGTCCGAGCCGGATCATTGTTGTTCCGTGAGGCTTGTGAAGTCCTCGTTCTTAGATCTTGGATATCGGCCAGGATTCTCTGCCGTATGTTGCTTGGCTGGCCTCTCCGACCACCGCGTACGATGATTGGCCGTGGTCGGAGCTGCTGTGAGTTTCTGCCGCTATCTGGCCGTGTACGGTTGCCACGAAGATTTGTTGGAACGCGTCATTGTAGATTCACCGGCTGCAAACGTGGCCGCTCGGAGCGCCCAAAAGTGACTCTACGATTGTTGTTCTGCCTTCGTGTCGATGGATTAGGAATTCGTTGTTGTCGCGCGATTTGTAGATCGCGGCTGACACGTCGTCGGAGCGACTCAAAGTTGGCATGGGTTTCTGTCAACCTCATGTTTTGTTGATGGATCAAACGGAGTAGATCCGTGTTGCTGACATGCCTCCTTTGGTTAGGACCGGTCGGAGGTGTTGACGCCGTGCCGTCAACTATCGGTGGTGGATTGGTTGGGACCGCAATGGTGGTCACCGGGATGAGTTGGATCGGTTTGGCGCGCCACCATTGTTGGTGCCATTGTCGGCGTGATAGCCGGAGGCGTGAGAGTTGTAGTAGCAGTTGCTGAGTTGGAAGTCCAGGTGAATGTTCCGAAGTTGAAGGTGAGGCCAGCTTCGAAGGTCATGGAAGCCGGGAAAGAAACCATCTTGATCGACGTAAAATCTCGGTGCGCACCCCCTACCTGGCGCGCCACTGTCGACGAAATATCGGCGATAGTCCGACCAGGGGTATGCCCTGACCGGTTATGGATTGGCGGAAGGCGCACGAGATTGCGAACAAGACGTAAACAAGGAACAATCCACGAGGTTTACCCGGGTTCGGCCGCAAGGATGCGTAAAACCCTAGTCCTGCTCTGTTTCGATTATGATGTGGATGTATGAGTTCGTGCGTTATGCCGGATTACGTCCTTCAGCACGGGGTCCTTGCTCTCCTTATATATTGCGGGAGCAAGGTTACAAGTCGGAACTAGGTACTAAGTTTATATACTTTACAAGTCTAAACTTTCCTATCTCAGCTAGGTCTTGTCCTCCTTGTCGGTCTTCGATATTCTTGCCTGTTTTAGGCTGTCCGACCAGCCTGAGCCGATCGGTCTTGAAGCTTGATGGGCCAGCCTGGCGATAGCATGTCGGCCCAAACTAGGCCGTGAGGGTATATGGAGTTTATACCTCCACAGTCAAGCAGAAGCATCAAATAAGATTATGATTAAAATCATCCAGAAGAAAATTGATGAAAGGCCAAGAAGATGGCATTTGGTCCTCAATGAAGCATTATGGGCTTACCGAATGGCTTGTCATGGGTCTACTCAGGCATCTCCTTATGAGTTGGTTTATGGGCATCATGCTGTATTACCATGGGAATTACAGTCAGGTTCAAGACGAGTTATGCTACAGAAAGATTTGGATGAAAAAGACTATAAGAATCTGATGTTGGATGAATTGGAAGATTTGCATTTAATTCGTCTCAAAGCATTGGAAAATATTGAGAAAAACAAGATGCGCGTTGCCAAATATTATAATAAGAAAGTTAAAGTGAAGCAATTCGTAGAAGGAGATTTGGTTTGGAAAACTATATTGCCGATTGGAACAAAAGATAGAGAATTCAGCAAATGGTCCCCAAACTGGGAAGGACCTTTTCGGGTAATAAAATGTGTGCCTGGCAATGCATATATACTGAAGACCTTGTTCGGAGAGGAGTTTTCTAGAGCTATCAATGGAAGATTTCTTAAAAGATATTATCCCAGTGTTGTGGTTGGTTCATGAAAGGAGATCAGAGTTCGAATATGGATAGCCGATGAAGGGAAAATCGCCTTTAGCCTAAAAATGAAGCAGAAAATAGCCGATATTGTTCATATCACTTCTAGCACAAAATAGCTGATACAGTTTGTATCGTCTTTAGTACAAAAAATATCTATACATAACCCAGGTGGCTTCAGCATTTTTCACTGGTAGCTTTATCGGGAGAAGAGAAAGGTGAAGTGCAGTAAATGAAATGCCGGATGACATGACATGTCAGTTGCGACGCCAGATCGAGATCTAATCGGCTAACGTGATGTCATGCGTTCGGGAAACTATCCTTTGGGAAACTGTCGCAATCAAAATTCTGCTGAAGGCAATCAAGAAACACGAACGAGCATTCTTCAAAGGATAGTTTATTTACATCAATCCATCCTAATACAAACTACTCATCATCATCATCATCGAACAGTTTGTTGAGGACAGATAGGGGATGGGTGGATTCAGCAAGGGCAGCAGCATGATCAGCATAGGCGTCCAGATGCTCGTCGATGTTCTCAATCTCGTCTGGGCGTCCACCACGGAATCCGACCGGCTGGACGGAGTAGTCCTCATTGGTCCGGGACGACATCGCCGCCAGCCCGAGGGAAGCGCCAAGGTGCACACCTTGGATGACGGCCTGATCCACACGACCGTGCACAGCAACAAGGCGTGCTTCGGCCGTATCCCCGTGGGCGTTCACCTTGTCGGCAACCTCGTTCGCCGCCACCTTCAGACGATCGACCTCTGCAGAGAGTGCTGAACGAAAAACGAAGTAAGTCGACAATCAGATGAAACCAAGATGAAGAAAACTAATCAGAAAATATCAAACCGGTGACGGCGTCGCAGAGTTGCTTCCGCTGATCCTCCCATTTGGCATGCTCAATGCCGTACTTCTTGGAGACGACCTCCAGCTCTTTTCGAGCCTCGTCCCTCTCCTGGCGGTACATGACCGCATCGGCATGAGCATACCGAGGGCTTTCTGGCTCAGACTCAGGGGAGCCTGGCGGATCGGTAGCAGGCTCGCCAGCACCCGATTGGGTTGCCGTTGCTGGAGGAAGGAGATAATAATTGCCGGTGATCCCCATGCCTCTGGAAGAATGAAGAGAAAAATCAAGATCGGAGAAAGTGAACAAGGAAAATAACCGCAAGGGGGCAAGGAACCGATTCTCACCTACGGTGTCGGCGGTTCCGCGCTTGGCTTCCTTCTGCCTCCTCCTCGATAGGGCGCTTGCCGCGGTTGCCGTCGTCCGCCATTGGAGGGCTAAAGGTTAGGGTTGCTCTCTACTTTGGTTTGAGTAGAGAGATGAAGAGGCGGCAATGGAAACTGCTCGATTGAAAGTGATGATGAAGGACGGAGTGGGGTCGTATTTATGGATACCAAGAGCGTACCCCAGGAAAGCCAAGCGACGAAATAGGGTTTTCACACTCTTGGGCCATTACTGGACCGGGCCGGACTCAGCTAAATTGGGAGCCACTACCCCGAGGAAGATTCAGTTTCAATCGGTAAGCCGATGCATTCGGCTAAAGCAAGATCAAGAAGTAAGGGAATAAAGCTTGCCTTTAAAAGAAAAAGAGTATAGGCATTCAGAAGTACAATTTGTTCGAAAATGCGATGTACGTTTAGTTACAAGCCGATGGTTCACTCATTCAAGAAGAGATTGATTACATCCATAGCATCGGTCCTAATTCGGTTAAAATCATCAAGCACCTTCCGGTCATCCTCTTCGGAGCTTTGGATTTTGGTGAGCCTGGTCTTGATCTGCTGGTTCTCTTTGATAACAGCTATTATCTTTGCCTTGGCTGCTTCTATGGAGCTTGGCAGATCGGCAACTTTGGCCTTGTGAGATTGAATTTTGGCATTTAGCTGAGCCAATTGAGCTTCCAATTTAATCTTCTCTTCCTCCATGACTTTTAGGTCTGGCTCCAGAGTTTCCAGGGAGTGTTTAGCCAACCGAATCTCGAAATGCGGTTCCTTAACTCCGTTGTTCTTTCACCGGTTGTCATTACGCAAGGTGGCTCTAGCAAGTTATACTTTTGCTTGCTCTCCCGATCGTGGCAAAATGATCATCAAGATGAGCTATAGATTCCAAGGAGGCCCTAAGAGCAGAAGGAATCTTTTGATCAATAAGCTCAACGATGTCCCTTATCTGGTCAGTAAGCTCAACGATGTCCCTTATCTGGTTTGCATCTTGAACCGAGGTGGTGATGTCTTTATTAAGAAGAAGAATTATATCCCTCAGTCGAGCTTGGTTTTCTGCTGACAGCTGCTGCTGTGATGAAGCTTCTTCATCTCTCTCTCCAATATATTCTTCAACAATGAGAGAGTAGCTGGCTATCGGCTGAGTATTGTCCTTTTGAAACAAAAGAAGGGGAGCTTTTAGCAGAATGAGTCAGTCTGCTATAGAATGATTAAAGAGCAAGATATTACCTCTTGTATAAGAGCTTCATCAGGATGAGCTGTATCTGGGCTTGCTTGGGGATTCTGGATATCTGAAGGTGGACTTGGAGCCTGATGAGAAGAATATCCTTCTACTGCTTCTTCTATGGGATCATCTAAATAGAAGGTGATGAAAGATAAATGCAGTGGGTAATTCAGAATAGAGAAAAAGGAATGTGATGAATTGAAGGTAAATACCAGTTTGGCCAGTAGTTTCATGATGTTCTGCAGGACCCTCAGGAGAGTCTACCACAGTTGTTATGTTGGCTGGTCTTTGGGGATTAGCCTGTGGCTGTGACAAGGATAATGAATATAGGGGAATCAAGATCATTGCCAGATAAAGATTGAAGAGATTCATACCTTGGATTGTGATTTGGCTTTCTTGGACCTTGCTTTTTTGGTGGGTGTAGTATTGTTGCTTAGATCAACAGGAGCTTTCCTTTTGTACTCCTTTAAAGGTGCTGAGTCCACAGATGCAGGGATCTTCATAAAAGCTGTCAGAGTTGGAGCATTGAATCCCAGAGCAGGGATGGGTCCAGCTTGACAATATTGGACCTCTGAAGGAAGGGGAGGTTCAATATCCTGTAGAAGACAAGGTATTCAGAATGACAAGAGGATTCAGAAGCAAAAGATCATGATCACAAGGAAAATTACCTCACTGTCAGAAGCAAAACTGGGTTGCAAATCTTGGCATAGAGGATGCACTAGCACATGGAAGATGTGAGCACGCCATTCTTGCCACCAGGAGTCAAATAGAGGATGAGCAGCCTCTATCAAACCAAGTGGAGAAGGCTCATATGTTGGCAGATCCCATCCAAGCTCGAAGACTTTGCTGGCTTCTATGATTTCTCCTATTTTCTCCCTGGGCCTTATAATATTGGAGAAGAACAGTCTTGGGGGCAACTGGCCACATCCCAATTGTCTGGCTATCATGTTTGGGTTGTAAAACTCATAGGTGGGATGCAATAACCTTCCATGATGAAATTCTACTGGTAGAGTGCAAGGTTTGATGAAAGATTTGAAAATCTCTGTGGATACTTGTTCTGAGCAGCCAGACTCATAACTGAACTTGCAGGGCAGAGTTAAATTCTCATTTTCCCTATAAGAAAGCCAGATCACATTGCCAAAACCTTTGAAGAAAAGCTTGAAAAGATGGCCAATATCCATGTCAATAATGATGGATGATGCTGCTTCACCATATGTTTGGCAAGCTTTTTCTGTTGCTTTATCATCTTCAGCATAGTTAACTGAAGGAAAACCTAGGCCATGAAGATCCACAGAGACTATCTGATGCATATACAGTTGCAGCCACATTTGAACCAGCCACCAAGGGCCATTAACACAGTGTATCTCTCCATGCTGGCGCATCTGAATAGTAATTTGGTGCATCATATGGTAAACAACCCCTAAGAGATATTTGCCCAGGGGAATTAGAGTACCTGAAGCCAAATCTTCAGCCATTACCATGTGATTCAGAGTTGGTTCATTGGATTTGCTGCAAAAGATAAATCTGCACAACCACATATTCATGAAGGCTCTGTATTCCTTCTCAGCTACAGCACCAGATGACATGTAGGTCTGAATATATTTTGTCCATCCACCTCCTGATTTAACTGCCTTCTGGTTACTGTTACCCTTGTACTTGAAGGGGTATACTGGTTTTGTCACATTCAAACCAGTCATCATGAACACATCGGCTAATGTGATAGACATTGGACCATGGCCAAAAATAAAGGCATTAGCAGCATCAGACCAAAAGTGAGAGGCTGCTATTAGGAGAGATTCATTCCTAGGCATTTCGGCTAAAGATAATTCTAAGCAGTGATGGATATCTTGGGATTCCCATAGACTGCTGTTCTTGGCTAGCATCCTACGGTACCAATTCCGCCATCCTGAGATTGAAGGGAGCGGCCAGGTCTTGAAGGTGCTCGGCCATCTGCTCGGCGGAGCAATTCCGGATTTGAATGGGATCCTCAAAGTTTCCTTCTTGATAAATTCCATTGGATTGGGGTCTCCCATTGGGCCGAGAAAGTAAGAATCAGGATGTGCAACATAAGGAATCAAAATCTGATCCTTGTACTCCTTCAGAAAAGAACAGGGAGGAACTGAATAGAAAAGAAGCCAAGAATCGGTTTGGAAGTTACCGAATGTGCGAAAGAAGTAGAGTTACCTTTGGAATTTCCTCCTGGGTCGCCATTGAAGGAGCGGAGTGAATTGAAACAGTACGGATTTCTCGAGCGGCGGCTGCATCTGTGAGCAGTGTTGACCTAGATGAAGAGGACTTGTGGTCAATTTCAGAATAAAATCACTTATCCCGAAATTGAGGGGGCATGTGTTAACACTGGATTTTGGTCAACATTGAGAAGATGACAGGTGGACCCAGCACACGACAAGGAGGGTATTCGGCAAACGACTGAGCGGTCGGCTAATTCTCGGTGCTTCGGCAAATGCCCATGCGGTCGGCTATTTCAGAAGGCGGTGATTCCATTCGGGAAAGAGAAGATAGCATGAGAAGACGACTCAAACAAGAGAAGACGTAATGATATAGAACTCCGAAGAGAATTAGAGCTAAGAGTCATAGTTTTCAAATTTTGTTTAGTATATCGTAGTCTTTTAGAACTCGTGTTCTACTCAGGGTATAAATATAAACCCCCGGTCATTGTAAAAAGACACAATCAAATCAATACAACCGGCCCCGTGCCAAGTTTCGAGTCCTTTTCGTCGTGTCGTCGAGTTCTTCGAGAGGAGTCATCGATCCGTCGACCTCCGTAAGTATCGACAACCTTGCTATCATGTCTCGTATCATGCCGTGGATTTAGATCATGGTGCAAGTAGTCTTGTTTGTCTCGACTGGATGGCCGTGCGGCAGGCGTCTGCTTGACGATCAGGAAGTCTTTGCTTATGATTTGTTTATCTCGACTAGATGGCCGTGCGGCAGGCGTCAGCTTGATAGCTTAGCGAAGCAAGATAGTTATCGACTCTATTAGATTCAGCAAGATCTAGTAGATTCATCAAGTTACCATGTGTTACATTGTTTTTAATGTTTTATATATTGGTAACACTCTTTTTGCCCAATCTAGATTGACACGCTTCGGCTTTTGTTCATATGCTTGTATAGCCGAATTAGATCAATCTAGGTTGCTACATGTTGTGGGTTCATGCACGTTAGAGTGTATTTAACCCTAAGAGAACTAGGTATCGTGCGGCAGATGCAGGTTTTGTTAGGTTTAGATCATGTTAGCTTGCCTGTTCCTTCTTCATGGACCCCAATTCGGCAATCTTGCCGAATATGGTTGTGCTCACACGAGTAATGAGTATTTATAGATCTATTTGAGTATATGCATGCTTTTAGCCTCTTATTATTAGATTGTATCATGCGGTGGATTGATCTGGTCATAAGAGGTGGGGTAGATTCATAGCGAGCGGTATAATGCGGTGGATTAACTTGCTTGGGTTTATGCTTGACGGGTTTATGAAGGCTAGATGTGCGGCAGACTAGTTGAATTAGCCTATGCATGTGTTATTTAAATAGATTTATATTTACGAGTTACCTGTTTAATATTTATCATGTCTTGATGGTGTCATTGGTCTAGAATTTATGTTTCTATATGGTATATGATGATCAATTTTCACTTGTTCAAACATGTCTTGTTTTACGTATGTATTCGGCAATCAGTGCTTTTACATGATTTTCATCTTATGTTTGCCGAATGGTCTATAAACATGCTTTGGCACACAGCTTCTATAGCTGTATGTCGTCGTAAGTGGCTTCAGGGCCGTAAATATGGAACTGTCTGGTCTCACCCGGCATGTTCCAGCTTTTTGATCTCACAGTTTTATCCCTTGTCGGCTTTTAGGTCAAACCGACTGGCACGTCTTCGGATTCCAAACCGTCCGGGCACCCGATTGAAGCCACGCTTTTCGGCTTGCTGTGTGTGAGGCGCAGACGGTCACATTTTGCGCCAACACACTTTTTGGCACGCCCGGTGGGACCATTTTTAGTTCAAGATGGCTGACCTCAGCAACAGTCACGTGCTGGATATAACCATGGAAGAGTTGCCAGAAAACTTCAGGGAGTTGGTGCAGCAGGCATGTGAGCAATTCCAACAGAAGTGTTTGATGTCCTTTTCCAAGAACAAAAGCAACAAGATAATCCAGAAGCAATCACTGCCAAGGGTTCTTCTTCCACATCAAACTGATTACACTGAAGAAGAGGATGCTCACAAGATGGCAGCACTGATCTACAAGGCCATGGGAGAAACCATGACAAACCATCATACAGCTTTCCTTAATACCTTTCGGGCAATCATGGTCAGTACTTTCGGTCCAGCGGCCGATAAATACTTTGAAGAAAATGCTGGTTAGGCCAAGGGCCAAACTGTCACACCTCCAGCACCAAGTCTTGTCTCCCGAGTGGCCGACCGGGTTAGCCCCACTCGTTACTGATAGCGTCACACGCCCTATTCTGGGATGCTGACCCGTAGCTAGTGCTTCAGCTGCAAAAGGACAAAACACACAAATGCACACAGATTAAATAAGAGAGGCGCGACACATTCGGTGGCCCAACCGAATGCCGTAGTTGTGCGGGATACTGCTGTGGGGTCCACCCGATCAGGACCCTGTGCTCCTCCAAGCCCGCCGAAATCAGGCTTGGAGCGTGCGCCGTGACGTGTGATTCGGTGTCCTTGCCGAATCAGGGATCACGGCCGTCAGTCCGGACAAGGTGCCTAGGATTCGGTTGTGCCCCAATAGTAGCCCCTCGATGTCTGCCGAATTCAGCCCAAGAACTAATTCGGCAGGCGTCGACTTCGTATAGGCTACCGAAAGGCCCCTTGCCGACTTTGCCCTTTGATTCGCCTAATTCGGTGTGGCAACCTAATCACCAAATGCCGTCCCCGGCTGAAAACCGGAGCCTATGTTGCGTTTTTCTCGCTGTTTTTTAGGGCGATACAAACCGTCACCTCGGGGCGCGCGACCGACACGACGTCTCATCACGTAGCGGCGCGCGCGCCTATATAAAGCCCCCCGTGGGCAGGCATCATTTTCACGCCTCCCGCTGAGCTCACACGCGAGAGGCCGTCTGCAAAGATTCGGTGCGCCCGCCGGAGTACTATTCGGTTGCCCACGTGGATCTGCTCTTTCGGTGAGTACCTGGTTTTCTTTTTCACTTTAGATTCACCGTATGCTGGGAATCGGGATCTTTCTTTTTTTTTTTTGCTTTGGCCGGTGCTGCGAAAGCATCTTACATTGCTTCTTTTTTCTGCTCTTTTTGATAGTTTCGGCGGCTTTCCTCGCTGTCGTTAGAGTTGAGTACTAACATGGCGAGTGGTTCGGAATCCGAAAGCGTGACACCCAGCGGGTCGGGGTCCGGCGATGGATCCGAATCTAACACCGAGTCATCATCCGAATCAGTGGGTGGAATCGGCCTCAATTACGGCTGGGAAACAGGCCGTTCCACTGCGTGCCATTGCGCCCGTGGTCGAAGAGGATGAGTCGGAGACCGAATCAGAGGGGGAGAATGGAACTGATGCCGACGTAGAATGCTTTGAAGTCGGTGATGCGGATAACCTTAGCGTTGCCCCACAACAAGGGACCAAAACTGCCGACGCAGAATCGGGTTGACCCCCGAAACGTGCCAAAATAGTTGGTTGGTCATGTCTGCTGGGGGAGTCGGACGTGATGGATCCGGTGCTCGAGCGTTACGTGAGGGATGGATACTTGACAGTTGCCGAAAGGGCACGCTGTCGTCCTCCTCCGACAGGGGAAAAATACCCGAACCCTCGGCCGTATGAAGCGCTGGTGTTTCGGGACTACTTCCGTGCTGGACTGCATTTTCCATTGGAGGAGGACTTTGTGGTTTCGGTACTTGACCGATTCAAGCTCCAGCTTCACCAACTGACCCCGAATGCTATCACGCGCCTTAGCGTGTATGCCATGTGCATGAAGATGATGTGCAGCCACTTGAGCGTCCCAGTTTTTATCCAGTTCCATGAGTCCCATCGCCATGGCAAGTATGCTTCCAAGAGCAGAACGGAAAAGGATGTGCATCTGGATGCATTGTGCCTTTTTTCAAAAGCAAGTGGGATAACGGGAAGAAACATTGGTTCTATATCCGGGTCTGTGAGGACTCGGACGTGGCCCTGGCGAATTCACGGAAGCTGCCGAAAACTCACAGTTTGGTTTTGACGATGCTGCCGATGGTTGGGCTGACCCAAGCCGAATCCCGCGATGAGGATGGGCTAGATGAGGGTGCCGCCGAAGCCTATCGGATGACCGCCAATCGGCAGATCAGCCGAGACTTGGTAGAGGAAATGCTTGCATTGGAGAAGTGGCCCTTGAGCCCGAACATGAGCTTTGATGGATTCTCGACGAGCCGTGGGTACAAAGGTCCCTCGATGGTGAGCAAACGCGCTATCGGCTTTTTGTCAGATTCGGGCTACCTTGCCAAAATTGAACGTCGTGCGAATCAATTATGTGGCCGATATGGGGACAAGGAGCACCAAGGGAAGCTGTGGAAACTTGGTCGTCAGTGCCGACTGAACCGTGTGTTGGATGCGATGGGGGTTGACTACCCCGACAGGCCACCGCCCGCGGGAAGAGCTGATTCGGCCGGCGTGCCGAACGCTGCTGAGGGCACCTCTTCCGCGGCCGCGGCAACCACTGGCGCTGGACTTGGTCGCGGGGTTGGGCGCGGGGGCCGCGGGTCGGGGCACGCGGTGCCACGGTGGCGCACCGTGCTTGCTTCGGTTAACCTGCCGAAGCCCCCAGCGGTTGATGCCAAAACGACTCTCCACGAGCCGGTGGCAAGAACGGCAAGCAGCCAAGGCGGGGCACTTAGCGACTCGCGTGAAGAACGTCGCCTTGGTGAGTCTCGGTTTTACATGGAAACTACCCGAATGACCCCCGGAATGGCCAGGAGTGTCCTATTCGGCCATGGGTTTATTCCGATGGATGTTGACCGGATTCGGTACGGGGAAATGAGGGTGTATTCGGGTTCATCTTCTCCGGATGATGAGAATTCAGAACAAGCAGAGACTTACCGCATTGCTCGTACTTTAGGGGTCAGCTCTGACTGTCGGCTGGTGGCGAATGTAGACCCCCATCATTCCGGCGTTTTGCTACCTCACGCTGGCATTGCCTTTGCACATGAGTGCAGCTCGGCATTCAACGCCACCGAAACTGAGCAGGGCTTGCTAGCCACCGCCCGCGGGGAGCTGCTTTCAGCTATCAATTTTCACTCTATTTCGGTAAGTGTTTAGCGATTCCGAAAGTTTTTTTTTCTGGTTCGGGCTGGTAGCCGAATGACACCTTGCTTTGTGCCTGCAGACTGCTGTGCTTGTGGACGCCGTGGCGAAACAGGAGCAGGCCGCTTTAGCCCATGCTGAAATACGGGCCAAGGAACTTAGTGAGAAACTAACTCTCACTGAGAACCTTCTCGCTAAAGAGGTGGCCGAGAAAGAGAAAGCGCTTGCGGAGAAGCAGAAAGTTGCGGAGGAGGTGACCGGGAAACTGGAACGCTATCGGCAGAATCACCGAAACCTAGGCCTGGGGGTTGACGAAGCCATCACTCTTCTTCAGCGCATGATATCGGGGGTCGGGGAAGAGTTTCCGACCCCGGCATCTGGCACTTCCACCCTGGAGAAGGTTCGGCTGTTGAACGGTGGGCTTGGCACCCTAGAGGGGCTTGTGGATCTCGGGCATGAATATGCCACCTTTGAATCTGTCCGTGCCTTTTGCAAGTCTCTGAAGGACGGCAGCTGTGACCACTTTGTCAAGGTGGAGGCCGCCAAAGATGCTAACAGCTACTGGACCCCGGACGATGAAGCCCATGCCGCTTCCAGAAAGTGGTTCTTTGACGGTTTCTGGGGGTCCGACGGCCGGGACCTGAGCCTGATACGTGCTGCCATAACCCGCGCCAAGGTGATCTCTTAGCATCCGGCGTATGAGCCGAAGTTCGGCGAACCCTTTTGTTCTTAACTGAATTTTTCGGTTTTGGCTATTCGCGGGATGAGGACGACGAGAAAGCCATCAAGGCTAAGATTGTGGCCCACATCCGGGCCCGCGACGAGCGGGAGGGGTCGTCCAACCTGGGCACACCCGTGCGCGAGGCGACGGAATTGCCCGGCTCAGCTCCTGGGGACGCTGCTGCTACGACCTCTACCCATCCTCCTCCGGCACCAGCGTCGAATCCAGCAGCCACCGAAAGATCCTCGCCACCGCCGCCTTCCAGGACTGAAGAAGGGAACGACGCCCCGGCGGCATGACCGTGAACTGCTAGTTTCTTTGCTACGCTGTGATGAGCCTACTTGTGACTTTGCCATGCTGTGACTTGTTGCACGAAACTGTAATGACCGTGTGGGTCGTGTCGCTGAAGCTTGTGTTGTAAAACGTACTTTGTGATGTTTCGGCGTCGTCGCCGAAGTCGTTGTTCAGTGACTGTTGTGCTTTTGCTCGCTTTCAGTCTTAAGCATCTTCTTTTGGTGGCGCGGATCTTGGTGAATGCCGTCCCGCCCCAACTTGATGAAGTCGATCGAGGGCACGGTTGCTTTTCGGCTTTGACACTAAATTACGTTTTGAAAAACGCCGTCCCTCACGACTTGGCGAAGTCGAAAAGGGACGCGGCCGCTTTTCGGCTTCGACGCCGAATTGCGTTTTGAAAAACGCCGCCCCGACTTGGTGGAGTCGAAAAGGGGCACGATTGCTTTTCGGCTTCGACGCCGAATTACGTTCTGAAAAACGCCGTCCCCCCGACTTGGCGAAATCAAAGTTGACGGTCGTTAAGTATCAATTTTATACCGTCAACGCAGCAAGAGAAAGGACTAATATGAGTTCACCTCGTTAGATATAGGGGTTACACCGATGTAATTCCACGAGTTTTGGTGATTGTCTATTTCTCGCAGGGGGTTATCGGAAAGAGAACCAAAGGAGGCCCACATGTCATGATTACATAGAGATAAAGACCGAACGGGTAAAATTGTATAATCTAGAAGACTCCGAAGGCAAACCCCGGAAGCCGGGGCCCACTGCAGGTGGCCACGGCCGACCTGGGGGAGTCGGCCGACTCCCCACCTCCACCAATCGTGGGAGTCTCGTGGATCCCGCCTCCACCGCCTTTGAGGATGAATAATTATCGTCCATTTAGGTCGGTTTGATCCGAGGGCCGTGGTTAATCCTAGGGGGCTATATATTCGAGCCCCGGCCCCCCGGGTGAAACCCTAATTCATTCCTAATTCATTCAAGAGTTCATTCTCTCATTAGAATTCGAGAAGCCAGAGCCACCATCTCAATTAGAGCTCCATAGTTTAGTAGCATAGCTACATAGGAATAGATCTAGAGGGAATCAAGCCTAGCTTGGAGTCCGGATCCGTCGGAGTTCTTGGTAATTCCCCTCTACATTCTTGTAATATTCATCATTGTTCGTGATACTATGAGTAGTACTTTATTCTATTCTATTATATCGACTTGACTTTGCTCTATTTGATTATGTTCTCAATTATATTGTTCTTAGTTTACTTTGATTATATGTTTAGCATAGTTGGACTAGAATTATGTTTATGCATAGGATCGTATAGCACTTGCTCATTAGATCGATGGGTGAGTGGTAAATATTGTGTAGGCGTGGTGCCTAGATTGTATTTATCTCGCGATTACACCCTATTGGCCGGGTCGTGTGGTAGATCGCGGAAGTGACAGCCTGCTGAGTCCTTTGTATTCCATCCCCGTTGGTAGGTCTTAGTAGAACAACCTATTACATTGAAGTCATTGCTATGTCTCTTGTCTTCTCGGTAATATCACTATGCATAGATGTAACCTTTTCCCGCCATGATTGCTAGATGTTCTTGCACTAATCATTGTATGCTTTGACCTTATAGTTAGAATAACATAGGATTATACCCTAGATCGTCCTAGTCCATGCTAGTGTTATAAGCTTAGAGTGCTAAGTTGAGATGGCTTATTACTATTATTTTATGTGGCTAAATGCTCTCATTTATCTTATGTCATTTATCATTCATTCCTATATTTTATGTGACACTTACCCCGTATGAGATGATCGATACGTATAAGGTTAAGCTCTCCATTACAAAGATGTGCATTGCTCATCACTCATTATCCAAGGCATTCCCTTCCCAAAGGGTAAAAATATAAATAACGATACCTGGATTACTCCCGGTTAAAATGCTACATCGGTATTATCTCAGGCGCTTGCGGATCCCATATTTATTTCTAGTAGCAATGCATTATTTAGTACCAGCATTTTTGGCGCCATGTTGGGGATGACAACCTAACACCGAGTGGCGTTAGAAATGTCAACAAGCATTTTTGGCGCCGTGTCGGGGAAGGTTGAAAGCCAATGGATAATGAGCAAGCATTGCACTACATAATGAGATTGAGCACTCGTTTTCATTCTCTACTCATACAAATTTACCCTTGTTTTTCGTCTATTCTTATATCTTATGCAAAGGTAATGTATGAAAAAGACAATTCTTCCCGATAATTATATTGACAATCCGTAAGCTTTATTCAAAGAAGGCCAAGCAAGTTGAAGAAAACCAATCAATCATCATCATCATCAACTCAACTTGAAGTTTGTCGAAGCGTAAAGTCAACCTTTCGTGCGAGACTTGACACCAGCGTTTGAAGCCATGGCGAACAAGTCACTCCGCGAGTTCTCAGCTCCAACTACGGACAACATTCGTACTGGACCAGCTGCGGACATCGAAGGAGCTTTTGAGCTCAAGCCTGCGCTAATCAACATGGTGCAAGCAAGCCAGCTCTGTGGGAAGGCCCATGAAGATGCTAGTGCTCATCTCCAACACTTTCTCGGAGATTTGTAGCACATTCACTATCAAGGATGTCCCCGAGATGCTATACTACTTCGCCTCTTCCCATTCTCACTCTTGGGGAGAGCGAAGCAAAGGTTCTACGCCAATAAGGAGAAGAATCCTACGTGGGCATTATGTTCCACCAATTTCTTGGCGAAGTTCTTCCCAATGGGCAAGACAAATGCTCTTCGCGGAAGATATCAAGCTTTCAAAGAACATCATGATGAGACTGTCCCGTGCTTGGGAGCGCTTTCAAGATTACATCCTCGAGTGTCCTCATCATGGCATGGAGAATTGGCCGCTTATGCACATTCTACCATGGGCTTAGCAACAAGACACGTGAGACGATGGATGCCGCCGAGGTGCATTCTTATCACTCACTATTCCTCAAGCCACAGCTCTTGTGGAGAAGATGGCATCCAACCAAGGTTGGAGTGAAGAAAGAACTCGACCCGCAAGAGAGGTGGAGGAATGCACCAGCTGAAGGAGGTAGACATGCCGTCTCGCCAAAATGGATTTGCTAATGAAGAGGCTCGATGAGAGAGTCCCGAGAAGAAAGAAGTCATGCATATACATGATGCTCGCATGACATGTGAAGAGTGTGGAGAGACCGGGCACACAAAGTGCTAACCGCCCGTAGCCGAAGGAGGACGTGAACTACCTCAACAACAACAACAATAATAATTACTACCGTCCTCGCAGAATCAAGGTTGGAATCAAGCAGCAGAGGCCTAACTACTCGTGCAATTATTCAGCAACTATCAAGGTAACAACTCCTCCTACAATAATTACAACCAAATCGCCTTTGAGAGAGTTAGTGCCGAATCAAGGCAAGATGATGGACAATCTGTCCAAAAAGCCGACATCAAATGACAAGGTCCTAGAGACACTCGAACATCAATGGATGGCTTTTCCAATGCCATCAAGAGTCACCAGCCTTCAACAAGATACTTGAGTCGCAGTACAACAGCTTGTTAACCTTGCTCCCTCCACTCGGCCAAGGTAAACCGGCAGACAACCCGAAGAGCTCGAGACCGCAAATCTTGTTGATATATTCAATGTAGAAGATAGCCGGAGTGAT
Source organism: Themeda triandra (assembly GCA_018135685.1). Classification (NCBI taxonomy): domain Eukaryota; kingdom Viridiplantae; phylum Streptophyta; class Magnoliopsida; order Poales; family Poaceae; genus Themeda; species Themeda triandra. Next base: position 862,618 of record JAENPR010000005.1, on the reverse strand, counting down.
CCATCGAAGGGGTCATGGATTGACTCAACTCGCCAATCAAGAAGGGCGATCCAGGGAGACCAAGCCATTCCGATCTCCATTGGAAGTACTAACTTTAATGAGGCAACTGTGACTTCGGTGCAAGCATCAACATTATGCCAAGAGTGATATATGAGAAGCTATTCGATGCCCCTTAGCATACACAACCATGTGCTTACAAACGCCTTGCAGATCGGGCCACTTCGTGTTCCTTTGGGAGTACTTGAAGACATATGTGTACGAGTAGGCAACTCGTATGTCCCCGCAGACTTCGTGGTAGTGGATACAGCAATGATGAAAGGTCCCCGTCATTTTGGGACGACCATTCTTGAACACCGCCGGAGCCATCATGTATGCCAACACCGCCAAGATCATCTTCAACATCAAGGGCAAGCGAGAAACCTTCTTCTTCAAGAACAGTGTGCCGCAGCTTCCCAAAGACACCCTCATCAACAATGGAGAAGAAGAAGAATCCAGCCTAAGAAGAGCAAGAACAAAGATAAGAAGACCAAGAAGACGGAGACAAGAAGGATGGTCACCGCAGTCCACACAAGGAGCATGACCACTTACTCAGTCCCCACGTCTAATCAAGAAGGATGACCTGTGTGTCCCAACCATTCAATGCTCCATCAACAGAAGCTCTTTCAATAAAGCCGCCGTGACACCGGATCGGGCGTCAACATCATGGCCAAGGTAACTTATGAGTATCTATATGGCACTATGCCTTTGGAGCCTACCTATGCACAAATGCAGATGGCGCACTCGTACATTCCGCTCGTCGAAGGAGAAGTGAAGGATGTCCTCATCCAGATAGATGACCATTATGTCCCTACGTACTTCCTAGTCATTGACATGGGAGATGACTATGATCCTCCAATCATCCTAGGAAGACCATTCCCGAACACCACCGTAGCTATCATCTATATTGGGACAGAGAGATCCATTTCCACTTTCCCACCGAGAAGGTACGCCGCTACTTCAACAATAATTATATAATCACCGAAGAGCCCAAGAAGAACAGAACAAGGAGAAGGCAAACACACTGGCCGCCGTAACAAGAAGAACATCACTACGTATGGATGGGCTAACTATGAGGGAGAAGTGTCAAGATATGAAGACCGGTACCCGAAGACAAGAACATTATAGAAGAACCCGAAGAGGTGCTACCAACAAGAGAAACAAGTGGTCCAAGAAGCTTCCTCCTCAAGGTCACCCTCTCCAACAAAGAAGGTGTGGAAGGTAAAAGCAAAATCGAATCAATTCCTACACAAGAGGCGACGTCATCGAGGCGCTACCAATGCGCCCTTGAAAAATGAGCAAACATGACAAGTCCCGTTTCGAGGACTTAAAACCACCGAACGCCGCGCCAAGAGGTAACTTGGTATTTATCAAGATCACTTTTCCAAAGATTGCATTTTTACCTTAGTATATTTATTTCCCTACTTGCACCTTAGTTGCATCTTTACTCATTTATCTCCGCATTTGGAAAGAAAATAAAGATGTTGTGCATTTGCATCCGTAAAATCGTTAAGCCCCATGTGGATAGTAATTCACCGTGGTGGCACAAAAATAATTTCTCAAAGATATTTATTTCCCCCGTCTCTGCATTCCTTAAATAATAAAAAGATAAAAAAATATTTCTTGTGATCCCGTTAGAACAAGTCTAAGTTAAGAAAGTTCTAGACAACCAAGGCCTAGAGGTTTTATCACTAACGCTTAATTAGTTCCACAAGCTTTGTTGTCTATTTTGAGCTTCACAAACATCAAGGATCAAGAAGAGCTAACAAGCGTAAGGACATCCAATCCCCGTCGAGTGCCGCCTCGCGACAATTGAATGCCGCCTCCGACAAAGAACAATCTACGACACACCAGAGGACTAGAACGCCTTCGCCTCGTCGCAACATCGCAGACTATGTCAACATCCAGCCTTGGGGGAGAGCATCCCCGTGTACCAAGCTAAGTGTTTCCAACTTATCTAATTATGCTTTATTAAAGTATGCTTTGTTAAAACAACTAAAAAAAAAAGTTGCATAACCATAGAAACCCGTAAAGATTTCCTTATTTATCTTTTCTACTTTTGGAGAGCCCTTGCAATCTGCCTTTAAAAGTGATCCCTAGAATAAACTCTACATGGAGATGATGAATAGTTGCTCGCCATAATTCCTTTCAAGTACCTAGTTTTCAACCTTGCACTCTCCCGAGTCTTGGACACAACCGTTTAGATTTGAGATTTGCTCAACCCGAAACTTGTGGGTAGCAAACACTTGATCTAAGTCTAGGTGGTTGACGGGTATGATATGGGAAGGTTTTGAGCTCAGTCATCCATCTTGTTCCTAGAGATACTAGAGTTCGAGAATTTATCTTAAAAAATATTAAATTCCCGCATGATGAGTTCCTTTATGATGAGAGTTTAAATTCCTACCACAGCCCATACATTCATGCTTACTAGATTAGGAAAACCCATCTCGTTTATATAGATCATATTGTAGGTTTGAGTGTAGACTTTATAGGCATTGAGTGTGGTTATGTCAGTGGGACCCATAAGGAATTAGTCACGCAGCTAAAGTCAATACTATGTGCTCTCCATCCATTGATCTATGCTACTTCGTCCTCGAAGCATGCACCCATTTTATAAATACTACATTCATTCTCAGTGCTACTGCTCCTCGAAGTACCACCCACATATAGATCCATATCCACCACATATTGTGCTATCTCTACCCCGGAGATACGCACTTATGCTGCTCCTATCCCGGGAGTACGCATTCCCCACATATTGTGCTATCTCTACCTTAGAGACACGCACTTATGCCGCTCCTACACCGGGAGTACGCATCCATCCATTCATCCATCCACATATACATACGCCATTCATTTCACATCATCCGTAAAAGGTTCTACTCCTATTCTAGGAGTGAACATCTAGACATAATCATCGCCGTTCTATTTGCCTACATAAAAGCTCTAGTCATTATCATTTCAAGTTATACACTCCCCGTGCTAAAGTTTCGCTTTTCGAGGATTGGTTGCTCTAAAAAAAAAAAAAAAAAAAAAAAAAAAAAAGAAGAAAGAAAAAGAAAAAGAAAGAAAAAGAAAGAGTAGCCAAGTCCTTCCATTCAAGAAAGTTTCAAGGTTTCCGAATAAAGGGAGTCATGTTATCCCCAAAGGAGCGAGTGTAGAAGTAGATGTTCACCAGCTGAGTACCCTCATAATCATTTCCTTATCACCATCATTCCACCATCATCCTATCATCATCTCATCCATTCCATTTCCTCATTCACATGCACATATGACTTTATTATTATTTTAGTTCCTATTGGATCCATGTCTTAACTATGCAATATATGCAAGTGAGTTTGAGTGTCTCCCCACCTATGAGCTCCACATAAGCCTATTAGAAAGTAGGGTGAGAGAGAGAAGGCACTTTCCACTATGCCTTAGTTCCATAAATACCACATATTCTCGAGAGAAGAGAGAAGGCATACACTACTCATGCCTTAGAGAGGATCCGTAAATACCACAAATGAGAGACTTGAAAGGTTCATACAAGGAACTCGAGTTTTATTTCAAAACCTTGCAAAAACTCCGGAATAATAGTTGATCAAAGAGCGAGAAACATGGCGCTTGACTTGACCGTTCTATCTTTCAACTACTCAAGACCCAAGTGACGGTTACAAGCCCCATGGTGAAAGGTAATATGAGTGAGTTTTGAGTCGATAGTTCACTCTAATCCGGAGGAGAGTTCTTGTTTGAACGCATGTGTACTTGTGAGGAGTGAAAGTATTGTAGCAACTCCCGATCCATCACTCAGTCTATCTTTGCTCGTGGACGAGCAAAAGGTAAGCTTGGGGAGTTTGTTGACGGTCGTTAAGTATCAATTTTATACCGTCAACGCAGCAAGAGAAAGGACTAATATGAGTTCACCTGTTAGATATAGGGGTTACACCGATGTAATTCCACGAGTTTTGGTGATTGTCTATTTCTCAGGGGGTTATCGGAAAGAGAACCAAAGGAGGCCCACATGTCATGATTACATAGAGATAAAGACCGAACGGGTAAAATTGTATAATCTAGAAGACTCCGTAAGGCAAACCCCGGAAGCCGGGGCCCACCGGGGCAGGTGGTGGCCAGGGCCGGCCGACCTGTGGGGAGTCGGCCGACTCCCCACCTCCACCAATCAGGTGGAGTCTCGTGGATCCCGCTCCACCGCCTTTGAGGATGAATAATTATCGTCCATTTAGGTCGGTTTGATCCGAGGGCCGTGGTTAATCCTAGGGGGCTATATATTCGAGCCCCCGGCCCCCGGGTGAAACCCTAATTCATTCCTAATTCATTCAAGAGTTCATTCTCTCATTAGAATTCAGAGAAGCCGAGCCACCATCTCAATTAGAGCTCCATAGTTTAGTAGCATAGCTACATAGGAATAGATCTAGAGGGAATCAAGCCTAGCTTGGAGTCCGGATCTGCCGGAGTTCTTGGTAATTCCCCTCTACATTCTTGTAATATTCATCATTGTTCGTGATACTATGAGTAGTACTTTATTCTATTCTATTATATCGACTTGACTTTGCTCTATTTGATTATGTTCTCAATTATATTGTTCTTAGTTTACTTTGATTATATGTTTAGCATAGTTGGACTAGAATTATGTTTATGCATAGGATCGTATAGCACTTGCTCATTAGATCGATGGGTGAGTGGTAAATATTGTGTAGGCGTGGTGCCTAGATTGTATTTATCTCGCGATTACACCCTATTGGCCGGGTCGTGTGGTAGATCGCTAAGTGACAGCCTGCTGAGTCCTTTGTATTCCATCCCCGTTGGTAGGTCTTAGTAGAACAACCTATTACATTGAAGTCATTGCTATGTCTCTTGTCTTCTCGGTAATATCACTATGCATAGATGTAACCTTTTCCCGCCATGATTGCTAGATGTTCTTGCACTAATCATTGTATGCTTTGACCTTATAGTTAGAATAACATAGGATTATACCCTAGATCGTCCTAGTCCATGCTAGTGTTATAAGCTTAGAGTGCTAAGTTGAGATGGCTTATTACTATTATTTTATGTGGCTAAATGCTCTCATTTATCTTATGTCATTTATCATTCATTCCTATATTTTATGTGACACTTACCCCGTATGAGATGATCGATACGTATAAGGTTAAGCTCTCCATTACAAAGATGTGCATTGCTCATCACTCATTATCCAAAGGCATTCCCTTCCCAAAGGGTAAAAATATAAATAACGATACCGGATTACTCCGGTTAAAATGCTACATCGGTATTATCTGTGCGCTTGGATCCCATATTTATTTCTAGTAGCAAAGCTTGCATTATTTAGTACCAAAGATTTTTGGCGCCATGTTGGGGATGACAACCTAACACCGAGTGGCGTTAGAAATGTCAACAACGCCGAATTACGTTTTGAAAAACGCCGTCCCCCAACTTAGTGGAGTCGAAAAGGGGCGTGATTGCTTTTCAGCTTCGACGCCGAATTACGTTTTGAAAAACGCCGTCCCCCGACTTGGTGGAGTCAAAAGGGACGCGGCCGCTTTTCGGCTTCGACGCCGAATTACGTTTTGAAAAACACCGTCCCCCCAACTTGGTGGAGTCGAAAAGGGGCACGATTGCTTTTTGGCTTCGATGCCGAATTACGCTTTGTGCCGAAATGATTTGAAAACTGCGTGAATAGAGCGCAGGATTGTTCACTGGGTTAGCGAGCCAAGTCGCTAGTTTTACAATTTTGCCAGATAAAGCTAGAGTACACCATGTTTTCGTCGCGTCCGCGCACACTGGGCTACGGAACGCGGGTATTCGTATCGCGTCTGCGGCCGAAAGGGGCATGTTCTGCTCAGGTGCCGAATCCCCGTGGGTTTTTTTGTTGGAGGAGCTCCCATGGCGGAAGGTGACGACCAGAATGCGACGAAGACCGCCCATAGCTTTAAGACCAAGAGAAGACGTCCAAGGCCTGACGCTGATAACATGCTTCTTTGTTCCATCATCCAGAGCTGGCCCACCGGATGCCTACGTCGCCGATAGTTGGCCATCGGTGGTGCAGAACAGAACATGGCTGGCTACATGCACACTCCAATGGTTAGTGAGGGCCTGACGAATGCCGAATGGGTCTTGCCAGGGACACCGGAACCGAATGTGGTTAGCGAGGGCCCGGAAGTGGCCTCTCTCCTTGCTTCCCGGATCCGCTCTTCCCTGATACCTCCTATTCTTATTTTGCTGAGGCACAAGAGTCCTCCTAGTAAGGCTCCCTTCATGGCTGTGGTTTGACAAACCCTTGTGTAACATAAGCCGTCTGGGGGAAAGGCCATGCTTATATAGGCTTTTGGGGTGTCATGAATGTTTCGAACTAACAGTGCATTAAGTACTGACAAATATCTTTGCCATTACTGTGCCTGATTGGCTGTTTGGGTGTTATTGTGCTCTGCTCACCTTGCTGAGCTGAGAAACATGTGGACATCCCCTGTCTTTTGGGGAAGTGCGTACTTAGCCGTTTTTGGCTGTCGAGGTTGCTTGCAACCTTAGTAGTGTGCCGAATATATGGTTAGGCTTTTTGGCCTGACCGTTTTCGGTGAAAGAACTGCAGAGATGACCTTTGAGCGAAACAAAGCAGTAAATGAAGTTGCAATTATTACAAGGGATGCCTCATTAAAAAACCTCAGTGAGGAAAAAGAGTGCAGAGCCCGAAATGTCTTTAGGTACTAAAACCGAAAGCAGTAAAAGATAAAGCGACGATTACAACTCCTTTTTGGAGCACGGTGTTACGGGTAGAAACAACGTAGGTTGTCTGCGTTCCAGGTGTGAGTAGATTCGGTGCCGTCTTCGATCACCAGGGTGAAAACGCCAGTCTTGATCATTCTTGCGATGATGTACAGACCGTACCACTATGGCTGCAGCTTGCCTTGCTTGTCTGGCTGCCTGATGAGAACCATGTCGCCCGGAGCAAAGTTCTTCCTGAGGACCTTCTTGTCTCTCCAGCTTTTGGTTTCGTCATGGTACACATCGAGATTCTGGGCGGCTTGACTCTTCCGGTTGTCGGAGACTTCGACTTCCACCATTCTTTGGATCGAGTTGGTGGGAGAGATTTAGGTTCAGAATGACCCGAGCTTCACCTCCTCTGGGGTTATAGCCTCCTCCCCGAATAACAGCCTGAACGGGGTGAACCCGGTTGCCCTGGACCTTGAAATGTTGTGGCCCCAGACAGCTGTCACTAACTCCTGAGCCCATCGTCCCTTCTTTGCATTTTCGAGGGCCTTGGAGATGGTCCCGAAGATGTCGCCATTCACCCTTTCGACTGCTCCATTGGATGCGAGGTGATTGACCGACGCAAAGGACAACTTGATCCCTAGTTCTTCACAGAATGTTCTGAATTGTGTTGAATCAAACTGCTTGCCGTTGTCAACGGGGATATAGGCTGGTACGCCGAAGTGGCATATTATCCTTTGCCATACGAAGTTGATTAGAGTACCCGAAGTTATCCTGGCCAGCGGCTTGGCTTCAACCCACTTGGTGAAATATTCCAATGCCACTGCTGCGTATTTCAAATTGCCGGGTGCAGGCGGAAGCACGCCCACTATGTCGACCCCCCACCGCTGCAGAGGCCAAGTGGGGTACACTGGTGACATTGGATTTGCCAGGGCCTTTTGGTTCTTTGCAAACATTTGGCAGCCCCTGCATGACCTTGTTATCTTCTTGGCATCTTCGGCAGCGGTTGGCCAGTAGAAACCTTGCCTCATGGCTCTATGAGCGATTCCATGCGGCCCCCTGTGAGCCCCGCACGATCCCGAATGTATTTTGGTTAGCAGCTAAATGCCCTCATTTCTGCTGATGCACTTGAGTAAAGGTGCTACCACGCCCTCTTTGTATAGGTTTTCACCCACGATAGAGAATTGCTTCGTTCTAGATGCCATACGGTGCTCATCTTTTTTGGATGAGGGTTCGTAGGTCCCTTGTAGGTAAGCCCAGATCTGGGACCTCCAGTCGTCGCTTGTGATGGCATGAATCATAGTTGGGTTCTCCTCCTCTTCCTTGACAGCTTTGGCGGTGAGGACTTGGTAAAACATATCCGGTGGCAACGGTGAAACCTGGGCGGCTGCCTTGGCTAGCTCGTCGGCCTCTGTGTTTTCAGACCTGGGGATGTACTTGAGAGTGAAACCAACGAAGAATTTTTCCAGTCTCCTTACCGCCGATAGGTATTTCGCCAGTTCTGGTTCCTTGGCGACATAGTCTTTCTGAATGTGGCCCACGACTACCTGCGAATCGGACCGGATCACGCATCGACGGACGCCCAATGCCCTTAATTTCCTTAAGGCCAGAAGCACTGCCTCATATTCTGCCGTATTGTTGGTGGACAGGAACTGTAGCCTTGCAGCATAGCGGATTTTTGGACCAGTGGGCGGTGTGAGAATTGCTGAAACACCAGCTCCGGCACTGCACCAGGAACCATCACAATGAACTATCCACTCTGGTTTGGAGAACTGCATGGTAGGATTATCCCCGCTCGGGGTCCAATCTGCGATGAAGTCAGCGAGAACCTGTGACATGACTGCCGCTCTGTGCCCGAAGTGAATTGCGTACTGGTTCAATTCGGCCGCCCATTTGCCGATTCGGCCCACGGCTTCGGCGTTTCAGAACAGGGCTTCCAGCGGCTGTGCTGATAAGACCCGGATGTCATGGGCCTGAAAGTAGTGTTTCAGTTTCCTTGAGGCCATGACCACGGTATAGGCGATCTTTTCCAATTCGGAATAGTGGAGCTTCGCCCCGGATAAAGCCTCTGAGACGAAGTAGGCTGGGAATTGCTGCAACTTCCCCTCATGTTCCTCTTCTTCGATGAGGACTGCACTGACGGTGGCCGGGGACGCAGCCAGGTATAAGATGAGCGTTGCATTCGGGGTGGGCTTCGAAAGAGTGGTGAGTCTGGTCAGGTATTTCTTCAGATCTTCAAATGCTTGTTGTTGCTCGATGCCCCAGTCGAAGGTATCGGTGTCGCGCAGCACCCAGAAGAACGGTAGCCCTCTTTCGGCTGACCTGGAAATAAAATGGCTTATTGCAGCGATTCGCCCGGTGAGCCTTTGCACTTCTTTTTTGTTTGACGGGGGCTTCATGTTCACGATAGCTGCGATCTTTTTGGGGTTTGCCTCGATTCCTCTCACGGAAACCAGGCATCCTAAGAGCTTTCCCCGACGTATGCCGAATATGCACTTCTCCGGGTTAAGCTTCAGGCCGCTGGTGCGAAGGTTAGCGAACGTCTCTTTCAGGTCCTCGATATGCTGCTGCTTTTTGTCACTCTTTACCACCAAGTCGTTCACATACGCGACCAGGTTGTTCTTCTTCTGTTCCCGAAAAACTTCATCTGTCATTCACGAGAAAGTGGGTCCGGCATTCCTGAGACTTTTCGGCATCCGTCGGTAGCAAAATGTTCCGGCGGGGGTGATGAAACTCGTCTTTTCTTCGTCTTCTGGGTTTAACCATATCTGGTGATATCCCGAAAAATAGTCCAGGAGACTCATCATTTCGCAACCCACCGCAATGTCCACCAGCTTGTCTATACGTGGCAACGGGTACGGGTCTTTCGGGCAGTGCTTGTTGAGGTCGGTGAAATCTACGCACATGCGCCATTTCCCGCTTTTCTTCTTGACCAGCACCACGTTGGCTAACCAATCCGGGTACTGTACCTTCCGGATGACCACGGCATCCAATAACCTCTGCACTTCGGCTTTGGCTGCAGCTGCTCTCTCATCGGACATTTTTCTGAGCTTCTGCTTTCTTGGCCTCGCTTGTTTGTCGACATTTAGGCTGTGCTGCGCCAGTCCCCAGTTCACACCCTGCAAGTCCCTTGCCGACCATGCGAACACATCGCAATTCTCAAGCAGAAATTTGAGCAAGTCAGTTGTCTCTTCGGTGTTTAGACCTGATCCGATGTGCACGCATTCGTCGGGCCTGCCAGCACTGAGGGGCAGCCGAATCGTATCTTCCCATGGCGCCGCCCTCGGCTCTTTTCTCTGATCAGGTGGAGGCTCCTGATTCTCTTCAGCTGCTGACTCTTTGACTTCGTGGACCATGCTGTAGCCTAGGATTGGTTTGCCGTCTATGTTTCTTGCAGCGGCCTGGTCCCCGTGCACTGCGATGATACCACCCGGCGAAGGCATCTTCATACACAAGTAACCATGATTGATTACAATGTCGAACTTGTTGATAATCCCCTGACCGAATATAGCTGTGTATGGGTATGGTATGTCCACAATGTCGAAAGTGATCTCCTCCGCTCTGACTTTCTGGTTTTCACTGAAAGCGACAGTGAGTGTTTTCTTGTCGATGGCGTCTATTCTCTGGCCGCCAAAACCGAACAAGGCATTCCCGACTGGCTCCAGGTCTTTCTTGCTGAGCTTCATACCGTCGAAAGCTTTGATGAATAGTATATCGGCCGAACTGCCGTTGTCAATGAGGATATTGTGAAGCGTGTAGCCGGCGACAAGGGCTGTGGCGACGAATGTGTCACAATGCGGATAGTCGCAGACCTGAATGTCTTGTTCGTCGAAGGATATGGGCTCCTTTTTCCATGCTGGTCTAGCTATCGGGGGCTTGACTGAAACAGAATGCACCCTTCTGATAAAATCTCTCCTAGCCTTCTTGTTTTCATGATCCAAGTTGGTACCTCCGGTGATTGCGTAGATGTGACCATTTGACGGCAAGATGTTGACTGGCGTCGCCGCGTTCACCAATTGCAACTCTCTTGAGTTTTTCGGATTCGGCTGCTGATGCTGGGGATGATTCTCCGTCGGGGCCGAGGAGGGTGCTGCTGCTGGGGCCGCCTGCGGCCGGTTTTGTTGCACTTGCTGAAACTGCATGTAATTCGGGTGGTACCAGGTGTACGGGGATTGATAATTCTGATATGCCCCCTGAGCGGATTGCGCATGGCTGAACTGCGGCTGGTGATACGCCTGAACCGGAGCCGGAGCGTTGTGATACACATGCTTCAGCGCACCCGCCGGATTGGAAGATTCGTCTCTCTCCCGCTGCTGCTTGGCTAGCTGGGTGTACTTGCAGTCTCTGGTGAAGTGACCCTTGTCTTCTTCGCAAACGGCGCAGTAATGGGTTCTCGTTTCCTTTCCGCGCCCTTTTCCGCAACCTCCATTGCCGCCTCCTCAACCTCCGCGGCCCTGACCCCCGGAGCCTCTGCCTTGCTGAGGTCCGTGCTGCGCTAGCTCGCTGCTTTGCGGGACCGTGTCCTGCTGCACATTGTGGACCGGGCTGCTCTGCTGGTTAGATTTGGGCTGGGACGGCGGAGGGTTCTTCGGCATGGCTTGCTTGATGCTGTAGCGGGCGGCCTTTCTTTTGTGCAAGTCGTCTTCAGACCTCGCAAACTTTCTCATCTGCTCGAAAAGCTGCTTAATGGTTGTCGAAGGGTCTCCAGACATGGCTTCGGCGCATGGGCCGATTTTCAAACCCTTGATGGCAGCCGCGATCACGATGTCGTCCGAGACATTCGGCAACTGAGCCTTCAGCTGGATGATTCTTTCAAGGTACTTGGACAGTAGCTCATCGTCGGGCTGGAACAAAGTCATGAGATCCGCGGTCGTCTGCTTGTCAGTCTGGAACCCCTGGAAGGTGGTCAACAACTCGGCCTTCGCTTGCTGCCATGAAGTGATGGATAGTGGCTTCAAGGACATGTACCAATCATGCGCGACATCGTCTACCGCCATGATGAGGGATTTCGCCAAGATGGCATCGTTTCCTCCTGCTGAGTGCACCGATGCTTCATAGCTCGAGATGAATTTCCTCGGGTTAGATCTGCCGTTGTATTGAGGTATCTTTGGCTTGTAACCCGAAGGCCACGGGTGGCATTGGATCGCTATCGACAGAGGTGACGTCATGTCTATAGCTTCACGGTGCCATGACCGCACTTCTCTCCGATGAAGATTACGTCCTTTGTGTTTTTCAGATTGATTGAGCTGCTCTCCCTCAAGCTCTAGATTTCCTGTAATAACCTTGCTTCTTCTTCTGCGGCTTGGTCGATGTCCGCCTGGGTGGATGACACGTGATTCTTTGCGGCGACTGTTGGTATTTGTTAAGTGCAACTAAAATAAGAAGGATTCCGCAAGCGCACAGAACATACCATTGTAGCATTTTACCGGGAGTATCCAGGTATCGTTATTTATATTTTACCACAGGGAAGCAAGGGTTAAAGAATCTGATAATTCACCATCATGTATCTACTAACTTAGTAAACCAACTAGGCTAAAGCAGGGGTAAATGATATATGATAGGATATAAGAATAAAAGCACACCTGAGAATTCTATATATATATAAGTAGCTAGCTAGAGTGAGAGAACAACGGGAGAGATCAAGGTTCTAAATACTTCTCTAATACTCTGGTTCTATAATAACATGGAATGGTTAGATATAGCGACCACACATTAGCACTTTGGAGCAAAGCAGTCCTTTCCAACTCTCGAAGAAGACTCGGTAAAGAGTAGTTGGGAGAAGGCTGCCGAAAGCTCTACGAAACACCAACCCGAACGTGGTGGAATACGAAGGCCCGACGTAGCCACCTCTGGGGCTACCACAACTATCCGTGGGATTGGGCGCAACCTCGGTAACCTATAGTCTAGACACCATGCCTATACTATCGATTACTACTCTAGCTATGCGCAATAACTAGAGCACTCAATACGAGCAAAGATCCCATGCTAAGATGCAACAACTATACTAAGCAAACATATGAAAGGCATAAAGTAGATAGAGAAGAATAAATATATTAAAGCATAAGTCTTGTAAAGAATAGATACAAAGGCATACCAAATCTATGAAGACTTCTCCAGAACCGGAGCGCAGCTCCGCTCTCCCTAACTCTCATCTAGATCTAATCTACTACATTGGAATGTCTAGCTCTAATTCTCTAGAGAAGAGAAGTCATCCATTCAAGGGACGCCTCTACAACTCTGATCCCACTGGGAGATAATGAATTAGGGTTTAAGGGGATGCCTCCTCCAGGGGCCAGGGGCCCTGTTTATATAGCCCCCTAGGATGCACCGCAGCCCTCGGATCAAACCGACCTAAACGGACGATTATTATTCATCCTCAAAGGCGGTGGAACAGGATCCGCGAGGCCGACGTTGGTTGGCCGAGGTGCCCAGGCCGGCCGCCCAAGGGGGAGTCGGCCGACTCTCCACCGAGCCCGTTCGGGCTCCCGTTTGGTCCAGAGCCTTCTTGAACCTTCCAGACATGAATTTTCACCGGTTCCCGATTATCTCTATGTAAACCCGACATGTGGGCCTTCCTTGGGTATTTTCACCGACACCCCGAAAATGTACATTCACCAAAACTCGTGGAATTCTGTCGATAACCCCTATATCTAGTTGGTGAACATATTTTAGTCCTTTCTCATGTTTAGTTGACGGTAAAAATTGACACTTAACGACCGTCAACAACTCCCCCAAGCTTACCTTTTGCTCGTCCCCGAGCAAAGATAAACTCGCATGGATCGAGCTACTACTCGCTTTCACGCCTCAAAAGCACACATGCGTTCAAACAAGAACTCTCCTCGAATTAGAGTGAACTATTCGACTCAAAACTTACTCATATTACCTTTCACCATGGGGCTTGTAACCGTCACTTGGGTCTTGAGCGGTTGAAAGACGAACGGTCAAGTCAAGCGCTATGTTTCTCGCTCTATGATCAACTATTATTCTGGAGTTTTTGCAAGATTTTCAAATAAAACTCGAGTTCCTTGTATGAACCTTTCGATCTCTCATTTGTGGTATTTCTCGGATCCTCTCCAAGGCATGAGTAGTGTATGCCTTCTCTCTCTCTCGTCGAATATGTGGTATTTATGGAATTAAGGCATAGTGGAAAGTGCCTTCTCTCTCTCACCCTACTTTCTAATAGGCTTATGTGGAGCTTATAGGTGGGGAGACACTCAAAACTCACTTGCATATATTGCACAGTTAGACCATGGATCCAGTAGGAACTAAAATAATAATAAAGTCATATGTGCATGTGAATGAGGAAATGGAATGGATGATAAGATGATGATAGGATGATGATAAGGAAATGATTATGAGGGGTGATCACTTGGTGAACATCTACTTCTACACTTGCTCCTTTGGGGATAACATGACTCCCTTTATTCGGAAACCTCAAAACTTTGAAAGGAAGGACTTGGCTGCTCTCTCTTTTCTCTCTCTCTCTTTTTTTCTCTTTTTTCTCTTTTTTTTTTACATAGCAACCAATCCTCTGAAAACAAAACTTTAGCAACGGGGGGTGTATAACTTGAAATGATAATGACTGGAGCTTTTATGTAGACAATTGGAACGGCGATGATTATTTCTAGATGTTCACTCCCAGGATAGGAGTAGAACCTTTTCTGGATGAAGTGAAATGAATGGCGTATGTATATGTGGATGGATGGATGGATGGATGGATACGTACTCCCGTGGGTAGGAGCAGATATGTGCATATCTCCGGGTAGAGACAAGACAATAAATGGGGAAATGCGTACTCCCGGTGGTAGGAGCAGATAGGTGCGTATCTCCGGGTAGAGATAGCACAATATGTGGTGGATGTAGATCTATATGTGGGTGGTACTTCTAGGGACGTAAGTAGCACGGGAATAAATGTAGTAGTTATAAGATGGGTGCATGCTTCTGAGGACAGAAGTAGCATAGATCAATGGATGGAGAGCACATAGTGTTGACTTTAACTGCATGACTGATTCCTTATGGATCCACAGCATAACCACACTCAATGCCTACAAAGACTACACTCAAGCCTAAAGTATGACCTATATAAACAGATGAGTTTTCCTAATCTAGTAAGCATGAATATATGGCTGAGGTAGGAATTTGAACTCTCATCATAAAGGAACTCATCATGCAGGAATTTAATATTTTCACGTATAAATTCTCCGAACTCTAGTATCTCTAGGAACAAGATGGACAAGAAATCAAAACCTTCCCATATCATACCCGTCAACCACCTAGACTTAGATCAAGTGTTTGCTACCCACAAGTTTCAGTGTTCGAGCAAATCTCAAATCTAAACAAATTGTGTCCAAAACTCGGGAGAGTGCAAGGTTGAAAACTAGGTACTTGAAAGGAATTACGGCAGAGCAACTATTCATCATCTCCATGTAGAGTTTATTCTAGGGATCACTTTTAAGATAGACTACAAGAACTCTCCAAAAGTAGAAAAGAAATCTTTCTGGGTTTCTATAGTTATGCATCTTTTTTTAGTTGTTTTAACAAAGCAAACTCTAACAAAGCATAGATAGATAAGTTGGAAACACTTAGCTTGGTACACGGGGGATGCCCTCCCCCAAGTTGGATGTTGACATAGTTTGCTGTTGTTGCTGACAGGCGATGAAGACGTTCTAGTCCTCCAGAGTGTCATAGATAGTTGCCGTTGGAGACAAGATTTGAATGTTGCGGACAAAGACTTCGACAGAGACTGGACATCCTTCTGTCGTTAGCTCTTCTCGATCCTTTATGTTCTCAGAAGCTCAAATAGACAACAAAGCTTGTGGAACTGATTAAGCATTAGTGATAAAAACCTCTAAGCCTTGGCTGTCTAGAACTGCCTTTAACTCAAATGTCTTCTAACGTAATCACAAGAGGTATTTTTATCTTTTTATAATAAAGGATGCAAACAGAGAAAATAGATATGCTGAAAAATTATTTTTATGCCACCACAATGAATGATTATTCACATGGGGCTTAGTAGTTTTTTTTTTTTTTGGATGCAAAATGCGAAATCTTTATTTTGTTTTTCTAGAGCAGAGAGATAGTAAAGCGAAGATGCAATTAAGATGCATGTAGGAAAAAATAAATATGCTTAAAGGAAAATGCAATGCTTTGTGAAAGGAAATGCCGATAAATACCAAGTTACCTCCTTGGCGAGGGTTCGTTGATTTAAGTCCTCCGAACAGACTTCTTGTCATGTTCACTCCTTCGGTGCATCATTTGATCCCAAAGGTAGAGACCTTGAGAACTGCACCTCTTGAGATGGTAACTCTAGGAAAGGAGTCACCCATGTTCTTTCTTGCCGAGCAGTCTTTATCACTGGAGTACCTTGTGATGAAGAGTAGATGCTTCTAGTGGTCCTTTACTTCTTCTTGGAGTTTGCCTTGCTTGATTGACCTCTCTCCTTGAGCATCTTGTCTTCTAAGATTTCACTCCTTCTTTTTTTTATGCCTAGACCTTGTGCTCCACTCATTGTTTCTTCTCAATGTGCCAGAGCGACGGGGGCTTGAAAAGAGGAAGAGCATTGTTGGATCATTGTTTGAAGAGTCATCGGCCTTCCTCCCCCAAGCTTGACCTTATTGTCGCTCGCCATGTGAAATCAAATATGAGTGTTGAGTCATCCCTCAGAGTGTGTTGTACTCCTATGTCCTCGTACACCGTTTGTCCTCTCGTTTGTAAGCCTTCATGTATCCGAGAGGGACTTCGATTATAGGTCTCGTTGAGTAGAGATATCTCCTTTGCATTCTCGCTTTTGTTTGGACTATCCAATCCAGGATGAGCGTATTTACAGCTTGCATGATCTTCTCTCGTCAACCATTCTTGATTTTCATTGAGTCTTGGTTGACGCATTGATGTTCATTGGAGATGTAGACTCGACTTCTTCCTTGATGGTCTTTGTCTTCTAGCGGCATGGCGAAGAGTTGTACGCTATCCATCTTGATGATCAAGGAAGGAGCTTCTTTAGAATTTGTATGCATGCTTCATCTCCAATGGCTTAGGGACATTATCTTGTAACCATGGTCATGGTCCTTCAAGGCTTGGTCGATGGTCAACCCTTGATTGGTGATTGGTTGACACAAGGATGCATGCTTATCATGCCATCCTTGTCCTTGCCGCCAATGTGCAAGATGGTGTCTTCACTCTTCAGAACTATGAGAGCAGGTCTTTAATTGGCTAAAATGAGATGTGTTGCACCCTCGCTCCTCATTGGCATCCTAGCTCGAGTTTTGGGCTCAATGCTATGATGTCTTCAAAGTTGCTCATCGCTTGTCGCCTTGATCCACTTCTTTGAGTGAGTTCAAGATGTTGATCCTTCTTGTGGCACTCTTGTCTTCTCCTTTCTTCTATCACTCGAAGTGGCAATTTCACAGTGTGATGCCAATCCACGAACAGTACATCATAAATTCTTTCCTACAAAATGTTAGTGGACGCATACCCGAAGGATTGCAACAATTTCAAACTATGGGCTATTATCCACCTTCTATTTGAAAGTTCATCTATGCTAACAAGGAGATGGATTTCGAGTTACTTTAGCATAGACTTTATTTATCATGTTTTCTAACAGCTCTTTTTATGGCAAATTAACATGGTTCAAGGCAAAGGTAAGTTGCAACAAAAAACAATGTGAATGATATTTGTTACTTACAATTCTTCCTTGGACGATGAATGAGTTGTGTCTTTTGTGCGAAGTTGTTGGAGTTCATCGTACGCCTTGCTTCATCTCTCGAAGTGTGTTCATCTCTTGACTTACCCAAATTGGATTTGAGAGTTTTCTCGTAGGGGTTAGTCCAACAAAATAACCAATATCTACTAAAACATAATTTTAGCTCAATAACCAAACTAGACTCCATGTCTAATTTAATTAAGGAAGGCTATTTAACCTAAGCACCACGCTTAATTTAAAAGCCAATGGAAGTATTTCGAGTACTTCCAAACCAAAGCATGCTTTAGCAAACAAAGGTAGCATGAAAGCATTATAGAGAGTTACTAAAACAGAGATGACAGAGCATGATCATGGTGAGGATTTTTTTTTCTTTTAGATGCAAATGGCATGGGTGAATGCAAGAAACAAAACATGCAATGGATTGAGCAAATATCAAAGAATAGAGTGGATGCATGAATTCTTAAAAGTAAACATGTAGTGAGATGCAAGAAGTTAAAAAGATAACTACTCATCAATTTTAAAGTCCATGAGCAAGACTATCTCACCTTTCTTGATCATACTTACCATGACTCACATGATGAAATTTGTGAGTGGTGCAGATCTATGTTCGTCACTTGTGATGTGATTTGAAATTCTTGTGACGATGACCTTTTCTACATTCTCGTGAGGTGGCGGGGTTCCAATGTTGATGAATGTTGAATGTTGGGGGACCCCGGGCTCTTCATTGTCTTGTGGAAACTTGTCGGGAGGTCGAAACGACATCTTTTGTCCTGTCTATTCCACAACTCAACAGAACAAGGGGTATCCTACTAAAGCTAGTGGTACACTAAATTAGCAAACATCAAGATCATTATCAAAAACTTAACACCGATTGCTTCCCCGGCAACGGCGCCAAAAATTGCTTGTTGGTATTTGTTAAGTGCAACTAAAATAAGAAGGATTCCGCAAGCGCACAGAACATACCATTGTAGCATTTTACCGGGAGTATCCAGGTATCGTTATTTATATTTTACCACAGGGAAGCAAGGGTTAAAGAATCTGATAATTCACCATCATGTATCTACTAACTTAGTAAACCAACTAGGCTAAAGCAGGGGTAAATGATATATGATAGGATATAAGAATAAAAGCACACCTGAGAATTCTATATATATATAAGTAGCTAGCTAGAGTGAGAGAACAACGGGAGAGATCAAGGTTCTAAATACTTCTCTAATACTCTGGTTCTATAATAACATGGAATGGTTAGATATAGCGACCACACATTAGCACTTTGGAGCAGCAGGTCCTTTCCAACTCTCGAAGAAGACTGGGTAAAGAGTAGTTGGGAGAAGGTCGCCGAAAGCTCTACGAAACACCAACCCGAACGTGGTGGAATACGAAGGCCCGACAGAGCCGTCACCTCGGGGCTACCACAACTATCCGTGGGATTGGGCGCAACCTCGTGTAACCTATAGTCTAGACACCATGCCTATACTATCGATTACTACTCTAGCTATGCGCAATAACTAGAGCACTCAATACGAGCAAAGATCCCATGCTAAGATGCAACAACTATACTAAGCAAACATATGAAAGGCATAAAGTAGATAGAGAAGAATAAATATATTAAAGCATAAGTCTTGTAAAGAATAGATACAAAGGCATACCAAATCTATGAAGACTTCTCCAGAACCGGAGCGCAGCTCCGCTCTCCCTAACTCTCATCTAGATCTAATCTACTACATTGGAATGTCTAGCTCTAATTCTCTAGAGAAGAGAAGTCATCCATTCAAGGGACGCCTCTACAACTCTGATCCCACTGGGAGATAATGAATTAGGGTTTAAGGGGATGCCTCCTCCAGGGGCCAGGGGCCCTGTTTATATAGCCCCCTAGGATGAACCGCAGCCCTCGGATCAAACCGACCTAAACGGATGATTATTATTCATCCTCAAAGGCGGTGGGTGGAACAGGATCCACGAGGCCGACGCCGGTTGGCCGAGGTGCCCGGGCGGCCGCCCAAGGGGGGAGTCGGCCGACTCTCCACCGAGCCCGTTCGGGCTCCCGTTTGGTCCAGAGCCTTCTTGAACCTTCCGTTACATGAAATTTTCACCGGTTCCCGATTATCTCTATGTAAACCCGACATGTGGGCCTTCCTTGGGTATTTTCGGTGACACCCCGCAGAAAACACATTCACCAAAACTCATGGAATTCTGTCAGTATAACCCCTATATCTAGTTGGTGAACATATTTTAGTCCTTTCTCATGTTTAGTTGACGGTAAAAATTGACACTTAACGACCGTCAACAGCGACCATATTCACCAGCTGATCCCTCTGCATTGTGAGCTCTGCTACCCTGCAAGAGCGCTCCTCCAGGAGCTTGAGGAGCTTCACGTTCTCTGCATCTTCCGTGGTTGGCGCCTCCTCCTCATCTTTGACCTCAACTTCTTCGTCGTGAAGGACGTCGCCTCCCTCGTGGTCCGGAGGGTCGGCTGGCTGCAGGACGGGCGCCTCGCTCCCCGTGGCTTCACCATTCACCGCAGCCGCCGAACCACCCACCGGTGGTTGAGTCAAATGCCCGCCATCAGCTGCGATCGCCGATGCTGAAGCCTCCTTCGTGACTCCCACCTTAGCTTTTCCCTTCGGAGCCATGGTCGTTGCGAGCAACAACCACGGTGGGCGCCAATGTTGTTCTACGCCGAAGGCATAGAACCCCGAGAGGGAGAATACCAAATTTCACACAATAGTAGGTAGAACGACCTGTGTTTTTACTCAATACTCAATCTGTCTTTACAAGGTCGCCCTCAGGGCGTATTTATAGGAGCCCGTAGGCTTTTACATGATGATAATGCCCTTGGGTTTCGCCTCGTAGCGCTCAAAGCCCAGTTAGGCCAAGGGCCAAACTGTCACACCTCCAGCACCAAGTCTTGTCTCCCGAGTGGCCGACCAGGTTAGCCCCACTCATCACTGATAGCATCGCACGCCCTATTCTGGGATGCCGACCCGTAGCTAGTGCTTCAGCTGCAAAAGGACAAAACACGCAAACGCACACAGATTAAACAAGAGAGGCACGACACATTCGGTGGCCCAGCCGAATGCCGCAGCTGGGCGGGATACTACTACGGGGTCCACCCGATCAGGACCCTGTGCTCCTCCAAGCCTGCCGAAATCAGGCTTGAAGCGTGCGCCGTGACGTGTGATTCGGTGTCCTTGCCGAATCAGGGATCACGGCCGTCAGTCCGGACAAGGTGCCTAGGATTTGGTTGTGCCCCAACAGTGATTGAACAAAGATGGCGGGTAACTATCCACGATGTGACATGCCCTCGCTTTACAGGAGACCACGCGCTCCCGTTGTAGGTGAGGGGTCGTCGGCAGGGGCAGCGGCCACAGGAGGTGAGGGGTCGTCGACAGGGGCAGCGGCCACAGGAGGTGACGGGAGGAGGAGCAGGGGTAGCGGCAGCAGGAGGCAGCGGTCTCCTCCCACGCGATGTGAGGAGGTGCTGGAGGAGCAAGTGATGGCCATGGCCATGGACTCGTCCTCGTCTTCGTCGGAGGACGAGTGGGTTCGTTAGATGGACGAGGGAGGCAGGGCGCATGAGGATGACAGTTCCGCTACCTTGTAGAGTGTCTACCAGCGAGATTCAGTGAGTCTCCCTTCGGTTCTGCTTCCTTACCAACGCCTAGTGATTTGGCCTATGGCGAAAAAGTAATTAACTATAGATGTTATCACAACTATTTCATATAATACGTTGAAAATCAAAAGATAAACTAATAATTTTTCTTAATCACTTGTGCAGGAACTGGCCCGTTGTGTCGGGTACCACCGCACGCTCCCCGCTGGCATCCTGGGGCTTCTATCCAGGAAATGGTACCCCAGCACTGTGGAGGTGTCGCCGGAGAAGCAGGAGCCGGCCTACACGTGGGACAGGTACACAATCGCCCTGGATCCAGAGCACGACAACAAGCAGGGGCGGGTGAAGGTGGAGTTTTGGGTAAGTCTCTCTCGCATACATTGCTCAATACATCGCATTCATTGGGTAAGTCTTTTTGTGAAATAATAAATGGACACATCATGTTTGTATGTAGAAATATTTTAGATGCAAAGATGGACGTGAGGCCATGGCGGATAGGGCGGCTTCCACAGCCTGTAGAAAACACATCACCAACATGCATCACAAGGCGTGCATCTAGGCCCACATTGACTACTACACGTCGGCACTTGGAGAGTCCCTCTCCAAGACATACGCAAGACGGGTGACGCTGACCCAGGACCAGTACCTTGAGGTAGACGAATAACATTAATATTGATTCGTTTTGAGATTAAGTAGGTTCAATTTGATTTTCTTATATGTCAAATACTCGATGATGTGTAGGTGATTCCCTGGTGGAGCCGAGCATATCCCGAGTGCTGGACCATGATCGTGGATAGGTGGTTATTAGCGGAGTATGCCCAAAAGCACAACGATGCTCGGGGTCACCGTATGACGAGGCAAGGTGTAACTCACCATCATGGCAGCCGCAGTCTCCCTGCATACAAACAAGCATACGTACATGCTATTCTAACGCTCAATTCTGCCTGATTTC
Organism: Themeda triandra; assembly: GCA_018135685.1. Lineage (NCBI taxonomy): Eukaryota > Viridiplantae > Streptophyta > Magnoliopsida > Poales > Poaceae > Themeda > Themeda triandra. The sequence continues at coordinate 840,616 of JAENPR010000005.1, read as the reverse complement.
TAACCATCTTGCCGTCTTTCTCATAGGAGGTGGCAAACCCGGGCCAGGAGGTCTCGGAGTTCTCGGCATGGGCTATGTCCCACATGGGCAGGGCGACGTCCGACGTCTCCTTCAACCCATAAGCCCCGCCCGAGGCGTACAGCGACCCGAGCATCCACGGCCATGTCAGAGACTACACGTCGGCGGTAAGGGAGATCCATGGGCCAGATTACAATGTGAGCACTCAGCCCATTGATGCAGAGGTGGTCATGAGGCTGGGAGGAGGCAAGAAGCACGAGCGGTTGTGGATTGCAGACGGCGCCATCGACTCGACCTTTGTTCCCTCTCTCTCTGATTTCCGAGCACGGAGCATGAGCGGGAGCCAGCCCATACGCCCACGGCCTAGCCCAGCACAGCACCCAGTCAACGCGCTCGAGGTAATTCCTATTTTACTTGTCGTACATTCATCTTTACACATCTGAATTAGCTTTGAATTACTAAAACATTAGAGTGAAATATTGCAGGCCCGGCTAGAACAACAAAATAGGCAACATCAAGAGCGGACCGCGATTATGACCGCGCAGCTGCAGGCCCAGGAGAAGAGGATGGCAGAAATGATGCTGATCATGAAAAGTCTTGGGCAAGTAGTTGGTGTAACTGTGCCCCATTTGTCAGCTCCTCCACTTCTGGCTCCTACTACTACTCCTGTGAGTATGAAAGTTGACTGCTTTCGCTTGTGCTTTGCTTGTATGACCTCTACCTTCCTAGATTAGCTATAGGAAAGTTGATATGATTGTCTCTAAGTTGCAAAACTATATTTCTAGATTACTAGATGTAATCTCACACATGCAAGTAATTTCTAGATTAGCTATCTAAGTAATTCTGTCTAACACATGCAATCTCTTCTTTGTGCAGCCTCCATCGGCGGGTTCGAATAATCCTGCTCAAGGGCACGGAGGTGACGGCGCTTTTCATTCACCAGGCACTCAGTTTTCACCGTTCTAATGATGGTTGTGAGTCGCACTTGTATTTGCTTTTCTAGTTCACCTGGTGATGCATTTGGATTTGTGAGATGCTTGTCGTGATGCACTTGTGATATTTGGACAACTATGATGGACTTCTTTGGATGATGTGATATAGTTGAGAACTTATTGTGATGGATGTGATATATTGTGATGGATGTGTGATATATGTGATATATATTGTGATGGATGTGTGGTATGTGTTTCGATGGATGTGAAATATATGTAATATTTGTGTTTGTAAAGATGGAATGCAAAATAAAATTTTAGTCTCTTTGCTGAGTGCAACACTCGGCAAAGGACTGGCAAAGCTAGGAAAATGGCACTCGGCAAAGCTGGGAATTTTCCCAACTTTGCCGAGTGCCTTGACCATGGCACTGGGCAAAGATTTTTTAAAAAAAATAAAAATTTCTTTGCCGAGTGCCTTGACCATAGCACTCGGCAAAGATTTAAAAAAAATTATTTATTTCTTTGCCGAGTGCCTTGACCATAGCACTCGGCAAAGATTTTTTTAAAAAAATAATTTCTTTACCGAGTGCCTTGACCATAGCACTAGGCAAAGATTTTTTTAAAAAATAACTTCTTTGCCGAGCGCCTGCCACGGCGGCACTCAGCGATGATTGTTCTTCAAAAAAAAAAACTTTGCCAAGTGCTGGCCAGGCTGGCACTCGGCAAAGACACCGTCACCGGCGCCGGTGCCGTGACGGCTACTTTTTCTTTGCCGAGTGCACCTCTGTTTTGCCGAGTGCCCGATAAAAGGCACTCGGCAAAGGGAAAAATTCCGAGGGCCCTTTGCCAAAGTGCGGCACTCGGCAAAGAACCAGGATCTCGTAGTGGCGAGACCCTAGGGGCGGCGGCGGCGGCAGCGAGACGCTGGCGACGGCGCCGTACCAAGAACAGGGGCATCATGGACCTTGTGAACAACCCTTCACCGGCTGCCACATCCTGCATATCAGCATCACAGCAACATGGGTTCCCCATAATCCCAGGTGACGTCCGAGGATACTGAAAGCCTCAACTACTCAGGGCCCTTCTACAGATCCACGCTGTGGTCTAAGTTCAATCACTCTGTCACAGAAGTTCACTACTGTTCTTGACAAAATAGGGTCTTGCAATTTGTAGGAAATAGTGGCCGGGCAGTGTATCGAAGACTTGCAACCAGTTTACATGCCAAACAACATTAGTTCTTGATGAAGAGCTGTTTGGGTACAGGTATATCTGTACAAGTTGGCCCATGAAATAAATTTATTATTTATACATGCTAAAAAGATCAATGCTCTTATATATAGTGAAAATGAATCCTGCTTATGTTTTCTAGACTTTAGTGCTCTAACCTCCGATTGTGAGTTGTTGAAAATGTTAGAGCATTTGTCATTTTTGTGTATTAGTACTCTTTATTTTTACTCGAGTTCAATTGTTGTTGACGACCTAAACCAACAGTGTAGTGTGTAATTTTATCGTGGCCAGAATTAGATCCTGATTTAGTTAATTTTCTTTTATTTTAGGATTATCATGGAGTTGTAAGGATCTGATGGAAATTTGATTTCCCACACAAGACCTGTCCAGACAGTGTATATATATTGGTAAGTTTTCACACTCCCTATAAACTGTTTGAAATTGTTCACAGGAACAGATCGTAGAGTGGATGTTTAGTGATTATTTATTTTTGCGAACCATGTGTGCAGCAATTGTTGTGGTCTTGCACAAAGGATATTGCAGCAGGTTTTGATGTGGCTGCCTGGCAGAAACTCTGCAGAAACAGGGGTCAAAGGTGAGTGCTTGATTACTGAATACTGATTCAGATAATGTACTTGTGCAAACTAGGGCATATATCTCATGAACTCCAACATTATAATTAGATGGAACTGGGCATTTATCACTTTTTTAACGAGGTCACATAGCTCTATATCACATTATTATTAGCAACGCATATATATGCCCAGGACCGACTGTGCAAACCTGTATGCAAATTGCAGTTTGACTCCACTGTGCTAAGGTTGAGATGTAATCCAACTCTGCAAGTCAAAGATTAGTATATATTAACCATTCTGATTTTAATTTTCTTATTTTTTGGCGTGGACTGTACATTGAAAGATTTACCAATTTTCCTTTGCATCCAAGGTGTTAAGCACATCGTAAAGGTGCAGGGTGACATGATGTATTTCTACAATAGTACAGTGTGGTCGGTTTGTATGATAAACAATCAACTAAGTTGGAATCATCTAAAAAGAGTGTACCAACAGAGCAGGCATGCAACTATGGCAGGGTGGACTCTCTTAATTTTTAGACTGAAAGTGTGATGCCATGTAAACCTAGAATCTGAATCCACACATGACTAATCCTACTATGACTTCAGACATGACTAGCTCACTTTGGAAATATGCTGATCAAAATTTTTGTGAATCTGCAGTTGCAGAGGCGCAGTGGTGGTTGTGGCATTGCAGATATGATAATTATTTTTCAAAGAAGAGCAAGTTTGATCAAATTACTAGAAGATTAATCCCTATTGCTTTTCGAAAAACACTAGAACATGATTGAACTAGTCATGACTTTATAGTACAGTTTGTGTGACCTTATTGAAGTCATGTTCCTTTATTTCGATGGGAGTTAGTTTTGTTGATAATGTTGTGAATTTCATATATAATATTTCATACGTAGGGATGTTCTTTTAGGGTATTGTACCAAAACGCTTGTATAGTTACTATATTTTGCACCTTTTTTCCTTGCAGGATCGATGAAACAGGAACATGTGATGAATGGATGGTTGGTGGCATTGTAGATGGCTTATTTGTGTTTTGTATATTTTATTCCCATATGAATGTTGTAATGTGTCCTGTCTTTTTCAGATGGTGCTCATTGTAATGCAACAATTATTTTTAATATATGGCTGAGAGTTTTTTGTTTCTCATGTGTGAGATGATCTCCAATTTTCCATTATATTGCAAATGGATTATTTATTTATCTGGGTCCAAATTATAATAATTTCCAGTATTAATGTTCATTACATGATTTTATTATTCCTTGTTACCCATGTAAGCGTTGCAACAACCCAAACCATACGTAGCAATGTACTATAGAAACCATTCGCCTGCGGTTAGTACAAACACATGTAAGCGTTGCAATAGCCATCAATATCCATTGCAAGTTTGCAACGGTTATTTGTAAGTGTTACCAACACATATGTAAGTATTGCAATAGACCCTTGCAACGTCACTTCTGGCAACACATAATAATGTGTTGATATAGACCTCACCAACGCATATATAAACTTTTAGCAACACATATATGCGTTGCAAAATGAGTGTCATTTTGTAGTGTGCCTCCGTAAATCATGATTAACAGTGATGTTTCTGCAAAGGCGGACGTGATGTCCATCTCTGTTAATCAGTTTTGACCATCTCAGAAAATGTGTTTTGTGGTAGTGGATGTGGAAAGGAAAGTCACGTGCAAGATGATCATGAAGGAGACGTGCACGTGCGAGGAGGTTTATGAGGCTGTATAGACCGGTAGCACAAACGAGAAGGCATTGTAGCAGGTGAAGAGTTTGGTTCTCTTAGTTAGCATTATTCTCTAGGCAGCATCTATATAGGTTGGTACTTTCAAATTGACATGAGATAATTAGCCCTGATCAGATTGGAAATTTATGTGATGTAGTATGTATATGAATTAGTCTTATGTTTTGAGAACAATATTATTGGACCTATAAACATATTGTCAACCTATTTATATATGCAAACGTGTGGGTTGTATGTATTTGAAATTGGCTTCAAATGTGACACTGTTTGAATGGGCGAGGCCAATAGATTATTTGGTCAAATAACATTTCTTGTTAGCTTCACTAAACCTATAACATTAGGTATGAAATATGTTTTGGAAGAGAAAAACCAAATGGACCTTGAAATGGGTTTGGCCCAAACTAAAATGGGTTCTATATGTCCTAAGGCTACTTAACTAGGCTAAAAGCCATCCCGTGCCATGTGGGCCAAATTCTAATATATGGTGATAAATTTTGTCACAATATAATACATGAGACACCCTATCCACCATGTCACCTACCACATTAAAAAATGTCATGCCATCATCCGCGTAGCGGTATCATATTCAACGTTTTGTCACGTTCTCTATGTCATTTGGAGTGTCATATATGTTTATGACGAAAATGGCCTTGTCATTAAATCAATGGTGTTTTTTGCTGCTTTGTCACATAAACAAAACATTTTCATCGTTGAGGCGTATATGATCGTCATAGAAATCCCCTTGTGTTGCAGTGTTTTATCTAATTTAAGTTGGGGGTGTTATTTGGGTGTGTTCGACACTGACTAGATCAATATCCCCATGTTACTGTAGAGGTCTGCTGCTGCATACCATATTATGGTGGCCAAAGCCACATAAGTGCTTGGAATGGAGGATTTTCACGATTATTTTGATGATGTCAAGAAATAATTAAATTCATTCTGGGATGCGGAAAGAATGTCTTGTCATAACATGATACAAGCACGTTTCTTTCTTAGTCTTGTTCGCTTGTAAAGCCAAAGTCAAGAATAACGCAAGTGGCGATTGTTGGATTTGGATGCCCCTGATCTCAACATTCCATCCTCCCTGCCCTTGATGTTGGGAATTAAATTGTGTGGACCCTGGGTCCAAACATCACTTGTGCACCTCCAAGGTGGATGAACAACACATGGCAGAGAAGAATATCAAAAGGACACAAGGCAACATGTGTGTAGGCTAAAAACCCTGGAAGATGCAGATTGTGCTGGGCGTGGGATTTAGTTACCTGTGCAGGTGTCAACAATCTACCATGGGGGCGCACAGGTGATGGTTTGGACCCAGGGTCCACCTAATTTATTTGGGCAGTGCTGCCGCTCGGACGTCCGATGGGGATCGATTCCATCGGACGCCCGCCGCACACAAATTCAGCAGAAGCTGCACTCGGAGCCCGCCGCGCGCCGCGGGCGCAGGACCAGCAGCCATGTGCTCGGAGGCGGCAGGCAAGTGGACAGGAACCAATGGTAACGCTCGGCTCCCACTTTTACCGTTTCTTTTTTTTTTTTTCAGGGTGGGGGCGGTGGACGCGTGGGCGTGAACGTGCGGTGGGCCTACGGGAGCACGACACATCCGTCCGAAATGATTAGGACACCCTAACTATAGCATTACCGAATTTATTTCCTGATGTTGTGTTTCATAACAAAAAAATGGTAACCGCTTTAAATTACAGTTTCTTTAATTTTATCTTAATACTTAATTAAGTCTAACTTTTTTAACTTTAACAAGTTTTTAGAGGACCTATTTTTAAGTTCATAATTTAAAATAAATACATTGTCAAAACACATTACATGGAAAATTTAATGAGACTAATTGGGTGCTGTAAATGTGTGGTTACTTTTTCTACAGATTTAATTTGGTAAAGCTAAACAAGTTTCATTTAATACAAAATCAAAATGAATGATATTATAGATCAGAGGAAGTATTAGTTATTAAATTATAGAATCTTGGCACAATAGAGAACTCCCTTCGTCCCTAAAAGAGTGTCGATTTAGAATTTCACATCTTGTTTGACCATCCGTCTTATTTAAATTTTTTATAAATATTATTTATTTTATTATGACTTATTTTATCATTAGAGATACTTTAATAATAATTTATTTATTTTATAATTTATATAAAATTTTTAAATAAGACGAACGGTCAAACACAATGTCTAAAAAAGTAAAAAATGTTACTCTTTTTGGGACGGAGAGAGTACACCACTTATTTTGATTTAGTTAAGAAATGCCCTCAACGTATTTGACTTCTTGTTTCCTACTAGTATCAGGCAGGATCACAAGAGCATCACGATTTGGATGGTGAGATTTGGGTTGAAATCTCAGGCTAACCAAAAGGATTTCCGAAGTGGCGGAGGTTGGTACTACGTGCTCACCGAGAGCTTTTTTTTTTCGTTCTTAAATTCGCAATTGCAAGGTTTGCAGCGTGTTACCCAAAAAGTTGCATCAAGAATATATGTTTTTGAGCTATTAAAAAAATTCAGTAACTTCTGGATGGACGTGTTGGTTTTGAATATTTCTAGGGAACAAGACAGTAATATTGAGCAGTCGTACCTTGCGATAAACCCTCGATACGAATTCTATTGTAATCACTAACCACTTAAATTCCAGCAAAAATATGGAATGATTATCCTGTCTGAAACAAAGATGTCAAAAAAATTGAGTCGTCTGGTTTTAATGACTCTTTCGCGATGTAAGTACTCCCTCCGTCCCGATTTATCTGTCGTTCTCGCGCCAGTGCCATGTCCCGATTTATCTGTCGTCTAGACTACTTTACATAGGCCTCGTTTAGATTCAAGATTTCACCCCCAAATTTCACTATGCAGAATTCCTATTCCTCGTCACATCAAAATGCCGGCACATATATGGAGTATTAAATATAGATGAAATAAAAAACTAATTGCATGTACTCTACGAGGAACATTTTAAGCCTAATTAATCAATGTTTAGACAATTATTACCAAATAAAAACAAAATTGTTACAGTGTGACGCGACGTTTACTATGTAAACTTTACCCCCAAACTTTGGTATCTAAACAGTTTCTAATCCTACACTTACCCTCCAGGCCCGCATGCAGCCTTATCCTGTCACCCGGCCACCCCATCCCACTCTCATCCGCTGGACTTGTCGGAAATCGAGCGGCAGCAGAGGAGAGAGATAGCTGTCGCTGTCATATATACTGATTTCATAGGGTATCTTGGTCTTGGTGCATGGCCAGATAATACGGGACGTCTTGGTGCATGGCCAGATAATACGCGACAGAGGGAGTAGGGCACAAGAAGTCATTTAATAACGCAAGTGGTGGTTGGGTAGAGTTGCTAGTGATTGCAACGTTCCGTTACTTTTTCTGTTCTTCATACCGATCCTAGTGTGCTATATGATGATGTTGTTCAGGACTTCAACAGACAGGTATACGCAAAATTTATATTCGTTTATAAATAATAAGGAACTTGTACTTCAGTGTATTTCTTGCTGTCTTGCATCAGCAAGCAGGATCAAAACTAGATTAAATGATTTGGAGAATTATGCATTCAGTAAAAGACTGAGGATGACAAGTTGATGAGATTTTGGTTTAGAATAACTAATACCTGTAGGAATCTGGAAATGTTCTTGTGTTCCAAACGAGGTTGTAAGAATGGATATAGTTTTTTTTAAAAAAAAAAAATGATCGCTGCTTCCTAGAAGTACTTACTAGTAAGTGGCAAGAAATCAGTAATGCATGCCATGTGGTGATTGGACTTCAATCAATGTCAGTCTTCGAACTTTTCTTGATATTAGACTGAGGAGGCGGCTCATTTGTTTGGAAGGTGCCGTAGCCTTCCCGTCTTCCTCCGCTCGCTCCCCGATCCAGATCTAGTCAGAGGCCCCCTCCCTCCCACCACCGGTGAGTTCGCCAGAGAAGGCTGAGAGCGGGGCCCCTCGCCCTGTATCTAGTAGTAGTAGTAGTTTAGTGCCTATATGGCTTGCTCCCATGGTGGAAAGTCCTGGCTTGTGGCTACCGTCGCCGTCGTTGTTGTTGCTGCCGCGGTCTTCCTCGTCGCCGACGCTGCTATCAAGGTCAGTAGAAATAAAATAAAATTGCTATCTCATGCAGCTCCATCTCCGCCCTACTCCATCCATGGCTGCCTGAGTTCCCCCGCTGTCGCCATCGATCCATTTGGGCTTGTTGTCGATCTGTCCGATCCGCAACCCCCGATGTTCGCCTCCGCCTCCACCTCTGCTATGCAGCCTTCGATCCTGCCGATTCATGCTCCAACTAGGCAGCTCCTCCTTGGGCGCTGGCTCGACGACTTCGCCTCCGCATGGGATTCGACTTCGAGCTTCATCCTCTACCTCCAGCAACGGCAACAAAAGTATCCTTCGGTCGCCGGCATGCTCTGCCTCAACGGGTGTATGCGCCATCGACGCCTCTACGACCCCTCGTCGGCGATCTCGTCTTCGACAACGCCTACGACGATGCTGTTGTAGCTTATCCGTCGTAGGACCTTATTGTATCACGGTCTTCTTTGGGGGTCCTTTCTGTAAAATGGCTGTTTAATATATAATATATGCAGTTGTCAAAAAAAATGCCAGTCTTACATTGTCGTTAGCTAGTCCCTGCTGTACTACATGAAAAATGTTGTTTAGTACTAAGAAATTAAAATGTTATTTAGGAGACATCGACACATTCGTACACACCATTTATGTTCATTTAAGAAATAATGATGAGTGTGTAGGTGAGACATCCACGTTAATGTTTTGGATAGTGGTTTCAGTAAAAGATTGAGGGTCATTCTAGGTGGTGACATTTCTTTGGGTTGAAATCCTCGTGGTCTCGAAAACGATTTCCGAAGCTGTGCACCTCTCCAAACAACACCAGAAATAGGTGCTATGTGGTTTTATGTATATATGTTGATTATTACAAGGCATAAAGTATCAGAAACGACACTTACGCAGCAGGATTAGAGTATCATATGTGTTTTCCTGTTCCTGCAAATTCAGTAATTCTTATATTACCCAGAGAGAGTAATATTAAGCAGCAGCTATGATTGTACCCATCTGCCCTTTAAAGTTAATTAAACAGATATGAGTGCCTGCTTGGTTTCGGTTCAGGTTCAACGTGCCATCTGCCATCTGTTACAGATGCCAGCGTCTCGTGAGACCGACCGATTGCTGTTGCATGCTGTTACTTGGACTGGAGGGCGGTCGATGAAGCCTAGCAGTACAGCAAGTTTGCAGTGCACGTGATGTAGAGTGGCACGCACTCATGTCTGCCGGCCGTGAGCGGGGCAGGTCAACCGACCGTCGGTGCTGGCTTCTCGTCCCCTAGGGCGTGATTGGCTGCTTCAACTCGTACATGGCCCATCGCATGAAGGAATGAAGTGATTGGTAGGCTGTTTTGCTGTTCGAGCCATGCCAGTCGCATGCACGAGGCTCGCTGGAAACGCGGCTGAGTTCCGTTTCTGCCGGTCCTGGCAGGCTTCGTGCAGGGTGAGCATGCAGGTTGAGCACTTGAGCCGAGTGAGAGAGAGAGGAGGCGTGCAGGTAAACCGTCCAACCAAACACCATCATGTCCTTGCGTATCCTGGCTAAATGCAGATGGCAACCAATCACCGTCCGCATGCATGCGTCGGGCCTGGCCAAGTTTGGCCTGGTTCCCTCGCGCGAGCCAGGTTGAGAAGAGAAAGGAACCAATCACGCCCTATATATCCCGCAGCAGCAGTGTCCAGTGGGTGTGGTTGATACATGTGCCCGTCCAAAGAAAACCACGGCCTGACCGAAGAGAGGGAAATGGGGAACCTAACATGTGCAGGATCGACGGTCTTACATGAACGTCAACGTCTGGGAGGTTTCCGGTCCAGGGAGCAATTGTAGAATAAAGTTCCGGATCCGTCAGCGTCGTCGGATGTGAACTAACAGCGCGTTTGGTTCGCAGCACCTACCAGTCCTAGAATGATGAGCACCTACCAGTCCTAGAATGATGAGCACCTAACCAGTCCTAGAATGATGTGAACCTCCGTTGTCGTTTGGTTTAGCCCAGTTTGTTTCGCAAAAATTCGTCACGGGATGAGCTCGTCCGTTGGTTCCGCAAACAAGCTAACGAGCCAGCGCGGGGGGGACGTCGTAAACCTCTCAGCTTTGATCAGTGTGTCATGGATGATCACAGCTTAACCAAACCAAGACACAGCAGTGTCAGCGTCAGTGCTTGGCTGCTCGCTCCATCGTCAATTAGCTGATAGGGCTTAGGCTCATGACTTGATCAATGAGGCCTGTAGGAAATTAGAGTGAACAAGGTACCTCTCGGTTCCCTTGGTTGCGTGTTAAATAAGGACAGGGAAAAGCCCCCCGCCGGTGGCTTACATTTGCATGAGAGTACAACACGGGACACCACACACTAGGCTAAAAGACTTCTACAAGTTGGGATTGCGCTAGGTTCTAATCTAGACTTGACTTTACATGCAATGGTTACAATGCAATGGTGAACCGGTATACAATTCTAATTATAGATGTCTAAATTCATCTAACACCCCCCTCAATTTCAGCCACTAGAGAGGTTGAGATTGGTTCTAAACCAATTAATCTTTGTAGTCGAAAGCGGTTTAGTAAAACCGTCTGCTAGCTGATCATTGGAAGAGATGAACCGCACATCTAAAAGTTTTTGAGCAACTCGTTCTCTAACAAAGTGGAAATCAATTTCAATGTGCTTTGTTCTTGCATGAAACACAGGATTTGCTGATAAGTAAGTTGCACCCAAGTTATCACACCATAGTCTTGCCACTGATGAATGAGGTACACCAAGTTCATGCAAGAGTTTCTGAACCCACATTATTTCTGCAGTAGCATCAGCAAGTGCTTTGTACTCAGCTTCAGTGGATGATCTGGAGACAGTGGGTTGTTTCCTTGCACTCCAGGAGATCAAGTTGGCACTTAGGAACACGGCAAATCCTCCCGTGGACCTTCTGTCATCAACACAACCGGCCCAGTCGGCATCTGAAAAGGCACTAACAACTGCAGAGGATGATTTTCGAATTTTTAAACCAATAGTCAGAGAACCCTGTATGTATCGTAGGATTCTTTTAACTGCACTCCAATGGACTGTGGTCGGAGCATGAAGGAACTGACACACTTTGTTGACAGCAAAACAAATGTCTGGTCGAGTAAGAGTGAGGTATTGCAAAGCTCCGACCATACTACGATATTTTGTTGAATCTTCAGGACCAAGAGGATCACCATCGGTTAAACTGAGCTTGTCAGATGTGGACAATGGTGTGTCAACAGGGTTGCAATTTTTCATGCCTGCACGCATTATAATATCTGAAGCATATTTTTGTTGAGACATGACCAATCCATCATGTGTCTGCTTGACTTCAATGCCTAAAAAATAGTGAAGATTACCAAGATCTTTAAGAGCAAAATCATGTTGTAAATCCTTGAGAAGGGCATCTGTGGCAGTTTGAGAAGAACTAGCCACAATAATATCATCAACATAGACTAGAACAAATATTGTGTGCTGCCCTTTGTTGAAATAGAACAATGATGTATCTGCTTTAAAAGGAATGAATCCAAGTCTCACCAGTTTGCTACAAAGTCGTGCATACCATGCCCGGGGAGCTTGTTTTAATCCGTGTAGTGCTTTGCTCAGTTTACACACATAGGAGGGATGAATTTTATCAGTATATCCCGGTGGTTGATACATGTACACCTCTTCTTCTAAAACTCCATGGAGAAATGCATTTTGCACATCAAGTTGTCTTAAGGTCCATCCTCTTGTAACTGCAATAGAGAGAACAAGACGAGTGGTGGCAGCTTTGACTACGTGGACTAAATGTGTCCTCATAGTCTATTCCATATCTTTGTTTAAATCCCTTGGCGACGAGACGAGCTTTATATCTATCAATGGTGCCATCGCTTTCTTCTTAAGTTTATAAACCCATTTGCACCCAATAATATTTTTGTCTTTTGGTTTTGGAACTAACTGCCATGTGTTGTTGCGAAGAAGTGCTTGAAATTCATTTTCCATAGCCGCTGCCCAATTTTTATTTTCTAAAGCAGCAGCTACCGTGGGAGGTTCATCATTAGATGTTGTGACCATATTGCCCCATCTAACTGTGCCATCCGTATAAATTTTTGGTTTGATTATACCTTTTTGAAGGCGAGTGGACGGACGCTGTACAGGTGGAGCTGCAGGAGCCGGGCTTGATGCATGCAAGGTAGGAGCCGGGCTTGATGCATGCAAGGTAGTAGACGTCTGGTTCCCATCAGATGTTGACCCGGGGCAGCCTGCATGTGCATTTGTCGCCACACCTCCACCTGTTGCGGACGCTGATATGTTGGGCGCCAACACAGGATCGAGGTGTGGTTGAGATCCTCCCGCAGCAGTAGCACCACGGACGGGCGTCGAAGATCCGCCTACATCGGGAGCAGGCGCGGAGTCGGAGGCAGGCGCTGGTCCACTCAATGCAAGGGTCAGATCGGCTGGCGGGACCGGATCAGGCGCCTGATCCGAGGCCGATGCGCTGTCAATCTGCGCAGGAGGATCGACCTCGGTTCGTGTGCCGGTGTTGTCGCTTTGCCCTTGCATGAAATAACGCTGGAGTGCAGCACCGTTTTGGACCGGATTTACTTCTGTAGTTTCACCTGGAGGCGCTTCATCAGAAAAAATACTTGGCACAACGTTAGGACAGTTAGATGGAGACGAATATTGATCAAGTACAGTTGCATCTCCAAAAGTAGCTTGTGGACTAAGTAGAGATAAAGGTAGAAGTGCTATTTGTAGAAGTGCTATTTCAGCTCTAAGGCGTGCACTTGCATTTGGATGAAGTGAGGCAAATGGAAAAACATTTTCATCGAATACGACGTCGCGAGATATATAAATGCGACCGTCAGCAGGATCCAGGCATTTGAAACCTTTATGCATGTTACTATAGCCAATGAAGACACACTTTTTTGAACGAAATTGAAGTTTCTTGGCATTATAGGGCCTAAGATTTGGCCAGACCACGCATCCAAAAGTACGTAGGAAGTTGTAGTCAGGTGGTTGTCCATATAGACGCTCAAACGGGGATTGGCCATGAATGACTTTTGAAGGTAGGCGGTTTATAAGGAATACGGCGGTAAGGAAAGCTTCGTCCCAGAATTTTAGTGGGATGCAAACATGAGCAAGAAGTGTGAGTCCCATGTCGACAATATGTCGATGTTTACGCTCAGCTGAGCCATTTTGTTGGTGGGAGTGTGGACAAGAGACCTGGTGGGTTATGCCAATGCGTTGAAAAAAGTTATTTAAGGCTTGATATTCTCCCCCCCAGTCAGTTTGTATAGATTGGATTTTGCAGTCAAACTGTCGTTCGACAAGGTTCTGAAAGTCTTGAAAACATTGAAAGACATTGGATTTTTGACGTAAAAGGTAGATCCACACAAATTTACTATAATCATCAATGAAACTCACATAATAATTGTGTTTACCAACTGAGGTAGGAGCAGGACCCCACACATCTGAAAAAATGAGTTGCATAGGCCTAGTGGATATACTGCTAGACCTAGGATAAGGTAGTTGATGGTGTTTCCCTTGTTGACAAGCATCACAAACAAGATTATTTTGACTTTGAACAAAAGGAAGATTATGACGACTAAGGATTTGCTGAATAACAGAGGGGGACGCATGTCCTAGCCTATGGTGCCACAGCGAGCTAGAGGGCTTGACGATTCCAAGGCCATGTTTATTTGAGGTGGACTTGAACGGATAGAGGCCGCCTTCACATCTGCCTCTGTGGAGGATTTTCTTCGTTTGTAAATCCTTAACGAAAAAAGAATCAGGATGAAACTCAAGGAATGCATTGTTATCACAAGCAAATCGATTTACAGAAATAAGATTTTTGCTAGCTTTGGGAACATGAAGAATATTCTTTAATTGAAGGGAATTACTTGAGGAGTGCAAAGTACTGTAACCAATATGATCGATCTCCATACCTGCTCCGTTGGCCGCATGGACTTGATCGCCACCAGTGTACTGATCTCGGACCGTGAGTTTCTCCAACTCACCTGTGATGTGGTATGTTGCCCTCGTGTCCATATACCAGTTCGTGTCCACTCCATATGAAGTTGTGGCCGAAGAGGCAGACTTGGGGGCCTGAGCGGTGTAGTTTTCATCGAACCGGTTGAAACATCTGTCCGCTTCATGTCCCTCCTTCCGGCAGACCTGGCAGATCACGCCGTGCTAGAAGGAGGGGCCGTGTGTCCTGCCGCAGATCTGGCACGGAGGTCTTTGGCCGCGCCCACCACCGCGGCCATGAGTAGAGCCGCCACGGTGACGTGCGCCACCGCCGCGACCGCCAGAGCCGCTGGAGGGGTAGGACGGCCTGTTGGTGCGGAATCCCTTGGACGCCATGTTCACAGAAGATTGGTGGTGATGCTCACTGCCGTTGCGTAGGTTGATGCGTTGCTCGTGACTGACGAGTTGTGCAAACAACTCGCCAATCGAGATTGACTCGGTGCGGATGGAGACAGCTGACACGACGGGGTCGAAGGGCTCGTCGAGGCCGGCGAGGATGTAGGAGATGAGCTATTCATCTTCTATCTTTTTGCCTGCCGACCGCATGTCGTCGGCCAGGCCCTTCATCTTGCAAAAATATTCAGCAATGGTGGATGAGCCGCGTGTGGCGTTCGCCAACGCCATCCTGGTGGCGATGACGTGCCCCTTCGATTGAGAGGCAAAGAGGCCTTGAATGATGGCCCATGCGCCCGCGGCAGTCGTCTCGGTGTGGACATGACGCAACATCTCCGGGGAGAGCGATGTTAGCAGGTAGCTCAGAACCTGCTGCTCCTTGGCAACCCAGACATCGTAGTCTGGATTGGGTGCCGACTCATCTTGGCCGGCGCTATTTTTGGTGGTGATGATTTGCGCTGGAGGCTTTGTCTCAGCCGTGAGGAAGCTGGCGGCCTGAGCACCTCTAATGGCAGACAGGATTTGTGCCTGCCATGATGGAAAGTTTTTCTGGGTAAGCTTTTCAGTTACCGGGATGAAGAAAAGACCAAGTGAGATGGATGTGGGGTGGGCGGAGGAAGAAGAAAGGGCCATTAGGATCTTTCCGTGAGGAATTTTAGAAGCTCGATACCATGTAGGAAATTAGAGTGAACAAGGTACCTCTCGGTTCCCTTGGTTGCGTGTTAAATAAGGACAGGGAAAAGCCCCCCGCCGGTGGCTTACATTTGCATGAGAGTACAACACGGGACACCACACACTAGGCTAAAAGACTTCTACAAGTTGGGATTGCGCTAGGTTCTACTTTACATGCAATGGTTACACTGCAATGGTGAACCGGTATACAATTCTAATTATAGATGTCTAAATTCATCTAACAAGGCCCAGGTGCAGCATCATCGAAGTTTCATGGATGGTAAATAATATATAGCATCCAGCAGCATCCCGTGGCAATATGTTACAAAAATCGCCGTACCCATACTGCTGTCTTTAGATTATTATAGTGATAATACGTATATACATGCATCAGAATCTCTGAATTGATCAATTGAACTAGCATAGTACACGCGCTTCGCCGCGTCCACCAATTGTAAGTGTTTATTTTTTAGAGGAGAAGAATGATTTGCGTGAAAAGAAGGAAAGAAGAAAAAAAATTCTAGGGAATAAATGCAAAAAAAAAAATGAAAAGACAAAAAAATAAAAATAAAAAATAAAAAATAAAAATGAACAGTGCCGCACAGTGGCAGACGCCTCAGAGGCCGGGAATTCCCGAATCGTTAGAGAGAGTAGTTCCAGGAAAACAAGCAAAAAAATAAGAAAAATAAAAAGACAAAAAAAATAAATAAAAATAAAATAATAAAAAAAGTGCCGCACAGTGACAGACGCCCCCAGAGGCCGGGAATTCCCGGAGCGTTAAAGTGTAGTTATTATTATACCGTTCCATATCAATTGAAAAGACGCCATGATAAGTTGAGAAAAAGCGAGCAAATAGACGGGAGAGAGAGAGAGAGTAGCTAGACATGTCGTTGAGGAGCAACCAAACTCGGACCTAAGCAGCTTTGGTCCTTTCCCCATCTCTTCAATCGTCATGTAGTACAATAGTAGATATATCCGCCCCCCTACTCACTCTGATGGAGTGCTGGTGTACGAACACAATTATCAAGATGTGATCCAACGGACGGAATGCTTGCTTGCTTTTTAAAAAACTCACCTTTTCTGCTATTTCTTTTTAAAAAAACATTGTCATGTTATTCAAGAAAAAAAAAAAGCTTAGCGGCGAGGTTGGCCAATGGAAGAGAAATATGTGGCTTGTCCGGGTGGTCGGCCCAAGTGTTTTGCCTCGGCTGTTTCGTGGCCGCGCCGTGCCGCCGTCGTCAGAGCTCGCCGTCCTCCTCGGCTGCTTGCGGACGTTGGCCACGGTGACCCAGTCACTGCGTCAGTGGAACTCGAGGACAGGGCAGCCTGCAAAAATATGGAATGATTATCCTGTCCTAAACAAAGATGTCCAAAAAATTGAGGTGTCTGGTTTCGTCACTGTTTCGTGATGCACGTTGGGCACAAGAAGTCATTTAAACGCAAGCAGTGGTTGGGTACTTGAGCTTGAGTTGCCGGTGATTGCGACGTTCCGTTACTTCTGTTCTTCATACCGACCCTAGTGTACTATATGATGATGTTGTTCAGGACTTCAACACAAAGGTATACGCGGGACCGAGCGGTAGCTCGGTTGGTGAGCGATCCGGCTGTGGACGCCACTGGTCGCGCGTTCGAGCCTGGGTCAGCGCGTTATTTTCCCTACCGGGAACAGTAGGTTCCAAATAATCTGCAGCCTCTCACATGTGGAACCATAATAGATTGCGACGTACCCGTTGCCTATGGAATCAGAGGATTTCGGTGATCTCAAGAAGGACGCGGTCTTCAGATCTGTGTGTAGTTGTAGATTTGTTTGTACACAGATGGTGTGAGTAGTGTGCGTGTGTTGAGTGGGCGTGCGTGTGTACGAGCATCTTCTGGTGTATCTTTTTATTTAGATGAGAGACGTTAAAAAAAACACAAAGGTATACGCAAAATTTTTTATTTATAAATAATAAGGAATGTGTACTTCAACGTATTTCTTGCTGTCCTGTATCAGCAAGCAGGATCAAAATTAGTTTAACTGATTTGGAGAATATTGCTTTCAGTAAAAGATCGAGGCCGAGTATAGTTGATGAAATTTCGGTTGAGATTAACTAAGGACGTCCCAAACAAGCACGCACTGGCTAGCTAATCTCTGACATGAATAAGAGAGAAATAGGAAAAAAAATATCGCTGGTGATGACCTCATCGCCTAGCTCGCACACTTCCTCGTGAAACACTCCTCTCCGCTCATCTGGCCCATGTCATTAGTGCTGCAGTCTCATAAGTTTTTCTTTTTTGACTTATTCCTACACATCACCCAGCGATTGCAGGTGTTGTTGGAGTGCCTTAAGGGCATGTACAGCCCACGGACAGGTTGTTGTCTATATAACACACGCAGATGAGTAAACAGACAGTTCATACAGTGCACCGTCTATTTAACTGTCTACAAACTATTTAATGCACATATACATCTATGATCAATTGTGAACAAGATCTGTGTGTGCCGTCTTGATGCTT
This sequence comes from Themeda triandra, assembly GCA_018135685.1. NCBI lineage: Eukaryota > Viridiplantae > Streptophyta > Magnoliopsida > Poales > Poaceae > Themeda > Themeda triandra. The sequence goes on along the minus strand of JAENPR010000005.1, from coordinate 822,481 downwards.
GTTTAACACAAATGAGAAGGACACTTTGCAGAAATAACATAGTTGCAGCAAGACAATTTTTAATTATTAACCATCGCTCATGGAGATTTTATATGTTATATCACACACCAATCAAATGGTTGTCAGTTGTCACTCCTTGAAACATCCCAACTATCAGTACAGTCCCTAGAAGAATAGATGGACATACTTGTGCTGTTACCTTTGCTAGGAGATTGGACAAATCCACGACGCAGAACCATATTATTTTTCTCTATATGAAAGAAAACTACATCTACGTATACTGATAGTCCAAAGACAGTTCAATAGCTTGTACATCATCGTCGTACACACTACTGTTCACATGGTATGTACATCATCGTCGTACACACTACTGATAGTCCAAAGACAGTTCAATACGCTTTCCAAACAGGCGTATTTCAAGGGATTATAGAAGAGGCCCAATCCAAACGTGCGAACTAAGGCCAACCACCACCAAGGATGGGACAAGGGCCCATCAAGGAAGCACCCAGACGAAGATGGAGGCCGTTGGGCTGACTAGTGGTGCGGCCGCCCCTAGTGTGCGGCCGTCCCCCTCCTGGGCCCTCTCGCGCCGACCTTCGACGTGTCGGTTCCTGGTGCCTTGCACTTGACGTTTACGCTAGTGGTTACCTTAATTACGACATGAATCGACCTCACCTTAGTATAAATAAAGGGCAGATGGGCCTCTCATCAGACAGAATTCATATCTTAGTAGAGCCACTCAAACCTCTTGTATTACTTTTAAGTTTCTTAGTTAGATTGGAGTTAGGCAAGACTTCATTGGAAGAACTTGTAGTTGAAGACCTCTGGTATGAATAATATTATGAGTTCTTTATTTATCTTGTTCCTATTATCTTGTTCTTATAGTTCTTCATATGAATTAGAGCATAGTCTTTATGTTGATCATTTAGCATATTCTTATGATGAATGTTTAGTATCTAGACTCTATTCCTGATTATCATAATGCTTGTATAATTAGAATTGGTTATGATCATAGATGATGGCTTGTTGCTCTCGCAAGATAGGTTTACATTCTAGCTCGTTGATCTGTAGGGTCAGAGTCCTGGGGGAATGTAGATTGTTTCTTTATATGTAAGCATGGTGCTTAGGTATAAACGGATCAGCATTTGCACTTCATAGTCTACGGTTGAGGTGGTAGGTGGCAGGATGTGACAGGCCTGTCCGTCCCTCGTAATCCCCCACGTCCGGCTATGGTGTAGCAGTCTAAATTGCCTTCGAGGATGCTGGTAGACTTGTCGTGTCTCCCCTAATATTCTAAAGTCATAGCTATGCATAATTATATTAACATAGAATATAGATAATTCATATGTTGTAATTATAAGTAGAATGCCACTCCATGTTTATTTGTATTTTCTTTTATTCATTTATTTATTATTTATTCTTTACTTAACCCCTGACTAAGCTTTACTAGATATTGAATCTCCACTATTCATGAACTGTTTATCTTACCCCTGCATAATCAATGTTGATACTATGTTAATACTATATTTGATTCATCCATGTATTTATATAAATATGATTTACCAAGCAATTATGATGCCTTTCTTTGGAAAAACATAAATAACGATACCCTTGAATAGTCATGGGTGAAATGCTACAATGGTAATTCTGTGCGCTTGCAGAGTAACATCTATAAGAACCAAATTACTACAACAACAAATATTTCTGATGATGTTGCTAGGAATGGATCCAAGTCTATTTCCAGTGATGACGTTAAGAAATACCAACAGAATGTCAGAGCCTGATGCTAGTTTTTCTACTAGGGATAAATAATTGAATGTTGGGCCATTGGCTGATCCACAGAACAGATATTTGTCTAGCCACATGTTCAGAAAAGCTGCATGTTGTCTTGCATTCACACTCTTCTTGGAAGACATGTGGATGTTGATGTAATTGGACTAGCCGCCAGATCATACACTGTCAAGCTTAAAACTTGGCTTGTTTAGAATTTTGGAAGGGTTGACTAGCCCTGTGATGTTGAGGCCGGTGAGTATGTGAACGTCAGCCAAAGTAGGTGTCATTAGTCCATGGCCAAAGAAAAAAAGCATTGTATGTGTTGGACCAAAAATAGGTTGCAGCTTTGAGCAGTGGTTCATTCTTCTTCATATTGGAGAAGTATAAGGATATACATTGGTCCAAATTGTGGAGAACCCAGTTAGTCTGTTCTTTAACAGCAATTTTCCAATACCAGTCTCTCCAACCAGGAATTGGATTTGGCCAGGTCCCGAAAGGCAATTTTTTATCCCAAACTGATGGTTTCATCGAGGAATTCTTGAAGGGCAAACAGTTTGTTTCTACAGTAATGGCTCCAGTTGGATCTGGGTTACCCATGGGGCCAAGAAAGAAGCTGTTTGGGATATCATGGCGTGGGATCAAAATCTTGTCATTGAGATCCTAGAATAAATAAAAAACAGACCTTAAGGGAAAGAAATGACCGGAGTAGTCACCAGATTAGCAAAGAAAGGGAAGATTTCTGTTACCTCAGGGATGTTGTCGATGGAAGCCATTTTAGGGTTGCGCTTCGGGGCATAGGGATTTGCGCAGATTGATGCGTGTGATGGTTCGAAGTTCGTCTCTTCAGCTATGATTAAGAGATTAAGGAGAGTCATCGGATGGATCTCTTAGGGTTTCGAGCTTAGAGGTTTGAAAATGGCGGCGACTCAGTGAGAAGGCGAATGGTTGAAGCTAGACGAAGATGATAAGTGGCAATTTGGTGAATACGTGCAAAGATTAGTTTGTGGAGATATTTTAAAGGTAATTGTGTTAAAGATAATTTTGAAATAAAATCAATTTTATCCCAAAATTGGGGGCATGTGTTGACACCAGAATTTGGTAACGGATTTTTGCTTGTAGATCCATGGAGAAAAATACGGAAACAACTGGTTTTTCTCAAATTGGCTATTTGGAATGGTATTGACTAAGTTGGATGACATCAGCAGGAGGATGGTCATTCGTGTTGGTATGAAAAGAGTGAAAGACACATTGGATTCCATCGTCCAAGTTATCGTGCATTTTATTTCCTATTTTTGTAACCAATATTATTCGGTTAGGACTTGTGTTATGGCCTTGGGTATAAATATTAAAGCCCGACAATTGTAAGACTATAATCAAATCAATCAATACAAACTTCGGCTTCACGCCAAACCCTAGGAGTAGGAGTATTGTAGATTCCGGTGAGTTCCTTCAAATGAGTAGGGCTGCATCGGTTCGGTCCGACCTCCGGCTTGCTTGTAAGTACTGCCACGGTTTATATCTTGTTTGTTAGGCTACATCGTTAAGTTTGACCTCGTGCAAGCTTGATATAAGCTATATCGATTTCTATCTCATTAAGCTTAGGCTGTGATGATTAAGTCCGATCTCTTTGCTAGATTTGATAGAATCATAGTTATCGAATCTATTGGGGTGATAAGCTTGATCATTATTCCATTGATTCACCAAGTTATCGATATTGTTATTGTTAATTTACTTAATTATAGCAATATCACATTTATCTCGATCAAGATTGATAGATTTGGCCTTAAATTCCATTGGAATCCATCGTCTCTTGTGATCAATGCTCAATTTTGCCATGATGATTGATTCCCTGATCATATCGGCTAATTCCGTTCAATCTTGATCGTGTCATATCGTGCATTCAAAGCTTGTGTAATATCGAATAGATCCTTGGTGAAATTCGGCTTAATCTTGTGTTGTTGTTATGGCTGCCATCATTATGATCTCCACTGTCAATGATATTAGATTGATTTTCTTTAAATTGACAGATCTATTTATGATCATGCGAGTTGTTTGTTCATGCCTTATGATCCTATTGGTTAAATAGCCGATAAGGCAGCGCTTTATTCGTAATGTGTGTGTATGAGTTTGCATTAAAGTTAATTGGTCTTTTGAGCTTGCTAGGCGCGGCTTGGTCTAATTACTATTATGGCTGCATGGATCCGTTCCACCCTACTTTTAGTGATTAGGTTTCAAATTTGGCAAGTTTAACAGATTTATTAATATTAATCTGAATTTTTACTTACACGTTATCCACATGAAAAATCGACTAAACTAGACCAGCTAAGGTTTCTATGCTTCTCAGGAGTACTAAAATAGCTGTTTTAGCTTATTCTTTACAATTTTTGTCATTATCAAGCATGGATATTGACTTTCTAGTCAATAGCCTTCATCATTGGCTATTTAGCCATATATTGGAACTGTTTGGCAACAAAATTGGCATGTTCTGCCTTGTGTTACTAATGTTTCATCTCCTTGTCAATTGCAGGGTCAAATTGACTGGCACGCCAAGGTTTCAAGATCCGATTCAGCCGGCGTTTGAGGTTAAGGGAATCTTTAGCTTTCTGCTTCAATAGATCCTCCCGACCTCCAAGTGTGTTGTGTGCATGGGAACACATTTTTGTGTTAACACATATCTCAACACATCAGAGGACGATTCTCCCACATCAACGGAATGGTTCGGCTCATTGATAGGCTTCTTCTCTCGGGCGCCCAAGCTGGCTATCCGAATAGGACACTCCTGCATAGAGCCACGCTGGATCGCCTGAGAAGCATTCTTCCGAGCATCCCCAAAGGGCATAGTGCCTGTGCTGAAAGCAGCCGTAAAGTCATTAAGGGTATCATCAACCCAAGTACTCTCAGGGGTATTCTTTGCCAGATCCTCACTCTCAGTTGTGCCGGCTCCAGGGGCCATCAAGCGACACCAGTCACCAAGTGTGACTGCCAACGGCATCTCCTCACCTATCGAGACCCTTGATCGGGAACTGTAAGCAGCCAAAGGAATGTCAAAAGCCCCGAGCTCAATCGAGAAAGGAAAAGGGCAAGTTATAAAACTTACATGTTCTCATCACTGGGAATATCCAGCACAGCAGGCTTCTTCAGCCACCGACGTAGGGTCTCTAAACCATTTCCATAGGGGATATACTCTTCAGGCCAAATGAGCCGATAGTCAATGTCATCCCAGATGATGGCTTGGCCTCAGAAGGGCCCAGTGATCTCAAAGCCCTCGGCACTGCGATCAACTCGCCATGAGCTACCATAAACAAACAATCAGGCTGTAATCAGCCACAAGGATACCTGGCTCACCTGGTACCATGGGTGCCTGTGGGTGCCGCTGCCTTTTGTTGTTCTCGGGAGCCGTCTCCCCCGCACCGGCGTTGGCAGCCTCACAAGAAGCTTTGTGCCTCCTTGTCTGAATGCCCGAGACAAGTGCACCGTGCTTGGATCGAGTCGGGCAAGGAAAGGGGGCCATGGGATCTGGCCTCTCCCGAGGCTGGGTCGCCTCGCCCCTGCTAGCCAAGTCTGACCTTCAAGGACCTTCTTCCCCAAAGCTTCATCCAAAGGAGCTCTTGACCGATACTTGAAACGAACCTACAAGAACGGGTTAAAAGGGATTCGATTGATATAGCGAATGCTTTCGAGCAGAAGTCATATCATACCAAGACCCTCTTGTCTTCGGGTTTCGAGCTTAAGGGTATCACCAGACGGTCTTTACCTGACACCTGGGATTTTAGACCCAGCATCCTGTCAACAAGAGTGAGGGCACTAAGAAGCGACATCTCTTTGACAGGGAATCTTGCAGGATTCATCACCTCAAGAGAATCGCACATTAGACCCTCATGTTGCCTCAAGGGCTGGACCATCTACGGAAAAGGTCACAAGGTCAGGCCTAGCTAGTGACACCCCTCCTCCGATGGTAATCCCGTAGGTTGCTCTCGAGCTCGTCCGCCTCCTCCAACTCTGACTCAGGGATACACCTCTTCTCTGTCAATGACAGAGGATGGGGAAGCCCATGCGAGAATGAAGGAACGGCGCAGTCATACACATAGAACCACCTATTCTCCGAATTCAGAACATTGGAGGGGAGGTCGATGTGGAAAAAAGGAGAGCCTTTGGCTACCTTGATCTAGAGATTGCTAGCTACCTTCCGGCCGAACTGAGGAAGAACGTCACATCAGCAAACGAACAGCGCCCAGTGGGGTTCGATCCTCGCAAAATCTTCATAGAAGGACACAAACATCGCCAGAAGCAAAACCCCATTTAGGGTCAAGTGGTGAATTTGTGCATCATAGTAATTAAGGAGATCCTGAATGAACCAGCAAACAGGGATGCTGAATCCATGATGGAAGAAGTCAATGAAGACTATGACCTCACCGAAATTGGGCGCAGGAACATCCTGGCCATAGGCGCACCGGTAACCCGAAAGCTCCTTCGGCGCCAGGAACCCCTCCATCACCAAGCTCTGGATGTCTTCTTCGGATGCCGTCAACACTTCCCAGGGAGCGCGAGGGACAGGGCTTCGACCTTCCTTCTCGCTCTTTGAGCTCTTGCTCTCCGTCTCTGCTAGACTAGTTTGTTTGGTTTTCTTGGCCAGGGTCTTCCTCAGTGCCATCGATGCGATTGCCGGGAGCAAGATTTGGACACGGTGCCGCCCGCTAGGTCAAGGTAAGTAGGAGGTGAGTACAATAACTTTTGTCCATGACAGCAAAGAGACGACCCATCTCCACCCAATGCCGCTTTAAAAGGGGACTCACGAGGCCACAACCTGCTTTTGGGCCAGAGGCCAACCTGGCTGTACTGAGTGGACTAGCACTAGGCCTCTCTAAAGCTTGGTACAGCCTAAGAAAACTGACCACTGCTAGTAGTGACCTGGATCGGGATCGCTAATGCTGCTGCCTCGTCATGCCAAGAGTGAGGGGGTTGTCTGGGGGTCGTAAGTATGATTCTAAAACCGCTGACTCTCGAGAGTCATGTAAATCCCCCAGGCACCCGAATGGGCTCGAAGTACCTTGACCTCCAGAGGATGCAAGCCCCATCACAAGAGACTGGATGGGGAGACCGGAAAAATGGTTGGCCTAAGTGCTAGAACCAAAGTACGAGCTCCTGGACCTTGGAAAAAGAGTATTATGATGTTCCCATGATGGTCAGGGCAAAGTTCCCTGCTGCTTCCTTTCAATGAAGTCAGACGCTCACCTGTTCTACCCATTATTAACTCAAACGAATGGCTCACAGACTATAGCCCAAGTGGCCCCCGTGCACTCCATTCACCTAGGTGGCTCTCGCAAGTTTGAGGCCACTGGCTCATGGAGCCTCAAACGACCAGATTGGTCGAAGGAAATCAGTTGGTTACCACCTCCATAACCTAAGGTTATGCAAACCACTCATCGGGTCAGGACGGTGTTGGCGGTTCTTAACTCTTTTTCTAACCCCACCAACATTAGTTTATAATTCACCAAAACACTAGAAAATAGGATTTTTATCTAACAAATTCCATAGTTTTGGTGTATGGGCTTGTTTTGCAGGACATCTCGAAATATATGAAGAATGGGCCAAGAAATGAAGAAATTAATTATAAAAAGATTATTTTGATTTAAGCCCACTTCAGAACAAGTCCACCAAAGGGAAAAAGGTCAAACCGACGCCGACCCGCAATTCCACAACATGGGCCAGGTCTAGGACCAGAGGGGAGCCCACCTGCCAAGTCGGTCAGGGGGAGGCGACCCCTGGGCGCGCGCTCTCCCGTGCCAGGAGGCCAGGTGGCCCTACCTTCCTGGAGGCGGTTCCACCAATCAAGGAGATAGGTGGTGTGAATTTGTCATTTGAGCCCCTGAAACCGACCTTCTGCCCCCTATTTAAGCATAGGCTCTCTCTCCTGAACAACAAGTTCTACAACAAGTTTTTCTTCAAGTTTTGTTCTACCTCCCATATTTCCACAAGATTACACTAGAGAGAGAGAGTGGAGCCACTACACCTAGCTCTTAGCTAGAATAGAAGCAGGGAGTGAGAGAGGTCAAGAGCGGAGCAACTCTTCTCGAGTGTTCCCGGAAGCCTAGCTTCCACCGGGGCGGAGTGCCGGACTTGTCGGCTCCCTCCTCGCTTGTACCTCTACGACATCTTACTACTTGAAGTAAGTGTTCGTGTCTATCTTCTGGCTTTTACCTTTTAGCATGTTACCTTTGTTGTTAAGTTCTTGCGGGTTCGTCGATCGTCCTTGTGGCAATAGTTCTAGTAGAGGACTCCTGATAAAGACGGAAGTTCCTGGCCAATGCTAGAACTGTAACAAATAGTGTAGACGTGGTGTCTAAGCTAGGAGTTACCTTCATTTGCCTCGCACTCCACGGTTGAGGGGTAGGCAGCAGGTGGTGACAACCCTGTCCGTCCTCTGTAATCCCCCACATCCGGGTGTAGCGTAGAGCCAAAGGCCGGCATCACCTGGCAGACCAGGTGCGATCCGGTGCCCGAAGCAAGGAATTAGCAACATAGCTAACCTCTCTAAGGATAAAGCCATTAGAAAAGCCTCATTAGCCTAGTACCACTCTCCTGTCTCTGGGCAACATCGTTGTTGACGGTCGTTAAGTGCCAATTTTTACCGTCAACTAGACATGAAAAAGGACCTAAATATAATTACCATCTAGATATAGGGCTTACACTAATGGAATTCCACGAGTTTTGGTGAATGTCTTTTCGGGGTGTCACCGAAAATACCCAAGGAAGGCCCACATGTCGGGTTTACATAGAGATAATCGGGAACCGGTGAAAATTCTGTAATCTGGAAGGTTCGAGAAGGCTCGGACCAAACGGGAGCCCGAACGGGCTCGGGGGTGAGTCGGCCGACTCCCCCTTGAGTCGGCCGACCGGCTACCTCCACCAATCGGTGGAGGCTCGCGGATCTCCGCCTCCACCGACCTTGAGGAGCAATAATTATCGTCCGTTTAGGTCGGTTTGATCCAAGGGCTGCGGTGCATCCTAGGGGGCTATATAAGCGGGGCCCCCGGCCCCCGGAGGAGGCATCCCATGAAACCCTAATTCATTATTTCCAGAGAGGATCGGTGAGAGGGGTCCCTTGAATGGATCTCCTCCCTAGAGCCTAGCATTCAAGATAGATAGAGAGAGTATAGGGTGGAGGTAGAGTTGGAGGAAGCCCGGCATGTCGGTGTCTCCTCTCCGGTTGTACTGCGGGATCAAGTCTCCTAACCCGAGGCTTGGTTCTAGGATCATTCCGCAATTCAACTTCTAATACTAGTAAGTTCTTGTTATTATTGCTCTTTGGTTTACGAGTTTACTTTATTCGCTTCCGGTTGGGAATAGAGTAATCGTTCATAGCGTAGGCGTGGTGCTTGGGCTAGGTTCACTCGTAGATGCTCCCTATCCGGCGGGAACCGTGGTAGTATCGGGGAGATGACGGTCCTTTGTTACCTTTGTAATCCACTTCCGTCGAGGTAAGGTAGGTCCAAAAGTGCTAGGTTAAGCATCCTCTCGTGGTGTCTTTTCTTAGGTGCTCCCATAGAGTAGTAGTTGCAAAGCTTGCCATAGGTTGGAAGAAGATCGTGGTAGTAATCCTCTCTATATCGCTCATTTACCTTGTTTGTAGCTCGGGGTTAAGTATAGACTTGGGTTAGTCAGATGCACGTTTTCTCCTAGCGGATAAATAAATAACGATACTCTGGAATATCTCCCGGGTGAAGTGCTCACCGATATCCGTGCGCTTGCGGATTATTTCTCTTTGATTCTTTCGTGTGCGTATCTAGTATCAACAAGCATTTACGGCGCCGTTCTTGGGGAGAAAGACGGTCTGGCGAGATAACCTTAAGTCATGCTTAACCTTGTATTATACTTTTATCTTTTTGTATTTTTCTTCTCGCATTTTATTTTCTATCCTTATAGATAACCCAAAATCCACGCCTATCCACCAATATCTTGCACCCATGAGCACATGCTTAGAGCCTCTAGAACCCATGATTTTCACATCTAGCTATGAGCTACACCAATGCGTGGTTGCAATAGGTCAAAGCCAACCCTTTTCTACAGCTAGAGTCCTATCTTCTAATCAAGAGGGTAATGTACCCAAGGTCCTATCCTCATCCTGGAGAGGGTAATGAACCCCAAGTCCTATCCTCTGATCAAGTAGGTAATGAACTTTTTGCTACACTTAGGGAATCTTCCAATTTTCCTATAAACTTAGGTTTAGACCTAGCCTTACAAGACCATGTTCTTCTTCAACATTTTTATATGGGTCTTGATAATATTGTCATTGGAGGAGTTTTCCTTCCTTTACCCTTTAGTGAAGTGAGGTTTGTCCTTATTATTAATGGACACACTCCTTGCTCTAGCCTTCACGATAACATCCTAGAGGTAGAGAAGGAATCATCCCCCAAACTAGAAGAGGAAGTTTTAATAGCCACTTCACAAACATTTCAATCCCATGATTTGGCTATCCATCCCAAACCAGTAGTACTCCAAAATTCTCTATGGAAAGAAGTAATTCTATCCTTAGAAATTATTTTAGATGGCGCTTTGGGAGGAACATAAACTTCCCGCTTCATAAGAAATCTTTTAGTGCATACATTGACAATCTTCTCAAGAAGAGATCTCTTAGAAAGCGTTTCACACCCAATCCCTTTGAAAGACGTTTAGAAAGACTCAAGGATGGCATGTCAAGTGATGCCATAGAAGGAGAGCGAAGCCATCTAGAATCCACACTTATGTTCTCCCCTTCTATGCCCACATCAGATATAGAATACGAACCCATCTTTAAACCCATCCTTGACTCTTATGACTCATTCTATGCCCTTTCTCCTAAACCTCCTGATGATCCTAGAAGTCCATCTAGATATCCCAAACATAGGAATCATCGAGAACATATAGAGGACCACGAAGATCAACATCCATGGCTACAGAGCATTAAAAACCTATGTGCTATGGCCACTGAATGGGTGGATAAGGCCTTAGATGAGATCATTTCGAGAGACGATCCAAGGGGAATTTTGGACATTTATGTCGAGTCACCCTTGGAAGTGGAAGATGATGGAGGCTTCAATGAGCAAAGTAGTTACTTCTTAAACACCCCATCAAGACCGTGCTCATATGAAAAATCTCCTGGTTCACTTAGTCTCTCCAACATTACCGCACATGAGATCTTCAACCACCTCATGCTCCCTATTCCTACAGATTTTGAGAGGATGGTTGTAGACATATATACTTATCATAAATATTGTAGATCTCATTGTGTTGAATCCTGAGATTAGTGCACATAGATTGGTGTTGGAGGGGAAACCACTTCACCATTTCACATCTTGAAGGTTTCCCAAGGACAAGCTTAGTGTCCTAAAACAAGCACTGTTGAGACCATGGCATAACTGTTCACCTTTCTACTATGTTGTCCTTCTTAAATGAGCATAGAATTATAATTGCAAAAATATTCCTTCGGGTATTCTTGTCACTAACCTTTCCAGGTTCGAAGCAAAAAGATCAAAGGAACAACAAATGCAAGGTATGTCCAACCAATCATTATGCAACATTGAATTGCATTCATCCAATCTTGATTTCGCCGAATTCAAGCTTGGGGGATATACTTCCATAAATACATCTTTTGCCATGTTGCTACATTATTTTGGTTGTCCCTACCTTTAAAGCATGCTCAATTTTTCTAAACAACAATCATGCTCTGCCATCACTGTTTGAGTAAATCTCTATAGTGCTCTTATGCTACCTTTGTTTGCTATCGTATGCTTTGGTTTGGAGGTGCTTCATAATCATGATATGGGTACTTCTATTGGCATTTAAATTAAGCGTGGTGCTTAGGTTAAATTGCCTTCCTTAATTAGATTAGACATGGAGTCTAGTTTGGTTATTGAACTAAAATTGTGCTGTAGTAGATATTGGTATATTTTGTTGGACTAACCCCCAGAAAACTTCCAAATTCAAATTGGGAAAGTCCCGAGATGAACTCACATCGAGATGAAGCAAGGCATATGATGAACCCGAACAATACTTCGCACGTAAGACATAGCTCATTCATCGTCCAAGAAAGAGTTCAAAGAATGTATGGCCTGCCTATTCATGGTGAACCTGCCAAATCACCACTTCGGTGATGGAACAAAGGAGACAAGAGTGCTACAAGAAGGATCCACATCAATAGCACTCACCCAAAGGAAGTGGATGAACAAGGCGACAAACTATGAGCAACCTTGAAGACATCATAGTATAATGAGAAGCTGGGAGAAACTCACCTCATTTTGGTCAATCAAAGACCTGCTCTTATTATTCTTGAAGACACCATCTTGCACGTCGGCAGTAAGGACAAGCATGTCATGATAGCATGCATCCTTGTGTCAACCAATCACCATCAAGGGTTGACTACCGACCAAACCCAAGAAGACCATGAACAACTACATTTGCAAGATGATGTCCCTATGCCATTGGAGATGAAGCCTCGCATACAATTAATGATGTCCCTTCCTTGATCATCAAGACGGATGGCGTATCATTAAGCGCAACTCTTCGCCATGCTTTGCTAGAAGACAAAGACCATCAAGGAAGAACTCCCGTCTACATCTCCAATGAACATCAATTAGTCGACCAAGGCTCGGCCAAAAATCAAGAATGGTTGACAAAAGAAGATCATGCAACTGTCCCGTCCTAGATTGGATAGTCCAAAGAAAAGAACAATGCAAAGGAGAGATCTTTGCTCAATGGACCTAGAATCAAGATCCCTCTCCAACGGACTTGAAACGAGAGGATGGACAATGTCTAAAGAACATATAGTTACAACACACTTCGAGGATGATTCAACACATACACTTGGCTTCCAATGATGAGCAACAACAAGCTTGGGGAAGGAAGGCCGCCGACACCTCTAATGATGATCCAACAATGCCCTTCCTCTTCTCAAACCCTCGTCACTCTGGCACACTGGTTTGCAATCCCTCCACTCGCAATTACTTCCTCTCTATAAGTTTGACTATTTTCTATAGATTTCATACACCAATCAAACTTAAGACATAGTAAAATCAATCTTTAAGAGAAGAAGTAATGTTGAGAAAATGTTCTATGCTAATTAAAATTTTCAAACCAATCTTTTACGTAGCATAGAATATGACCTTTAGCTTAATGACATCTCTACCCTTGTTATTATCTCGTATATTCCTTCGGGTATGTATTGTCCACTAATCCTCTGCGAGAAGAAACAATAAGTAGAGCACAAGGTCAAGGGAGAGGCCCACTAGAAGCATCTACTCTTCATCCCGGGTGTTCCAGTGATAAAGTTCGAACCGCAACATGCACACTAAACAAAATGCTGCTAGCATCACAATTAAAGGTTCACTTCAAACCGTTGGAGAAGGAGAGAACATGGATGACCCCTTCCTCAAGAGTTACCAACTCAAGAAGTGCAGTTCTCAAGGTCTCTACCTTTGAGATCAAATGATGACCGAAGGAGTGAACATGACAAGAAGTCCTATTCAGAGGGCTTAAAACACTGAACCTTCGCCAAGGAGGTAACTTGGTAGTTATCCATATTTCCCACTTCAGCATTGCATAAGTTTTTCCTTTAGCATATTTACTTTGTTGCATCTGCATTAGAAAAGAAAATAATTTTGTCTTGCATTGCATCTAGAAAATGCTAAGCCCCATGTGAATAATTTTGTGGTGCGACGGCCCCACAAAGATATCCACCGTGGTGGCATAAAAATAAGTTTTCATCTTAGTTGCATTTTTCTCGCACGCATATCATAAATATAAAATTGTAAAAATATTAAGATCCTGCTAAAAAGGTTTATATGTTAAGAAGGTTCTAGACATTCAAGGCTTAGAGGGTTATCACTAACACTTAATCAGTTCCACAAGTTTTGCTGTCTATTTGAGCTTCACAGAATTTAAAGGAAAAAAAAAAAGAAGAACTAAACAGGCAAGAGGACGTCCTGTCTCCTGTTGGAGTGATGTCTTCAACAGTAGTAGTCTTGTCTCTACACCCATTATCCCGACACTCTAAGAGGGCGTACGCCTTCACTTGCCGCGCCGGCAACATCAACATACTACGTCAACATCCGGCTTGGGGGAGAGCACCCCCGTGTATCAAGCTAAGCGTTCCAACTTGTCTATTTATTTATAGAGCTTGCTTTGTTAAAACAACTAAAAAAAATTGCATAACCTTAGAAACCCAGAAAGATTTCCTTATCTATCTTTTCTACTTTTGGAGAGCTCTTATTAATGTTTGTCTTTAAGTAATCCCTGGAGTAAGCTCTTATATGGAAATGATGAATAGTTGCTCACGTCGTAATTCCTTTCAAGTACCTAGTTTTCAACCTTGCACTCTCCCAAGTTTTGGACACAACCGTTTAGATTTGAGATTTACTCGAACCCGAAACTTGTGGGTAGCGAATGTTTGATCTAAGTCTAGATAGTTGACGGATATGATATGGGAAAGTTTTGAGCTTCTTTGTCCATCTTGTTCCTAGAGATGCTAGAGTTCGAGAGTTTATCTTTTAAAAATCTTAAAAATTTTTGCATGATGAGTTCTGTATGACGAGAGTTCAAAATTCCTACCACCCATACATTCATGCTTGCTAGATTAGGAAAACCCATCTATTTGTATAGATCATATTGTAGGCTTGAGTGTAGTCTTTATAGGCATTGAGTGTGGTTATGCTTTGTGGACCCATAAGGAACCAGTCATGCGGTTAAAGTCAATACTATGTGCTCTCCATCCATTGATCTATGCTACTTCGTCCTCGAAGCATGCACCCATTTTATAAATACTACATTCATTACGTGCTACTTAAATCCCTAGAAGTACCACCTATATATAGATCCACATCCACCACATATTGTGCTATCTCTACCCCGGAGATACGCACCTATCTTCGCTCCTACCTTAGGAGTACGCATTCCCCCACATATTGTCTTGTCTCTACCACGGAGATACGCGCTTATCTGCTCCTACCCCGGGAGTACGCATCCATCCATCCATCCATCCATCCATCCACAAAATACATACGCCACTTATTTCACTTCATCCGAGAAAAGGTTCTACTCCTATCCGGGAATGAACATCTAGAAATAATCATTACCGTTCCATTTGCCTACATAAAAGCTCCGGTCATTATCATTTCAAGTTATACACTCCCCGTTGCTAAAGTTTCGTTTTCGGAGGATTGGTTGCTCTAGTAAAAAAAAAAAAAAAAAAAAAAAAAAAAAAAAAAAAAAAGAAAGAAGAAAAAAAAAAAAGAAGAAAAAAAAAAAGAGAAAGAAAGAAAGAGTAGCCAAGTCCTTCCCTTCAAGAAGTTTCAAGGTTTCCGAATAAAGGGAGTCATGTTATCCCCAAAGGAGCAAGTGTAGAAGTAGATGTTCACCAAGTGATCACCCCTCATAATCGTTTCCTTATCATCATCATCTTATCATCCATTCCATTCCCTCATTCACATGCACATATGACTTTATTATTATTTTAGTTCCTATTGGATCCATGTCTTAAGCGTGCAATATATGCAAGTGAGTTTGAGTGTCTCCCCACCTATAAGCTCCACATAAGCCTATTAGAAAGTAGGGTGAGAGAGAAGGGCACTTTCCACTATGCCTTAGTTCCACAAATACCACATATTCGAGAGAAGAGAGAAGGCATACACTACTCATGCCTTGGAGAGGATCCGAGAAATACCACAAATGAGAGACTTGAAAGAGTCATACAAGGAAACTCGAGTTTTATTTGAAAATCTTGCAAAAACTCCGGAATAATAGTTGATCAAAGAGCGAGAAACATAGCGCTCGACTTGACCGTTCCGTCTTTCAACCGCTCAAGACCCAAGTGATGGCTACAAGCCCCATGGTGAAAGGTAATATGAGTAAGTTTTGAGTCAGAATAGTTCACTCTAATCCGGAGGAGAGTTCTTGTTTGAACGCATGTGTACTTTTGAGGCGTGAAAGCATTGTAGCAACTCATGATCCACCACTGAGTTTATCTTTGCTCAGGGACGAGCAAAAGGTAAGCTTGGGGGAGTTGTTGACGGTCGTTAAGTGCCAATTTTTACCGTCAACTAGACATGAAAAAGGACCTAAATATAATTACCATCTAGATATAGGGCTTACACTAATGGAATTCCACGAGTTTTGGTGAATGTCTTTTCAAGTAGGTGTCGGTGAAAATACCCAAGGAAGGCCCACATGTCGGGTTTACATAGAGATAATCGGGAACCGGTGAAAATTCATGTCTGGAAGGTTCGAGAAGGCTCGGACCAAACGGGAGCCCGAACGGGCTCGGGGGTGAGTCGGCCGACTCCCCCTTGAGTCGGCCGTCGGCTACCTCCACCAATCGAGTGGAGGCTCGCGGATCTGCGCCTCCACCGACCTTGAGGAGCAATAATTATCGTCCGTTTAGGTCGGTTTGATCCAAGGGCTGCGGTGCATCCTAGGGGCTATATAAGCGGGGCCCCCGGCCCCCGGAGGAGGCATCCCATGAAACCCTAATTCATTATTTCCGAGAGGATCGAGTGAGAGGGGTCCCTTGAATGGATCTCCTCCCTAGAGCCTAGCATTCAAGATAGATAGAGAGAGTATAGGGTGGAGGTAGAGTTGGAGGAAGCCCGGCATGTCGGTGTCTCCTCTCCGGTTGTACCTGCGGGATCAAGTCTCCTAACCCGAGGCTTGGTTCTAGGATCATTCTGCAATTCAACTTCTAATACTAGTAAGTTCTTGTTATTATTGCTCTTTGGTTTACGAGTTTACTTTATTCGCTTCCGGTTGGGAATAGAGTAATCGTTCATAGCGTAGGCGTGGTGCTTGGGCTAGGTTCACTCGTAGATGCTCCCTATCTGGCCGGAACCGTGGTAGTATCGGGGAGATGACGGTCCCTTTGTTACCTTTGTAATCCACTTCCCGTCGTAGGTAAGGTAGGTCCAAAAGTGCTAGGTTAAGCATCCTCTCGTGGTGTCTTTTCTTAGGTGCTCCCATAGAGTAGTAGTTGCAAAGCTTGCCATAGGTTGGAAGAAGACTGTGGTAGTAATCCTCTCTATATCGCTCATTTACCTTGTTTGTAGCTCAGGGGTTAAGTATAGACTTGGGTTAGTCAGATGCACGTTTTCTCCTAGCGGATAAATAAATAACGATACTCTGGAATATCTCCCGGGTGAAGTGCTCACCGATATCCGTGCGCTTGCGGATTATTTCTCTTTGATTCTTTCGTGTGCGTATCTAGTATCAACAATCGTTTAGAGAAAACCTACCTTTGTCGTTCCTCATGGAAAATACGATACCCTGCTTACCACCGGGTGAAGTGCTACAACGGTATTTTCGTGCGCTTGTGGACTTTTACTGCTTTCGCTAAGAAACACCAACAAGCATTTCTGGTGTCGTTGCCGAGGAACGGTTGTCGTAGTTATCTTTGAACTTAGTTACCCATGTATCTTGTTCTACCTTTTCTTCTATTTTTATTTCTTTTTATAAAATAGAGCTACCTACCATTCAAAAACTTTCTGCTCCTAAGGGCGAGCTCGTAGAACCGCCACAATCCTCAAAGCCAATCACAGCTTCTAGTTACGAGCTCCGTCCAGGCTTCATAGCAATGGTTCGGGACCAAGCCTTTTCAGGTTTGGATTATGAGAACCCTTATCATCACCTACGGGAGTTTGAGCAGCTTTGTGCTTGCCTAACCATATTAGGCATGTCACAAGAAACGTTGAGGTGGAAGTTGTTTCCCTTTTCCCTCAATGAAAGGGTGAGATAATGGTACACCCACAGCGTAGGGAAGGTAAATGGAGATTGGGAAGAACTTTGAGATAAATTCTGTCTTGCATTCTTCCCTATATCTCGAATCACTTCCCTGCGTCAAGAAATCCTCAGCTTCCAACAAAAAGATGACGAAACCATTGGTGCAGCATGGGATCATTTCATGACCTTAACCAGGTCGGGTCCCGATTTGTCTATCCCAAACCATGTGCTCCTGCAGCACTTTTGGTTAGGACTTAGCAAAGAGTCTGCCCTATTGCTCGATATAACCGCTGGCGGGTCTTTTACACATAAGACCACAGAAGAGGGAGAGGAACTTCTAGATCGTATCCTAGAATACACTCCCCCTTTAGAACCCATTCGGTTTATACCTGAGCCGGTTAAAGAGGATGTCTCTTCGGCAAAAGCCGAGCCTGTGATAGAGACACCCTTTCCCGAACCAAAAGCCCCTGAAGAAGATTCCCTTCACATGAAACTTCCTATTTTCAAGGACGAACTCTTCAAAGAGTTCGGAAATACCTCGAATTACACATGTCA
Organism: Themeda triandra; assembly: GCA_018135685.1. Lineage (NCBI taxonomy): Eukaryota > Viridiplantae > Streptophyta > Magnoliopsida > Poales > Poaceae > Themeda > Themeda triandra. The sequence continues at coordinate 804,415 of JAENPR010000005.1, read as the reverse complement.
AAGGAGACCACCAGTCCCTGTCACACCTAGCGATCCTCTTGATGAACTCTTCCTTAGAGAGTCTGTGAAGGAGTTGACCGCCATCATGAGCTCGGAATGGGTAGCCGAAGGTGAGCTTGCGGCTGAAGAAATTCAGATTCACGCCCCTTCTTTACCCCTCTGATGCAAGGTTCAAGGGGAATGGATGGATGTTTTGTACAACCCCACTGTTGGAATGAACATCATGTCAAAATCCTATGCACTCACCTATTTAGGAGGAAGGCCACGCACCCCAATAGTCAAGTCCCTCAGAGTAGCCCCTCGAACTACCCTGAAAGGACTAGGGATTATACATAACGTAACTCTCCACCACGACACTATCAAAATGGCCCTGGACTTTCATGTTTTTGATATCCAGGATTTCAACATTTTAGTTGGGCACCCCCTGGAGAAATTCTTTGATACTACATCAAAGACCGGGGAGTTATCAGTTAACTTAGGGAGGGAATCATACTCTATTCAAGTCACTCGAGCTAAAAACTCAGTGGCTGAACCACTCCCTAGTGTGCCCATGGAAGTCAAGTCGATTATTCCTTGTGAAACACCTGAGTCATCCCTAGAACGCGATTCCCATCACTTTATTGATGAGGAGGATGACTTAGGAGAAACCATAGAGTTGCCTAAGGAGGAAAAACCGACATGACCTTCGGTTGAGCTTAAACCCTTACCCACGGGGCTACGCTATGTTTTCTTGAATGATGACACACCAACTCCAGTCATCATTAGCGATAAGCTTAGTGATGAGGAGACTACCCAACTCATTGCCATCTTAGAAAAACATAGTACGGTCTTTGGGTATTCCCTAGAGGATCTTAAGGGGATAAGCCCAGCACTCTGTACCCATCGCATGTGATGCGGGAAGTCATGAAAAAGGAAGTCCTAAAACTTTTTTATGCCAGGATTATATATCCCGTACCACATAGCGACTGGGTTAGTCTCGTTCAAGTGGTTCCCAAAAAGGGATGAATGACAATCGTTGAAAATGATAAGAACGAGCTTATCCCTCAACGAACTGTCACAGGATGGAGGATGTGCATTGATTATAGAAAACTCAATGCGGCAACAAAGAAAGATCACTTTCCGCTCCCCTTCATTGATGAAATGTTGGAGCGGTTAGCGAAACATTCTTTCTTTTGTTTCCTAGATGGGTATTCAGGATATCATCAGATTCCCATCCATCCAGATGATCAAAGCAAGACAACTTTTACATGCCCCTATGGAACTTACGCTTATCGTAGAATGTCGTTCGGGTTGTGTAATGCACCCGTCATTCCAACGGTGCATGATGTCTATCTTTTCAGACATGATCGAAGAAATCATGGAAGTTTTCATGGACGACTTTTTAGTCTATGGAAAAACCTTCGATCACTGTCTTGAAAACCTGGACAGGGTCTTACAAAGGTGCAAGGAGAAGGACCTGGTACTTAATTGGGAAAAGTGCCATTTCATGGTCCACGAGGGCATTGTCCTTGGGCACCTGGTGTCTGAAAGGGGAATAGAGGTAGACAAGGCTAAAATAGAAGTAATTGAGCAATTACCTCCCCAAGTGAACGTTAAGGGAATCCGTAGCTTTCTAGGCCATGCGGGGTTCTACAGGAGATTTATCAAAGATTTTTCTCAAATCTCTAGACCCCTCATGAACCTGCTAGCTAAAGATGTACCCTTTGAGTTCACAGATGAGTGCTTAAAAGCATTTCACACTCTAAAGCAAGCACTCATCTCAGCACCGATCATCCAACCTCCTGATTGGTGTCAACCTTTTGAGATCATGTGTGATGCTAGTGATTATGCTGTTGGTGCGGTCCTTGGCCAAACCAAAGATAAGAAGCATCACGTGATAGCTTACACTAGCAAGACTCTAACAGGAGCTCAGCTCAATTACGCTACCACAGAGAAGGAGCTCCTGGCAGTCATCTTTGCTATCGATAAGTTTAGGGCCTACTTAGTGGGAGCAAAAGTGATCGTTTACACTGATCACGCTGCTTTGAAATATTTGCTCACTAAGAAAGATGCCAAACCTCGTTTGATTCACTGGATTCTCTTACTCCAAGAGTTTGACCTTGAAATAAAAGATAAGAAAGGAGTAGAAAATACCATTGCGGATCATTTGTCATGTATGCAGGTAACTAACATGCAGCAGTTACCTATAAATGACTTCCTACATGACGACATGCTGCTGAAGGTGATGGACTCCAACCCATGGTATGCAAACATTGTGAACTACATGGTTGCAGGATACGTACCATCGGGTGAAAACAGGAGGAAGTTGCAGGTCGAAAGCCGACGTCACCTTTGGGACGACCCGTACCTGTATCGGGTGTGTTCTGATGGCTTGTTGAGGAGATGTGTGCCAACAGCAAAAGGGCTACAAATCATTGAGAAGTGCCACTTGGCACCGTACGGAGGCCACTACGGCGTATTTTGCACACAAGCCAAAATCTAGCAGTGCAGATTCTTCTGGCCAACGATGTATGAGGACACCAAAGAATTCATTCAGAGGTGTCAGAAGTGCCAATTCCAAGGAGGCATCACAGCGTGCAATGCAATTCCCCTCCACTACAATCTTCAAATAGAAATATTTGACGTTTGGGGCATCGATTACATAGGACCCTTCCAGAAGTCCCATGATTGCGAGTACATCCTTGTTGCTGTTTATTACGTGTCCAAGTGGGTTGAGGCCATGCCTTGTCGAGTAGCTGACATCAAGCATGCCAGAAAGATGTTCCATGAGATCATCTTCCCTTGCTTTGGAACACCACGCATGGTGATAAGCGATGGAGGATCGCATTTCATTGACAAAATGTTCAGAGCATTCTTGAAGGAGCTTGGGGCCAAGCACAACATCGCTACTCCTTATCATCCTCAGACGAGTGGCCAGGCTGAGACCTCAAACAAGCAAACCAAGAACATCCTGCAGAAAATGGTCAACGACATGGGGAAGGGCTGGAAAAGTAAGCTTCTTGATGCACTCTGGGCATACAGGACCGCTTACAGGACCCCCATCGGCATGTCACCTTTCCAGCTGGTATTCGGAAAGAGTTGCCATTTGCCAATAGAACTCGAACATCGAGCCTATTGGGCAATTAAAAGCTGGAATATGGACCTCAAGCTAGCTGGCAAAAATCGACAAAAACAGATTGCCGAGCTAGAGGAATGGCAAGAGAAGGCTTATCAAAGTGCCAAGCTATACAAAGAAAGAACAAAAAGATGGCACGATAACCGAATCAAGCTCAAGACCTTCCAACAGGGCGATCAAGTCCTGATGTTCAACTCCAAGGTGAAGCTATTCAGTCAAGGAAAGTTGTGAAGCAAGTGGAAAGGGCCGTACACCGTCGTCGACACATCATCCCATGGGGCGATCACTATTCAAGACGACGACGGTAACATCTTCAAGGTGAACGATCAGCGTCTCAAACCCTTCCTTGAGTCTTCTTGCAATTTAGATTTTAATCAAGAAATAGATAGAATAGATTTAATTATGTCTTAATATTTTAAGGCTAATTAAACTATTTTGTCTTACAAAACTATTTTTGAAAAAAAAATAAATAAATAAATATTTATTCTTTGAAAACAAAAAGCATTTCGCTCAAAAAAATTATTTTTATCCTCTGAAAATGCTTTTGTTTTATCTATTTTATAAAAAGGTTTTTAAAAATTATTTTATCCTTAATTTATTTTCAAATTGGAGGATCAATCACGCCAATAAATCAGCCAACGGAAAATCCCCCATCCATTTCGAATTTGAATTTGAGCGGGACAAATTATGGAAAGAAAATTGGGCGAGGACTCGGCCTGCCAGGCGCGGCCGCGCCTCAGGCGCGCGCGCCCAGCCAGCCTGCTCTGACCCTCGATTTTTTTTTTCCAAAATTTGTTATCTCGTCTCAATGTTCAGTATCATGGGGATTTTCTGTTTCCATGCGCAGAGAGTCGAGAGGCCTGCTACTCACCTATAAATGGAGCCCTCACCCCTCTTCTCCTTTCACCAATTCACAAGCCATTCCTCCTCTTTTGACCTAGAAAGTTCAGCAACAATAGCTCTTCTTCCCTCTCCATCCTCTGCTCCTTTCTGTAAGGAGAAAGCTCTTACTTTCGCTAAGAGTTTCTTAGAGAAAAGGGGGAAGGAAGAAGCTCCTCCCATTTTCCTTGCCATTGAAGCACCGCCTAGTGCTTCGAAAGTTAGCCACCCCAGCAAACGCTTCAAGCCGTCTGGACTCATCTTCCTTAGAGCTCCTAGTTTTTCCTACACTGTTGGTGGAGCAGACGTTCCAGGTGGGGGGAAGAGGCTTATGAAACATGACGGGAGCCCGTATCCCGGTGCTCCTCGTCTTGTTTGTGATCCTCTGCTTCGTGGACAGCCTGATGGGTTGTTCGGCGAGGATCCGCCTAAACCCAAGGAATGAACTAGGGCCAGTCTGAATAAGCAGATAAAAGAACTATCCGCTTATATCAGATACCTCTGAGCTAGGCTAGTAGAATGTAGCACCACTGAAATCAAGCTCAGGGAGGAAATCAACGCTATTCAGACCCAAATGTTTGAGGAGCTTGAGGATGTGGCCAAGGCAGCAGGAGTAGCTCATGCCCTGTAGAGCCATCCGCAGCACGAATAATTAGGCACACACTCTTTTATTTCCAGCATTTACTTCCCTTCAAATTTTTGTATTCCACAAAGTGTGCCTATTGTATCAAGTTTTTCAATTCAATAATGTTATATATATTATTTGTGCACCTCCGCTTGTCTCCACTTGTTTTTGTTGCACGAAAGAATAAAGAACAGGTACAAAAACAAGTGTGGGGGAGGCACCAACAGATGCACCAAACCGCGCCAAAGCAACAGAACCAATTCTGTTTGTGCATCTTCTCACTCCCTGTTTTCTTACTCCTTAAATAAAATTTTGATTGGATACTAAAATATGCTGCTCCAGTCCTATTTTCACCGAGTGATGAACAATTTGCATACTTTATATTCCTTGCCAAAATGCCGTATTGTCTGTGAACAACTTTTAGTAGGGACCCCATTTCTGTCTAAGTTATTGTCGGATGCGAGATAGTAGGATGATATGACGCTCGCTTCTTCTCTTGCGATGAACTTGGGTATTTGTTTTACAAAATTTGAAAATATAGCATGCTCCTCTATGATGATTAAATTCCTACTAGAGCCATATGACATATCCATTTTAGCAAAACCTCTTCATATGCTACTTGATGGATTATTGAGCTAAGGTCAAATTGTTGTGACCGATGTTAGACTACGTTCATACACCAGTGATTGAGATCCACTTACACCCACCAAATAAAACACCAACTCTTACCTTGAGAGTTGTACACACATATGCACCCTACCATCCACCAAATAAAAATGCCAACGCTCACCCTGAACATTGCGCATCCCTAGTCCGCCAAAAAGTTACTCCTCTTAGTCCATCATGATGTCCCTTCACTTTAAGTTTCATCATGTTCCAGAAAAGAGAGTGATGGGCCAGTTTGTGTAAAAAAAATGCCAAGGGGCATAAATGGACAAGGGTCCATAAAACAACGGGAGAATCAAAGATCCCCGTTCAAAAAAAAACAAGGTTATATTTCATTTATATCCCACACTCTCCCAGAAATCTTCATGTTTCCATAAAGGAGAGAGTCATGATCCGAGGAGTAACCCATAAATCTATAGAAATAGGATCCTTTATCCACTCCACACACTTTGCACATCTCAATCACGGTGTATGACCTGTGTCTTCATATGGTCCGATTTTTGACTTTGGCAATATATGAGATGCAAGTAAGCCCACTTTTCATACCTACCTAGAACTCCACTCAAAAACTTTAGTAGTAGGTTATGAAAAAGGGAAAACTCCAGAACATGCCCTTGGTGAGGAATTCATACACTTGAGTGATTGAGAGCATCATTTGAGGAGCAACATGCTAGTTTTTCTTTGCAAAAATCTTTTAAAACCCCAAGTGTCTACAGCAGGGAAGAGTGAGTTGACTTGAAATCCAGGCTGTTCCTTCTGCCAATCGCCATAAGATGATTTGGTAGACACCATGAATGTTCACAGATGCAGGTGAAGCTTGGAATACCCTGTATGCAAGTTAGCATCTTGGGAAAATAAAACCATCTTAGACTCTTTTGCTTTACTCAAGGACGAGCAAAGAGCTAAATGTGGGGGAGCTTGTTGGTGGTTCTTAACTCTTTTTCTAACCCCACCAATATTAGTTTATAATTCACCAAAACACTAGAAAATAGGATTTTTATCTAACAAATTCCATAGTTTTGGTGTATGGGCTTGTTTTGCAGGACATCTCTGAAATATATGAAGAATGGGCCAAGAAATGAAGAAATTAATTATAAAAAGATTATTTTGATTTAAGCCCACTTCAAATCAAGTCCACCAAAGGGAAAAATGCCAAACTGACGCTGATCAGCGCAATTCCCCAACATGGCTAGGTCCAGGACCAGAGGGGAGCCCACCTGCCAAGGTCGGTCAGGGGGAGGCGACCCCTGGGCGCGCGCGCGCCTGGGGCGCGCTCGCCCCTGCCAGGAGGCCAGGCGGCCCCTCCTTCCTGGAGGCGGTTCCACCAATCAAGGGGATAGGCGGTGTGAATTTGTCATTTGAGGCCCTGAAACCGACCTTCTCCCCCTATTTAAGCATAGGCTCTCTCTCTCATGAACAACAAGTTCTACAACAAGTTTTCTTCAAGTTTTGTTCTACCTCCCACATTTCACAAGATTACACTAGATAGAGTGGAGCCACTACACCTAGCTCTTAGCTAGAATAGAAGCAGGGAGTGAGAGAGGTCAAGAGTGGAGCAACTCTTCTCGTGTGTTCCCGGAAGCCTAGCTTCCACCGGGGCGGAGTGCCGGACTTGTCGGCTCCCTCCTCGCATGTACCTCTACGACATCTTACTACTTGAAGTAAGTGTTCGTGTCTATCTTCTGGCTTTTACCTTTTAGCACGTTACCTTTGTGTTAAGTTCTTGCAGGTTCGTCCATCGTCCTTATGGCAATAGTTCTAGTAGAGGACTTCTGATAAAGACGAAAGTCCCTGGCCAATGCTAGAACTGTAACAAATAGCGTAGACGTGGTGTCTAAGCTAGGAGTTACCTTCATTTGCCTCACACTCCACGGTTGAGGGGTAGGCGGCAGGTGGTGATAGCCCTGTCCGTCCTCCATAATCCCCCATGTTCGGGTGTGGCGTAGAGCCAAAGGCCGGCATCACCTGGCAGACCAGGTGCGATCCGGTGCCCGAAGCAAGCAATTAGCGACATAGCTAACCTCTCTAAGGATAAAGCCATTAGAAAAGCCTCATTACCCCAGTACCACTCTCCTGTCTCTGGGCAACATTGTTTAGAGAAAACCTACCTTTGCTGTTCCTCGTGGAAAATACGATACCCTACTTACCACCGTGTGAAGTGCTACAATGGTATTTCCGTGCGCTTGCGGACTTTTACTGCTTTCGCTAAGAAACACCAACAGACGGGGGGCCTATGAAAATGCAAGGGAGGTCAAAACTTAAGGCAATTTGCCAAAAATAAAACCCGTGTAAAATTGGTACAAAGGTAATAGTGTTCACAGCCATTAGAATATATTTCATTTTGATTAAACTCTATAGCACCTTTACATCTTACAAAGATAAGCAATAACCGAGGAATATCAGATGGTAAATCCATCAAGATAACCTCAAAATTATTCTGAAAGTGCTGGTTAGCCTCCATTTGCGATGGTGAGAAGGTGTCTCTAACTTCTGAATCCATGGCGAGGAGCAGGAACGATGGCCAGAAGGAGCATCGGAAGGACCACCTCATAGAACTTCCTCTAACATCCGAGGAAAAGTGCCATGAGGAAGGCTCACCGACACCACTTCCGCCGAGGTTGGGGGCAGAGGCCGAAGCCACAGATGAGGCTTCCTTGGTCAAGATCCCAGCAACCAAAGGTTTTCCTGCAATGGAAAGTTGCAGGGGCACCCTAGGCAGCAAGACCTAGGAACCACATACGTACTAACCAAAAGGCTGCCTGGTCGATCCGTTGTTCGCGGACCGGGCCACCAATGGTTATGTTCCCCCATCTTTGTAGAACTACCTCTAACACCGGAGGAGAATTGCTATCGCCGACATGATAAAGAGCTCGATCTTGAGTGCATTGTCCCAGCAGAAGCAGGGTTCCCAAGCAGCTCTACTCACCATAAGCACCCGAAGCAAAGTCGCCACCCCTCTACCTAGATCTGGATCTAAGGGATATGAGTCGGGAAAGAGGAAGGAGGATGTGGAACTCACTAGACTCCAGCCTCAGCTTATATAGACACCTAGGACATGATAGATGGGGAGTGGGCAATTGGCATTCAAGACGGGCACAGTCATTCAAGACGCACCTGGGAGTAAAGGACAAGGGAAGCGAAGCGTTCGAGTTCTCGAATCTCCCAATCCTTACCTCGGTGGGATCCAGTGATGCACAATTACTTGTGCGATCACATGAGTAGAACACTTTCACTCAGGTCAAAACCTCAAAACTTGAGAGTGGCATTATTGCCAATGAGTGCAACGCTCAACCACCCGGTAACTCGGGAAACGCATTATTTAGGAGGCATGTCATGCTACGGTACCCAAAAATGTATTAAATGGGACTCTCTGGAGCACCCAAATAGCTACAGGAACGAGCGAACTTGAAGGGTACATAGCTTTACAAGCCCATCATTACATCCTACGGGCTACTATTGGATATATTGGAATGGGGTACTCTCACCGACCATGTATTCGGCCCATCGAGTGGTTGACGTCTCGGGAGGAGGCCCACGAAGATCTGGCAAGAGCACCAGCAGGAGGTACACAATGATTATCGGCCTCCATCTTCAGCCAAAGGAAGGATAGAATCGATCTCTTGTAACAAACTAGGAATACAATTTGCAGTGTTGATCGCCTCCATTGTAACCCTAATCCCCCTGCCTATATAACGGGGGGATGATCCATCGACCTAGAGGACTTAGAGCACAACCGCCGCACATAGCCACAGCATAGCTTGGAGCAACAACCCCTGTAATTGAGCTCACGAAAACATTAAGATCATCAACAACGCCACTAGACTAGGGATTAGCACGTGCCATGCCCCCAAACCAGTATAAATCTTGGTGTCTCATGTGCTGCCATCTGATTCCGTCTTTGCGATCATGTTGCCGTAGTATTGCCAGAGCAAATTATTCCGACAAGGTGGGGCCTTGAGGACCGGGGTTTGCCATGGTGCCGTGACGCGCCTTGCAAACTCCCGGGTGAGGGCTAAAGGGGAACCTAGAAGCATGACCTCTGATGATGCCCTTACATCGTAGGCATTCGTTCCTGGGCCTGTCAAGTCCAAGTTCGTGCCCGATGCCACACCTTGCAACACCACGAGCACGATGACCTTAGAGGATCCATCCATCTCGTTGAGACCCAAACACCCAGCTAAACCGCTCTGTAGGCAAATTGCTCAACCTCTGAACCGAAGGAGATGGCGAGCGTCGTGGCCTGCATAGGCCACCACCATCGAATAGTCCTTGATCACTTCTTGGAAGTGATCCCAAAAGGCCAAGTGAAGGCCCGAGGCAGGGAGCATGACTCACCAGAGAAGTCAACAACCCAATCAGCACCGACCGAGGCCCCCACTCCCGGAGACTTCTCGAGGACGAGCAGCCCCTTTGAGCACATGGGATCCCATCGCTGATGGGCAAGCTCGAACCAAGGCTCAGAAGCAATGGGGTCAAAGAAGTCTGCAAGGATCCCGGCAGGGCGATGGGACATGGACGTCTTGCTAGCGACATAGTTGGAGTGATGCGAGCCACTCGATGACCATGCCCTAACACTAAAAGGGGCACCACCGCCGGTGGCGCCACTGCTACCACCAACAAAATGCAATGCCTTGGGTTACGGGTGGAAGGACCTCCCGGCGCCACACTTGGGTTGTCCAGTGTCAATGATGAGATAGAGGTGGCAGCGATGGAGTTGGACTTCTATCACTTGTAATTGCTGGCTAGGTGCCAAAAACCATGGCAGCATAGGCAGCGACGGGCAAGCCAGTAGGTGGCCACCTAGTGCGCTTGGTATAGGAAGTTGAAGCACCTACCCAGTAGCTCAGCAGGGATGGCCAGGGGTCCGCCTCTTGCCTGGGCACCTCGGCCAGGCCTAGCTTGACCGCCTGCCCGGCATTAGAGATGCTCGCCCACTTGATGACTAGATGCACAAGGCACGATCCTCTGCCACCCAATGACATCTGGGGCTGATACCCTGTTCTGCGGCCCAAGTAGCTAGTGAACTAGGATCCATTGCACCTTGGGGGCCAGGACCATCCATCGTCGATGATTGAGCTTGTTTTCCTAATAAGTGATTGAGCATGGACCATTAATAAATGAGTGAAGGTAGTTAGTTCACCTAGCATCCCTTGTACTAATTTTGAATAATTTGATACTACCTTATATTCCAAGATTAAAGGATTGATTTCATCTTATCTGCAGAAACCTCTTCACTAGTTTTGAATGTGGCCTCCCAGGAAACAAATCAAATATAATTAAAAGACGTGTTCATATAAGAAATCTACTATCCCCTTTGCTCTTTATGTTTTTACAACTGAGCTATATATTATAGCTTGTTATCATGGATGTCCCTACTAAGACTTGTTGAAGCTGCCCTCTTGCTAAAGAAGACGTAGACTTTAAAGCATCATCCACTACCCCAGATTCAAGGATCAGTGCCGGTTCTAGACCCCTAACACTGCCGGATTTTGAACCGGCACTACCATGTCAGCCCTGATGTGGGAGGCAACATCAGTGCCGGGTCTTTTGACCCGACACTGATGGCCAAGAACACTGCCGGGTCATATCACCACCTGGCGGTGTTCTACATAGCCATTACTACCGGTTCAAGATAGCACTAGGTAGTGTTATGTTCAACAACACTGCCGGTTCAAGATACCACCCGGTAGTGTTCTTCCAAATAACACTGCCGGGTGGTAACAAGACCCGGCAGTGTTATTTGGAAGAACACTGTCAGTTTGTAACTTGAACTAGCAGGGTTCTAAATCACCAACGCTGCCGGGTTGTAACCCTACCCGGCAGTGTTCTCTTTTTGAACACCGCCGGTCTGTTTTTAAATCCTGCAGTGATCTATTGAGAGAACACTACCGGGTTGCATAGCAACCCGACAGTGATACATTTTTTTCCTATTTATTATTAGCAAATTATAAAATTATTATCTTATGTATTTTTAATTATTTTTTGGGAATCGATTGCAGTTTATAATCTAATCATACACGATACTATTAAACATTACAGGTGTCATGGTTCCGATGAAACCAAAGTATTTACGTACCAAGCTAGAACGAGACACGCACTATGTCATAATTCAAGGTAGGACTACATTTTCATCAATCTATCATTGTAGTCTCTTGCCGCCGCCCTGCTCGCCGGAGTAGTGCCCTTGTTGATCGAGAACATCCCTTTCTCTGAGACCACTGTTGATACTAGATACGCACACGAAAGAATCAAAGAGAAATAATCCGCAAGCGCACGGATATCGGTGAGCACTTCACCCGGGAGATATTCCAGAGTATCGTTATTTATTTATCCGCTAGGAGAAAACGTGCATCTGACTAACCCAAGTCTATACTTAACCCCTGAGCTACAAACAAGGTAATGAGCGATATAGAGAGGATTACTACCACAGTCTCCTTCCAACCTATGGCAAGCTTTGCAACTACTACTCTATGGGAGCACCTAAGAAAAGACACCACGAGAGGATGCTTAACCTAGCACTTTTGGACCTACCTTACCTACCGACGGGAAGTGGATTACAAAGGTAACAAAGGGGACCGTCATCTCCCCCGCTACTACCACGATTCCGGACGGATAGGGAGCATCTACGAGTGAACCTAGCCCAAGCACCACGCTTACGCTACGAACGATTACTCTATTCCCAACCGGAAGCGAATAAAGTAAACTCGTAAACCAAAGAGCAATAATAACAAGAACTTACTAGTATCGAAGTTGAATTGCGAGAATGATCCTAGAACCAAGCCTCGGGTTAGGAGACTTGATCCCGCAGGTACAACCGGAGAGGAGACACCGACATGCCGGGTTCCTCCAACTCTACCTCCACCCTATACTCTCTCTATCTATCTTGAATGCTAGGCTCTAGGGAGGAGATCCATTCAAGGGACCTCTCTCACCCGATCCTCTCTCGGAAATAATGAATTAGGGTTTCAAGGGATGCCTCCTCCGGGGGCCGGGGCCCCGCTTATATAGCCCCCTAGGATGCACCGCAGCCCTCGGATCAAACCGACCTAAACGGACGATTATTATTCATCCTCAAAGGCGGTGGAACAAAGGATCCGCGAGGCCGACGCTGATTGGCCGAGGTGCCCGGTCGGCCGCCCAAGGGGGAAGTCGGCCGACTCTCCACCGAGCCCGTTCGGGCTCCCGTTTGGTCCCGAGCCTTCTCGAACCTTCCAGACATGAGAATTTTCACCGGTTCCGATTATCTCTATGTAAACCCGACATGTGGGCCTTCCTTGGGTATTTTCAGGTGACACCTTGCGTAAAACGGACATTCACCAAAACTCGTGGAATTCCATTAGTGTAAGCCCTATATCTAGATGGTAATTATATTTAGGTCCTTTTTCATGTCTAGTTGACGGTTAAAAATAGGAGTTATCTACCGTCAACAACTCCCCCAAGCTTACCCTTTGCTCGTCTCTCGAGCAAAGATAAACTCGATGATGGATCGGGAGTTGCTACAATGCTTTCACGCCTTAAAAGTACACATGCGTTCAAACAAGAACTCTCCTCCGGATTAGAGTGAACTATTCTGACTCAAAACTTACTCATATTACCTTTCACCATGGAGCTTGTAACCGTCACTTGGGTCTTGAGCAGTTGAAAGACAGAACGGTCAAGTCAAGCGCTATGTTTCTCGCTCTTTGATCAACTATTATTCCGGAGTTTTTGCAAGATTTTCAAATAAAACTCGAGTTTCCTTGTATGACCCTTTCAAGTCTCTCATTTGTGGTATTTCGGATCCTCTCCAAGGCATGTGTGTAGCGTATGCCTTCTCTCTTCTCTCGAATATGTGGTATTTGTGGAACTAAGGCATAGTGGAAAGTGCCTTCTCTCTCTCACCCTACTTTCTAATAGGCTTATGTGGAGCTCATAGGTGGGGAGACACTCAAACTCACTTGCATATATTGCACGCTTAAACCATGGATCCAATAGGAACTAAAATAATAATAAAGTCATATGTGCATGTGAATGAGGGAATGGAATGAATGATAAGATGATGATGATAAGGAAATGATTATGAGGGGTGATCACTTGGCGAACATCTACTTCTACACTTGCTCCTTTGGGAATAACATGACTCCCTTTATTTGGAAACCTTGAAACTTCTTGAAAGGAAGGACTTGGCTACTCTTTCTTTCTTTCTTTCTTTCTTTCTTTCTTTCTCTTTTTTTTCTTTCTTCTTTTTTTCTTTTTTTAGAGCAACCAATCCTCTGAAAACGAAACTTTAGCAACGGGGAGTGTATAACTTGAAATGATAATGACTGGAGCTTTTATGTAAGCAAATGGAACGGCGATGATTATTTCTAGATGTTCACTCCCAAGATAGGAGTAGAACCTTTTCTGGATGAAGTGAAATGAGTGGCGTATGTATTTTGTGGATGGATGGATGGATGGATGCGTACTCCCAGGGTAGGAGCAGCATAAGCGCGTATCTCCAGGGTAGAGACAGCACAATATGTGAGGGAATGCGTACTCCCAAGGTAGGAGCAGCATAGGTGCGTATCTCCAGGGTAGAGGTAGCACAATATGTGGTGGATGTGGATCTATATGTAGGTGGTACTTCTAGGGACAGTAAGTAGCCTGCGAATGAATGTAGTATTTATAAAATGGGTGCATGCTTCGAGGGACGTAGCATAGATCAATGGATGGAGAGCACATAGTATTGACTTTAACCGCATGATCGGTTCCTTATGGGTCCACAAAGATAACCACACTCAATGCCTACAAAGACTACATTCAAGCCTACAATATGATCTATATAAATAGATGTGTTTTCCTAATCTAGCAAGCATGAATGTATGGCCGTGGTAGGAATTTTGAACTCTCATCATACGAGAATTCATCATGCGAAATTTTAAGATTTTAAAAGATAAACTCTCCGAACTCTAGCATCTCTAGGAACAAGATGGACAACAGCTCAAAACTTTCCCATATCATATCCGTCAACTACCTAGACTTAGATCAAGCATTCGCTACCCACAAGTTTCGGAGTTCGTAGTAAATCTCAAATCTAAACAGTTGTGTCCAAAACTCGGGAGAGTGCAAGGTTGAAAACTAGGTACTTGAAAGGAATTACGGCAGAGCAACTATTCATCATTTCCATATAAGAGCTTATTCTGTAGGGTTCATTTTAGCAGACAGAATTTTCACATACTCTCCTATATTTTATTTAGCAAACTTAACAAATAGATAGATAGATAAGCTAGTGATACTTAGCTGGATACAAGGGGGTGCTTTCCCCCAAGCTGGATATTCACGTAGTCTGTTGGTGTTGCTGACTGGCAGTGAAGGCGTATTGCTCCTCCCCGGAGTGTCGGGGATAATGGTCTGTAGAGACAAAGATCAAGATCGTTGAAGACAAAGACACTCCGACAAGGGACATGACGTCCTTCGCCCTCGTTAGCTCTTCTTGATCCTTTAAATTCTCAGTAAAGCTCAAATAGACAACAAAGCTTGTGGAACCGATTAAGCATTAGTGATAAACCTCTAAGCCTTGGATGTCTAGAACTTCCTTAACACATAAATCTTTTTAGCACGATCTCAATATTTTTAATTTTATATTTATGATATGCAAAAGTAAAAATGTAACTAAGATGAAAACTTATTTTTGTGCCACCACAGTGGATATCTTTGTGGGCTGTCGCACCACAAAATTATCTGCATGGGGCTTAGCATTTTCTAGATGCAATACAAGACAAAATTATTTCCTTTTCTAATGTAGATGCAACAAAGCAAATATGCAACAAGAATTGATTATGCAAAAAGTAAATATGCTAAAGAAAAAACTTATGCAATGCTGAAATGGGAAATATGGATAACTACCAAGTTACCTCCTTGGCGAGGGTTCGGTGTAAGTCCTCTGAACAGGACTTCTTGTCGTGTTCAATCCTTCGGTGCTTCATTTGGTATCAAAGACCTTGAGAACTGCACCTCTTGAGTTGGTAACTCAGAGGAAGATGTCACCCATGTTCTTTCCTTGTCCTGTGGTCTGAAGTGATGCTTTAATTGTGAAGCTGGCAGCATCTTGTTTAGTGTGCATGTTTGCAGGTTCAGAACTTTATCACTGGAGCACCCTGTGATGAAGACTAGATGTTTCCAGTGGTCCTTTCCCTAGACCTTGTGCTCCACTTGTTTCTTCTCTACAGAGAATTAGTGGACAACACATATCCGAAGGAATATAATAACAAGGGTAGATTTGTCATAGAGCTAAAGGTCATATTCTATGCTACAGGAAAGATTGGGTTGAAAATTTTAATTAGCATAGAACATTTACTCAACATTACTTCTTCTCTTAAGGATTGATTTTACTTTGTCTTAAGTTTTATGTGTATGACATGTATAGAAAACAATCAAACTTATAGAGAGAAAGTAATTGCGAGTGGAGGGATTGCAAACCAGCGCTCTAGAGCGACGAGGGCTTGATAAGAGGAAGAGCATTGCTGGATCATTATTAGAGGAGTCGGCGGCCTTCCTCCCCCAAGCTTGTTGTCGCTCATCACTGGAAGCCAAATGTGTGTGTGTTGAATCATCCCTCGAAGTGTGTTGCAACTCCATGTTCTTTAGACACTGTCCATCCTCTATTTTTAAGTTTGTCGGAGAGGGCTCTTGATTCTAAGTCCGGTGAGCAAAGATCTCTCCTTTGGACTGTCCAATCCAGGATATGAGGATGCAGATACAGTTGCATGATCTTCTTTTGTCAACCATTCTTGAATCTTGTTGAGTCTTGGCTGACGAATTGATGTTTGTTGGAGATGTAGACTTGAGTTCTTCCTTGATGGTATTTTCTTCTAGTAGCATGGCGAAGAGTTGCAGCTTAATGATACGCCATCCGTCTTGATGATCAAGGAAGGGACATCATTAATTGTATGCACGCTTCATCTCCAATGGCATAGGGACATCATCTTGCAAATGTAGTTGTTCATGGTCTTCTTGGGCTTGGTCGGTAGTCAACCCTTGATGGTGATTGGTTGACACAAGGATGCATGCTATCATGACATGCTTGTCCTTACTGCCGACGTGCAAGATGGTGCCTTCAAGAATAACAAGAGTAGGTCTTTGATTGGCCAAAATGAGGTGAGTTTCTCCCAGCTTCTCATTGGTGTCCTAGCTCGAGTTTTGGGCTCAATGCTATGATGTCTTCAAGGTTGCTCATAGCTTGTCGCCTTGTTCATCCACTTTCTTTGGGTGAGTGCTATTGATGTATCCTTCTTGTAGCACTCTTATCTCCTTTGTTTCATCACCGAAGTGGTGATTTGGTAGGTTCACCATGAATAGGCATGCCATAAATTCCTTGAACTCTTTCTTGGACGATGAATGAGCTATGTCTTCTGTGCGAAGTATTGTTCAAGTTCATCATATGCCTTGCTTCATCTTTGATGTGAGTTCATCTCTGGACTTTCCCAATTTGGATTTGGAAGTTTTTTCTGCAGGGGTTAGTCCAACAAAATATACCAATGTCTACTACAGTAGTTTTTAGTTCAATAACCAAACTAGACTCCATGTCTAATCGGATTAAGGAAGGCTATTTAACCTAAGCACCACGCTTAATTTAAAAGCTAATAGAAGCATGTCGAGTACTTCTAAACCAACACTTACTATGGTAGATAAAGGTAACATAAAAGCACTATAGAGATTTACTCAAACATTGATGGCAGAGCATGATTGATGTTTAGCAAATTGAGCATGCTAAAGGTAGGGACAACCAAAATAATGTAGCAACATGGCAAAAGATGTATTTATGGAAGTATATCCCCAAGCTTGAATTTGGCAGAAATCAAGATTGGATGAATGCAATTCAATGTTGCATAATGATTGGTTGGACATACCTTGCATTTGTTATTCCTTCGATCTTTTTGCTCCAAACCTGGAAAGGTTAGTGACACGAATACCCGAAGGAATATTTTCACAATTATAACTTTATGCTCATTTAACAAGGACAACACAGTAGAAAGGTGAACACTCATGTCATGGTCCGAACAGTTCTTGTTTTAGGACACTAAGCTTGTCCTTGGGAAACCTTCAAGATGTGAATTGGTGAAGTGGTTCCCCCTCCAACACCAATCTATGTGTACTCTCTCAAGATTCAACACAACGAGATCCGCAAGATTTATGATAAACATATGCATCTACAACCACCCTTTCAATGTCTTTAGAAACAAGGAGCATGATGGGGTTGAAGATCTCGTGTGTGGCAATGTTGGAGAGACTAAGTGAATCGAGATTTCTCATATGAGCAAGGTCTTGATGGGATGTTAAAGAAGTGACCACTTTGCTCATTGAAGTCTCCATCATTTTTCACTTCCAAGGGTGACTTAAGATAAATGTCCAAAAATTCCCTTGGATCATCTCTCAAATTGATCTTATGTAAGGCCTTATCCATCCATTCAATGGCAATAGCACATAGGTTTTTAATGCTCTCTAGCCATGGATGTTGCTCTTCAAGATCCTCTATATGGTCTTGATGATTCCTATGCATGGGATATCTAGATGGACTTCTAGGATCATCAGGAGGTTTAGGAGAAAGGGCATAGAATGAGTCATAGGGGTCAAGGATGGGTTCATATTCTATGTCTGATGTGGGCATAGAAGGGGAGAACATAAGTGTGGATTCTAGATGGCTTCGCTCTCCTTCTATGGCATCACTTGACATGCCATCCTTGAGTCTTTCTAACCATCCTTCAAAGGGATTGGGTGTGAGACGCTTTCTAAGAGATCTCTTCTTGAGAAGATTGACAATATATGCACTAAATAATCTCTCATGAAGCGGGAAGTTTATGCTCCTCCCAAAACCGTCATAAAGAATTTCTAAGGGTAGAATTACTTCTTCCCTTAGGGGATTTCGGAGTACTACTGGTTTGGGATGGATAGCCAAATTATGGGATTGGAATGTTTGCAAAGTGGCTACGGAAACTTCCTCTTCTAGTTTGGGGGATGATTCCTTCTCTACCTCTAGGATGTTATCATAAAGGCTAGTGCAAGGAGTGTGTCCATTAATAATAAGGACAAACCTCACTTCACTAAAGGGTAAAGAAAGGAAAACTCCTCCAAAGGCAATAAGACCCATAAAAAAATGTTGAAGAAGAACATGGTCTTGTAAGGCTAGGTCTAAACCCAAGTTTATATGAAAATTAGAAGATTCCCTCAGTGTGGCCAAAAGTTCATTACCTACTTGATCAGAGGATAGGACTTGGGGTTCATTACCCTCTCCGGATGAGGATAGGACCTTGGGTACATTACCCTCTTGATTAGAAGATAGGACTCAAGCCGTAGAAAAGGGTTGGCTTTGACCTATTGCAACCACGATTGGTGTAACTCATAGCTAGATGTGAAAATCATGGGTTCTAGAGGCTCTAAGCATGTGCTCATGGGTGCATGATTTTGGTGGATAGGCGTGGAATTTGGGTTATCTATAAGGATAGAAAAGAAAAGGCAAAAGAAAAATACAAAAAGATAAAAGTATAATACAAGGCTAAGCATGACTTAAGGTTATCTCACCCGTCTTTCTCCCCCGGCAACGGCGCCCGTAAATGCTTGTTGATACTAGATACGCACACGAAAGAATCAAAGAGAAATAATCCGCAAGCGCACGGATATCGGTGAGCACTTCACCCGGAGATATTCCGTGAGTATCGTTATTTATTTATCCGCTAGGAGAAAACGTGCATCCGACTAACCCAAGTCTATACTTAACCCCTGAGCTACAAACAAGGTAATGAGCGATATAGAGAGGATTACTACCACAGTCTCCTTCCAACCTATGGCAAGCTTTGCAACTACTACTCTATGGGAGCACCTAAGAAAAGACACCACAGAGGATGCTTAACCTAGCACTTTTGGACCTACCTTACCTACTGACGGGAAGTGGATTACAAAGGTAACAAAGGGACTGTCATCTCCCCCGCTACTACCATGGTTCCGGACAGATAGGGAGCATCTACGAGTGAACCTAGCCCAAGCACCATGCTTACGCTACGAACGATTACTCTATTCCCAACCGGAAGCGAATAAAGTAAACTCGTAAACCAAAGAGCAATAATAACAAGAACTTACTAGTATCAGAAGTTGAATTGCAGAATGATCCTAGAACCAAGCCTTGGGTTAGGAGACTTGATCCCGCAGGTACAACCGGAGAGGAGACACCGACATGCCGGGCTTTCTCCAACTCTACCTCCACCCTATACTCTCTCTATCTATCTTGAATGCTAGGCTCTAGGGAGGAGATCCATTCAAGGGACCTCTCTCACGATCCTCTCGGAAATAATGAATTAGGGTTTCAAGGGATGCCTCCTCCCGGGGCCGGGGCCCCGCTTATATAGCCCCCTAGGATGCACCGACCCTCGGATGAAACCGACCTAAACGGACGATTATTATTCATCCTCAAAGGCGGTGGAACAGGGATCCGCGAGGCCGACGCCGATTAGGCCGAGGTGCCCGGTCGGCCGCCCAAGGGAGTCGGCCGACTCTCCACCGAGCCCGTTCGGCTCCCGTTTGGTCCGAGCCTTCTCGAACCTTCCAGACATAGAATTTTCACCGGTTCCCGATTATCTCTATGTAAACCCGACATGTGGGCCTTCCTTGGGTATTTTCAGTGACACCCCGTGAAAGCGGACATTCACCAAAACTCGTGGAATTCCATTAGTGTAAGCCCTATATCTAGATGGTAATTATATTTAGGTCCTTTTTCATCTCTAGTTGACGGTTAAAAATAGGAGTTATCTACCGTCAACAACCACCTCATCCATGATGAAGCCTGCTAGCGTGTCTTGGAATCCTCTGATCTCAGGTTCTAGCAGCCAGCCGACCTCCTCCTCCTTGCGTTGTAGTTGAAGCAAGATGCATGATGTGTCAAAAGCGCACAAATTAAATGAGAAAGGAGACCCTAAATTAAAAAATACACAAGAAGGGAAACATACACACTAGTTGATCTGATGTTAGGGTTTGCCCGCCGGCGAAACGGTACATTGCCCACATTACGTAGAACCCGCATTCGTTGTTCCCCTGCGGCTGCACCAAAGTCGGCAAGTTCATACAGTTGGCCTCGAATGGGGGAGTCGAGGGCAGCAATTTATCCTTCACCCTATCATATATATACATATAAAGTTTAAAATACAAAATATTAGAATAGATATATGATATATATTATATATGAGATTAATAAAAAATAATATGCTATCGGGTTAATTAATAACTTACTTATCCAGAACTCGGCGTAGGGGATCGACCGTCTCAAGTAGTCCATTCTTGGAGTCCAAACCTCGATACGTGATTCGTGAGGCTTGATATCCACGAAAATGAAATGTTCCCTGCAAATCAAACACACAAATGTCCAAGTTCATCAAATTCCTACAACAACGGTAACAAGATACACTATTAAAAAATAATGGGTGAAGCTAGAACGTGCCCAATGTTGTAGGCTAGCAGAATGTCAGTTTTTTGCCCAGTTTCAAGAAACCAGTCATAGCATCCCCCACTATGGCTACCATCTCTGCAACCTTATATCCGTCGATGCCACTGCAGCTTTTCACGTGGACCTGGATTGGATCTACGAATCCAACATGAAATAATTGGCGCATGTTGCAGAAACATGCAATCCACCTGCAAAAGCATGTGAACATATATATATATATATATATATATATATATATATATATATATATATATATATATATATATATATATATATATATATATATATATATATATATATATATATATATGTGTGTGTGTGTGTGTGTGTGTGTTACAGTGTGAATGATAGTTTATTCAGTGAAGACAATAATGAACTGGGTATAGGGTACGTATAGTGTCGACAACATCATCATTTGCATGTCGAGGTCGTGCCTTTGGTAGAGCTGGAATAAGTCCTCATATAAGACCGTATACCATAATTCATTGGAATTGAAAAACCATGGCACATTGGGGACCACAATGACGTCGAAGCCAGAGTACTTCTTGCCTATTGTGTCAAAACTGTAATATTGATGGAGCTGCTGCATGTTTGTGGACAGTTCTCTCATTTTATTATCTTTTTCCATCATAGGCTTCCCAAGTTCGAACTTGTACACGACTTCCGCCATCTCAAATTCCATGTCAGTACTATACTGCAGCTCAGCCATGTGAAGGTCGAAGTTCGTATTATGTTCCAACAACCTATTTATCTCCCACTTCCTTTTCTGTAACTGCTCGCGGACCCTTTATGTATTGAGAGGGTGACTGTCCTGCCACTTGATGTCCTTGACTTTCATCCACTTGGGAAAATTGGCAATTCTGCGGAACCAAAAATCGCATGACTGCGCGCATTGAACACTGTGCTGACCGGAGCCCTCTGTGTGCTTCGCATCATCCAACGGCCTCTTTTGTTTCTTATTATCTACTGAGGCAGATGACATTCCTGGCTCGCTGCTAGGGTTCTTCTTAGCACCGCCTCTATTTTGTCGAGGCTGGGATTGATGACCAGATGCACGTGATCTACCCTGACTTTGAGTTTTTTTTGCTGGAGCCTTTTCTTAAAGGAGGTTGTGAATGCGAGGGGCTCTAAGCTGGATGTTGTTTTGGTGAGGGAGGCACCGCACTACCACGAGGAGGCGACTGTGGCGGTGGCGGTGGAGGTGGTGACTGTCGCGGTGGCGGTGCAACAACATGAGCAGGTGATGATGGCGGTGGCGGTGAGGCTGCAACATGAGAAGAATCCTCTACACAGAGTGAGGGAGAGGGGGCTGCATAACGTGGCAAAGAAGTATGAGAGTCATCTCTGGTCCCCACCGGTGACCACTCAGCATTGTCCTCTTCATCTGAGGAGGCCTGGTGATCAAGCTTAATGAAGCGCTTGCGCCAGGCCACATGAGCTCCGTTGTGCTGACCAAGATACGGCTTGTCTGCCGATATGGGGTGCTCAATCATTATCTTGTTATACTTCCTCTCAAATATAGTGGCAATGCTGACGTGGGCATAGCCTTGTGGAATGGGTCGACCATTAATGTTCCCATCTTTGGTAGGTCAGGCCTGCCCAGTAGCCACTTTATCTGTTGTCTACATCTGGCGGACGTACAGCCTGACATTAACAGGTCCAGTGATGTCGTCCACCAGATGAGGTGCATTCACCTCCAAGTCATCCATAGGGATCGAGCCACAGCTAATACGACCCCTGCCCAGTGGGCTTGCAATAGCATTGTCTTCGTTCACTGTAGGGGGAGGTAGAGGAGGAGGACCTATTTGTCCCCTTTTGACCATAAGTCGTCGCTCAACTTCTATGGTGACCATTTGATCAACTCAAGATTTTAAATTATCCTCCATATCCTTGAACTACCTCTCTTCCTTTGCTTGTCTTTGCGCTTCCCCCTCGCGTGTTTACGGTAGGAGTCGGTATCATCCTCGAATGCTGCAGACCAAGGATAATTACCGACTCCTCTCGTGCGGCCCGGGTGCTCCTTGTTACCTAGTACCTGGGTGAGCACGTCATTCTCCCTGTCCAAAACACGACACACTTCTCTCACCTCCCGGTGTGCTATTGTCATCTTCTCGATGATCTCATCAGTCAATGCCGAACTAGAGCTGTTAGCAGGCACTGATGGATTGTTCCGGGTCAAAAGGGTCCTGTCCGGGCCGTGGCGTGCCCCTGTTGGCATTTCTTAGTGCGATTGCTAGAATTGTTATATCCTAGCAACCACACCAAGAACACCATGTGATAGATCACAACCTTTCAGAGATATTATCCGCAAGAGCAAGGATCTATCGTTGTAGCATTTCACTCAGAAGTATTCAGGGCATCGTTATTTATATTTTTCCAAAGGAAGGCATGGAGTAAAATACCTCTAGCATGAATATGGTTATAACTTTATATCATTGAAATGAGACCTTAGTACTATGCAGGGGTAAGACAAATGGATTTTCAAGATAGTGGACACACACTTGGCCAATCTCAAGGATAAAAGATAAATAAAGAATATAAAGAATAAAAGAATAAAGAATAAATCTACACGGAGCAGGTAGGTCATATATAGCTATGTGTAGAATAGCTAAGTCACAAGTCATGCAAGCTTAGAAACAGGTCAGAGCCTAGGGCAATAGGGAGACCCCCATAGCTGGTCTGCCAGCCGATAGAGGCATTTATGAACTCCTACACGACATACGAATGTGGGGGATTACGGAGGATGAATAGGGCTATCACCTCCTGCCGCCTACTCCTCAACCGTGGCATGCTGTCATATTTGAAGGCCCTCTCATATCCGGACACCACGTCCGCATACTAAGGAACTACCTATGTCCCCCGTGGACTCCCACCCTACTGATGGAGGAGCAAGAACATAGGCAAACCCAAAAGAACATCGAACTCTCACCCCATTCTCATCGATACTCCTAAACTCATAAAACCTATGAACCATGAAGAACATTGAAGAACATGTTATGAGATGATCATATAAACTTTGGTCTAGTTCATGATCATCGAATATAATATGATCTGGACTATACTCTAATTCTAATACAAGACTATATATAAAATGAGAACTTGAATAAGGAAGAACTCTTCATAGTATATTACCAAAGTAGTACTTCTTCCTAGGAGACAAGCTCTCCTTGGTAGCTCAACCTTGCTCTAAAATATTCTAAGTGACTAATCTAGAGAACAAGTGTGAGGGAGAGAGAGGCTCAATTGGTGTGTGTGTTGTTGGGGGTGCTCCTCCTCTCCTTTTATAGTTGGGTGAAGGCAGTTCAGTGGCAGAATGGTAAAATCCTGCATGGCATCTACTTCCTTGTGAGTGAGTGAACCGCCTCCAGGAGCTAGGGCCCACGTGGCACCAGGGTGGGCGTGCGCGGACCCCAGGCGTGCCCGCGCCTAGGTGGCATCACCCCCTGGCTGACCTTGGTTAGTCGGTGTTGGCGGTCCTTAACTCCGATTTTTACCCGCCAATCATAGATCAATTTGGGAGAAATAAATATCTTATTGCACATATACTTTTATTATTGACCTAGTTCCACTCGTACTTGGAAGTTGTGCCACTTTGCAGGAAATACACCAAGTGCAGGGATTTTCAGAATAAAAATGCGCTTTTTGAGAAGGCGTAAACAAGCTAGAGAAGCAAGAGGGCCACCTGGAGACGAAATGGGCCAAAAGCCCCATCACCATCGCGACCCAGGAGGCGGCCCAGGCCCACTCGCCAAAGGCGGTCAGGGGGCGGCGCCACCCAGGCGCGAGCGCGCCTGGGGCGCGTGCGTGCCTCCCCGGCTACCAGGTGGGCCCGGCCAAGGGTGGTTCGCTCCTTCCATCCTGGGAAGGACGGTTTGCGCAGTGCTTTTACCTCCCTACCCCCGAACCGCCTTCAGGAGACTATAAAAGAAGAGGAGAGGCCCCCTTGTACCACACACACCATTTGGAGCTCTCTCTACCTCACACTTGTTCTCTAGTCTTAGCATTAGGCCTTTGGAGTTAGGCAAAGCTACTTGGAGAGCTTGTCTCCAGGAAGAAAAGCTACATCTTTGGTATAAATCTATGGAGCATTCTTCCTTGGTCGAGTTCTCATTACATTTATATAGTCTTGCATATGAACTAGAGTATAGTCGAGTACACGATATATTCAATGACCAAGAACTAGACCATAGTTCTTGTAAGAATCGTTTATCGTGTTCTACATTGTTCCTCATCGTTCATGTGTCTTACTTGTTTGGATTAGATTGTAGAAGAGGAATAGTGGTTCGATGTGCCTTCGGGCTTGCCTATGTCCTAGCTCGTCCATCCGAAGGGTGGGAGTCCTAGGGGGATGTAGGTAGCTCCTTAGTATGCGGGCGTGGTGTCCGGATGCGAGGGAACCTTCGGATATGACGGCATGCCACAGTTGAGGTGGTAGGCGGCAGGTGGTGATAGCCCTGTTCATCCCGTGTAATCCCCACGTTCGCATGTCGTGTTGGAGTTCGTAAATGCCTCCATCGACTGGCAGACCAGTTGCCGAGGTCTTCCCATATTCCTAGTCTATAGTTGACTCTTGACTTGTATAACATGTGACGTTAGCTGTTCTAGCATTGACTATATAGGACCTGCCTGCTCCGCTTAGATTATTCTTTATTCTTTATTTTTCCTTTATTCCTTTGAGATTGCTCTGAGTGTGTGTCCACTATCCAAACTACCGTTTGCTTACCCCTGTATAGCACATTGGTCAGTTTCTCCTCATGCTAAATATTATATTCATACCCATGCTAGATACTTAACAACCCATGCCTTCCTTTGGGAAAATATAAATAACGATACCCTAAAATACTTCCGGGTGAAATGCTGCAACGATAGATCCATGCGCTTGCGGATATTATTCTAATAGGATGTGATCTATCTTTTGGCAACTCTCGCATAGTTACTAGAACTTGTTTCTAGTGATTGTGTTGAGAGATGACAACAAGCATTTCTAGGCGCCGTTACTGGGGATGGGATTTTTGTCTGTTTTTGGTGATTGCGCTAAGAAATGCCAACAAGCATTTCTGGCACTGTTGCCGGGGAAGGCATGGAAGTTAAGCATCTAGCAGCATGGATATGCATATAATACAAAATGAGAAACGACAATGTCTATACAGGCTAACTTTTATGTTTTCTCCTATTGTGGATGAAAACAGATAGTGCATGATCGGGTTTCTCCTTGCCGAAAACTTCATTTCGATCCGGAGGCACTCCTAAGGAAGAACAGGACTCGTGCCTCTTCTTCTTCTGCTACTCCGTCGACAACTGAACCAGTTACCACCGCACCTACCGCACCACACTCCATGGACAAGTCCCTGTGCGAGTTCTCCGTTCCCAATGTTGCCAACGTGCCCACTGGGCCCGCTGTCAACCTTGGTGACAAGAACTTCGAGCTCTGAACTGGGCTCATTACCATGGTGCAGGCAAGTTCATTCTGTGGACTGCCTAGTGAGGATGCCAACGCTCACCTTCAGCGGTTCCTTGAGATATGCGACACCATCGTCATCAAGGATGTCGCACCGGACGCAATCAGGCTCTGGCTCTTCCCTTTCTCCCTTGTGGGAAAGGCGAAGACCTGGTTCTACAAGGACAAAACCGCTGTCGACACATGGAGCAAGTGCTCCACCGCGTTCCTCGCTAAATTCTTCCCCATGGGCAAAACCAATGCCCTACGGGGAGGAATTGCCAACTTCCAGCAAAATTCGCTGGAACCCATCCCTGAGGCATGGGAGAGGCTCCAGGAGTACATCCAGGAATGCCCTCACCATGGGATGGAAAGTTGGCTGGTGCTCCAAAACTTCTACAATGGGTTGACACCCATGTCGAAGGGGCACCAGGACGCCGCCGCTGGCAGCGCCTTTCTATCATTAACTGTTGATAATGTTACGGCATTAATCAACAAAATGGTGGAAAATCAAGCTTGGGGGGAGGACCGTGCCCCCACTAAAGGACAAAAAGGCATGCATACCGTGAAGGAGGCGGATATGCTTGCCGCAAAAATAGACCTACTCCTGAAGAATATTGAAGGAGGTGCCATCACCGACTCATCAGGCACCGTCAACGCCATGGACGCTCGCATGACGTGCGAGGTCTGTGGTGAGGCTGGACACTCGGGGAATGACTGCCCTGAGACCCATGAAGAGGCCGCCTACCTCAACAATGGGTTTCGCCAGCAACAAGGAGGAGGTAGTGGCTGGAACAACCAGTCCCGTCCTCCATTCCAAGGTAATTCGAATTACACCTCCGGGTTCAATTCGAATCAGCCTTCCCTGAAGGACCTGGCTTACGGCCAAGCCAAAATCAATGAAAACCTCACCAAAAAGATGATGCAAAATGACAAGATCCTAGAAAGCATGAACAATAAGATAGAGGGTCTATCATCTGCTGTCAAGAACCAGCTAAGCTTCAACAAGAAGATAGAGACCCAGCTTGCCCAGTTAGCTGCTGCCCTTCCTAAAGCTGGGGACAAAGATATTAAGGCTGAGGTAAAAGCAGTAACCACGAGGGGTGGTAAGTCCACTCATGGTCCGCCACACCCTAATCATGCAGCAGCAGGAAGACAAAGGGCACAACAACAAGAGGAACCTTCCACTGAGGAAGAACCCTAGGAGGCAGCACCAATGGAGGCAACGGTAGACTATCCCGACATAACTCACCTACCGTTCCCCTCAAGAACAAAGAAGCAATCTGTGGATGCACAATTCACGTGCTTTGTTGAGATGATCGAGAAGGTGCATGTAAGCGTCCCTCTTTTGGTTGTCTTGCATGTCCCTTCCTACGCAAGATACGTCAAGGATATCATCAACAACAAACGCGCTCTACCATCCATGGAAATGGTCAAACTGACAGAGGAATGCAGCGCGGCGATACTCAATCACCTACCTGAAAAGAAGAAGGACCCTGGATGTCCCACTATCACTTGCTCAATCGGGGGCCAGCAGTTTGACCATGCCCTATGTGACCTTGGAGCCAGCGTGAGCGTCATGCCAAAGACAGTCTTTGACAAGTTGGATTACACACAGCTTGCGCCCACGACCATGACACTCCAGCTGGCCAACTCCTCCATCCGCTACCATGCAGGGATTGCAGAAGATATCCCAGTGAAAATTCGAGGGTACTTTGTGCCAGTCGACTTCGTGGTGCTCGACATGGAACTTACCAAAGAGACACCTCTCATCCTAGGGAGACCATTCTTGAGCACCGCTGGAGCCCAAATAGATGTTGGGGCAGGAGAAATCCACCTCAACATAAATGGCCAGGAGGAGAAGTTTGAATTCCGACCTCGTAAGCAAGAACAATGCAACATGATCCGTATCAAATACGGACCAAATGCCCAAGGCATACGGGAAGTCAAGATCCAGCCCCAGGCCTTCATGAGCAGTAACTGGCCAAGGAAAGAAAATAAGGAGAAGCCAAAGGCAACTCCTAAGAAGGAGCAAAAGGCTGCAACACAGCCTAAAAAGAAGAAAACTGCTCCCAAACAAAAGGCCAAGAAAGAGGAGGATTCCACACCACCGAAGAAGGTGGTGCAAAAAGAGCAGGAAGAGTCACCTGCCACTACACCACCAAAAGTTATCAAGATGGAATGGAGACCCAAGAAGGTACAGCCGTCAAACCTTCTTAAGAAAGATGTATCATCTACAAGTTCAAAGGTGGAGGAAGTCCTGCTCAACCGGACTATAAATGGTGAGTCCTGACCACCATGAGCTTCAGGATAGCTTGGGGGAGGACCCCTGCTTGAGGTACGTGCATTTGCATATTTAATTCTTGCAATTTAATTTATTTTTAGCATGTTTAAATTCGAGCTTTCATTCCTACATCAAAAAAAAAAATTTACTCTATATATGTGCTATGAAATGTTTAGTTCTACCCATGTTGACATGATGAATAGTTGCTCTGTCTTATGTTTCCTTTGTACTCGATTTAAAATGGAGCCTTCTCTAATATTTGAGTTTATCGGCTTTAAAATATCATGCTTTAAAAAATTGATCTAGTGGGTTGCATACAATTGCTCTAGTCTAGGTTATTGCTCGATACGATATGGTGACATAGACCACAGCAATGATTTCGTCCCAAAGTGAAAACCTGATATCCGGAGTTTTATTTCAAAAATTTCAAAAAAAAAACAATAGTTCCTCAATGATCATGAAATGCCTACCAGGGCCAAACAAGACATGCTTCTTGACAAGTTTACAAAACCCTTTTTGTCGTATGCTACTTGCTGATTGTTGGGCCTTGTCAAGGTATTGAACCTAACCTAGATTTGGATCATACACATATGGTTGAGATTCACTTACACTCACCAAATAATTGCTGATTCTCACACTGAGAGTCGCGCACAACATGCACCCCTTTCGCCTAGAATGCCAA
Organism: Themeda triandra; assembly: GCA_018135685.1. Classification (NCBI taxonomy): domain Eukaryota; kingdom Viridiplantae; phylum Streptophyta; class Magnoliopsida; order Poales; family Poaceae; genus Themeda; species Themeda triandra. Next base: position 775,279 of record JAENPR010000005.1, on the reverse strand, counting down.
TTCTTACACTGAGGATTGCGCACCATTCCATCAAATAAAAATGCCGACCCTTACCCTGAGGATCGCGCACCCCCTTTTAGATTGCCAAAAATACTCCATGCATTCCACCATGACATCTCTCTCCTTCTTCCTTTTCCAGGCATAAAGACATGGGCTATGTTCTTAGTTGAAAAAAAGAGAGAAGAAGGAAAAAAAGAGAGAGAAATAAATTTTAGAACATTCCAATCTTTTAGACAAACGGGAAATCTTAGATCCCCGTTCAAAAAAAAAGATGTAGTTACTTTGATAGCCCATATTTCTTCATCTCTTCATCCACCAATAAAAGAGAGTTTGTCATGATGCATGGAGATCCAAAAATACCACAAAGTTAGGAATCATTCCTCATCCATTTCACACACTTGCACATCTCAACCTAGTGTATGGCTCTAATCTTAACATGGTTCGGACTTTGACTCGGCTACACACGATCGGTAAGTAAGCCATTCCTTGTTATGCCTACCCAGAGCTCCACTCAAAAAAAATACTAGAGGTAGGATACAAAGGCAAACATCAAAGCCTTCGGTGAGGTTACCATACACTTTGAGCGATCGAGTGGGTCATTTGAGGAACTTGGTTTCTCTTCCAAAATCTTGCAAAACCTCCGGATTGAAAGTTGATCTTGGGACGAATGAAAAGCACCGGTCTTTGAAACTGTTCTATCTTGCAATCGCCCAAGACCTGAAAAATTAAAAGCCCCGCTTTATTCAGGAATCACAGAGTAGATATAATCGCCGATTTATTCAAATTGCAGTAGAAAACTCTCCTTTAGATTTGGTACACTTGAGATGTAATCGGCATTGCAGCAACTCCTGATCAACAACCCAACAGCAAAACCTCGCTCGGGACGAGCAAGGGGTAAGCTTGGGGGATCTTGTTGGCGGTCCTTAACTCCGATTTTTACCCGCCAATCATAGATCAATTTGGGAGAAATAAATATCTTATTGCACATATACTTTTATTATTGACCTAGTTCCACTCGTACTTGGAAATTGTGCCACTTTGCAGGAAATACACCAAGTGTAGGGATTTTCAGAATAAAAAGGCGCTTTTTGAGAAGGCATAAACAAGCTAGAGAAGCTAGAGGGCCACCTGGAGACGAAATAGGCCAAAAGCCCCATCACTATCGCGACCCAGGAGGCGGCCCAGGCCCACTCGCCAAAGGCCGTCAGGGGGCAGCGCCACCCAGGCGCGTGCGCGCCTAGGGCGCGCGCACCTCCCTGGCTGCCAGGTGGGCCCGGCCAAGGGCGGTTGAGGTGGTAGGCGGCAGGTGATGACAGCCCTGTCCGTCCCATGTAATCCCTCACGTTCGCATGTCGTGTAGGAGTTCGTGAAATGCCTCCATCGACTGGCAGACCAGTTGCCGAGGTCTCCCCATATTCCTAGTCTATAGTCGACTCTTGACTTGTATAACATGTGACGTTAGCTGTTCTAGCATTGACTATATAGGACCTGCCTGCTCCACTTATATTATTCTTTATTCTTTATTTTTCCTTTATTCCTTTGAGATTGCTCTGAGTGTGTGTCCACTATCCAAACTACCATTTGCTTACCCCTGTATAGCACATTGGTCGGTTTCTCCTCATGCTAAATATTATATTCATACCAATGCTAGGTACTTAACAACCCATGCCTTCCTTTGGGAAAATATAAATAACGATACCCTGAAATACTTCCGGGTGAAATGCTGCAATGATAGATCCATGCGCTTGCGGATATTATTCTAATAAGATGTGATCGATCTTTTGGCAACTCTCGCATAGTTACTAGAACTTGTTTCTAGTGATTGTGTTAAGAGATGACAACAAGCATTTCTAGGCGCCGTTACCGGGGATGGGCTTTATGTCTGTTTTTGGTGATTGCGCTAAGAAATACCAACAGTCGGTTGTGGAGTGGGCCTGGGCCTTGGCTTCATCGGGGATTTTGTCCAGATTGGTTCCGAAGTTGACTTTCTTCTCCTCCCCTTGGATTTATACTTTTTCGAAAAGTGTATTCTTGCATAAATTCCCCTGTGCTTGGCGTATTTCCTGTAAAAATAGTATTTCTCCAAGTACAAGTGGAATCATATCAGTAGCAAAAGTGTATGTGTATAAAATATATAATTCTCCCTTTTTTGACCTTAAGTTGGCGGTGTAAATTCGTCGATAAGGACCGCCAACAAGATCCCTAAGCTTACCCTTTGCTTATCTCGAGCAAAGCTAGGCTTTAGGTTGTTGATCAGGAGTTGCTACTATGCCGATCATATTTCAAATATACCAAATTTATAAGCAAGTTTTCAACTTAATTTGAATAAATCAGCATTTCTATCCACCCTGCTATTATCTCGAAACAATGGGGCTTTTTAGCCTTCTCGAGTCTCGGGCGATTGCATGATAGAACAGATTCACGGACTTTGCTTATCATTCATCCCAAGCTTAACCATCTTTTTGGAGGTTTTTGAAAGTTTTTGTAAAAGAAAATTTAGTTCCTCAAATGATTCTCTCGATCGCTCAATGTGTACGAGTACCTCACCGAAGGCATGTTGATTTTTGCCTTTCTTTTCATAACCTACTACTAAGGCTGAAAGTGGAGCTCTAGGTAGGTATGGAAGTGGGCATACTTGCATCACATATATTGTCAAGTCAAAAACTGAACCACACGGAGATACAAGTCATACACCTTGATTGAGATGTGCAAGTGTGTGGAATGAAAGATGGTTCCTAAATCTAAATATATATTTTTTTGGTACTCCTTGCATCATGACTCTCTTTATTGGTGGGCGAATGATTCTTTTCGGGAGAGTATGGGCTATAGATGGGTCTCTTTTCTTTTTCTCTCTTTTTTTTTGAACGGGGTTTTTGGATTTCTTGTTGATTATTGCACCTTTGTCTACTCTCTGTTTTTTCAGCATAGCCCATACCTCTTTTTGGCAAATGAAGAACTTTTGGATAGAGAGATGTCATGATGGGTGCAAGGAGTATTTTTTGGTGGATAAGGAATGCGCAACCCTCAGGGTAAGAGTTGGCATTTTCAGTGGACGGAAGGGGTGCCTGTTGTGCACAACTCTCAGTGTAAGAGTTGGCACTTTATTTGGTGGGTGCAAGTGAATCTCAATCATGGGTGCATGACCATAATCTCACATAGGTCACAAACAATTTGACTCAACTCAATAATCAAACAAGTAGCATATGACAAAAGGTTTTGCATAGATGAAACATTTCATATGGCCTTGGTAGGTATTTCATAATCATTGAGGAACTTTTGTTTTGAGCATTTTGAAAATAAAGACTCCGGATGTCAAGTTTCACTTAGAACATAGTCATAGTGGTGCCCATGGCACTATATCATATCGAGCAATAACTTAGACAGGAGCAATCATGTGCACCCACTAGATCAAGTTTTTAGGATGAGACATTTTTACGCCGATAAACACAAATTTAGTGAAAACTCGATTATAAATTGGGTATAAGTGAAACATGAGAAAGAGCAACTATTCATCATCTCAACAAGGGTAGAACTAAACATTTTTATAGCACATACATAGAGTGGAATAAAAATCTTTTTGGTCCTTTTGACATTTTTTTAGATGCATGATTGCTGGAATTTAAACGTGCTAAAAAGAAAATAAATTGTTGGGAAGATAAATATGCAATGCATGTACCTGTGGGGGTCCTCCCCCAAGCTTGATTGGAGCTCACTATTCAGGGGGATACCCCATGAACCTCCAGAATGCTTCTTGCTGTGCCTGGTCGTGCTTCCTTTGTGCACTCATCGCGTCCCACCGCTGGTCCTGTTGTGCTTGCCAATCGTGTGTTTCCTACACAAGGGTAGTAAGAGAGTGTTGTATTTCACCTGTTTGGATCTGTAGCCCTCCAATGCGGTTGTCAAGGTCCTCCAACTCGGGGTTGCATCGTGGTTGGATCAGTGGTGGAGAGTCGGCGTCGAGCTCCTGCCTGCGGCGCTCCCACTCATCCACTCCCACATCGGCCCATACCGCATCTGCAACCTATGGGGAGTGCACAAACTGGTCCCAACTTCCACTACCCTCCTGAGCGTATCTAGAGTAGTCGTGGTATGGAGCCCTCCCTAGATAATGCTCTGGTTGGAGCTGCTGAGAACTTGATCCTGCTTCATCTCTTGCACCGGCTCGAGCCATCCTCCTGTCCAAGTTCTCCGTGCGAATTTCTTCAGAAGTCTTGAGATCAAAGGTTAGTGCCTCACAATTATACAAATAAGATCCGGGTTAGGTAACTGGATCTTATTTGCATAACCAGGGAAAAAATAATATATCTCACCCTTCTTCCCATCAGACTTAAAAGTGTGCCCTTGGAATAAAACTTGCCAGTCACAAATGGGGCGTGGAATCATAATGTAATCAATATCTCTTCTGTCCAACACCCCGAGGGCATTCACAAGGCGAGTAATCATAGAGGTACAAGTAACAGCATAGGATTGTCTAATTATCTCTAGCCAATGATGAAACATTTCAACCATAGGGGCAACCTTAATCTTATGAACAACGGCATAGAGTATCTACCCATCTAACTTTGCCAGCAGGAAAGAATATCATGGAAATCCAACGGTGCATGAGTCTCAAGGTAGGATGTTGGATTTGGGTATTCTGAGGTTTGAAAGGACCAACCCCAACTCTACCCGAAATCTCTTCCCAAAACTTGTTACGATCGAAACCAGAAATAGCATAATCAAGTTCTAATGCACACTTGCGATTAAAACCAAGATGCCTAATGAGAGATAACCATGGAACGAAATGCTCTTGGTTGAAGAGGCGAAAGACAATACCATCCTCTCCTTGTTGAAGTGTGCATAGAAATTGAATGGTTAGGAGGCGAGAACCTCCTTCGTACAAAGGTTCAATTTCCTCCCAACCAACAGCTTTCCAAACGGTTTCATAATCAACATCCATACCTGCCGCTTGAAGGAGTTCGGAGTCATACACGTGCATGTGGAGGAAAAGGCGATCCTTGAGGTAGAAGTATGCTTGCATCTCCCGGCCTTCCTCCAAGTCGAGGAATGGCTTGTCGGCCTCGTCGATGCCTTGTGCTTGTGGTGCTTCGGCCTCCTCTCCTCCTTCTCAATCGAGCTCCTCCGGCACGCCTTGCTGTTCGATCACGGGGTCATCGGGAGGTTGAGAGCTTGACTCTTCATGGAGATGCTTGGAGCGTCTCATGAAGGCTCACCCTAGCACCCTCCTGGCTTTCCTTATGGATCGACACAAGGAGAGAGATTTTTCTCAGGTGTGAAAGGGTTAGTGGAATATGATGACTTTCCACACCCGAGAATCACTCTTGATCTTGCACTACCAAAATATGTTGAAAATTTTGCTTGAAAGTATGAAGTAGGGAGAGAGTGAGAGGGTGAAAGTGAATGAGTGTGGTTGGAGTGAAGCTCAGCCTAGTCACCCTGGTATTTATAGGCAAAATCCCAAGCTGGAGGAGGGTGGTGGCAACGGCATGGAGCCGTTGGAGCTCTGGCTGGTCGGCAGAGCCGCCAGGCGTGGCGCGGTCGCGCCCTCAGCGTGCGCGCGCCCAGGGGGGCCCGTCTGCCTCCCCACTTTGGCTGGATGCTCCCAACGGCCATTTCAAAGATGTAGTCATTGGGGATTTTGTCTCGTAGCCAATTCTTTCTCCCAAAATTGATTTTCCAACAAATTTTGTTCAAAATTTTTGTTTTCAAAAATTATTTTAAAAAATAGTTTTTATAAACGAAAATTTTGCTTGCTCCAAAAAGTAAATTTTAGAGATAAGACTTTTTATTGAAATGAATCTTTATTTTATTTTGCTCACTAAAAGTGAGTAGACAAAATATAAAATATTTTTTTGAATAAAAATTTTAAAAGGTAAAATATTTTAGAAGCATTTTTTAAGAGAAATTTTTTAATTAAGAGTGAGTTTTTAAGAAGAGAAAAATCTATTTTAGAAAAGAAAATACTTTCATATAATATATATTTTTTAGAGGATAACTACCGGTTTACCTATCGACCAGGGCTCACCTTTTTAAAGTCCGTTGAGCGGGACTTCCCCCGTCATCTTTTTCTTGATGATGACACATCTGGCCTGGGAGAGGTGGGCCCAGATGTGTTCTTGTTGGCTCTCGACTGTCCTTTTGGGAAGCTTTTTCTACCTTCTGCCCTCCTGGGATGGCCATTAAAGCGAAGGTTTATTACCTTCTCTCCGAAGTGGAAACTGTACGTCTCTTTCCCTACGTAGAGAGCTGCCTTGGTTGTGTTGAGGAATGGTCGTCCAAGGATGAGCGGTCCTTCTTCGTCACCACCCATATCCAGGATAAGGAAGTCCACAGGGACATACTCATCCTGTATTATTATCAGGATGTCTTCGGCCACCCCTTCAGGTCTTCTAGTTGTTTGATCTGCCATCTGCATTCTGCAAGATATGAGGGACAATGGTCCACCCAATATTCTTTCGTACATTACCTTGGACATCATATTGATGCTAGATCCAAGATCGTAGTAGGCGTTGTTGAGCGTGTAGGGGCCAATCCTGATGGTGATGGTTGGATGGCCGGGGTCCCCTTTCTTAGCAAGAGCACAACTTCAATATGGACAAGGTTTACCAGGCCTTATTGATATCATGTTAACAGACTCAAGAGAGACCTCAGGTTGCCCTGGGATCTTTCCTGACCCACCATCGTTAGGGATAGAAGCATCTATCTAAGCTATTTGAGATTCTATCATCTTATTAAAGCTCAGCTGGTTCTTTACGGCAGAAGATAAGTCCTCTATTTTAGCATTGATATTTCTAAGGACTTTATCGCTATCCAGCATCTTTTTGTTGGCATTTTTGTTAATTTTCGCTTGGCCGAGGACCAAGTTTTTCAGGGAAGGTTGTTTCGAATTAAAATTGGAGTTATAGTTCAAATTACCTTGGAATGGTTGCCGAGGGTAGCCATTATTCCCTCCTGATTGTTGGCGAAACCCGTTGTTGATGTAGGAGGCTTCTTCATGGGTTTCGGGGCAATCGTTCCCCGAATGGCCAACATTACCACAGACCTTGCAAGTCATGCAAGAATCCATGGTATTGACGGTGTTGGACATGTTGCCAGTGGCACGTTCGTCCATCTTCTTTAGGAGTAGCTCTATTTTTGTGGCAAGCATATCCGCCTCCTTCACGGTGTGTATGCCTTTTTGCTGCTTGGTCGGGGTCCTTTCTTCCCCCAAGCCTGATTTTCTACCATTTTGTTGATTAACGCCGTAGCATTATCAATGGTTAATGATAGAAATGCGTCACCAGCAGCGGCATCAAGGTGCCCCTTCGACATGGGATTCAACCCATTGTAGGAGTTCTAGAGCACCAGCCACTCCTCCATCCCATGGTAAGGGCATGCTTGAATATATTCTTGCATCCTTTCCCACGCCTCCGGGATTGGTTCCATCTGAGTCTGCTGGAAGTTGGCGATTCTTCCTCTCAGGGCATTTGTTTTGCCCATGGGGAAGAATTCAGCGAGGAATGCCATGGAGCATTTGCTCCATGTGCTCACCGCTTCCTTGTCCTTGTAGAACCACTGTTTCATCTTCCCCATAAGGGAGAAGGGAAACAGATGGAGCCTGATGACGTTGGCCTCGATATCCTTGATGACGATGGTGTCACAGAGCTCTAGGAAACACTGCAGATGAGCATTGGCATCCTCATTTGGCAATCCACAAAACAGAATTGCCTGTACCATTGTGATCAGCCCGGTCCTTAGCTCAAAGTTCTTGTCGGCCATGTTGACAGCGGGCCCAGTGGGCATGTTAGCAACAGCGGGGACAGAGAACTCGCAGAGTGTCTTGTGGAACATTTTAGCTGGTACGACGGTGACTAGTTTGTTTGTCGATGGAGGTGCAGTAGAAAAAGAGGAACGAGACCTACTCTTCCTTAGGAGTGCCTCCGGATTTGAGTTCAAGTTTTTTGGCAAGGAGAAACCAGTCATGCACTATCCTGTTTTCACCCATAATAGGAGAAAACATAAAAATTAGCCTGCATAGACAATGATCAATTTCTAATGAAGTTATAATCATATTCTTTTCATGCTAGAGTCTTTTAACCTATGCCTTCCCCGGCAACGGCACCAGAAATGCTTGTTGGTATTTCTTAGTGCGATTGCTAGAATTGTTATATCCTAGCAACCACACTAAGAACGCCATGTGATAGATCAAAACCTTTTAGAGATATTATCTGCAAGTGCACGGATCTATCATTGTAGCATTTCACTTGGAAGTATTCAGGGTATCGTTATTTATATTTTCCCAAAGGAAGGCATGGTGTAAAATACCTCTAGCATGAATATGGTTATAACTTCATATCATCAAAATGAGACCTTAGTACTATGCAGGGGTAAGATAAATGGATTTTCAAGATAGTGGACGCACACTTGGCCAATCTCAAGGATAAAAGAGAAATAAAGAATATAAAGAATAAAGAATAAATCTATGCAGAGCAGGTAGGTCATATATAGCTATGTAAAGAACAGCTAAGTCACAAGTCATACAAGCTTAGAAATAGGTCAGAGCCTAGGGCAACAGGGAGACCCCCACAGCTGGTCTGCCAGCCGATAGAGACATTTACGAACTCCTACACGGCATATGAACGTGGGAGATTACAGAGGATGGACAGGGCTATCACCTCCTGCCGCCTACCCCTCAACCATGGCATGCCGTCATATTGGAAGGCCCCCTCGTATCCGGACACCACTCCGCATACTAAGGAACTACCTATGTCCCCCGCAGACTCCTACCCTACGAATGGACGAGCAAGAACATAGGCAAACCCGAAAGAACATCGAACTCTCACCCCATTCTCATCGATACTCCTAAACTTATAAAACCTATGAACCATGAAGAACATTGAAGAACATGTTATGAGATGATCATATAAACTTTGGTCTAGTTCATGATCATCAAATATAACATGATCTACACTATACTCTAGTTCTAATACAAGACTATATGTATAAAATGAGAACTTGAATAAGGAAGAACTCTTCATTGTATATTACCAAAGTAGTACTTCTTCCTAGGAGACAAGCTCTCCTTGGTAGCTCAACCTTGCTCCGAAATATTCTAAGTGACTAATCTAGAGAACAAGTGTGAGGGAGAGAGAGGCTCAATTGGTGTGTGTTGTGGGGGTGCTCCTCCTCTCCTTTTATAGTTGGGTGAAGGTGGTCCTGTGGCAGAATGGTAAAATCCCGCACGGCATCTCCTTCCTTGTGAGTGAGTGAATCGCCTCCAGGAGCCAGGGCCCACGCGGCACCAGGGTGGGCGCGCGCGCAACCCAGGCGCCTACACCTGGGTGGCAATGGCCCGTGACCGACCTTGGTTAGTCAGTTGTGGAGTGGGCCTGGGCCTTGGCTTCATCGGGGATTTTGTCCAGATTGGTTCCAAAGTGGGCTTTCTTCTCCTCTCCTTGGATTTACGCTTTTTCGAAAAGCATATTCCTGTAAAAATAGTATTTCTCCAAGTACAAGTGGAATCATGTATGTAGCAAAGGTGTATGTGTATAAAAATATATAATTCTCCCTTTTTTGACCTTAAGTTGGTGGTGTAAATTCATCGATAAGGACCGCCAACAGCCCCCCTAGCCATGCTGTAATACACAGATCTGGGCTCCCAAGAGACAGTCTCTGGCTCAATCCCTCGTTGTTGGCACTTAGCAAAGTCCTCATCAAACTCTGCCAGCTTACCGGGATAGCCACGCGAGCCAAGACAATGAGGATTATCCAATTTATGAGAGTTCACCGTATTTTTCAAGCTCAATTCTTGTGCCTGCTCGGATAGCTTATATTCCTTGAACAACTCCCAAAATGGCTTCTGCTTCTCATAATCTCCTTTTTCCAATATGGCTCTGTATTCGTTTTGATATACTTCCTATTCAAGTCCCACTTGAAAGTCTTGAACATTATCCCCATGTTTGATGTGGCTTTTTTCATGACTTGGTCCTCATTAGTGTCAGCTGGGAAAGTGAAATATGGTTTCAACAACTTCCACACATTTTGCTTCTCTGCTTTTGGGACCTTCCGTCAGTCAGCTCATTCCCAGCCCAATGTCTGTACTTAATAGGGATGTAGTCCCTAACAAGGATCCCCATGATATTCTTCTATTTTGTCACTGATTCCAGCGGGCCTAATGGCTCCCCTGTTTGGCCAAATGCATCTAGACATAGTGTGCATTTTTGCCGGTAGGAAGCAGTGAGGCTCCTCGCTTTGTCCTGGGCCTGCTGGTACCCGTGCTAGTACCGACGCCATCTGGCGCATTATTGCTCGGACCCTGGCGAAGACACAAAACAAGCCAATATTGATGAGGCACTAACTTACTTAATTAGCATGTTAGCCTTTCTTATTTATTAAGAACTAAGTTATATACCTCTCCTTCAATCGTCAGAGTTCGTAGAATATTGAGCCATTCGGAGGGGCTAAATTCCTCTCCTGCAACTGCCAGATTATGTGGGGTTCCCATCCCATCGTTCTGATTAGGTGCTTGTTGTGCTTGGTTTGCCGGAGTTTGCAGAGAATCCGTCCCAGCGTTCCCCTGTGATATTTGTGGCCTCCTACCAAGTGGGCGACGGGACATCTGGCAACATGTAGTCATGGCTGTGGACATAGAGGATTGGCTATTGGTAAGTGATGCAAATACTATTATTCAATCATATTTACCCAACCAGTGGAGAACATAAAATACAAATTAAAATAGCTATTTAGTTCACAAACTAGCTCCATAGCACAAAGTGAAGGTAATGATAGATGTACAACACAAAGTTTACATCAACTTCCAAATAACAAATGCAATGAGCATAGCTTGACCTAAAATGATGGCATATGTCCGAGACCAAAGAGCAGGCAGAGTCCTAATCTTCATATCTCCAGTCGATGGCCCTTCAATCTCTGGTGCCTGTGGACCCTCAATCTCCAGAGCAGGTGGATTCTCTTCAATCTTTGGTGCCTGTGGACCCTCAATCTCCAGAGCAGGTGGATTCTCTTCAATCTCAAGGCCTTGGTTTGGACCATAAAAGGTGAACAAAGATTCAGCCTCTGTGTTGAATTTCTTGTGAGAATTCCCTGGGTAGCGATGGACTTGACGATTGGCATCTACCCACTTGCGGTAGATCCCAGGTTGCCGGCCAACTCACACTACATACCATGCCATGGTTGCCTACTTTATATGGCATTCAAACATCATATAATTGGTTGTGAGTTGGAGTAAGAAGTACCAAATTTTGATTCAGACTTCTTCATTTATCAATGCGCAATATTTTAGACACTTGAATTAATTTCCAAACAACAGTGTTAGACAACCAACTAGTAAATTAAAAGGACATTCCTAGCATTTCCTAGCATCTGTGTGAATAAAAGGACATTCCTAGCATTCCTAGCAAATGGTAATGAAAAATTTACATGTGTGAACAACAACAATAGCAACAGTAGTAGTAGTGGTGGGAGAAATGAAATAAAGCATTGCTAGCATCTGTAGAGCAAAACAGCTAAGAGAGGGTGCCCTGAACTATGATCACCTTACTCTAGGCTGAGGAGGAGGAGGGGCACGGCCGGCGTCGTGGATGAGGAAGACGAGGGCTCAGATGGAACTTTGTGCCGGAAGACGATGGCGGCCACACTACACACAAAACCACTGACATGTCACTGCACGCTCCACATTGGCAAAATGTCAAACACCATAGGGGCGTTCCAGGGGTGGCACTCACCGTGAACAGTGGCATTCCCTGGCCCACGCTCCTGAGTTCGCTAGTGTGAAGCTTGCCGTTGAGTGACCTGTAGAGCTTTGAGGCCTTACCTGAGATGGCCGGAGTCATGGAGCACCAGAGATGGTGGGCAGGTGTCTAGTGGCGGTGGCGCGGCGTGGAGGACCCCGGCATGGAGCAAAGCGAGGCGGCCGATGGCGTCAGGCGGGTGCCTTACTATCGCGGGGGTGCATGGCGAGGCATGGTCATCACCGCGGAGGAAGAGGAGGGCGCGGAAGCGACGGTCGGCGGCGGTGGCGGAGGCAGCGGATGCCGGTGTCATGGGTGGAGCGTTCGAACAGAGTGTGCGTGCACTGAAAGATTGGGGAATTTTCCCCTCCGCGTGCGCTGGCCTTATATACTCCAGGCACATCAGTGCCGGGTGGCAATACAACCCGACACTGATGACCCTTATCAGTGCCAGGTTGTTATCCCACCCGGCACTGATGGCCATCATCAGTGCCGGGTCGTTATCCCACCCGGCAATGATAAGCCTGAGACGTAGTTGAGCCAGGCCCATCAGTCAAAGGTTAAATAGCTTTTACTCTGCGGTTCTTTCGATATCCTATGACTAGCGCAGCAGTTAAGGCATGCCCCTTTGGCCCCCGAGATCGAGGTTTGAATCCTGGCTCTCCAAATTTTTTGCTTTTTTGGTTTCTTTTAGATATTTGATGTCACACCCCGGTTTACAAGGAGGCAAAACCGGTTACAAACACATGTGTGCCCAAGATCAATTTCACACATGTAGTGACATCATTAATGAACCAACATCAAAGTGCATCGATTACAATAAAAACATTTAACGATTACATCGTACCATTATTACAATAAAGTCTGAACTCAGCTTAAAGCGGAAACATAAATGTAGCCTTTTGACAAAGGTGAACACTAAGACGATGATGACACAATGACGACATTGTAGGGGATCCACCTCGCCACAGGAAAGGTCGACGGTAGCACCACGAGCCTAATAACCAGGGAGATTCTCCGGGAACTCATCATCCGAATCGTCATCACTCGAGCATCCTTAATTTGTGAATTAGCAAGGGTGAGTCCATGTCGAACTCAGCAAGTACAGGCAGGAAAAGTAATGACATGCAAGGCTAATCAAAAGGTAAAGCTGGTGGGTAAACACTGCGGTAGCTTTTAATGTAACAAGCATAATTTTAATTAGCAAACTATTTTCTAACAACTTGGTTGAGAAACCCATCCCTTAATTAAGGTTCAAGTAGAATTAAAGGTTCATTAAGATCAAACAAAAAGAAAAGCTTTTATAAACATAAATAAATACGAGATAGCCATCTTAGATAACACATGACCGCTATCCTGGTAAAGCCTGAGGTAGCAACCTCTCAAAAACCATCTCCGTGATCAAAGCAAAACCTTTTGCTAATCATGCGACGATCTGGGCCGCTCGTAACCGTGAGCATGGACAATATATCAATTGATCAAACTCTGCGCAGAGGTGTACACTTTACCTCCAGTTTGTGAGTCCCCTTTTGCCCGAGGGGATCAGCCTCTTAGCCCGTTTCCAAGACAGGCCGGCAGGGTGTCACAACGAGGCTGTTCACAGGGTCAAGGACAGTGGCAGCTCGACAGGAATGTCGCAAGCATACGGGTGACGTACTCATAGCCTACGCCCAGGTCTACGGATCTTCTAGAACACCCATACTAGAACTGGAGATCACCCTTATCACCATCGCTATGGCACCCGTCGGTAAGCCGCCAACCTGCCTATGATGATCCTGCTAGTTGGCCAAGCAAGAGCCCATTAGCCTGGAGATGTACGGAAGTCCCAGGTGGCCGCTCCACGAACCGATCCTTAGGGAGAGATGACATGGATGCCCCTGTCACTGCAGGCAAAACCCTAGCATCCGCATCTCCCTAGCTTCACCAACCAACGATGCTCACCGCATCGATGCCACTTCTCCATGGCCGCAGCCATCACCAACTTTAGCACAACTTTTAAACAAAGAAGCAAGTTTTAAAAGTAATTAACTTTAGTGACAAGGAGAGTAGAGCACTAGCAGACCTACACCTATCTACTAAACCCCCATGGGTGATATATGGATATAGGTGGCTAGTATGTCCTTAGGTTACATAGATTACACACATGCATGCATTAAGACAACATTTCATGGGTTCAATATGATCAAGGGGTCCTGCACTTGCCTTGGTTAGTGGTGTCGGGCTGCTGGAAGTCCTCCGGGTCCTGCTGCTCCTCCTTCACCCACGGCGCGTTCTCTAATCGTCGCAATCATCAAACATAGGAGCAATACATGCAAACAGAGGATCTATAATTAGCACAGTACACCAAACAAGAATTAGCAGCAAATAATGTGACAGATCTATTCTACTCGTCGAGACGATTCCAACAAGTACTCGTTTGCCGAAAACGGAGTTAAAACGTGAAAGTTATGGCTAAAACAAAAATCAGGGGCTATTCTGCTAAAAACTGGACTAAAATCTAATTATTTTTGAACTGGGAAAATCAGATCTGCAATTAGTTTAAAAGGCGAGGGCTTTTCTGCAAAAGTGCCACGGCGACCAGCGCTGACCGGGTTGACCCGGTCTCTGCTGACGTGGCGCTGACATGGCATCCACGTGGCTGTCACGTGGCGGCTGACGTGGCGGCTGACGTGGGCCAGGTTTGACCCCGTTGACCGCCACGCGGCGGGCTCTGGTTGGCCCACGCGGGCGGCCACGCGGCGCGGCGGGAGTGGCCGGATCCCGTGGACCGGCTGTGGAACGCGGTTGCCGGCCCGGTCCACGGGTCCACGGTGGACCGGCGGCGGGAGGGGAGGACCCCCGACGACCGTGGCCATGGTCGCCGGCGGCGACCTCCTCACGGCGGCGCTGCGGTCCACGTGGAGGCACGCGGAGCACACGCACGCGATGCGCGTGAGCTCGCGCACCCGGCGTGCAAGACGGCGGCGCCGTAGCGCGGCCAAAGCGGCGGGCGTCGCGGCGACGGCGAGCGGTGGCGGCGGCGCTACTTCGGCGGCGTGGCGCCATGCGCAGAGAGGAGCAGGGCAGCCGTGGAGGGCACCGTGGTGACCCTCGCGACTACGCGGAGCTCGGCGGAGTGCCCACCTGAGAAAATGTTGGCGGCGGAGGCGAAGTCGACGGCAATGGCGACGGCGAGCTTGCGGGCTAGGGTTTCGGGAGGTGGCGGCGGGTCCGGGATGCGAAGAGGGGAGCGAGGCGCGGCCGGTGGGGCTTTATAGCGTGGGGAGGGAGCAGAGAAGGAAGGGCCGCGGCGGCGCAATCCCCGGCGGGTTGCCATAGCCGGGCGCACCTTCCTTGCGGGCGCGAGGTGGCGGCTGACGTGCGGGCCCCGCCTGTCGGCCGCACGCGCGGGGCGGGCGCGCGGCGCGCTGCGGCGCTGCCGGGCCGCTGGCTCGGCTGGGCCGGCGTGGCTTGCTGGGCCAGCCTTGCTGGGCTCGCTGGCTACGAGCGGCGCTGGCGCGGTGCTGGGCCGGCCTTGCTGGCTCGGCCCACGCGGAGCGGGGCGGCTGCTGCTGGCTTGCTGGCGGCCTGGCCGGCTAGCTGGGCTGGCTGGTGGCGGCCTGGCCTGGCCGGGCCTGGCCGGCTGGCTGGGCTGGCTGGCCAGGGCTAGGCTGCTGGCTGGCCATGGCTTGGCCAAGGCTGGCTATGGCTGGCCAGCTGAGGCTATGGGTGGCCATGGTTGGCCAGGGGTGGCCAGGGCCCACTGGGGCCCACCTAGGTTAGGTAGAATGGCCCTAGGGGTAGTTAGGCTAGGTTTAGTCGGTCTAGGAGTTAGAAGGGACAAGTCTGAGCAAGTTAGGGGTCAAGGATCAAAGCAAGAGTTAGTCAACTAGCTCAAACAAGTCAACCAAAAGCTGTGCAGCAGCATGAATGCAACATTACATGGTGTCTACCTTAAGGTTACTTTCAATACTTTTATGAAACAATTATTAAACCCCTAAGAATGAAAAGGACTCTCTAAGCAAGAAAAACAAATTAACCTTGTTTTGCAAAAGTTTTTATTTCCGGGTGTTATAAACCTACCCCCCTTAAAGGAATCTCGTCCTCGAGATTAGGAGACTCAGGGAATAACTCGGGATAATCTTCCTTCAAATCCTCCTCATTTTCCCAAGTTGACTCCTGTTCTGTATGATGCTTCCATTGCACTTTGCACATTCTGATAGTCTTGCTCCTGGTGATCCTCTCAACTGTCTCCAAGATCTTAGCAGGACTTTCTTCATATGTCAAGTCTTTCTGCAGATCCACTTCCTCAACAGGTAACATTTCCTTCTCAGGTACTCTCAAACACTTCTTGAACTGCGAGACATGAAACACATTGTGCACATTCGACAAGTAAGGTGGCAACTCAAGTTGGTATGCTACCTCTCCTCTCCTTTCTAGGATCTTGAAAGGACCAATATATCTTGGTGCCAACTTTCCCTTGACTTTGAATCGCTTCAAGCCCCTCATTGGTGATACTTTAAGATATACATGATCACCAACTTCAAACTTTAGCTCTCTATGGCGAACATCGGCATAACTCTTCTGCTTGGACTGAGCTACTCTTAAGTTCTGTCTGATGATCTGTACTTGCTCATTGGCTATCTTTAATGCATCAGGACCGAACACTTGTCTCTCACCAGTTTGATTCCAGAACAGAGGTGTTAGGAGAGTAGCGGGACAATTCCATGAACTTGTCATGGTACTCACAGACAGACAACGAGCCCTGCTTCAAGTCAGCAAACTCCTTCTTCTTCAGCTTCACTACACCAGCTGGCACATGGTATTCCAGAAACTCCTTGCTGAACTCTGCCCAAGTGATGGTGTTTGGAGCCTGGTGAGCAAAGCGGTAAGCTTCCCACCTGTTAGCTGCAGCTCCCTGCAGTTGCCCAGACCCATAAAGGACCTTCTCCCTATCATTGCACTGAGCAATGTCCAGCTGCCTCTCCACATCCTTCACCCAATCCATAGCAACAAGAGGGTCAGGTGAGTGAGAGAAAAATGGAGGGCGCCCCTTCATGAACTCACTGCGCCTATCCCTTGGCGGAGGTGGTGGAGCATTCTGGTTCTAGTTCTGATTCTGAGCTTGATTCATGGCCATGTTCTGTTGCATCATAGCCATCACGGCGTTGATGCCTTGCATGAACTGGGCCTGCATAGCCATCATCTGTTCCACCGTTGGTAGGGGAGGTGGAGGAGGTGGTGCATTGTTGTTGTTCTGGTCGTTGTTCCCACCAGAGCCTCCAGCACCTATCCTGGTGTTAACCATCTGATGTTCAAAGATAACATGGTATAAGAATTTGCATTCTCAAACAAATAGCTGATCTGTATTATAAGCTGTGAATTTAACTACAACAATGTATTCCTCTCTTATTTCAATAGACCAGCTGACCATAGCTCAATCTCAATCCCAGTAATAACACATATAAATATATAACCATGCTGATATTATGATCAAGTGACAGAAGAGCGACATAACAAACTAATATGATAAAGCACAATTATAAGAGGCCCATATCCTGAATTTAACTAAACACAACCTTAATATTATAAATGATAAGTGTGGACATCACCCCACATCTTATCGCAATCATTACAAAGAGGCAAATCAACCATGTTTCATCATAAGCAAACCAAGTTCTCACTCAAAGAAAACAAAGCACTCTCAAAGCAAGCACACACTAGACTCACCACAGACTCGATCGACTAACGCTCAACCGTGCTAAGCGTATCATTTATTACATAAAGGGGGACATCCTAGTCGATCCTAGTGCGGCCTCCAGCTCCTCCGTAGGGGATGTCGTAGTCGCGTGCGGGGACGGTGCGAGCCAGCGTGGTGCGGTGGCACCACTCCGAGGTGGCTGGGTCTCCAGCTGTGCGAGTCTCCTGCGGTCCTCCTCTGCCTGCAGGTGCATCCGGCGAATCTCCAGGATAGCAAAGGTCAGCTCGGTGTTGAGCTGAGCCATCAGCTGAATAGTGGCGCGCAGACGGTCATCCTCTCCAAGTGTAGTAGCAACGGTGGAGGAGATCTCGCCGCGAGCACGACGAGGGAAGTAGCGGAAGGTATCCTCGCTGAAGAGGTCGAAGTACTGGTCCCGGTAGGCAAAGAATGCCTGACGAGCTGCATCTATGATACCCGCCAACTGGGTAGCTCGCGGTGCAAGCGCCTCATGGATGGAGACGACGTGGAGGGCGCGCAGAATAGCGCTGGGGCGCCCAACGTAGCAGCCAACTCTCCAGAACTCGGGGTAGATGGGGTGGCTCCAATGCTCGCTGCGATACTCCACCCCGTACATGCCGTGTTCGAACTGACGGCCGAGGAGACCCATGAGGTGGGCATGAAAGAAGTCGTCCCCTCCGTCACGAGTGGTGAGTGTGACAAGCCAGCCGTCGTGTGCCTGGAAAGGCCCCTGAGGTCCAGGGCCGCCAGGACCACCAGGACCTCCAAGTCCTCCAGGGCCGCCAGGTCCTCCTGGCCCTCCAGCGCCAGGTCTCCCAGGGCCTCCTTCCCTAGGTCCTCCTCCAGGTGCACCAAGGTGGGGCGCCTGCTGCCCAACCTGGCCCACTGCCGGTGCCTGACGTGGGACGAGAGCCGGTGCCAGGACGTACTGACCCCCACGTCCGAGGATCATACCGTCGTCTGGGTGCTGACTCGGCTGGAAGACGTAGTGGTGGACGCGTCCAGTCGCGTGAAACTCGATGGGGCGAAGTGGGCGATGGAAGCTGGTAGTGCTCTTGCGAGCGGTCAGACGCTGGCGTGCCATCTATTAAATGCAAAGGTCAAAGACATGCAACAAACGGTTAATATGCCATGGTAGAAGAATTTTAAAACATGCCAGTAAACCTAAATAAGAAGGACAAAACCAAGAGTGCATGCACAAAAAAGATCTGAGATAAACAATGCAGTTCAAAAGAGTCGATCGAAAGAAAGCATGCATTCTGTAGTATTTGTAGACCAAGACAAAACAGCATAATGACATGTATAAAGAACTTAATGATGACAGCAGCAAGGTAAAGTAATGCTATTTTAAAACAATGTAATAAACATGAGGTAAGGCATTAAATGATCAACAAGATAATAATTGAAATATAAAGAATTTTAATGCATATAAAGACAATAAATAGCAATAAGGTTGAAAGAGTAAATGCATAACAATTTTATAAATAAAACCATGAAATAACATGCTAAGAATGACATGCTATGCAAAAACCCCAAAAGTCAACGTAAAGTCAACCTAAGACAGCCATTTCTATTCTAGGCTTTAGTGACAAGGTGAGTAGAGCACTAGCAGACCTACACCTATCTACTAAACCCCCATGGGTGATATATGGATATAGGTGGCTAGTATGTCCTTAGGTTACATAGATTACACACATGCAAGCATTAAGACAACATTTCATGGGTTCAATATGATCAAGGGGTCCTGCACTTGCCTTGGTTAGCGGTGTCGGGCTGCTGGAAGTCCTCCGGGTCCTGCTGCTCCTCCTTCACCCACGGCGCGTTCTCTAATTGTCGCAATCATCAAACACAGGAGCAATACATGCAAACAGAGGATCTATAATTAGCACAGTACACCAAACAAGAATTAGCAGCAAATAATGTTACAGATCTATTCTACTCGTCGAGACGATTCCAACAAGTACTCGTTTGTCGAAAACGGAGTTAAAACGTGAATGTTATGGCTAAAACAAAAATCAGGGGCTATTCTGCTAAAAACTGGACTAAAATCTAATTATTTTTGAACTGGGAAAATTATATCTGCAATTAGTATAAAAGGCGAGGGCTTTTCTGCAAAAGTGCCACGGCGACCAGCGCTGACCGGGTTGACCCGGTCTCTGCTGACGTGGCATCCACGCGGCTGACGTGGGCCGGGTTTGACCCCGTTGACCGCCACGCGGCGGCCTCTGGTTAGCCGACGCGGGCGGCCACGCGGCGCGGCGGGAGTGGCCGGATCCCGTGGACCGGCTGTGGAACGCGGTTGCCGGCCCGGTCCACGGGTCCACGGTGGACCGGCGGCGGGAGGGGAGGACGCCCGACGACCGTGGCCATGGTCGACGGCGGCGACCTCCTCGCGGCGGCGCTGCGGTCCACGCGGAGGCACGCGGAGCACACGCACGCGATGCGCGTGAGCTCGTGCACCCGGCGTGCGAGACGGCGGCGCCGGAGCGCGGCCAAAGCGACGGGCGTCGCGGCGACGATGAGCGGTGGCGGCGGTGCTACTTCGGCGGCGTGGCGCCGTGCGCAGAGAGGAGCAGGGCGGCCGCGGAGGGCACCGTGGCGACCCTCGCGACTACGTGGAGCTCGGCGGAGTGCCCACCTGAGAAAATGACAGCGGCGAAGGCGAAGTCGACGGCAATGGCGACGGCGAGCTTGCGGGCTAGGGTTTCGGGAGGTGGCGGCGTGTCCGGGATGCGAAGAGGGGAGCGAGGCGCGGCCGGTGGGGCTTTATAGCGCCGGGAGGGAGCAGAGAAGGAAGGGCCGCGGCGGCGCAATCCCCGGCGGGTTGCCATAGCCGGGCGCACCTTCCTTGCGGGCGCGAGGTGGCGGCTGACGTGCGGGCCCCGCTGGCTCGGCGTGGCTTGCTGGGCCGGCCTTGCTGGGCTGGCGTGGCTTGCTGGGCCGGCCTTGCTGGGCTCGCTGGCTGCGAGCGGCGCTGGCGCGGTGCTTGGCCGGCCTTGCTGGCTCGGCCCACGCGGAGCGGGCGGCTGCCGCCGGCTTCTTGCGGCGGCCGGCGGCCCGGGCTCCGGCCCGGGCTAGGCGGCGGGGGCGGCGGGCCGGGCTGGCCATGGCTTGGCCAAGGCGGCTATGGCCGGCCACCGGTGAGGCTATCGGGGCCATGGTTGGCCGGGGGTGGCGGGGCCCACTTTGGGGCCCACCTAGGTTAGGTAGAATGGCCCTAGGGGTAGTTAGGCTAGGTTTAGTCGGTCTAGGAGTTAGAAGGGACAAGTCTGAGCAAGTTAGGGGTCAAGGATCAAAGCAAGAGTTAGTCAACTAGCTCAAACAAGTCAACCAAAAGCTGTGCAGCAGCATGAATGCAACATTACATGGTGTCTACCTTAAGGTTACTTTTAATACTTTTATGAAACAATTATTAAACCCCTAAGAATGAAAAGGACTCTCTAAGCAAGAAAAATAAATTAACCTTGTTTTGCAAAAGTTTTTATTTTCGGGTGTTATATTTGACCAGAGCAATTAAGAAAATTTTGAATTCTATCCTTCCGATGTCCTACTACTAGCGCAGTGGTTAAGGCACTACCCTACGCACCTGAGGCCCAGGTTCGATTCCTGGTCTCCAAAATTCTTTTTATTTTATTTTTGAAATTTCACTACCGGTTAGAAAAACAACCCGGCAGTGATGGAGTTTATCACTATCGGAATTTAACAGAAAATCGGCAGTGATGATGCCCATATATGTTGATTTACAATAAATCCCTTTTATAGCACTAATAAATAGGAAACTTGTATATTCCTGTGTCAAAATGGCTTGAATTCTATCCTTTAGATGTCCTACTACTAGCGCAGCGGTTAAGGCACTACCCTATGCACCCTGAGGCCCATGTTCGATTCTTGGTCTCCAAAAAAATTATTTTATTTTTGAAATTTCATTGCCAGTTAGAAAAACAACCCGGCAGTGATGGAGTTTATCACTGCCGGAATTTAACAGAAAACTGGCAGTGATGATGCCCATATAGGTTGGTTTACAATAAACCCCTTTTATAGCACTAATAAATAGGAAACTTGTATATTCCTACGTCGAAATTGCTTGAAATTTTTTGCCAATCTTGTACACCTAAATTATGGCCCCACAGATGATATGATGTGTTCTGGTAATTATTTTTATTATTATATTTTTCTTTGTGCATAGTGAGGCACACTATGATGAATTACAGATTGAAAAAATGAGAATTTTGCATCAACATCCACAAAAACTTGTCTCGTAGGGCACATGAGACCTTTTTGACAAGTTTGGCACCATTCCAGATCTTTTCGGGGGTGGCCTCAGTTTAAACTATAATTACTCGGTGAATTCGCGTGGAAAATCAATTAAACTGGAAAAAGTAGCAAAATAATCCAGAAAAATCTCAAACTTGGTTCCTGCTTCATATGTGGCATGTTGTAGGGTCGAGATGAACTAGAGGGGGGTGAATAGTCCTTTCTAAAAACTTACGCACTGGCTAACCGAAACAAATGCAGAATTAAAACTATCGGTCTAGCCAAGACTACACCCCACTAACTAAAACTCTAGTAGCACCTTGTAAATGGACCTAAACAAGTAAGCAAGGTGCTAAACTAGCTAGTGCTCACCTAAAAAATTCTAGCTTGCAAGGTCACACAAACCTAAGCAACTAGTACTTTAGCGAACCGGGGAGCACCTACACAAATCTAATGAGCAAAAGCACAAAGCCAAACCTAAGCTCACTAGATGCTCAAGGACAAGGCTACACAAGCCGAACCCAAGAGCGCAATTTACTTAACTACACAAGCTAAGCAAAACACTTACTCTACTTCTAGCTACACAAGCAAGAAGGTGCTCAACTAGCTACACAAGCAAAAGAGCACAAGAACAACTACTCAAGCTAAGCAAGAATATAAGAATGTAAATACAAGCTTGAGCTAGAGGGGATGCAAACCACCATGAAGAGTGGACACAAGATGTCACGGCGATGGCGAATCACCGGGCGTAGAGACCAACCACCTGCAAACAAGCACAAGGAGGTCGAAGCCTCACAAACAAGCACAAGGAGGTCGAAGCCTCGGCAATCACAAATCGACACATGATTTTTCCACTGATTCACTTGGTCACCACCAAGCTACGTCCAGTTGTGGCGATGCACCGACTTGGTGATGAGATGGCCGCTCAATTTGGCTCACTGCCAAAAACCCCACCGGGGAGCCCCAACTCCAATCAACACAAGACCGGGATCCTCCAAGCCACGCTCAACTAGAGTAGCCAATTCGCGCACCCGCGGGGAAGGCTCAAGAACCCCTCACAAATCCTCCTCCGGAGCACCGCACAATCTCCTTGCATGCTTCGATGGAGTCTCTTGCCACCAAGCCGTCTAGGAGGTGGTGACCTCCAAGAGTAACAAGCACACCGGCTTGCAACGATCACCTAGTGCCACTCGATGCAATCTCTCAAAGCAATGCACTAGAATCACTCACTCACTCGATGTGGATGAACACTATCAATCTCTAGTGAGTTTGTGGGCTTCAAGCACTCTCCAAGCATGGACACATAGTCCACAAGGTGCTCAGCACCCTCCCATGGCCGGCCACAAGCTCTATTTATAGGCCACGCCACGAAACTAGCCGTTACCCCTTCAAACGGTTCTTTTCGACGCCTACCGGAACTTCCGGGGGAGCCCACCGGAACTTCCAGTCCGTTCAAATATGAGCATTGCGGTCAGTCTACGAATCCAATCGGAACTTCTGGTCACCTGACCGAAACTTCCGGTCCAAGCCGAAACTTCCGTCCGAAGCCCGGAACCGTTCTCTCGCACGCGCACGCTCCAGAAACTGTTCAGACCGGAACTTCCGGTCATCCACTGGAACTTCTGGTCATAGTTAAAACAAACAACTATGAGTGTTCGACTTGGCATTTTAATTATAGCCAGAACTTCTGGCCAGAGGCCCGGAACTTCCGCTGGTCCAGCGCCACCCCGTACTAAAACTGGCATATCTCTTAGCTCCGAACTCCGTTTTCGATGGTCTTGGGCTCATTGGAAAGCTTATTCAGAGGACTATGCATCCCACTAAACATCTTGATCCAATTCACAAAGGATCAAAGCAGTTTTTCCAATCCAAGAACCATCACCTTCACTTTTTCAGCACAACGGTTCACCGAACCTTCTCCAACCTTCTCTTTTCTCAACTCCTTTGCAAATGTGCTAACACCACCAAGTGTACATCACCATGTGCATGTGTATTAGCATTTTCACAATCATTTTCAAAGGATTTTCACTTGCTCTCACAACGCCACTTGATCCTAGCATGTCGCAAAGTTAGATCGCTCAAGTGGCACCAGATGACCGATATGTAAACAAGTTTGCCCCTCTTGATAGTACGGCTATCAATCCTAAATCCGGTCATCAACTTCTCTATACTCCTCATGACCAGTGAAATGAAATGCCCTATGTCATACCTTTGCCTTGCGCATTTCCATTTCCACCGTCTTCCACCGACGTGCCAATGCAACACATGCACCGACACGATCTCAAGTTAATATGATCCACTTCATATCATCATGCAACCCTCTCGGTCCATCGATCTTGATCTCACTTGCTCTTCACCGCCTCATGGTCCATCGGAACCAAGCCTTGCTCAAGCTTCACCCTCACTAGGTCCATCGCTTCAAAGCCTCGACTTGTCCTTCACACACCCTCCGGTCTCGAGCCAAGCCTCATCTCGATCTTCACCATCTTGGTCACATGACTCCATGTCATGTCTCATATGGAATTCAGCTCCTTCATCTCACATTCACCTGTGGACTAAACTCCTGTGTATTCTCATGATCACATAATTAGTCCACCTAAGTTGTCACTCAATTATCAAAATCAAACAAGGGACCTTTCACATGTGAATTCTAGAGAAAAGTTTGAGACCAATCCGATGCTGGAATGTATATGAACCATAGAATCCCTAAGAACCTAAGTGTATAGTCATGGTTTGATGAAAGATTTCGTATACCTTTGTGAAGCATGTAGACTCTGACTACGTCGAAATGGCTTAAATTTTTTTTGCCAATCTTGTACACCTAAATTATGGCCCCAAAGATGATATGGTGCTTTTCTGGTAATTATTTTTATTATTATATTTTTCTTTGTGCATAGTGAGGCACACTATGATGAATTACAGATTGAAAAAATGGGAATTTTGCATCAACATCCACAAAAGCTTGTCTCCTAGGGCACACGAGACCTTTTGGAAAAGTTTGGCACCATTCCGGGTCTTTTCAGGGGTGGCCTCAGTTCAAACTATAATTACTCGGTGAATTCGCGTGGAAAATCAATTAAACTGGAAAAAGTAGCAAAACAATCCAGAAAAAAATCTCAAACTTGGTGCATGCTTTTTATGTGGCATGTGCAATCTAGAGAAAATGTTTGAGACCAATCTGACGCTGGAATGTATATGAACCACAGAATCCTAATGCTGCTTTGTGAAGCATGCATACTCTAGCTATGTCAAAAAGGCATGGAAATTTTTGGGCAAGCATTTAAATAGAAATTATGACTGCATCCAAGATCCTACGTTTTCTGGTAAATATTTTTATTATTATAGTTTTCTATGTGTTGAATGAGACAAAAGAGGCTTAGTTACTTCCTGAAAACATTATAATTTTGCATCTCCTTCACCCAAGACACGTGGAAGGCTGAGAAAAAGTTCGAGGCCTCATCAGTACTGGTTCTAAACTAAACTCAGCACTGATAGACATCATCAGTGCCGGCTCAAAACTAGACCCGGCACTGATGGACTACATCAGTGCCAGTTTTTAATTTGACCCGGCACTGATGACGCTACCACATATGCTTTTTATGCATTGCTGCAGCAATGCATGCATGAAGCAAGGCAAGCATGCAGCAGCAAATGCTGACATGCATGCAGCTAATGGCCACAGACATGCATGCACCTAGTGACACATATTATTATTTAATCTTGAGATGTTGATTAATGCTCATTTTTTTAAAAAAATTGTATATGTTTTTTTGATAATGGTAATTTAATTTTAGACCACCGTATATATATAATGAAAAATAGTGAAATATTTATATAGCTACAATATAGGATTACAAGATAATATGATTAAAAAACTATATATTTATATGATAACAAAGTCCTATTTTCATGCAGGTCAATGTTACCATCTATGTGTATCAACACATTATAATTTGACCACCTCAGTAGGATTCTTCTAGCATCCTTTGGTCAAACAAGCACCGAGGTGGTTATGAGCTATGCCCATTGAGATGATCAAGGAGCGAATACAAAAACTCATGCCTAAGGGCTCCTTTTTGGTGTTAGCTGGTGAAAACTGCATGGCTTCTCTCACCATGAAGATTTGATGGACTTCCATGCACAATCTTCTGTCGTCACCTCATAGTACCAACATCGCTCCAGGAGGAAATTGCAGAGAGCACACTCACGAGGTCTCTCCAGTGTTGAGGGAACCGCAGCGAATGGGACCGTCAATCTCATGGAACCTCAAATGAACACATGCCATTGGAAGATTGTACAATCAAGGAATGAATGTACTATCTACAGTGCACATGATTCACAATAGACCAGAGAATTCAGCTCGGCGAATGGCTCTGTCAACATCTTTGGGGACCTCAACATTCGGCTCAGCTCATCTTCAGTAGAATTCTTCAAGCACCTCTTGTGTGCACTATTTTGGTGGACTACTATGACACCTAAAGTTATCTGTATGTGGAGGGCTTTCTCCCATAGATAAGCCATGTATTTGGAAAACTAGCAAACACAGAACCATCTGGAGAAATAAGCAGAAAAAAGAACTAGTGTCATGGAGAGGCCCAAGCACTAGGGCCATTTTATAGGCCCCCTGTCGTGGTAGGTGAGAGCAGTGCTCTGGCTATGGTGATCAGAGGGAGCACACCTCCATGCTAAGTTGGAAATGGGAAAAAAGAGATTCAACATCACTACCATTTTGACACAGAAACCGGCAATGGAAATGGGATCACTGCCAGTTTCATCTACAAACCAGCAGTGATGTGCCCATTACTGCCGGTTGTTGTTTGAAACCGGTAGTGATGGGCCTCCAATGACACTTTTAAAAAATGAGCCCCGCTGCGGCAGGCCAGAAGTGATCGGTGTGGTAGGCTCCTGTCGCTTTCGGCCCGCCGCAGTGGGCTCAGGAATCCAAGCCGGGCGAGCGGCTTTTATATTTGAAAAAAACAGAGCAAAAGAAAGAGGTCGTCGGTTTTAGTTTTGTTTTATTTTTTTATAGTGGTGATAGTTGTTCTTATTTAATTTGTTCTTCTTATTTCTTTAATACTATATTTTATGAAAAAGAATTGAAATTCAAATAAATCAAGAAACAAAAATAAATTATCTACCATCTTATTTAGATAAAGCATAGGAGTACAAGATAAAATAAATAAAAGAAAATTACATATACGATAATAAAGACCTTACACTAAAATTATATATATGATAACAAAGACATATTTTCATATAGATCAGTGTTACCATCCATGAGTATCAACACATTATAATTTAGCCACCTCAGTAGCT
This sequence comes from Themeda triandra, assembly GCA_018135685.1. Classification (NCBI taxonomy): domain Eukaryota; kingdom Viridiplantae; phylum Streptophyta; class Magnoliopsida; order Poales; family Poaceae; genus Themeda; species Themeda triandra. Next base: position 748,282 of record JAENPR010000005.1, on the reverse strand, counting down.
TTCTTCTAGCATCCTAAAATCGAAGATGCGCCGAGGTGGTTAGGAGCTATGCCGGTTGGAGACAATCAAGGAGGCCGCAAACAACTCATGCCTGAGCGCACCTGCCCTTCTTGTTCTTAGTTCGAGGCTGTCGGCGGGGTAAGAAACTGTATGGTCTCTTCCGGCTTGAAGAGGCAATACCGCGCCGGCGTAGAATGCAAGCACATATGTGCAAGCACAATCCAGAGCCTCGCCGGAGACCCCAACATTCGGCGTTGCTCTATCAGTAGAATTTTTCTAGCACCTGTTGTGTGCACCATTGTGGTAGACTACGATGCCTAACAATATCTATATGTGGAGGGCTTTCTCCCACAGAGAGGCCGTGTTTGCAAAAACTAGCAAGCTAGAGAACTAAGCAGAAAGGAGAGTTGGGAAAATAAACACAAGTGGCCATGCATATGCACCCTGGCTGTGTGCCATATTTATAGGAGAGCTGGCGTGGTAGGTAGTAGCAGCGCAACGTTGTGGTGGCCAGAAGTTTCAAATTGTGAAGAAACAAAAAGAATATAAAAAAGGAAACATTAGTGCCGGGTCCAAATATAACCCGGCACTGATGAGGGTTATCAGTGTCGGGTGTCAATACAACCTAGCACTGATAGCCCTGCATGGTTGCCATCCCGCCCTGCATGACTCATCAGTGCCAGGATGTATTGACACCCGACACTAATAACCCTCATCAGTGCTAGATTATATTTGGACCCGGCACTAATGTTCTTCATCTCCCGAGACGTCGTAGGAAACTGATGCCATGAGGGAAGTGGCAGCACCATTTCCATGGCATCAGTCTCCCTCGCAATTAACTCATCTGGGAGAATGAGGAGGCACTAGATCTGTCTCCCTGGCCTATTTAAACTGGCCAAGTTGATCACCGATCAGCCCTCCTATCTTCTTCCACCCGATCACATCGTCGTCTTCTTCCTCCCTTCATCCGATCCACCCGATCATCAATGGCGACCGCCGGCGGCAATGAGGACGGATGGGGCAACAGGGGCCGCCGCTACATCAATGCGTCCTTCGTGTCCTCCGATGGCGGGCGCCATCTCCAGTCGCAGGCGAATCAAATCCTGGCCCTGCGCGCCTAGCTCGCTGACGAGCAGCGCTGGCGCTGCTCTGCCGAGTTGGAGGCCCTCTGTCTGCGGGAGAGGCTGCATGCCGAGCATGCAGCCCGGGCCACTGCCGAGGAGGAGGCAGCGGAAGTTCGCCGCCAGCTCGCCCCGGCTAACGCCCGTGTGGCGGCGTTGGAGGATGGCTGTGAGGATCCTTGATCCACACGGAGCGCGCGGTGGTGGAGCGCGTGGGCAGTGGTGGAGCGCGGTGGTGTAGCACGGCGGCGGAGCGCGGCGGCGGACGCCGGCGCTTCTTTTTTTGTATTATGTAATATATAATTAAGAATTATATTATATATATGTAATATATTATTAAGTATTATATTTTATTATATGTAATATATGTTATATATAAGAAATATTCGTGATGTTTCGTCATCAGATTCCTATTTTTTTAATTAATGTGTTTTGTTGGCGTATTTAAACACAGACAAAAGTTGAGACAAAAATCTGTGCAGTTAACATAAAATAGAGACAAAAATGTGTGCAGTTAAAATAAAATGGAGACAAAAATGATTGCAATTAAAATAAAATGGAGACAATAAAATTCATGTCACCTTTTTAAATTTTAAAAAAAATTGCGAGCAGTTTCATCAGTGCTGGGTCGGATTTACATCCGGCACTGATGACCCTCATCAGTGCCGGGTCATATGTGGACCCAGCACTGATGACCCTTATCAGTGCCGGGTGGTATTACCAACCGGCACTGATATGCTAGAGATGATTATGGGCCAGGCCATCAGTTATAGTTAAGTTATTTTACTCTGTAAGTCTTTCAATATCGTACTATTAGCGCAGTGGTTAAGGCACTAAGCCATGGCCCCCGAGACACAGGTTCGACTACTGGTCCTCCCAAAATTTTTTCTTTTCATTTTGTTTTTGAAATTTGACTGTGGAAATACTAAATAAATTATAAAACAAATCCTTACGCCAATATTATATTTTTAAAATCTTCTTAAATAGTTGGTACCCAATATTTTATTTTTCAATTATTTAAATTGATCAACTTTAAATAAAAGGGTACTCAATTATAAAGGTGCAAAGAAAATATATATATTATATATTTAGTGCAAATAACTGATACAAGATGCGAATAATGATAACATATAGTGAACCAACAACAATGTAGGTAGGATTCTTCAGCAGGATTCTTCTAACTATTTAGGTCCTTGTTCTGGACGAACTATTATAGCCTCATCGTGATCAGTCCGTATGTAAGCAGGTTCTTCGCCCTTATGTTTCCCCTGACCAGAGGCATTTCCTGATATCCGCTGTAGTCTTCTTCGTCGATCACTCCTTTGACACCAATAATCTTTCCTTTTCCTTCTAAGACTACCTGTAACCTTCCTTTCATCCTGTTGTCTCTTGCATAGAAGACTTGCATAACATCTTTTGCAAGGACGAAGCGGTCATCTCTGTGTTCGGTCTTTGTGAGATCAACGAGAGTGTACCCTTCAATCACATTGGTTATTGCCGAATCCCGGACCCACTTGCAGCGAAAAAGTGTGGGCTTCAAATGACCATAGTCTAACTCCCATATCTCCTCTATGTAACCATAGTACGTCCCCTCCACGTTGCCTTTTTCGTCGTGGGCATCGAAACGAACACCACTGTTTTGGTATGTGCTCTTTCCATCTTGCTTTTTAGTGTAAAATGTAAATCCATTGATTTCATACCCTTGGTACTGACGCAACGTGGTCGTAGGTCCTCTGGCTAAGATTTCCAGCTGAGAACCTGATGGAAATCTTGTTTGAAGCGCTCGGCATCGCATCCAATCGACAAATTTCTCCTTATGTTTCTTCTCACGCCAAGCCGGTGACTTGCCCGGATAAGAACGTTGGAGCTCTTCCTTGTGCTCCACAATGTACGGCATCACATCTTTGGCTTGTTATAGAACAGCGAATTGTGCCTGACGGAAAGAAACGCGATCTCTTACTCTATAAGATCTGTCACCGATCGTTCCTTTGCCTGATAGTCTCCCTTCATGACGAGATTGTTGAACTCCGACCCTGTTGATGTCCATATAATATGAGAAGAACTCAATGGCTATAACATCTCTGATGTTATGGTAATTAAAACCTGACATGTCATCATCATCTGCATTGCAAAGCATCCTTGTTTAGGTTAACCCTGATCTGCATCAACTAAAATAAATTTACTTTTCTAGGTTGATTGTGTTTCTGAGATGATGTTTGACTTTACCACAAATCTTATTTTTGAATGTCATCTCAAATACTTGGTTTATGCTCTGTGTACTTTGAGGTGTAGATAGTGTCTACACTAGAGTCGAGCATAGGGTATAAATCCGAATCGACGAATAAAACCGGCAAACCATTAAAAGGATTTTTAAAAGTCAACTTGGTCAACCAAGGGTGTCATTGGGTCTTTGACCTAAAAATGTCCTTGGGTGATGTTTGTGATCACTAATGACCAACCAATTACTGTAGAATTTAAATCAAGCTCAAATTCGTTTCAAAATCCTGATTTTCCAGAAAACCTTGACTTACCCCTTTTCTCTAATTCAAAATCTACAAATAATTTGGGGTTGGTTCAAAAAGCAATCTTGTAGAGCTTGATGAGATCTACAAAGTTTGTGTACAAAGTTTTTCAAGTTTCCAAAAAGAAATTCAAATAAATTTGAAAATACGGTTTTCCAACAATTGTTCCCTTTTTGATTTTAAACCTATAATTCAAAAATTATGCATATTTTGGGAAAACTTTGTATATGGCAAATGTGTGGTTTGAAAAGTTAAGCATTCCATAGATTTGAAGATTTTCAAGTTTTATTGAAAAATCAAATGTAATTTCAAATATTAGTTTCTAGGGTTTTTGTCCCCTTTTAAAAATTTGATTCAAAATTCAAATTTCTACTCGGATTCTGAAAATGCTCCTATTGAGAAAATTGTAGATCTTAAAAAATTAGGTCAAGGTTGTTTTTGGAATTTTTTTAGCTCAGTTCAACTTTAGGGAGTAATTTGCAAAATTTTGGAAAAATTAGCTCTGCTACCATCATCGTCGCTTTTCTTCCACACTGTCGCCGCCGTCGCCGTGGCCGCCGTACCCATGCCGGCCAGCTGCAGACCACCATCTTGCGCCCACGCTCGAAGCATCCCCACCTGCGTGTTGCCTTCACCTTCGCCGAGCCGAGGCATAAGTAGCGGCCGCCGTGCACCACTTCTCCTTTTCCCCTGCTCCTTTTCCGCCGCCACCAGCTCCGCCGCTCGCCGCTGCCGTCGTTGCGCCACCGCACACCGTCCCATCTTGCCACCATGTTCGCCTCGTCCTTGTGCTTCCTTTGAGCCAAGAATCGTAAGCCCAAATTGCCCGTTGAGCCGTCACGCCGTCGTCTTCCCTGGGTCCGGCCGTCCGAGCTGCCGCAAGCTTCTCACCGCCGTTCGCCCTTGTCTTTGGTTCTCTGATCAATTCCTTCTGCAATTGAGTTCGCCTTGAGCTTCTACAACTGATGCGCTCCTTGGTTCACGCGTTGCTTCACAGGTTTCATCGGGACGCCGTTCGTGCCACCGGAGAGCGCCGCCGCCGTCCCTGCTCACGTCGCGCTCGCACCCCTGTCGTCGTCGAGTCTCCATCTTCGTGCGCATCTTCACCGGGGTGAGATCCTTGTCATGCTCGTGCCCTCTATTGGGTCCTGGGTCATCGTAGCCGCCGGCCACCGTGCGCCGCCGCCGGCATGGCCTTGCCCGCCGCCGCCGCGGGTGTAGCCGCCGTCGTTAGGGCCGTGTTTTGGCCAAATTGGTTAGCGTTTAGCGTCCGCCTATCCGCGCTAGTCAGGTTACTCGTGCTATCGTCACCAGAGGAGCTCCGGTGAGCTTAGTCGCCTCGCCGCTGCGCCACCGTGCCGCTAGGCTCGCCGCCGTCCGTGCGCCGTCGCGACCGCCGCCACTAGGTCACCACCGTCGTGTTCGCCTTATCGCGTAGAGCAAGTAGGTGCCAGCTGCGCCGCCCAGAACCTCGCCGCTGGCGAGGAATCACCGGTCAAAGCGTCGCCACCGTCGGGCCAACGCGGGAGAGAGAGAAGAAAAAGATTTTTCTTTTTCTGAAAAATTCATTTAAATGTTTTTTTGGAAATTCATAATTAATTATTGATAGCTCCAAAAATTATGAAAATTTTTATGTGTGTTCCTTGTCATGAACTTGATCTAGGAAAAATATAATATGTCAATTTTGAGTAGTTTTGCTATGTTTAAAAATTAGCCCTTTTAATTGAAAAATGAGTCTTCCATGATTTTTAACAAATTATTTATTTATCCAAAAATTCTGAAAAATGTTTTGCACACTTTTCATGTCATAATCTACCCAAAATAAAATTTTGAGCTTAATCTGACAACTTTTTTTAATGCTTAATTTTGCCTAATTAGTTAAGTTATTAATTAATCCTTTTTGTTAACCTTAATACCTATAGGTTGTGTGACTTTGGTAATTGATTGATGACCTCAGGGCATTACCTTAATGACCTTTGGAAACTTTATTTAATTAATTGAGTATTTCCTAATCCTATTTAGGTTTTAATTAATATTTAATTATTTATTTAATGACTTTCATTAATGAAATAGTTAACCCTAGACCTAGGTTGTTTAATGTTGTTAATCTTGTTTACTTTCGTCGAGCGTCATGTTTTATATTCCATCATGTTGAGAGATGTCATTATCGTGTAGACCACGTGAACGAGGAGGGTACCGTTGATCCAAGTCCGAAGGAGGAACCAGTTCTGGAGTTGAATTTCGGTCTTTCTGGTGTTAAAGAGTCCGGTGTCGTCTACTCTCTTGATCAAGGCAAGCCCCGGTTACATTTAAACCCTACCTTGTTTTATAAAGCTTTTATCATTTATGCTTTTGTATTGTTGCATTAATTGATAGGAGTTGCCTGATAACCTAATTGATGCATTCCCTACCTTGTTACTCGTATATCATCCTTTGTACCTGTTTTTATTTTGAAAATGCTTAGTTTGCTTAGTCTTGCTTATTTTAGTAGGCTTTCAAATAAAATGTTTAAAAAGGGTTGAAGTGGCATCACCTGTTGAATCATAATGTTGGTTAATGAATTTTGAGATCGGTCGGGTAACTTACATCAAGGAATTTTGGTTGATGTAGTGTTTCTGACTTGTCAGTTAAGGACCATACCGTTGTTGGCCCTTGGATCATGAACTTAGTACTAATCACATACCCTTCGGGGGAAGCTCTTTCCTAGGATCATCTAAGGACTACGGCAGGGAGCCCGTGCACTGGGAGTGGCGAGATGGTGGGAATACTAGATACCCTCGTGGGTCGTAACCTGGATTGGAGGCGTACAAGTATTCTCGGGTGGTGCGGAAGCTGTGACTAGTCCTAGAATGTCCGAAGTTAGAACTGATATACTTGTGGGTTAGAGTCCCACGTGTATCGTATGCTTAGGAAGCCCCAGCTGGGTACAAAAGCGATTCAAGTTGTCGTATGCTCCACGAGTAAGGAGACATGATCCTCTCACCCGCATCATAGTTAAGAAATGGTGGTACTTGAGGATAGAATTAAAAGAGAGTTGTTTGAATTATCTTGATCTGCTGGTTTACTTAGAAGTAAGTTAGCATAATTAGACCCCATAGGTTTAACCTGAGATAAAACTTAAGGTTAAGGATTCACTCTTAGTGGCTTTTCAGCAAAAGAATTTGATTCTTGCTTGCACCTTACCTTGATTCCAACCTGACCTACATTCCTTTGTCTTCACCACCTTTTTCGTCGTGTCAGTCTTGTTGAGTACTTTTGTACTCAGGGTTTGTTGAACCCTTGTTGCAGGAGAGTCTCACGCTCAGGTGTGCTTCGAACCCTATTGTGTGACGGTCATTGCGGAGAGTGACGACGAGTAGTGTGTTTGGCCTTAGGCAAAGCACTATGACTGAGATGTATAAAGTTATCATAATGCTATCTACTAGTCTAGGGTTTGTAATAACTAAACTTATGGTTTGTAAAATTTGAAACTTAAAGGTTTGTAAAACTTATGTTATGTAAGACTTCCACACTTTACTCTGATGTATATTATTTTATTGTTAAACTATTGTATACTACAATGTCTCTTATAATGATCGATCCAATTCGAAAGATTTGTGGATGATTCGGGTTTCCTGAGGACACCCGACAGAGCTTATTAAGTCATGTGGAACACATGCATCATAATCTGAGGTCTATTAAGACAAGGATTAGTGCGTGTGGGCCACATTACTTAGGAGGTTCTGCCACAGCTGGTATCAGAGCCGGATCGTTATTCTAGAGTTCTTGTAGTATTCTTTTAAAAAAACTTCAAAAGGTTTTCGGATACCTAAAAAGTTAACTTGACTATTTTGGGTCCAAATTGCTTATACTCTATCTATGTTCCATTCTATAGCTCTTTAATCATGTTTAAAAGCTTAGTGGTGGATAGCATATTAATATTGCCCTAATTATAAAGTTTACTTTATGCATGTGTATATTTAATGTTTTTACGCTTAGATTGTAAGTTCGTTCTTGCATCATGCTTCATTAACCTGTTTTAATTACCTTCCTTCTTAATGTGGTTTGGGTTAAGTAATATCAATCTTATTCCTGCTAACCTTCAGATCCCATCCATCTATTCTTACCATATGATCTCTCTCTGCTATAGGATGGCCCGTATAAAGCAAACTCCCCATAAGAAGAGTGGCCCAAAAGGGGTTCCTACTCATCAACTTGCCCCAAGAGATGATGGAGCAAGCAGTAGTCATCCAAGTCTCACCCCAGAGGAGGACAATGTTCGTCTGACTTAGGAGCTTGCACTAGTGACTAGGGAAAGGAACTCCCTTAAAGCAGAGCTTAGAGAGTCCCAGCGCTTCCGGAAGATCATGACACGACTCAGAGATGAATCGTGGCATTGTGAAGACTTGGCTAATGATCGCATTATTCAGCTAGAAGGGTACTTACAGGCCATGCAAGACAACAACAATGAGATCAATGCTGATCATGCTCACATGGCCCGTCTGTTAGATCCAGAGTATCAGTGGCAAGCAGCTCAGGATGGCCTTGGTCTGGTAATGGGTCCTGATTATGAGTATGAAGATGAGCCAGAGCAAGTTCAGAATGAAGAGAATATAGTTGCAGAGCCAGAAGGTGGTCATGTGGAGGACATCGAGGAAGAAGAAGACCCTGAGGAGGTGATGGAGGAATCTGAGGAGGATGAAGATCCTGAGGAGGAAGAGGATCCGGAGGAAATAATGATGGAGTCTAAGGAAGACCCAGAAGAGGAAGAAGATGTGATTCCTATTGATAGTGATGGGGACGAGGTTCAGATGGTCCCTAGTGATGATATATATATATATATATATATATATATATATATATATATATATATATATATATATATATATATATATATATATATATATATATGAGCCATGAGATGTGAAATGACAGATGGTGGTGTAATATAGTAGATCTCCCTGCTTTCCATGAAACTTTAGTATGGGTTTGGGCTGTTAAGTCTATGAGTAGGCTATGTACCAAAAATAATGTATTATAAGTATGGATGTGTACTTGTAATGTATATCTGCTTTTCAAGTTTAATAAAGTCAAGTTTGTTTGGTCACCTGAGTGTGAAAAGGCTTTTCAAATTTTGAAGAAGTCATTGACATCCGCTCCAATCTTAGCCCAGCCAGATATCTAGAGGTCATTTGATGTTTATTGTGATGCTTATTGACGGTGGATATACCCTAAAATTCCACATTAAAACACCGTCAACAGCCTTAGGAATTGAGGAAGAATAACATGACATAGACATATTTTTATCAATAATCGGTTCCACTTGTACTTTGAGTATGTGAATGCAGGAATTAGCAAAATAGCACAAAACAGAGCCAGAGTGGGCCCATACAGGGGATCGGCCGATCCCCTGGTATGCTCCCCTCAGTGTGAGTTTCAGGCATAAACCGTGGCAACCTTCCAGGAGTCCATCTCAGCCCTCAGATCAAAGTGTGTTTTCACTCAACGGTGGAGATCAAGAGCACACGGATTCATGGACCCACACGTCAGTAAACTGACGTGACAACATGCAACAAGAAGTGGAGACAGGGCCTATGACAGGTAGGGACCTCAGCCAACTGACTCTGGCTGGGCCCACCTGCCATAGGGGGATTGGCCGATCCCCCTGGTGCCCAGCTAGGTCGGTTGCTACCCCACCGACTCAAGCATGCTTCCCATGTGACCATTTCACCACAGCCGTCCAAGTTGAGGCGGTTTGGAGGTCGGTTTGATCCAAGGGCAAGGAAGCAACGTCACACGGATCGCTGACATGGCGGTGGAGTAGCGCCTACTCCACCTCTCACAATAAATACCTGCTGCATCCACCCTCTCAAGGCATGATGATATAATTGTATTCAAGACTACAATCATAGTCCACTTAGTAGTTGTAGTCTAGTGTGGGAGTTAGAGTCGAGTTGAGTGAAGCTCGGGCTCTCCGGAGTCGTCTTCTGGAGAGTCTGGTATTCCTCTTGTACTTTTCCTTTGTAAGACTTACTTTATTTAATATTCTTCTTTTACTTTTCTGAGTACTTTACTTAGTGCAATATTATTCCTGCAATAGTGTTGTAGTGTCCTAGTTTAGTTCGTTAGTAGTTACACGCTAGATTGTGATCCTGTAATCATTCCTTGGTTGTTATCAACGTCTGTAGTAAGGTGCTTTAGCTGGGTCATATACTCAGTTAGAGTAGTGAGGATTAGTGTAAGCACGGTGCTTAGACCAAACCTCACCGTCGGAGGCCACTGGTTCTGACGGACAGTAGGAGCGCATTGGCAGGGAGTGACAGGCCTTGCTCGGCATTAGGATCTCCTTACGTACGAACTAGTTATTAAAAGGGTCGGGCTCCCATTAGAGTATAGCCGCTTGATCAGGGGTTCTATCTCCTGTTCTCTCGTCTATCCCCGAATCAAGTAGTAAGGTAGCAGTCTTAGTTTGTATCCACTCTCTGACTAGATTAGAACATGGAAGTAGAATTAGAGCCATAGGAATCCTTAACTCACTCATTGTCCTCCCACCTAGCTACACTACACTAGTTATCCTTAGCGGTCTTAGAATCAGCATCATCATCCTTCCACCTATTCGTACCTCCCCTTCTTATACTAGTTGCCATTAGATTGAGATAGGGATTTCTCTCCTAGTAATCTTTCTAGCTACCGCTTTCCCTTGGGATAAATATAAATACGATACCTTGGAATACTCCCAGGTGAAGTGCTACAGCGGTATATTCTATGCGCTTATGGAATTATCCAATAGACTCTGAATTACCACTCAGGCATCTCTAGCGCCGTTGCTATTTTAGTGGCGACGTTAAGAAATACCAACAAGCATTTTTGGCGCCGTTGCAGGGGAAAGTATAGCCTAGAAATTTTAATTGGATCGAATCTGGAAAACTATCTTAATCTCTGTGTCAATTAGTTGTAAGGGGGTTTACCCCTTGCCTTTGCTTCTCTATATTCGTGAAGCTAGGCAGTAAATGAGTGAGGCTCAATCTGAAGCCACCACATCCTACTCGGAATCACTCAAGGAAGGAGGCTCGGCACCAATAGTCAAACAGTCAATGGCCGCCTCAATCTCTGACTACTCTACCCCCTCGGTCGCTCATATAACGAGAGGACTGAGAGTGGAGGTAGCAGAAGTCAATTTTGAGATCAAGCCATCGCTCATTTCGATGGTGCAAGCCAGTACATTTGAAGGGAAGCCACACGAGGATGCAAATGCACATCTCCAGCAGTTTTTGGAGGTGTGTGGCACCATTGCCATCAAAGGAGTCTCAGCGGACGCCCTTCATCTTCGCTTGTTCCCATTCACTCTGCTTGGGAAAGTGAAGCAATGGTTTTACGCTCAGCCCGAAGATGTCAACACTTGGAGGAAGTGTGCCAGTGCATTTCTCAAAAAATTCTTCCCAATGGGCAAGACATCTGCTCTGAGGGTAAGAATTTCAAGCTTCCAGCAGAAGGCAGACAAGACTATTCCCGAAGCATGGGAACGTCTCTAGGAGTATATCCAAGAATGTTCGCATCACAGAATCAAGGAATGGCTCCTGATCCAAGGTTTCTACCATGGGTTATCTCCAGCAACCCGTAGTCACCTTGATGCTGCTACAAGAGGATCGTTCACCTCCCTCAATGTCACGCAAGCCAAGACTCTCATTGAAAACATCATGACAAATCAAGGGTGGACTGAAGAACGTCCTCAACCTAGAAGAGGAGTCTAAAGCCCATCGTAGAAGTAAGTGCCCTCTCCCAAAAGATAGAACTCTTGATGAAGAAATTGGACGAAAGATCCAAACTCAAGAAATATCGAGAGGCCCTCCAACAACAAGCCTTTGCACGTGATCAAAAATACAAGGTGCAGAGTGCAAGCCACGAAGCCGTCTGCGCCATCGACAATTCGCAACCTCAGAAAGGAGGAATGATTTCGTGCTTCAAAGGCCAAGGTAACATTAGTCCACCCAGTTGATCTTCACTTAGAGATATTGTCATACATCAAGGCCAAATTAATGAAAACATCAACAAGAAACTGCTAGCTCATGAAAAGATCCTTGAAACAATATCTACTAAAATGGAGTCCCTTGCTTCTTCTATTAAGGATCAATCAGACTTTAATAAAATGCTAGAGTCTCAAATAAAAATGGTTGCATCCTTTGTTTCACTCCCTATGAATTCTTGCGATTCTTTAAATTCTGTGGCCATGAGAGGAGGTAAGACCACTCGTGATCCACCATATCCTAACCCCACAAGGAAGACTGCAAGAAAGAACAAGGAGGACGAGAAAGAAAAGGAAGAAGACGAGGAGGAACTTCCATCCAAGGAAGAAAACAACAAGTTCTATGGGAAGATAGCACCGCATGAGTTCTATGACACCAACATCTCACTACCCTTTCCAAGAACAAGGAAACAAACAGCCGACGAGCAGTTTGGAAAGTTCGTTGAGGTAATTCGTCAATTATATGTCAATATTCCACTACTTGATGCAATGCAGGTCCCAACCTACGCCAAGTACTTGAAAGATATCCTCAACAACAAGTGCCCGCTGCCCACGACTGAGGTAATTAAACTAACCGAAGAATGCAGCGTGGCACTACTGAGCCACCCGCCAGAAAAGAAGAAGGACCCTGGATGTCCTACCATTGATTGCTCCATCGAGACACAACACTTTGAGCATGCACTGTGCGACTTGGGCACAAGCGTTAGTGTCATGCCAAAGGTAGTTTATGATCAACTAACCCATGCTATTTTGTCCACTACATCAATATATTTGCAGCTTGCAGATCAGTCAATCCGCCATCCAGCAGGGATTGCTGAGAACATACCTATCAAGATACGGGATTTCATCGTCCCCGTGGATTTCGTGGTACTTGACATGAATGTAGACAAGAAAATACCACTCATCCTCGAGAGACCATTCCTTAGCACCGCTAATGCAAATATTGATGTCAGAGCTGGAGAAATTGAATTCACCATCAACGGGACTCAGGAGAAATTCAACTTCAAACCCAAGATTGCTCAATGTTCGCTGATCATGGTGACGGATTTGGCGGTTGTCACTGTCCTAACCAGGCCATTTAAGAAAACCAATCCAAATCCACGAGCAAAGAAAAGACAAATGTGGAAGTGGAAGGTGACACCATCGGCGACACCTCCAAAGAAAATTCCTGCACCTGCTCAAGAAGGGGGTCCTGTCAAAGGGACCTGAGGAAAAATTCTTCCACCCAAGTAAGTACTCTCACACTCAATTTTAAATTTCATCTACTTATTGCATCTATTTTTAGTCATTAATTTTAGTGTTTATTTTCAATTTTAATTTTAAATTATAAAACAATAAAAATAATAAAATACTAAGTCTTCGTGATAAGGTAGACACTAGGTGGACCTCAGGTAGGGATCGGCCGATCCCCATCTGGTGGGTCCCACTAGGCATCTGCTATCCACTCCACTCCTGAGCACCCACTGACACCTCCCATCAGACAGGAGCACGTTTTGCTCCCTCTTTTCTTTGCACACTCCACTCATCATAAAATCAAAGAAAAGATTTCCTGTGTAAACCTCGAAAGTTGCAAAAGCTGATACTCCACTAGGTAGGATTTTGAATCCTGATCAGAACGCATGCTGGCACACAGGGAAGAGTGGAAGTGAGGGGATCGGCCGATCCCCTCGCCCACTTTCTCAACCCTGTGTCCTCCTCTCTATGAACATAGGTCTACTGTGCATGCCAAACCTGAAAAGTGTGAACAGTAGAGAATCTTTGCTCCATCACTTTAGACACAAAGATGCTTCTCTCTTTTGTGACACTTTTGAGGAGTGCACACCAGCCAAAACCTGAAGGAGGGGCATGTCACCATGCTCCCTTGATCATGACACACCTTTAGTCATGTCTCCACTTTAGTCATTTCATCTTTTCTCTTTCACCAAACACTAGGCAAAGGAATCTCCGACAAAGTGCTGCAGCTTTAGTCCCAATTAGACCCTTGCTTTAGTAGACAATGATGACACAAAGTGGAGGGGGAGATGCCCAACAAGGGGCATCGGCCGATCCCCTTAACAGGGAACATCTGAAAACATTTTAGTGCTCTGTGCCAGATTCCTCTCACAGAGTTCAATGCCACTCAAATTTTGAATTTGAGTGGATCGGCTGATCCCCCTTGGGGCTCTCCACTTGCAGTCTTCACACTATAAATACCCCCTCAGGGTGAGCTCATTCCTCACACCAAACATCCAGAATCATTTTGAGCTCTCACACCCTCTTCTCTCCTCACTAGTGCAAGTGCATTCTCAAGTCTAGTAGAGTAGTAGCCTTCCAAGAGAAAACCCAAAAATATTTTCTAGTTCATCCTTGTTCTTCCCCTTCATCATCCAAGGCCATCAAAAGAGGTAGTTCCCTGTAAGAGGGGAGTTGGTTTACGCTAACCTCTCCGTGTCGAAGTGGTGCTTGTCATCCGCCATTTGTAGGCATGAAGAACCCACTCAAGGGCGCAACAAGCAAGCTGCGTGCGGCCTTTAGCAAGAGTCCATCATCAAGATCAAGGTCCGCACACCACTCTGAAGGTGCACCCTCCATTTCGATGGAGGAGGTGGAGGAGCAGCTGTACGGAGGTGGCACGCAGCAACAACAACAACATTATGAAGAAGAGGAAGTGAATGAGGAGGTGCAGCCTATCAGGACGCAAGACGTGGACACCAGCCTCTGGCTGACCACTGAAGAGATGATCACTCTCAACCAACTCCACGACCAAAACTTTGAGCACACAAAGGTACTTGATCCCGAACTCCTCCATAGCACAGGTATGGATGAGGAGTTCACCAAAGTTTTTGATGCAATTGGTTGGGGTAATTTTAGGGACTTCTCGCAATATCCTGGTAGTAAAATTCTCACCTTAGAATTCTTGAGCACCATAGAAACTAATGAAAATCGCATCTACTTTCGCTTACAGGGCCGGGAGTTTAATATTACTTGGGATGATTTTGCACACTTGCTTGGCTTTGCTAACTACACTATGAATATTGAGTATGTCACTAGAAACTATGATAAGAAAGAATTTTGGAATGAAATGACTAGGAGAAACTACTTTGGGAAGGATCAACCCCGCACTAGCCATATTTGTCATCCCACTTTACGCTTCTTGCACATTTGGATGGGTGTTACTTTGTTCCCTAGGAAAGATTTTAGATATGTGAGGGAACTTGACACCACCATACTCTATGCCATGGTTCATCATATCCGTATAGCACCTGTGAAAGAAATAGTGGAACATTGGCAATCTGCTTCTGCTAGAAAGGGCTCACTTGAATTCACTTCTATAATTACAAAATTGTGTGACAACTGCAACTTGCTTGATAATGACATCCTTTATTTACCTCCTCCAAGAACTGTGATAGGCAAGACTTATTTCATTCAAGGAAAAATTATTGCGAGTGGCCCCGAAAACACACTTGAGTTTAAATTTAGTGACTCAAGACTTACTTTGCCATGCCCTAAACTAAAAATTTATGGGGGCCGCCCACTAATGCCTGACATCCTTGAAGTTGGTAGAAGAAGTGTTTCAGGTCCACACACGTGAGGAAGAGCGCGAGCTGCACAACTAGAGGATTCTGATGATGACACTGTAGGCAGCTCGAGCGCGATGTAGCCCTCTCACTCTGGAGGTGGACACAGGAGGAACCACAGTGAGCAGCATGATATAGGAGTGATCACCTGGCAATTTGGCCAGCTTCGCACCACACATGAGGCTATCCATGAGGCCACTGTGCAAACCTAGCATGAGATTGAGAACCTCCAGCAGGCCAGCAACCAATTTTGGAGCAACATGTATACCCATCACAACATGCCACTGCCTCAGAACATCCCTCCTATGCCACCTCAGCAGCCACAGCCATATCCACATCCACCATTCCATCCACAGTATCCTCAGCAATATCCACCTCACTACCCATATCAGCATCCGTCTCAGTGAGGAGCCAGGCAAGAAGACAAGCTTGGGGAAGATCCTCTCCCCCACTAAGGTAAGTACTCTATTCTAGTATTTTAAATTCCTTTACTTTATCGCATAATAACTAGAAATACCAAAAAGATTTGTTTATTTACTCCCCACTATAAAATTAAAAACCCAAAAATATTTTTCTTTGTAAATATGTCATGCATGTTGTTGCTTTCTCTTGGAGATGATGAATAGTTGCTCTGTTTATGTTTATCTACTACCTAGTATGTAAATCGATATTTCCCTAAAATATGGATCACTTAGCTCAACTTTGAACTGCCATGAACTTGAATACTTCTGTGGGTTGCAAATGCTTAAACTGAGTCTAAGTGATTGTGAGATATGAGATGGTGAAACAAGAGCTGCTATAATATTGTTCTAAGCTTGCATGATTACCGGAGTCTTTATTTTGAAAATCAATTAAAACCTTAAATATTCCTCAATGGTAATGAAATTCCTACCACGGCCATATATAATTCATGATCGAAAGCCTTCTACATAAGCTACTTACTTTGCGTTGAGTCTTGTTAAGTCTTGTTGAACCTGCGTTAAGAGGCTTGTCATACTCCTAAGATCAAGATCATACACTCATCACATATATGTGCTGCTTCTACTTTGGAAGTACGCAACTCATTTCCACCAAATAGGTTGCTCCATGTTCTAAGTGTTAGAAAATTCTCTCCAAGTATCATTTGATAGGTGAGACACAAAATCAAGGGCTAGGCAAAATAAACAGCTGATGGACACCTCATAGTCCATACAAAAAAAACTAGCCTTGTCTCAATAGGAAATAAAAAGAGAGAGAGTTTGTCAAATAAAGGAGCAACCTAGTCCACCATATATTCCATACACACACATGCATATCTTGATCTGGGGGTATGACACTTCTCTTCTTGGGTCCAAGCCTTGACTTGACAACATATGCAATGTAAGTATGCTATTCCTTGACATACCTACTTTGAGCTTTACATAAAGCCTGATCAGAAGTAGGATGATATGAAAAAGGCAAACATATTTTGTGCCTTGGTGAGGAATCAAAATACCACTTGAGCGACATGAGAGTACCATTCGAGGAACATTAAGAACTCTTTTGGAAAACATTGCAAAACCCTCCAGTATGAAGCTTGCAAAGAATGAGAAAAATAGTGCTCGATGTCTAACTGTTCTGTCTCTCAATCACCCGAGACAAAGAAAGAGCCATAAGCCCCACGAAGGACTAAGGTAATATGGGTAAGTTCTTTTAGAGCTAAATTTTCCATGCTTAAGTGAAATGTTTGGATGCATGCCTGGTACTCTAGAAATGTCAACATTGCAGCAACTCCTGATCCAACAAAACTAAGTTTAATTGTTTGCTCGGGGCGAGCAAAGGTTAAGCTTGGGGGATCTTGTTGATGGTGGATATACCCTAAAATTCCACATCAAAACACCATCAACAGTCCTGGGAATTGAGGAAGAATAACATGACATAGACATATTTTTATCAATAATTGGTTCCACTTGTACCTTGAGTATGTGAATGCAGGAATTAGCAAAATAGCACAAAATAGAGCCAGAGTGGGCCCATACAGGGGATCGACCGATCCCCTGGTATTCTCCCCTCAGTGTGAGTTTCAGGCATAATCCGTGGCAACCTTCCAGGAGTCCATCTCAGCCCTCAGATCAAAGTGTGTTTTCACTCAATGGTGGAGATCAAGAGCACACGGATTCATGGACCCACACGTCAACAAACCGACGTGATAACATGCAATAAGAAGTGGAGACAGGGCCTATGATAGGTGGGGACCTCAGCTAACCGACTCGGCTGGGCCCACCTGCCATAGGGGGATCGGTCGATCCCCCCTGGTGCCCAGCTAGGTCAGTTGCTACCCCACCGACTCAAGCATGTTTCCCACATGACCATTTCACCATAGCCGTCCAAGTTGAGGCGGTTTGGAGGTCGGTTTGATCCAAGGGCAAGGAAGCAATGTCACGCGGATCGCTGACGGGGCGGTAGAGTAGCCCCTACTCCACCTCTCACTATAAATACCTGCTGCATCCACCCTCTCAAGGCATGATGATATAATTGTATTCAAGACTACAATCATAGTCCACTTAGTAGTTGTAGTCTAGTGTGGGAGTTAGAGTCGAGTCGAGCGAAGCTCGGGGTCTCCGGAGTCGCTTCTGGAGAGTCTGGTATTCCTCTTGTACTTTTCCTTTGCAAGACTTACTTTATTTAATATTCTTCTTTTACTTTTCTGAGTACTTTACTTAGTGCAATATTATTCCTGCAATAGTGTTGTAGTGTCTTAGTTTAGTTCGTTAGTAGTTACACGCTAGATTGTGATCCTGTAATCATTCCTTGGTTGTTATCAACGTCTGTAGTAAGGTGCTTTAGCTAGGTCATATACTCAGTTAGAGTAGTAAGGATTAGTGTCATTGGAGGGTTCTGACGGACAGTAGGAGCGCATTGGCAGGGAGTGACAGCCTTGCTCGGCATTAGGGTCTCCTCACGTACGAACTAGTTATTAAAAGGGTCGGGCTCCCATTAGAGTATAGCCGCTTGATCAGGGGTTCTGTCTCCTGTTCTCTCGCCTATCCCCGCAATCAAGTAGTAAGGTAGCAGTCTTAGTTTGTATCCACTATCTGACTAGATTAGAACATGGAAGTAGAATTAGAGCCATAGGAGTCCTTAACTCACTCGTTGTCCTCCCACCTAGCTACACTACACTAGTTATCCTTAGTGGTCTTAGAATCAGCATCATCATCCTTCCACCTATTCGTACCTTCCCCTTCTTATACTAGTTGCCATTAGATTGAGATAGGAATTTCTCTCCTAGTAATCTTCCTAGCTACTGCTTTCCCTTGGGATAAATATAAATACAATACCTTGGAATACTCCTAGGTGAAGTGCTATAGCGGTATATTCTGGGTGCTTGTGGAATTATCCAATAGACTCTGAATTACCACTCAGGCATCTCTAGCGCCGTTGCTATTTGAGTGGCGACGTTAAGAAATACCAACAATGCTTTAGGTATTGGTATTGGTTGTGTGTTGATGCAAGAAGGCAGAGTCATTGCATATGCTTCGAGACAGTTAAAGCGTCATGAAGAGCATTATCCAACTCATGATCTTGAGTTAGCGGCAGTGGTTCATGCATTGAAGATATGGCGTCACTATCTGCTAGGCAATACTTGTCATATTTATACAGATCACAAGAGTTTGAAATATATCTTCACTCAAGCTGAGCTGAATATGAGGCAATGAAGATGGTTAGAATTAATCAAAGATAAAGACTTGGAAGTGCATTATCATCCTGGTAAGGCGAATGTGGTCGCCGATGCACTCAGTCGTAAGAATCATTGCAATTGCTTAACAGTGAAGCCTCTGGATATTTCTCTATGTCAGGAGATAGAAAAGTTGGGAATAGAAATTGTTCAGCAATGCAGTTTATCTAATCTAAATATTGAAACAACTATCCAAGATCAAATTATTGCTGCTCGGAGAAATAGTAAAGGAATTAAATGTATCAAGGAGAAGATTAGAGAGAAGGCTAGTAGGCATGATGAATTTTGTTTTAGAAAGGATGAAGAAGGTGTGGTATGGTTCAAGAATCGTCTGGTTGTACCAAAGGTCCCCGAGTTATGTCGAAGATCCTTGATGAAGGCCATAACACTAAGTTTTCTATTCATCCAGGAAGCAATAAGATGTACCATGATTTGAAACAAAGATTCTAGTTGACCAAAATGAAAATAGAAATTGCTCAATATGTTTCTAGATGTGACACCTGTCAAAAAGTGAAAGCTTTGCACTTAAAGTCAGCCAGAGAATTGCAACCATTGTCTATTCTCGCTTGGAAGTGGGAAGATATCAGTATGGACATCATAATGGGATTACCCAAGACTTCCAGGTAGTTTGATTCTATTTGGGTTATTGTAGATCATCTTACTAAGTCAGCCCATTTCATTCCTGCAAAGACAGAATGGAGAGCTCCTACCTATGCACAATTATATCTTGAACGGATTATGTGTCTGCATGGGGTACCAAAGACTATTGTTTCCGATAGGGGTACATAGTTTATCTCACAGTTCTGGAAACAATTTCAGAAATCTCTGGATAGTAAGTTACTCCATAGTACAGCTTATCATCCACAGACTGATGGTCAGATAGAAAGAGTCAATCAGATTCTTGAGGACATGTTGAGGTCCTGTGTGCTTAATTTTCCTGAGAAATGGGATGAATGTTTGCCATTAGCAGAATTCTCCTACAATAACAGTTATCAAGAAAGTATTAAAATGGCACCATTTGAAGCATTGTATGGTCGCAGATGCAGAACTCGCTAAGCTGGTCAGAACCCAGAGAGAGATGGTTCTTTGGGGTTGATCTTGTAAAAGAAACCGAAGAAAAAGTTAAACAGATACAACAAAATATGAAAGTTGCTCAATCTCGACAAAAGAGTTATGCTGATAAGAGTCGTAGGTCTCTGGTATTCATAGAAGGAGATTATGTATATTTGAAAGTATCACCTATGAAAGGAGTTAGCCGTTTTGGAGTTAAGGGCAAGTTAGCACCTCGCTACATTAGCCCATTCCAGGTTATTGAGTGATGCGGGAAAGTAGCGTACCGTTTGCAACTGCCAGAACACTTGTCAGCTGTGCATAATGTGTTCCATGTGTCACAACTCAAGAAGTGTCTTCGAGTACCTGACAAAGTTGTTGATGTTGAAGGGATTACACTTGAACCTGATTTGACCTATTCTGAATATCCTGTCCGAGTTCTAGATCAGAAAGATCATGTTACAAGAAGCAGGACAATCAAGTGGTATAAGATACAATGGGATCGACACTCAGAAGAAGAAGCTACTTGGGAATCTGAAGAGTATCTGTCCGAGAATTTCCCTGAGTTCTACGCTTCTATCTAAGTTACAATTCTCTCTACGAGTTGTAACTAGTCTAGTGTGAGATGTAAAAACCCTTTCCTTATGTACTTCTTTGAGATGTGTTGCTTGACACATTTCCTTTTCCATTACTCAACCCAAGGCTTTAAATCTCGGGGCGAGATTTCTTTAAGGGGGAAGGGCAATAACATCTCTGATGTTATGGTAATTAAAACCTGACATGTCATCATCATCAACATTGCAAAGCATCCCTGTTTAGGTTAACCCTGATCTGCATCAACTAAAATAAATTTACTTTTCTAGGTTGATTGTCTTTCTGAGATGATGTTTGACTTCACCACAAATCTTATTTTTGAATGTCATCTCAAATACTTGGTTTATACTCTATGTACTTTAAGGTGTAGACAGTGTCTACACTAGTGTCGAGCATAGGGTATAAATCCGAGTCGACGAATAAAACCGGCAAACCATTAAAAGGATTTTTAAAAGTCAACTTGGTCAACCAAGGGTGTCATTGGGTCATTGACCTAAAAATGTCCTTAGGTGATGTTTGTGATCACTAATGACCAACCAATTAATGTAGAATTTAAATCAAGCTCAAATTCGTTTCAAAACCCTGTTTTTCTAGAAAACCCTAATTTACCCCCTTTTCTCTAATTCAAAATCTACAAATAATTTGGGGTTGGTTCAAAAAGTAATATTGTAGAGCTTGATGAGATCTACAAAGTTTGTGTACAAAGTTTTTCAAGTTTCCAAAAAGAAATTCAAATGAATTTAAAAATACAGTTATCCAACAATACGGTTTCTAGGGTTTTTGTCCCCTTTTCAAATTTGATTCAAAATTCAAATTTCTACTCAGATTCTGAAAATGCTCCTATTGAGAAAATTGTAGATCTTGAAAAATTAGTCCAAGGTTATTTTTGGAATTTTTTCAGCTTAGTTCAACTTTAGGGAGTAATTTGCAAAATTTTGGAAAAATCAGCTCTGCTACAGTGCCGCTGACGTCATCGTCGCTTTTCTTCCACACTGTTGCCGCCGTCGTCGTGGCCGCCGTGCCCATGCCGGCCGGCCGCCGACCACCAGCTTGCGCCCATGCTCAAAGCGTCCCCGCCCGCATGTCGCCTTCACCTTCGCCGAGCTAAGGCATAAGTAGCGGCCGTCGTGCACCACTTCTCCTTTTCCCCTGCTCCATTTCCACCGCCACCAGCTCCGCCGCTCACCGCTGCCGTCGTCGCACCACCGCACAGCGTCCCATCTTGCCAATGTGTTCACCTCATCCTTGCGCTTCCTTTGAGCCAAGAATCGTAAGCCCAAATTGCCCATAGAGCCATCACGCTGTCGTCTTCCCCGGGTCCGGCCGTACGAGCTGCCGCAAGCTTCTCACCTGTAACATCCAGTCCCGGCAAACACGGCTCAGGCCCACTCTGCCGAGGAGTGGTCCCACCTGTGTAGCAACCCGCTTGAACTTTTGTTCTCGCTTTGTTCAAAATGGTTAACCGAAGGTTACTATGCGTCCTGGCCCTGGTATTTAAGCTGGTCAGTTCACCTCAGAGTTCACAGTATGGTACTAAACACTGGGATGAACAATGCTTCATGATGCTACAGTACCAGTGAACAGTATCCGGGCTACAGTACACATGAATCTGGCCTGGCCCAATTCGGTGCTACGGTAATGGGCTGCTACAGTGTCCGCGCTGCAGTGTCACAATGCTACAGTACCCCCTCGGAGTCCGGATGTACAGTAACCCCCCTGCTATAGTGCACGGCCCACTGCCTGCTACAGCCCGCCATCCCATACTGTGAATTTTGGCCCACTGGCCCATTGGGATGTTACAATCACCCCCATAAGGATTCGACGTCCCCGTCGAATATCAGACCGGTTTACCCTTTCGAGACACTCAATCTAGGATCTCCTCTCTTGGCCACGTTTGTGTGTTCAGTGCCGGCGCATCTATATGCCATGTCATGTCATGTCCTGTCATTAGGTCCACGTATGTGCATGCGCATTATGCCCGCGCATCTGATCCCCACGTGCCCGTGAAACCTCGAGAGTCGGCTCTGATACCAAATGTAACATCCAGTCTCGGCAAACACAGCCCAGGCCCACTTGTTGAGGAGTGGTCCCACCTGCGTAGCAACCCACTTGAACTTTCGTCCTCGCTTCGTTCAAAATGGTTAACCGAAGGTTACTACGTGTCCCTGGCCCTGGTATTTAAGCAGGTCAGTTCACCTCAGAGTTTTACGGTATGGTACTAAACACCGGGATAAACAGTGCTTCGCGACGCTACAGTACCCGAGCTACAGTAACACGAATCTGTTCTGGCCCAAATTGGTGCTACAGTAACGGGCTGCTACAGTGTCTGTGCTACAATATCATGATTCTACAGTACCTAGAGTCTGGATGTATAGTACCGCTGCTACAGTGTTGGGCCCCACTGCCTGCTACAGTGCCGCCAGCCCATACTGTGAATTTGGGCCCACTGGCCCATTAGGATGTTACATCACCGCCATTCGCCCTCGTCTTTGGTTCTCTGATCAATTCCTTCTGGAATTGAGTTCACCTTGAGCTTCTACAGCTGATGCGCTCGTTGGCTCGTGCGTTGCTTTACCGGTTTCGTCGGGACGCCATTCGTGCCACCGGAGAGCGCCGTCGCCGTCCATGCTCACGTCGCGCTCGTACCCCCATCGTCATCGAGTCTCCATCTTCATGTGCATCTTCACCGGGGTGAGATCCTTGTCATGCCCGTGCCCTCTGTTGAGTCCCTAGGTCATCGTAGCCGCCGGCCACCGTGCGCCGCCGCCGACATGGCCTTGTCACCGCCGTCGTTAGGGCCGCGTTTTGGCCAAATTGGTTAGCGTTTAGCGTCCGCCTAGCCACGCTAGTTAGGTTGCTCACGCTATTGTCACCGGAGGAGCTCTGGTGAGCTCAGTCATCTCACCGCCGCGCCGCCGTGCCGCTCTGCTCGCCGCCGTCCGTGCGCCGCCGCGACCGCCGCCGCTTGGTCACCACCGTCGTGTTTGCCTTACCGCGTAGAGCAAGTAGGTGCCAGCTGCGCCACCTAGAACCTCGCCGCCGGCGAGGAATCGCCGGTCAAAGCGCCGCCGCCGTCGGGTGAACGCGGGAGAGAGAGAAGAAAATGATTTTTCTTTTTCTGAAAAATTCATTTAAATGTTTTTTCTTTAGAAATTCATAATTAATTATTGATAGCTCCAAAAATTATGAAAATTTTTCTGTATGTTCCTTGTCATGAGCTTGATCTAGGAAAAATATAATATGCCAATTTTGGGTAGTTTGGCTATGTTAAAAAATTAGCCCTTTTAATTGAAAAATGAGTCTTCCATGATTTTTAATAAATTACTTATTTATCCAAAAATTCTGAAAAATGTTTTGCACACTGTTCATGTCATGATCTACCCAAAATAAAATTTTGAGCTTAATCTGACAATTTTTCTTTTTAATGCATAATTTTGCCTAATTTGCTAAGTAATTAATTAATCCTTTTTGTTAACCTTAGTACCTATAGGTTGTGTGACTTTGGTAATTGATTGATGACCTCAGGGCATTACCTTAATGACCTTTGGCAATTTTATTTAATTAATTGAGTATTTCCTAATCCTGTTTAGGGTTTAATTAATATTTAATTATTTATTTAATGACTTTCATTAATGAAATAGTTAACCCTAGACCTAGGTTGTTTAATGTTGTTAATCTTGTTTACTTTCATCGAGCATCATGTTTTATATTCTATCATATTGAGACATGTCATTATCGTGTAGACCACGTGAACGAGGAGGGTACCGTTGATCCAAGTCCGAAGGAGGAACCAGTTTCGGAGTTGAATTTCGGTCTTTCTGGTGTTGAAGAGTCCGGTGTCGTCTACTCTCTTGATCAAGGCAAGCCCCGGTTATATTTAAACCCTACCTTGTTTTATAAAGCTTTTATCATTTATGCTTTTGTATTGTTGCATTAATTGATAGGAGTTGCGTGATAACCTAATTAATGCATTCCCTACCTTGTTTCTCGTATATCATCCTTTGTACCTGTTTTTATTTTGAAAATGCTTAGTATGCTTAGTCTTGCTTATTTTAGTAGGCTTTCAAATAAAATGTTTAAAAAAGGTTGAAGTGGCATCACCTGTTGAATCATAATGTTGGTTAATGAATTTTGAGATCAGGGCAACTTACATCAAGGAATTTTGGTTGATGTAGTGTTTCTGACTTGTCAGTTAAGGACCATACCATTGTTGGCCCTTGGATCATGAACTTAGTACTAATCATATACCCTTCAGGGGAAGCTCTTTCCTAGGATCGTCTAAGGACTAGGGCAGGGAGCCCGTGCACTGGGAGTGATGAGATGGCGGGAATACTAGATACCCTCGTGGGTCATAACCCGGATTGGAGGCGTACAAGTATTCTCGGGTGGCACGGAAGCTGTGACTAGTCCTTGAATGTCCGAAGTTAGAACTGATATACTTGTGGGTTAGAGTCCCACGTGTATCGTGTGCTTAGGAAGCCCCAGCTGGGTACAAAAGTGATTCGAATTGTCGTATGCTCCACGAGTAAAGAGACATGATCCTCGCACCCACATCGTAGTTAAGAAATGGTGGTACTTGAGGATAGAATTAAAAGAGAGTTTTTTGAATTATCGTGATCTGCTGGTTTACTTAGAAGTAAGTTAGCATAATTAAACCCCATAGGTTTAACCTGAGATAAAACTTAAGGTTAAGGATTCACTCTTAGTGGCTTTTCAGCAAAAGAATTTGATTCTTGCTTGGACCTTACCTTGATTCCAACCTGACCTACATTCCTTAGTCTTCACCACCTTTTTCGTCGGGTCAGTCTTGTTGAGTACTTTTGTACTCAGGGTTTGTTGAACCCTTGTTGCATGTGAGTCTCACACTCAGGTGTGCTTCAAACCCTGTTGCGTGATGGTTGTTGCGGAGAGTGACGACGAGTAGTGTGTTTGGCCTTGGGCAAAGCACTATGACTAAGATGTATAAGTTATCATAATGCTATCTACTACTCTAGGGTTTGTAATAACTGAACTTGTGGTTTGTAATATTTGAAACTTAAAGGTTTTTAAAACTTATGTTATGTAAGACTTCCACACTTTACTCTAATGTATATTATTTTATTGTAAAACTATTATATACTACAATGTCTCTTATAATGATCGATCCAGTTCGAAAGATTCATGGATGATTCGGGTTTCCCGAGGACACCCGATAGAGCTTATTAAGTCATGTGGAACACATGCATTGTAATCTAAGGTCTATTAAGACAAGGATTAGTGCATGTGGGCCACATTACTTAGGAGGTTCTGCCACAATGGCCTCCTATGTTGACCATCCTTCTACCATGCCCCCTTCCAGCCCGAATTTGTTCCGAACATACCTCCGGAAAACTTTCATTAACCTTTCAAAAGGGAACATCTGATGTAGGTACATTGGGCCAAGCGCTGTAATCTGTTCAACAAGATGAACGAGTAGATGCACTGAGAGATCAAAGTAGGTTGGTGGGAAATGCATCTCAAGCCTACAGAGAGTATCGACAATGTCTTCCTGCAGCTTGTCCAGTGTGGACACATCAATGACGTTTTTTGAGATCACGTTGAAGAACGAGCACAGCTTTATGATTGAGTCCCGAACCTTTTGGGGTAGGACACCACGAAGCATAGCTGGGAGCAGTTGAGTCATAATGACATGGCAGTTGTGGGCCTTCATACAACTGTAGTTAAACTTGTGTTCACTCTTGTTGACTAGCCTACGCGGGTTCGCAGAGTAGCCCGTCGGGACCTTGAGCTCGTCGAAGAAGGTTATGAGCATATCCCTTTCTTCCTTATTCAATGTCCATGATGCAATAGGAAGTTTAAACTGGCCATCAGGTTGCTTGATGGGATGCAGCTCCTTCTTGAGTCCCAAGTGTTGCATGTCCTGCCGTGTTTCCAGTGTATCCTTCTCTGTACCCCCTGTGTTCATCAAGGTGTTAAGCGTGTGGAAGCACACATTTTTAGTAATATGCATGGGATCAAGATAGTGGCGCACACTCAGATGCTGCCAGTAAGGTAGTTTCCAAACAACAGATTTTTCTTTCATGGACTAGATTCAGGCGCTGCTACTGCCCCATCCCCCTTCCCAAGGACATATCAAAGAGTGCTTAATTCTTTCAGTATCTGTTTTCCATCTTGATATTTTGGAGGCGGGCGGTGGTCAACTTTCCCATTAAAATTCTTCTTGTTCCTACAGTAAGGGTGATTCCTACGTAAGAATCTACGGGTTCCCATGTAAATCATCTTACGATTTTTTGGCAAATATACGGCATTTGTCTCGTCCAAGCACTCGACACACCCAAAGTACCCTTTTGTCCTCTCTCCTGACAAGTTACCTCGCCCTGGAAGGTCGGTGATTGTAGCGATAAGTACTCCCCTGATCGTTATGTGTTCCTTTTTGTACTCATCCCAGACATCCGGAATACCTTTCTTAAACATCTATACTAGTTCTTTGATCATTAGTTCTAGGAATGTATCGATGTCATTCCCAGGCTGCCTTGGCCCTTGGATCAGCAATGGCATTTGGATGTACGATCGCTTCATACATAGCCACGGAGGAAGGTTATATATAATGAGCGTCACTGGCTAGGTGCTATGTTTGCTTCTAATCTGGTCAAAAGGATTCATCCCATCTATGCTCAAACCAAACCAGAGGTGCCTTACATCTCCACCAACTTTGTCATAGCACATTGTACTGACCGTCCTCCAGTCCTTTCCATCGGCAGGGTGCCTCGACATTGCATCCTTCTTGCACTCTTTGCCATGCCAGCGCAACAGCTTGGCGGACTTTTCACATGCGAACAACCTACGTATCCATGGAGCTTTAGGGAAATACCAAACAACCTTTCTGGGTCCTCCTCTCGTCTTGCTACCATCAGTTGACGGCCCATCCTTGTACTGTGGAGTTTTGCACATGGGACACTTATCCAACGTTTCGTATTTCTCTCCATGGTACAGTATGCAATCATTGTAACATGCGTGGATTTTTTCAACCTCTAGACCGATTCGGTAGACCATTTTCTTGGCCAGGTATGTATTCTCTGCCAACTCATTTTCGCTGGGAGGAATTTTTTTATTATATTTGGCATGTCATCGAACCCTTGATCACTCACCCCGTTAGAGGATTTGTATTCTAACAGCATGATGTTGGCTTCTAGTTTGCTCAGCTGATAGTGTTCATGCAGTCGTGTTTGGGCATCTTTTTTCATGACCTCTAGCTTCCTCTTCTATTTCTCACTGAGAAATCCATGATCTGCATCTTCTAGCATCTGAGAAAGCCCATCGTCATGAACTGTGCCGTTAGCTAACGTATTCGTCCACACGTCATTAATGATTTGCTCGTTCCTAACAACCGCTTGGAGGGCTACGTCTGGCATGGGCACATCATCAATGTTTTATTGCAGCGCATTGTGATCAACCTCCCCATGCTTAGTCCAAATCGTATAGTTTGGCTTGAAATCTCTGCGAATCAAGTGCGACCGTATATTCTTAATAGTTGACCATGGCAACCCATTCTTGCAATCTACGCAGGGGCAAAATATTGGGTTTCCATCCACAGCATTGGCTTGGGCGACGGTGGCAAAGTCGCGGACGCCATCCATGTAACGATCGTCCAATCGGGGCACACCGTACATCCACGCTCGATCCATACTTGTACAAAAATAATATTCAGACATCGATCCACATACAAACTAGTTATAGAACACCTAACATTGTAGATATATAATCATGAACATCAATCTAGCTCCAGACAATGTTTTGGTCATCAAGCAAGACCTCAAAATCCATACAAGTTTTTGGTCATCAATCAAGATTGTAAAAGAACATATTTGTCCATACAAACCGACCTCAAGGAAAATTGTTTCACGGGACTTTGCTTAGATGTCTTCCTCAAAATCTAACCGGAGAGTGGTTGTCTTGCCTACAATGGAGAAACGACAATCCATAATCACCATATGAAGCAATGTAGCCATCATAGCAATGGTAATTAAGCAACAAAATCAATGGAGTTCATGCATTGTTAGTTGCTACATGTACTAACCTTAAAGTAAGAAGATCATGCCCATTGCTCAAAATCCAAGAGTTTCATGGGGAAGAGCGACCGCAACAATGGAGGACTAGAGCAAATCACGAGCCCTCCCTAGCTACATTAGCAAAAACAATCCATAATCACCATGGAGCAATGTAGCCATGGTAATTAAGCAACAAAATCAATGGAGTTCATGCATCCTTATTTGCTACGTACCTTAATGCAAGAAGATCATGCCCATTGCTCAAACTCCTCTGTTTTTCACGGGGACCAACGACCGCAACAATGGAGGATATGAGCAAATCGCGAGCCCTCCCTAGCTGTGTGCTCTGTTCTGGAGACAGGAGGGAGAAAAGTATTTATAGTACAAATGATCAGTGTCGGCTTGTAATACAACCCGGCACTGATAACAGCACCATGCCGGGTAGTAATACAAGCCGACACTAGAAACAGCGGATCAGTGCCGGGTTGTGTCACCAACCAGCACTGATATGTTCATTGCCGGTTGGTAACACCAACCGGCAGTGATGTGGCCCTTCAGTGCTGGTTCTTCAGCTGGCTCAATCATTTGTCTGATTTTGAAATTTAGAACCGGCACTGAATGTTATCACTGCCGGTTTCACAATTTCCGGCACTGATGTACTCAGCAGTGATAGCTCAATCTGTAGTAGTGATTATTGCCTGCCAAGAGTTTTCTATGTGTGGGTGGGGGTTTGGGGATTGGCTCAATAAGCAAAACATGAGACTTCTCTTCAACGCAACAAATGTGGAAGTTCAATAGATTTCTTTGAAACATCCACAGGTGTTTAGGGTCCTAGAGAAATCTCTAGAACCATCATAGTTCGTGACTATGATGGTTTATGCCCTCTGAAGATTGTCACCAAGATTCTAACTACTAGACTACAATGGCACATTCAGCAGATGATTGACCTAGACCAGACAAGGTTTATCAAAGGCAGATCCATCTTGGAGAACTTTGTTTATACCACTGAGCTTGTCCATTACTGTCACCGCAAGAAATGCCCTACATTAGTGGTCCTCAAGTTGGATTTCGCCAAGGCCTTCGACTCTGTCAGTTGGGATAGCTTGCTGGCCATTCTAGATGCCAGGGGCTTCCCCGGCCAGTGGTTGCAATGGATGGAGCAGTAACCAGGTGTGTCGACACTCGACACTGACTAGATTAATACCCCCTAACTTACTGCAAATGTCAGCTGCTACTGCATACCATATTACGGTGGCCAAAGCCACGTAAGTGCTTGGAACAGAGGATTTTTCATGATAATTTTTCCTATGTCAAGAAACAGTTAAATTCCTTCCGGGATGTGGAAAGATTGCATTATCGTGTAATAAAATGATACAAGCTGTTAACACCAGAATTTGGTCAGGAATATGACAGGTGGACCCGCAGACGGCAGAGAGAGGAATTCGGCAAGTGCATATGCGGTCGGCTAATTTCCATGTGTTCGGCAAATGGCCAAGCGGTCGGCAACCGCTTTATTTGAAGGCGGAGAAAGGAAAAAGGAAGTCGATCGAAAAGGGAAGGAGTCGTGATGATCAAGGACTCCGATTATGGATAGAGTTAGCATGTCTTTGTCTTTCCAATTTTGGTTAGATAGTTCGTAAGTGCTTAGGACTCATGTTTTGTCCAGGGTATAAATATAAACCCTCGACCATTGTAATAGGGGTTCACAACCAAATCAATACAACCGGCTACGCGCCACCCTTCGAGTCCTTCGGTCGTGTCGTCGAGTTCTTCGAGAGGGCCAATCGATCCGTCGACCTCCGTAAGTCCGGCAACCTTGTTATCATGTCTAGTATCGTGCGGCGGATTTAGATGTGATGCAAGTAGTCTCATCCGTTTTGCTTAGTATCGTGCGGCGGATTTAAGCTTAATGATGGGAAGTTTTTGCTTGTGCCTTGTATCGTGCGGCGGATTAAGACATGAGTAAAGACAGTTATCGGCTCTTTTAGATTTGGCAAGATCTAATAGATTCATTAAGTTATCACGTGTTGCATGCTTTATTTAATGTTTAATTATTTGCAACACTCTTTTGCCCAATCTAGATTGATACTCTTTCGGCTTGTTGATCGTTCCTTTCATGCTTATTCAATACCGAGTAGATCAAGCTCATATAGCCGAATTAGATCGATCTAGATTGTTACATGTTGCGGGTTCATTCACGTTATATGTAGATAAGCCTTGACAGACCCGGTGCCGTATGGGCGAATGCGAGTCTTTGGGTTACTCTAGAGCTAGTCATCCGTGGACTAGAGATCGGTTTAATCGATAGGCTCCTTTTACATGTTGCTTGTTTGTTCCTTCTTCATGGACCCCGATTCGGCAATCTTGCCGATACGGTTATGCTTATACATGTAGCAAGTATCTATAGATCTGTTAGATAATTATATGCTTTTAGCTCTTTATTGCTAGATTGTATCATGCGGTGGATTGATCTAGTAGCAAGGAGTGGTGTAAATTCATAGTGAGTGGTATCATGCGGTGGATTAGCTTGCTTGGGTTTATGCTCGACGGGTTTATGAAGGCTAGACGTGCGGCGAGACTAGTTGGAGTAGCCTATGCATGTGTTGTTTAGTAGATTTATATTTATAAGTTACTTATTCTTAATTTTTAGTGCTTAAAGATGCTTTAAACATGAGATATAGTTTGATATGCTTCAATGATTTAATCTTGTTCAAACATGTCTTCATTTACTTGTATTCGGCTAGTTTGTTCCGTTTACATCGCTTATGTTACTTTAGCCGAATGAATCGCATCCTGTTGCGATAGCTTCCATAGCTATGTGTCGTCGTAAGTGGCTTCAGTGGTCAGTAAAGATGGAACTGTCTGGTCTCACCCAAGACGTTCCGCTTATGATCTTACCGTTTTATCCCTTGTCGATTTTCAGGTCAAATCGATCGGCACGCCACCGGATTCGTACGCCGGGCACCCGACATTGAAGCTAGGCTTTCCGGCTTTGCCGTGTGTGAGACGCGGGTGGTCACATTTTGCGTCAACACACTTTTTAGCACGCCGGTGGGACAACTTCTCAATATAAGATGGGATCGGAAATTGACAACGATCACGTTACGAACGTGACCATGGACGAGCCGCCGCCGCAGCGCGCCGGATGGTGGAGCAAGCAATGGAACAATTTCAGCGAGAATGTCGATGTCCTTTTCCAAGAACAAGAGTGGCGAGTGATGATCAAGCAAGCACTGCCACGAGTTCTTCTCGGCTGGTCGGTCGATGTTACGACGAGGAGGAGATGCGAGGGGTAGTTGGAGCCATCTACAAAGTCAGTAGGAGACACTATGTTGAATCACAACACAGCTTTTCTCGGGCACCTTCCGCAAAATCATGGCTGAAACTTTTGGTCCGGCGGTTGACAAACGATTTGAAGCAAGATTTGGAGAGCTTGTCAGGCCGTTGTACTTCAACACTCGGCAATCTTCGGGAAGTCAACTGGAGGAGAAGAGATAATCGGTACAAGCAAAGATGGAGCTATTCATGATGGAAAAGAGAAGCCTCCCCGTGACCGAAGCAAAGCAAACTCATGGTCGGGTAGCTTTTGGTGCGACAACAGATATACCGCATCTCGCTATAAGATTTCTCCAAGAGCAAACAGATTGCGAAGAGTGTCTATGGAGATGGGTATAGTGAATTCACGACATACGGTGCTGATGCTTTGCCGAATCCGGATACGAGTGCATCGGGAGTGCCTTCTAGGAGACAAGGGAGCAAAAGATGCAAATGATGAGCTCCTAAGCGAGAATGGCTGATATGATGCGGGAATCAATTCGGCTCGAAACCAAAGCATCGAGACATATGCATACAAATCTCCTTTCCCGAATGGTACAATAGGGTAGCTCTTCCACCAAGAGTTAAACCACCAACGGATTTGACCAAATTCTCGGTCGGGATGATACCAAGTACCATTGAGCATGTTAAGGTGGATATCGATGCAACTTGGAGAAGCTGCTGATGAAGCTTGGAGGATCGATATTTTCCTATGTCTCCGACGGGCCGGCTTTCACATGGTTTGCATCGCGACGGCCAATTCCATTGGTACATGGGCGAATTGGAGCAAAAGTTCCATTCATACTTTTATACGGAACCAATGAGAAGAAGATGGTTGATCTGTGGTCTATGAGGATGAAAACTACGAGACACCAATGGAGTATCTCCGCAGATTCGAGAGAAGCAAAGAACATGTGCTATTCTCGACTATTCTCGATGATCGGCTTGCACAATTGGTCATTGCGAGCATGCCGCCACATATTAGAGACAAGCTATTCGGCATGGAGTTTGAAGATCTTGGACAGCTTGCACAAAAGCCGACAAAGAATGAACAATCAAGCCCAAGGGTTCGAAGAGATGCTCGTTTTCGGAAGAACAAGTGCAACTGTTGATATGTATCGGGATTTCGGAGGAAGCATCTGAATATGAAGATGAAGATGAAGTAGGCTGCTGCAGAGTTGACTGGACAAAAGAGCCTACTTTGGTCACCTCATCGATGGGTGAAGCAAAGAGGGGATCTTATGATTTTGATGTCGATGCGATAAGCTCTTTTTGTATCTCGGTCCAAGAAGGACGCGTTAAGGCGCGAAGGACATCCTATGCTTTGCGCCTGAAGGAGTAAAGGATAAGAAGTACTTGTGGATTTCATGATACAAACTCTCATCATATCAATGATTGCCGAGTGTTCGTAGTAAAAATTCGAAAGGCTATTCAAGATGGACACTTAAGATTTGATGGCAAGATGAAAGTAGACAAGAATCCGTTCCCTCGAACATGGTCTCTTTCTCCATAGGCATGGTTGATGCCGGTGAGTCCAAGGAAAAGGAAAGATGAAGGTTCGACATCGAAAGAGCCAAAGAGATTGGTTCTGTTGACCCTAATCGGCAAGTTACCAAGGAGGAAGTGCAACAAGCGCAGTTCAAGAATAGCCGAACGAGAGAAGGGTCAAACTTCGAGATGCGCTAAGGAAATTGCCGAATACACGCTGATCCGAAGCGCGGGGTTACGGCACGACACTTATTGAATAAGTGGCAATGGGAAAAGAAGATGGAGTATGATGAGGAACAGTACATTGAGGAGGAGCGCGAGTTCATGGCGAACGTCGGAGATATGAAGCGAAGTGCGCCAAAGGGAACAAGAAGAATACGGGGAGAGAGCAAGAGCAATCTCATTGGAATTGTTCCTTCTTCGGACATTGTTGGAATGAAGGCTTGAAATTGCCTCGCCGAAAACAATTGCCACGAATGCGGTGATCAATATTCGAGTACAGGCAATCTCGAGTCAACCGTCCCGTTCATGATAGACTTGGGATGAAAGTTCCAGAGAACGATCGGCGCCTAAAAATAAAACAGTTTTGATGGATATCGAGGAAAAGATTTGCGAGACCAAACATGGGCTCACGGTAGTGTCCATACTACGGAAGAGAGCTCCTACGAGATGGCAAAAAGGTCAATGGTGCCCTCCTGGTGCGGAAAAGCCGAGGAAGAGAAGAGTTCAGCGTTTGAGAAATCAAGAGATGAAGCAGGAAATAGCCGAAAAGAAGCCGTATGGCGTCCTAAGAAAAAGGATGGTAGACGGGGCCCATCGGCTAATACTAACATGGTGTTCTTCATTCCATTAGAGTTTAAAGCTCCGAAGACCAAGAAGTGCAAGATGAGGTATATTCGATTTTGATGAGACTGAATGCCGAGACCCGATGGCTCAACTTGTGTTGACTCGGCAAGCAATCTTTGATAAGCCGGTTAAAAATCGTCATCCGAAACCATTGTACTTGAAGGGATATGTCAATGGCAAGCCTTTAACTAAGATGCTTGTTGATGGAGGGGCTGCTATCAATATTATGCCCTATGCTACTTTCGAAACTTGGTATGACAAATAAAGATTTGTCTTTGCTGACCGACATGATCCTTAGAGATTTTGCGGCAATGCTTCGATACTCGTGGAGCAAGACATGTGGAGGCGATGATTGGATCCAAGACCTTGATCACTACCTTCTTTGTCATTGATGGCAAGGGGGCATATAGCATGCTTGGGAAGGGATTGGATCCATGCTAATTGCCGTATACCCTCAACTATGCATCAAATCCTTATTCGTGGGTAGGAGATGATGTAGAAGTTGTTCAGCCGATGATTCGGTGAGTGTTGCCACTTCTCGAGCCTCGCTTATTGGGAGTATGATGGACTAGATTGCCTTTCGGGTAAGGTATGGAAAGAAGGTCCTGTCAATGTGTTCGACAGGGGATCAACGACGATCCAAGCAATCGGCTCGACAAGTAACTTTTAATGGGCAATCCAATCGATGGCAACAAAGGCAAAGCTGGGTCGTGGTTTCATGTCGGCCGACAAATTAGAAGAAATCAATGTTGGTGATAGCACAAAGTCAAGGCCGATGTATATCGGTGCAAATTTAGACCCGAATATATAAATTGAAGTTAATAGAGTTGCTTGAATGAGTTCAAAGATTGTTTTGCTTGGGATTACACGAGATGCCTGGGTTGGATCGATCAATTGTTGAGCATAAGCGCCTATAAACCCGGATTTCGTCCTTTCAAACAACCTCCACGGAAAATCTATAAAGAGGAGGTATTGGCCGATGTAAAGAAAGAGATTGAGAGATTAATTGAAGCAAACTTTATTCGGCCATGCGGGTATGCGTAATGGATTTCAAATATAGTACTTTGTCTACAAGAAGAATGGAAAGATGAGGGTATGCATAGATTTCGAGATCTCAACAAAGCTACTCCAATGGATGGATACCCAATGCCGTTGCCGATTTATTAGTGGATGCAAAGCAAGGTTATGAAGTTATCGGTTTATGGATGGCAATCTTGGCTACAATCAGATTTTCATGGCGAGTTGAAGATATTGCAAAGACGCATTCGATGTCCTGGTCACATTGGATTGTTTGAGTGGATAGTGATGACATTTGGATTGAAGAATGCTTTGGTGCAACTTATCGTAGAGCCATGAACTATATCTTTCATGAGTTAATCGGCAAGATTGTAGAAATTTATATTGATGATGTAGTAGTCAAATCCGAGACCATGAAGGACATTTAGCCGATTTAAGAAAGACTTTGGAGTGCACAAGGAGACATGGCTTAAAGATGAATCCAAACAAGTGTGCTTTTGGAGTTTCGGCTGGTGAGTTTTTAGGGTTCTTGATCCACAAAGGAGGATAGAAGTTGGAAAAAGAGCATGGAAGCAATAGACAAAGTTGTGCCCCCAACTAACCTTACGTAATTGCAATCATTGGCTTGGCAAGGTCAATTTCGTGAGAAGATTCATATCCAATTTATCGAAAGAGTGTTGCCTTTCTCTCCATTGTTGAAGCTCAAGAAAGATCGAAATTTGTGCGGGGTGACATACATCAAAAGGCTTTTGATGAAATCAAGCAATATATGAAGGCACCGCCGATGTTGGTACCTCCACAAATTGAGAAGCCTTTCAAGTCGTATGTGGCGGCCGATAGCCTAACAATAGGATCGGCCCTTATGCAAGAGTTTGATGGAAAAGAGAGAGTAATAGCTTACCTTAGCCGAAAACTGTTAGATCCTGAAACAAGGTATTCGGCTATAGAAAAGCTCGTTTGTGTGTTTATTACTCATGCACCAAATTTCGGCACTATTTGTTAAATGCCGAATGTGTGGTTATATCTAGTTTTGATGTAATTAAACACATGTTGTCAATGCCGATTTTAAGTGGGAGAATCGGCAAATGGGTATTAGCACCTGTCGAGTTTAATTTAAAGTATGAGTCGGCAAAAGCAAAGAAAGGACAGGGCAATTGCCAATTTTATTACTCAACATCGTGATTTATCTGTTGATATGATTAACATTGCCCCATGGGCATTATTTTTTGATGGATCATCATGTGACAAAGGTGGTGGTGCTGGTATTCTTTTGATATCCCCACGTGGAAAGATATTTGAGTTTGCTTTTTCAATTGAATATCCTGTCACTAACAACCAAGCGAGTATGAGGCTTTGCTTAGAGGGCTTCGGGCCGTTGGTAGAACTGAAGGTCGTTCTTGTTGAGGTATTTGGTGATTCGAATTGGTAATCAATCGGTTGACAGGACAATATGAATGCAAAAATGATGTACTTGCAAGGGTACCATGAACAATGTAGGGAACTTCGAAAAGTTTTTCAGTAGTTACTTTGCATCATATACCCGAGAGAGCACAATGGAGAAGCAAATAAATTAGCTCAAGCCGCATACGGATATCGGGAAAATCATGAAGTCTATACGACGAAGAAGATGTTTTCAATTACGATCGAGATAAGTAATGACCGGAGAAGTGACATTATCAACTATCGAAAGATCCATCTCAAAGAGTTTCCTGAGGCTCGTGTATAAGGCATTTAAATTTGTGCTTCTTGATGATCGGTTGTACCACAAGTCTATAGATGGAGTGTTGCTCAAATGCTTGAGCCAAGAAGAAGCTAAGAAGATTATGTTTGAAGTCCATGAAGGAGCTTGTGGTGCACATCGATCGGCTTACCGAATGAAATGGATAATAAGGAGGACGGGGTACTTTTGGCCGACTATGTTGGAGGATTGCTTTGAATATTACAAAGGGTGTCGAGATTGTCGATATTTGGTAATGTTCGTGAGAGCACCGCATCTGTTTCGAATCCGATAATTAAACCTTGGCCGTTCGAGGATGGGGTATAGATTTAATTGGACAGATCAATCCTCCATCTAGCAAAGGACACAAGTTTGTGTTGCTAGCAACAGATTATTTCACCAAGTGGGTTGAAGCTATCCCTTTGAAAAGGTCACATCGAAAAATATGATCGAGTTTTGTCAAGGAACATATAATTCATAGGTTTGGGATTCCACGAGACCATTACAACCGATCGGGGACTCAGTTCACTTCTTGAGTTTTGTGATTTTGCCGAAAACATGGGGATAAGGTGTATAATTCTTCTCCTTATTATGCACAAGCCAATGGCCAAGCGAGGCGTCAAATAAGATCATGATCAAGATTATTCGAAGAAAATCGATGAGAAGCCAAGGAGATGGCACTTGGTCCTTAATGAAGCATTGTGGGCTTACCGAATGGCTTGCCATGGGTCCACACAAGCATCTCCATATGAGTTGGTTTATGGACATAATGCTTTGTGATGCCTTGGGAGTTGCAATCGGATCAAGGAGAGTTGAGTTACAAAAGGACTGAGAAAAAGATTATAAGGATCGATGATGGATGAGTTAGAAGATTTGCATTTGATTCGTCTTAAGGCCTTGGAGAATATTGAGAAGAATAAAA
Source organism: Themeda triandra (assembly GCA_018135685.1). NCBI lineage: Eukaryota > Viridiplantae > Streptophyta > Magnoliopsida > Poales > Poaceae > Themeda > Themeda triandra. The sequence goes on along the minus strand of JAENPR010000005.1, from coordinate 710,410 downwards.
TACGTGTTGCCAAGTACTACAACAAGAGAGTTAAAATTAAGCAATTTGCGAGAAGGAGAATTGGTTTGGAAAACAATATTGCCAATTGGTACCAAAGACGAATATTCGGCAAGTGGTCTCCGAATTGGGAAAGACCTTTTCGGGTTGTCGGTTGTGCACTGCAATGCGTATATATTAAAAACGCTGTTTGGAGAAGAACTTACTAGAGCCATCAATGGCAGATACCTTAAGAAGTTTTATCCAAGTATCGAAGTTGGATCTTAATTGTGATTATGACATAAGCGTGGTATAGCCGATTGAATAAAATCGCCTTCAGAGCAAAGGAAAGAAGTTGGAAAGAAGTAACCGATAATATTATCGCCTCTAGTGGAAAGATAGCCGATATCGTGTGTATCGTCTTCAGAACAAAAATAGCCGATACAGTTGTATCGCCTTTAGTCGATTTTTAAAAGTATAAGTGAACAGTTTGATCTTATCTCTCAGCTGATAGGTTTATCGGGAGAAGATAAAGGGAATTGAAGTACTACGCTACAAACCGTCAAGTCATGGAACAGGACCGAGATCTAATCGGCTAAAATGATGTCATGCGATTCGGGAGTTTTCGTTTGGGAAGAGCGTTGCAGTCGAGTTCTAGCTAAGGGAAAATTTGCAAAGAAGCAAATACAACAGACGAATGTCATCACAGACAAGCAAGAACAAGAAGAGGACCAACATTCTTCATTAAAATTTTATTTACAACCCGCGCCAATCCTAGTACAAGCTACTCCTCTTCTTCGTTGAAGAGCTTGTTGAGGACAGACTCAGGGTTGGTGGCGTTGGCCATGGCGTCGGCGTGGGCGTCGTAACCCGCCAGGAGGCCCTCGATGTCGTCGACTTCGTGAGGGAGCCCGCCGCGGAAGCCGGTCGGCATCGGAGCGTAGTCGTCCCCGGTCCAGGACGACATCCCCGCCAAGCCGAGGGAGGTGCCGAGGCGCACGCCATGAAGGGCAACCCGGTCGACGACCGAGCACCGCCTCGAGGCGCTCCACCGGCGTCGCCCTTGGGCGTTCACGTGGTTGGCCGCCGCCATCGCCGCCACCTTCAAGCGGTCCAGCTCCGCGTGAGGTCTCGCAAAGAAAAATAAGATTAATCAATGAGCAGATGAATCGGAAGGAACATGGGTTGAAGGCAATTGGCGAAAAGTGAATATCGGTGATGGCCTCGCTCATCTCGCCGGCGCTTGTCCTCCAACTCCACCGAGCGATCCCGAACTTCTTGGTTTCTTCACCAAGAAGCTCCATCGCCTCATCCCGCTCGCGGCGATACGCGCGCGGCGTCGTAACGGCCGTACGGCGGGATCTCCTCGTCGTTCCTCTCCCATATAGGAACGTACGGCCGACCCCGATGAAGCCGGCGGTGCGCCGGAGAAGGAGCGGAGCCGGGCCGGAGCGGAGCCGGCGCGAAGGCGAGGCGTCGAACGCCGCAGCCGGCGCCAGGAAGCGCCATTGGCCGGTGCTGATCCTCGCCGTCCTACAAACGAGGTACCGTCAAGATCGGCTAATTTAGAAAAAAACAGACAAGATGGGGAGATCGTTTCTTACTGCAGACGGCGACCACCACGGCTGCTTCCCTCCGCCGCGTCCACCACAGGAGCAGGAGCGGAAGCGGAAGAGGGAGCGTGGGTGCCGGCCCGGGCGACCCGCCTCCGGACATTGGCGATGTAGTCGCCGGTGTTCCCAGTAGCCCTGAAACGGATCAAGAAGATAAGCAACCGCAGCTGAAGGGCGAGGTTCGCATCGGGTAAAGACTATCGAATAGCACAACTCAAGGGATCGAGATCTCACCGGGCGCCGGTTGCTACTACCCTCCGCCTCGTCCCGGGCGGGACGCTTATTACGATCTCCGCCGCTCGCCATTGGTGATGGTGGGGGTTTTTTGGGCTTGAAGGCAAGGAGGAAGTGGAAGAGATTGAAGAAGATAGCAACTGCTTGTGTTTGATGTGGTGATGGTGGGAGCCGACTGGTCCTATTTATGAACGTGGGAGCCGTGGAGAATGTGGGAAAGCCAAGCGACAGAGTAGGGTTTCCACGTTTATGGGCCGATGTTGAGTTGGGCCGAGCCCATTACTACTGGCGATTCAGTTACCATACGCTCGGTCGGCTAAATAGCCGATGAAAGTTATTCGGCTAAAGTGAACGCTTGAAGCGGCAATAGTTACGTTCGGGCGATATACGCGTCTATGAGTACGCAGTTGTAATTGGAAGAGCCGAATGGTAACAAAGGTAGAGAAAAAGATAAGGATTATCTACTTTTCAAGAGAAAAGAAATTGTTTTCAAGTATGACAAGGCCAAGCCTAAGAGTCTACATCTTCAAGTACAAGCCAAGCATCTATACATTTAAGAAAGAATTGATAACAAAGAAGAGCATCAATCTTGATTCGGTTGGCCTCATCAAGAGCTTTTTGGTCCTCTTCTTCGAATCTTGGATATTGGACGGTTTGCTTTTGATTTGCCGCGTCTCCTTAATGACCGATTGTATTTTGGATTTAGCCGAATCAAGAGATGGCAGATTTGCGAGCTTAGTTTCATGAGACTCGAATATTGGCATTCGGTTGAGCCAATTGAGCTTCAAGTTTGGCTTTTTTTCTCTCATGACCTGCAGCTCTGGTTCTAAGGTGCTCAAGAGATGCTCGATTGACTTGATGCTAGAATAGAGCTCCTTGGCCCGCTGTTCCTTGGCCATTTTTCTTTTCTCCGAGATCAACTTTGGTGGACATATTCTTGTGTGCTCTCTTGATAGACAAAATGATCATCAAGGTGTGATAAAGCGTCTATGGCGGCCTTGAGATTGGAAGGAAGCTCTTGATCAATAAGCTCGCTATTTCCCTTATTTTGTCTGCGAGTCTTGGGCCAAAGCAACAATATCCTTTTTCGAAATGAGATTATATCCTTTAGCTTGGCTTGACTCTCGATGACAAATGGTTGGAAGAAACTTCATCGTCTTTGTCCCCAAAGATACTCTTCAACGATAAGGGAAAAGCGGCTTGAGGGTGAGCGGTGTCCCGTTGATGAACAAGGAAGGTAATTTAACCAAATGACTCGGTTGGAAGTAAAAATAATCAAGTGGAGTAAAATAATACCTCCTCGGCAAAAGCCCGATCAATGGCATCCCGGTAGCATCAAGACTCGAGTGACTAGTGCGATTCTTTGCTTGCTTCGAGATAGCAAGGTGTCATGGCTTGTTGATGCATCTTGGATTGCCGAAGGAGTTAAAGCGTAACTGGTGAGAGAGATTTTTCTCTACGCTACTTCTCCCGATCACCCGTTTGTTCATCAACCCGATGAGAGGGAATTTCTTCTCGCTATATCTCCTTGTTCACCTACTTGATCGTCTGCTGATGCATATCAAGATCATTGGTGAGCTCATTGTTTGCTTGACCAATGGAGGCTCCGGGAGAGTTGTCCAAGATCACTACCCTATCGACTTTGAGGGTTGGCCCGCACATGTTGAAAGAAAGTGATAAGTGCAAAACACACTTGCAGATGGAAAATAAAGGATAAAAAACATTCATACCGAGGGAGTGGTTTAGCTTTCTTAGATCTTGTTTTCTTGGGAATTGCGGTGTCCTTGATAGGGGAGGAAGAAGTTTTTCTTTTGAGATCTTTCAGAGCACCGTATCGTCGCAGGTATCTTGTTGAACACCGTCGACTTGGAGCATCATGCCCCAAAGCAAGCAATGGGGCCGGGTTGCCAATATTGAACCTCTGGAGGACTTGGAGGAGCAATGTCCTGTTCAAAGATGTTTTAGAAACAGAACAGAGATATGAAGTAAAAGGTGGTGTGAGTGTGTACCTCATCATCAAGAAAATGAAGGCATCAAGACTTGGCATAAAGGGTGAACTTGTGCTCAAGATATGAGAATGCCATTCTTGCCACCGAGGTTGAAGGAAGAATGAGTAGCTTCAATTATCACCGGAGGATTGGGCTCATATGTTGGAAGCTTGCATCCAAGATTGAAGACTTTGTTGGCCTCGGTTATATTCAGCGGTGTCTCCCCGGGTCCGATGATGCTCGAGAAATATGGCCTTGGGGGCAATGACCAAGTCCAAACTGTCTCGGCAACCATGTTTGGATTATAAAATTCATAAGTTGAGCTTATCAACCGACCATGGTGAAATTCTCGCTGGCGAGCACGGGCTTGATGAAAGCATTGAAAATGTCCCCGGAACCATCATCTATGCAGCCCAACTCATAGTCAATCTGCAAGGAGAGTTAAATTTTCATTTTCCCCGTAGGAAACCCGATCATGTGGTTGAATCCCTTGTAGAAGATCTTGAAAAGATGACCCAGGTCTAAGTCAATAATGATTGAAGATGCAAACCTCTCCATATGTCGACAAGATTTGTATCTCGGGGTCTTCACCTTCAAAGATAATTGATTGAAGGAAAGTTCGATTGTGGAGATCTACGAGAGACAATCCGATGCATGTATAGTTGCAACCACATCCGGAGAAGCCACCATGGTCCATTGACACGGAGATTTCGCCACGATTCCTCATCCGGACGTGTCTGGTGCATCATGTGGTAGAAAGCTCCCAGCGGATATTTGCCTAAAGGAATCGGCTTGCACGTAGCCAATTCTTCAGCCATCACTATGTGATTCCGAGTGGGTTCATTGGACTTGCCACGAGAAAATGAATCGCATAACCACATGTTCATGAATGCCCTATACTCTTTATCGCACACGGGGCCGGTTGAAGCATAAGCTGGACATACTTGGCCCCGGCCTCCTCCCGATTTGACTGCCTTCGGTGAGCCGGTGCTTTTGTATTTGAATGGGTATGTTGGCTTGGTAATGTTTAAACCCAGTCATCATAAAAATGTCTCGAGAGAGTGATCGACATTGGGCCATGACCGAAGATGAACGCATTGATGGCGTCGGACCCCGTGGGAAGCGGCTATCGGAGGAGTCGTTCCTAGGCATTTCGGCTAAAGAAAGCTCCGGACAATGCCGAATATCTTGGGATTCCCAAAAATCACCGCTCTGGATCGCATCCTACGGTACCAATCACGCCATCCCGTGATTGAAGGAAGGGGCCATGTTTTGAAAGTATTCGGCCATCTTGTTTGGGGGAGAAATCCTAGACTTAAAGGGGATCCTCGGGGTTTCCTTTTCAATAAATTCCCTTGATTGGGGTCTCCCCGCGGACCAAGAAAAATGATCCAGACACGCAAGATTGGAGATCAAGATCTCATTCTTCATTTCCTTTAAGAAGAAATTGAAGCAAATGGATCAAAAGGTGCATCTCGAAATTGATTCGAAAAGAATTGCCGAATGGGTAAAGCAAGTAGGGTTACCTCTAGAAACTCCTCTTGAGTTCCTGTCGCCATGATGGAGCCGGTTGAAGTCTCGTCGCCATTGAAGTCAACAGCGCAGATCTCAAATGGCGGCCGCGGGTGTTGGCGGTCTTGACCTAGATGAAAGGCGCTGACAGTCAATTTCGAAATAAAATCCTTTTATCTCGAAATTGAGGGGGCATGTGTTAACACCAGAATTTGGTCAGGAATATGACAGGTGGACCCGCAGACGGCAGAGAGAGGAATTCGGCAAGTGCATATGCGGTCGGCTAATTTCCATGTGTTCGGCAAATGGCCAAGCGGTCGGCAAGCTGCTTTATTTGAAGGCGGAGAAAGGAAAAAGGAAGCGATCGAAAAGGGAAGGAGTCGTGATGATCAAGGACTCCGATTATGGATAGAGTTAGCATGTCTTTGTCTTTCCAATTTTGGTTAGATAGTTCGTAAGTGCTTAGGACTCATGTTTTGTCCAGGGTATAAATATAAACCCTCGACCATTGTAATAGGGGTTCACAACCAAATCAATACAACCGGCTACGCGCCACCCTTCGAGTCCTTCAGTCGTGTCGTCGAGTTCTTCGAGAGGGCCAATCGATCCGTCGACCTCCGTAAGTCCCGGCAACCTTGTTATCATGTCTAGTATCGTGCGGCGGATTTAGATGTGATGCAAGTAGTCTCATCCGTTTTGCTTAGTATCGTGCGGCGGATTTAAGCTTAATGATGGGAAGTTTTTGCTTGTGCCTTGTATCGTGCGGCGGATTAAGACATGAGTAAAGACAGTTATCGGCTCTTTTAGATTTGGCAAGATCTAATAGATTCATTAAGTTATCACGTGTTGCATGCTTTATTTAATGTTTAATTATTTGCAACACTCTTTTGCCCAATCTAGATTGATACTCTTTTTCGGCTTGTTGATCGTTCCTTTCATGCTTATTCAATACCGAGTAGATCAAGCTCATATAGCCGAATTAGATCGATCTAGATTGTTACATGTTGCGGGTTCATTCACGTTATATGTAGATAAGCCTTGACAGGACCGGGTACCGTGCGGCGGTGTGTCTTTGGGTTACTCTAGAGCTAGTCATCCGGTGGACTAGAGATCGGTTTAATCGATAGGCTCCTTTTACATGTTGCTTGTTTGTTCCTTCTTCATGGACCCCGATTCGGCAATCTTGCCGATACGGTTATGCTTATACATGTAGCAAGTATCTATAGATCTCGTTAGATAATTATATGCTTTTAGCTCTTTATTGCTAGATTGTATCATGCGGTGGATTGATCTAGTAGCAAGGAGTGGTGTAAATTCATAGTGAGTGGTATCATGCGGTGGATTAGCTTGCTTGGGTTTATGCTCGACGGGTTTATGAAGGCTAGACGTGCGGCAGACTAGTTGGAGTAGCCTATGCATGTGTTGTTTAGTAGATTTATATTTATAAGTTACTTATTCTTAATTTTTAGTGCTTAAAGATGCTTTAAACATGAGATATAGTTTGATATGCTTCAATGATTTAATCTTGTTCAAACATGTCTTCATTTACTGTATTCGGCTAGTTTGTTTTGTTTACATCGCTTATGTTACTTTAGCCGAATGAACCGCATCCTGTTGCGGATAGCTTCCATAGCTATGTGTCGTCGTAAGTGGCTTCGGGGCGTAAAGATGGAACTGCTGCCTGGTCTCACCCAGACGTTCCAGCTTATGATCTTACCGTTTTATCCCTTGTCGATTTTCAGGTCAAATCGACGCACGCCACCGGATTCGACGCCCGGCACCCGATTGAAGCTAGGCTTTCCGGCTTGCCGTGTGTGAGACGCAGGGTGGTCACATTTTGCGTCAACACAAGCACATTTGTTTCTTAGTCATTATTGTTCGCATGTGAAGCCCAAGTCAAGAACGTAAGTGGCTATTGATGGGTTTCGATGTCCCTGAGCTCGACATTCCACCCTCCCTGCCCCTTGATGTTGTGCTTGATAACAAATATGGTAACCGCTTCAAACTATAGTTTGTTTTAGTTTTATCTTAATTCTTAATTAAGTCTAACTTTCTTCAACATTAATAAGTTTTAGAAAAACTATTTAAGTTCAGAATTTAAAATAATACACTGTCAAAACACATTACATGAAAAATTTTAATGAGACTAATTTGATGTTGTAAATGTGTGGTTATGCAGATCGGAAGCCTGCTTATGGAAGGTTCGGTTGCCAAAGAAAGACAGAGAAGTTGCTGCTGCTTGGTGCTCCATTTTAATTAACGCGATGTAAACCATAAGTGTAGCTCTTGGAACTGTGTTTTTGTGAGGCCCATGGGCCAAGTTGGGCCAGGCCAATTTCATCATTACTGTAGCAGCACGAAATTGCAAAGGAACCAAAGCTTTAGTACCATACTGCTAGGGGAGAAGAAACCGAACCAACTTAAAAGCCGGGGCCGGGAATGGAATTAACTCCGATTCGAACATTTTGAGCGAAGCGAGGACAAAAGCTCAAGAGAGTTAATTACCAGGTGTGGTCCATTCAACGTGTAGAGTGGATCTTAGCCGTATTTCGGGCCTGGGGTGTTACAAATGGTATTCAGAGCCAACTCTCGCGGTTTCACGGATGTATGGATCGGGAGCTCGGACAAGTTGCGCATGGCCCACCAAAGCCATGGCACTTGGGGCCGGGGAGCTGGTAATGCGGACGTGGCCAAGAGAGTCGATCCTGAACGTTTGTCCCGTTTAGGTAGGCGTTTGTCCCGTTTAGGTAGGTTGGTTCGGCCTTCGACGAGGATGTCGAGCCCTAAGGGGGGTGGATGTGAGGCCCATGGGCCAAGTTGGGCCAGGCCAATTTCACCATTACTGTAGCAGTGCGAAATTGCAAAGGAACCAAAGCTTTAGTACCATACTGCTAGTGGAGAAGAAACCGAACCAACTTAAAAGCCGGGGCCGTGAATGGAATTAACTCTGGTTCAAACCTTTTGAGTGAAACGAGGACAAAAGCTCAAGAGAGTTAATTACCAGGTGTGGTCCATTCAACGTGTAGAGTGGATCTTAGCCGTATTTCGGGCTTCGGGTGTTACAGTTTTCCAAACATTTGCCCTATTGGGCCAACAAATCAATATAATCCAGGTAGGGGATTCTCTCCCCCTCCGTCGACTTATCAAAAAAAAAAAGTGTAGTTACATTATTTTCTATTTAATTTGGTCAAAACTAAACAAGTTCAATTTAATACAAAACCAAAATGAATGATAATATAGAACAAAGGAAGCATAAAACTTATATTTAAATTATAGAATCTTGGCACAATGGAGAACACCACTTATTTTGACTATTTAGTTAAGAAATGCACATCAACGTATTTGATTTCTTGTTTCCTAATATCAGACAGGATCACAAGAGCTTTGTTGATTTGGATGGTGAGAACACGCTGGAAATCTCAAGCTCCCCAAAAGGATCACAAGAACTGAGGTTGGTACGGTGCTATGTGGTCACCGAGAGCTTTTCATTTTCGTTCCTAAATTTGCAATTGCAAGGTTTCCAGCGTGTTACCCACAACTTCTGGATGGATGTGTTGGTTTTGGATATTTCTAGGGAGCAAGACAGTACTATTGAGCAGTCGTGTACCTTGCGATAAACCCTTGATACGAATTCTATTGTAATCACTAATCACTTAAATTCCTGCAAAAATATGGAATGATTATCCTGACCTAAACAAAGATGTCCAAAAAATTGAGGCGTCTGGTTTAGTCACTGTTTCGTGATGTACGTTGGGCACAAGAAGTCATTTAAACGCAAGTGGTGGATGGGTACTTGAGCTTGAGTTGCCAGTGATTGCGACGTTCCGTTACTTCTGTTCTTCATACCGACCCTAGTGTACTATATGTCATATGATGATGTTGTTCTGGACTTCAACACAAAGGTATACGCAAATTTTTTTATTTATAAATAATAAGGAATGTGTACTTCAACATATTTCTTGCTGCCCTGTATCAGCAAGCAGGATCAAAACTAGTTTAACTGATTTGGAGAATGTTGCTTTCAGTAAAAGATCGAGGCCGAGTAGTTGATGAGATTTTGGTTCAGATTAACTAAGGACGTCCCAAACAAGCACGTACTAGCTAGCTATTCTCTTACATGAATAAGAGAGAAACAGGAAAAAAATTGTCGCTGGTGACGACCTCGTCGCCTAGCTCACACACTTCCCCGTGAAACACTCCTCTCCACTCATCTGGCCCACGTCATTAGTGCTGCAGTCTCATAAGTTTTCTTATTGATTTATTCCTACACATCACCTAGCGATTTGTTGTTGTTGGGATGCCCTAATACCTGTAGGAATCTGAAACAAGGTTGAAAAAATAATCGCTGCTTCCTAGAAGCTAATGGCGGAATAGCCAAATTAGTCCTTGAACTATCGTTGAAAGCTCATTTTCGTCCCTCAACTATGAAAACGGTCGTTCACGTCCTCAAACTTCGCAACCGGCTCAGTTTCGTCCCTGAACTACGAAAACGGCCATTCTCGTCCTCAAACTTTCGCAGCCGGCTCAGTTTCGTCCCTGAACTACGAAAACGGCCGTTCTCGTCCTCAAACTTTCGCAGCCGGCTCAGGCCTTGTTTAGTTCTTCTCCAAAACTTTTCACCCTATCACATTGGATATTTGGACAAATATATGGAGTATTAAATATAGACAAAAAAAATAACTAATTACACAGATTACGATAAATTTACGAGACGATTTTTTAGCCTAATTAGTCCGTGATTAGACAATGTTGTGCTACAGTAAACATTTGCTAATGACGGGTTAATTAGGCTAGGTGAAATTTACGGAATGATACTGTGGTTAATTAAATAATAATCGTAATTAAGAGTGAAACTACAAGCTTATACAAGACTGAATTCTCATCTGTACACGTAACAATAAATCGGCCGGTCAATCGTCTTTTGTTTTTCAATTGATGCAGAGGAGTTCTGCATCGAGAAGGTGGAGTTCGAGGACAAGAAAGAGAAGAAGGTGGTTGTGGTGCGCAGGAAATTCGACGCTGAGAAGCTCTGCAAGAAGGTCTGGTGCAAGGCCAGGAAGGTCGTGAAGGAGATTGTCATCGCGGAGGTGTGGCCAATGCCGCCGCCACCCAAGCCATGCACTCCTTGCAAACCAAAGCTAGAGGAATCCAAGCCCAAGCCTGATGAGCCCAAGCCAGAGAAGTGCTGTGTGTGTGAGCACTGCAAGCCGAAGCCTGACAAGTGTGTCATCATGCACTGCGAGCCTAAGCTTGAGGAACCAAACCCTAAGCCGCGCCGCCCAAGACAGAGTACAAGCTTGTGCCGTACCCGTACCCGCTGCCGAACCCCGGTATGTGCCAGAGCTGGCCATGGAAGTGCCCGTCTCAGCAGCAGTGCCAGTGCTACCAGAAGCCTCCTCCACCGCCGCCGCCACAGCCTCAGTGGCCACCGTGCAGCTGTTCGAGCCACGCCAACTGTGGCTGCGGCCAGCTGACACTGCCAGTCTGGCCACCGCAGCCGCCGGTCTGGCCGCCACCGTGGGGCGCCTGCAATGTCGTCACCGAGGAGGGCCAGTGCTCCGTCATGTGATGCTTATATATCATCTGATGCAATTTCATCATGCCTGTTGCTTATCATCTTAATAATCTGAGACTAGTTCGGTCGGTGTCATTCTTGTTTTGTCTATAGTGAAGAAGTTGCTGTGCGTGTGCAGATGTGCTTGCTTCCTGCAGTGTGTTGTACGAACGTGCCATGCCTGTGCCATGCCTTGTTTTATAGTAATTGTGTACTAGCTTCCAACTATAATCTGCCCTTTGTAATGTGATATATGTCTTTGTACGAGTTCTGCAAGAATCCTTTACTTCTCCTTGCGCTCAATCTGTCACTGTAACCGGCGCCGCCATGGAAGAGTCCTAGAGCAACGAACTGCGTATCTCCTCTCTATGTGTATTGGGGTGTACAAGAATGGGCACCTTGCTCGACCTTGGAAATTCTTTGTAAAACTTTCTACCCTTTTAATGAAATATGTGCAATGTGCATGTTCGCGAAAAAAAAAAGAGCAACGAGCGCGTCAAACGGAGGTGGAAGAAGATCGACTAATGGGTTATACGCTAGTCCAGTACATCGTGGGCCAAGTGTCAAGGGTTTTCATTACAAGTTTATATTTGCAAGCAGGATCAAAACTAGTTTGACTTTGACTGATTTGGAGAATAATGCTTTCAGTAAGAGATCGAGGATGGCTAGTTGATGAGATTTTGGTTCAGATTAACTAATACCTGTAGGGATATGGAAATGTTCTTGTGTTCCAAACGAGGTTGTAATAATGGAAATAGTTTTCTTAAAACAAATTAAAAATTATCGCTGCTTCCTAGAAGTACCAGTAAGTGGCAAGAAATCAGTAATGCATGTCATGTGGTGATTGGACTTCAATCTATGCCAGTCTTGTTGACGTTGTCGCGTTGTTCCATTCGCCCTCGCTAGTCCCTACCGTACCACATGAAAATGTTGTTTAGGAGACATTGACACATTCGTGTGCACCATTTATATTTATTTAAGAAATAATGATGAATGTGTAGGTGACACATCCACATTAATGATTTGGATAGCGATTTCAGTAAAAGATGGTGAGGTTTATTTGGGTTGAAATCCTCGTGGTCTCGATAACGATTTCCGAAGCAGTGCCTCTCCAAACAAGACCAGAAATAGGTGCTATGTGGTTGCTTGCCGAGAATTTTCCTTCTTATTCTTGTATGTTTCTATAGAATTATATCCGGCTTCATCTATTGTCAACAAGAGAATCAGACCACTTATTAGACAAATGTTTAACCACACAAATGATCCACTCAAAACTCAATTCTAACATTATGAGGCCATCCAAAGGAAGCAAAAAAAATCACTCCGCCGCCTCTAGCACTTAATAGACTTGGAGAATGTGTTCTTTATTGGCTTCAACCCGTTGTAGTTGTGCCCATTGGTGTAGCCAGTACGTTCCTCTAAATATAACCTGCAAAAAAAGTTTTAGGTCGACACTTGTCAAAAACAACTTCATTCCTCCACCGCCGCCTAAAACCAATGTTTGCAATCCTATCAACAACAAACATTGGTTTGAAACTCCACCTCCACCTGTAAAAAGATCATGGACATCTTTTGGGGGATTGCAAACCTAGTACAAAATGAACTTTTTTCTTGAAGATGAATACGATATTGCTCTTTTTTCCCAGAATGGAATTTCTTTTTCTGATTACTTCTAGATTTAGGCGGTTTTCTAGTGAGCCCTGGTAACACTCCTAGAAGACGTATTTTTCTTTAAACGAGGCCCTCAATAACGAGACATGAAGACTCCTTTTTTATTTTATTGAAATTTCATTTTACACAATAAATTTTGTTCTATTTACATTACAAAATACAACAAAATTCAAATAGAATTAAACTAAAGGACAAACAGTGTAAAATCTACTAAAATAACACAAAAAATGGAATTCCATCAATATCTGGATTATCTAGGGAAATTTAGCATATAAACAACCAAAGAAGAGGTGTTCAATTGTTTCATCCTTAGAGCAGAAAGCACACATTTTGCTTCCGTTCCAATTTCGTCCAACTAAATTATCTTTAGCCGTGAAACTTTCTAGGAAACCTTTATTCCTGTGTTGATAAGATATCTATACATGAAGTTTACTATGAAGGAACCATTGTTTTTAAGAGAGTAAAAAAGTTATCTATAATACTCAATTTTCTTGAGCACCCCTCTAGTGATTCCAAAAAAGAGAGCATAAACATCGGCAAACTTGACAACACCGAATTAACCAACACTAGACATCTGCCTAAAGAGAGCATTTTTCCTTTCCAACTTGCCAGCCTCTTTTCAATCCTTTCTTCAATGACTTTGCAATCTTTGTTATTATGTATTCTATAATGCATTGGTGGACCTATGTTGAAACATCCTCAATTTTCCACGAGGGGAAATCTCACAGAATGATATACATCAGTCGATAATCAATTCCATACATCGAATTATAAATCTAAAGAGTACAGTAGAGGGGTTTACATTAATAATTACAATGCCGCAAGGCGAAATCATAGTATCTCTATCATCCAGAACAGCTTGAGGAGGCGGAAGTAACGCGGAAGCGACTCCAAACTCCAACTTGAGCGTAGGCACGAGACCTTCTAATCCATTTGACATCACTGAGAAGCAGAAAAAATCTGCACACCGCCAGATGTGTGCAGGCCATGGTCAGCACCGAATGAGCTTTAGTGGAAAAGAGAAAATAAAGGGATCTGGCGATCCTATAGTTTGGCCATGGTTTGCATCCTAGCGCATGCGAAGTAGCAACAAGTAGTAGTAGTAGTAGTAATAGTAATAATAATAATAATAATAATAATAATAATAATAATAATAATAATAATAATAATAATAATAATAATAATAATAATAATAATAATAATAATAATAATAATAATAATAATAATAATAATAATAATAATAATAATAATAATAATAATAATAATAATAATAGTCATGTTAAACACATTCCCATTCCCACACACACATATCCCATCCATCCCAAATCCATCTCAAATCCATCTCCAAATCCATCACCACACCTCCATCACCAAGTCTCACCACATCTCACACTCAAGTCGACAGACCAACTCCCTCTCGGTCTGTCTCAGCGGCCCGCAGCCCACAACCCAGGCTCACGGCCGGAAAGCTCGGGGAAGGTAGAACACTCCTCTCCTATCTAGTGAAGCAGAACATAGGACAGGTCCATAGCCAACAAGTTGGCATATGTATCGATCGATCAACCAAGAACACTCTGCAGAGGTTTCACATACCCATAAGATAGCCATCATAGGTGTGTCGACTCACCTAGGCAGATACCGGCTGCTTGCTAGACTAGAACGATACCATCCTGCCACTCAGCCCTAGGAAAACTCCGGAATAACATCTCGGGCAATACTGAGACTGGGGAAGCATAGTACCGGGCCCCATGTAGTGGTACTAGCATCTAGGACGGTAAGAGCATCCTACCGCCCACCCTATCACCTCACAACCAAGCAGTAATGGCATCATTCCACCAAGTAGTCTAGCCGTCGCCCCATTACAGAGAGCTCATGGAATGCAAAGGAGTCCTGAATAAACTGAGTACTAGTAAGTCCTTAGGGATGACCAAGCCAGAATGTCTCCATCAGGGTTCACTGTTCGGGTGCCACGACAACACCACGTGCCACCATAGCACCTCCTTCCCGGGACTCTACCTCACAGAGGCTCACACCCCGGGACCACCTCGTATCACATCTCCGTTTACCCACCACAGGTAGCTCAATCAGGGGTGCCCAGGTTGCACCCCACGGCAAGACTCGCTCCAAAAGCTCGTCGTAGATCCCAGCTCGGTCGACTCGACCCTCACCCTCCACGCACCCAAGTCACACCCGCAAAACCACCAGATCCTCACCAAGTCCACCAAGTCCGGCATCCCAAGCCAAACCATTCCCGGGGTTCACCATCCGCATCACATCACAGATACAATGCAAAGTGGAGTTATAGTAATATGGTGATATAAATGCAAGCAAGCAGAAAGGTGGTAATAATAATATAAGTGCGAGCGCAAAGCTGGGTAACATGGTGAAGGGTTTCAATCAAGGTAATAATAGCTCAGGCAATTGCATGCATCATATATACTAGCGAAGAAATAAATGTAAAGCGCTAGCAGTTCTAATTGCAATGTCTAATAGGATTCTCTAAAAGAAGGTGCTGCCATGACACCTGTGATGTCGAGGTAGTAGTGGTACGAGTCTGACAGTAGTGGTACAAGTCCCCCTTCGTCGGATGTAGTCGATCAGCGGGGTCTCCTCGTGTTCGTAGTCTCCTTCCTCAGATTGTTCCTCACCCGATTCGACTCTGAAAACGAGACGTAGTAGTCGCGTTAGCGACTCCTATAGAATCACAAAGAACTAAATGAATATCAAAAAGATCCAAATGCACTCAAACATAGGCCCATTGCGTAGGGCCTGATTTTAGATGAATTTTGATACAAAGATCGTCATTTTTGGAGCTCGTATGAATTAGTTATGAATTTTACAAGATTTAATCATATTCTAAAAAAGAAAAGGGAGAGAGAAACTCAGGGCTGACATGTGTCATCGTCTGGTAGGTCCACGTGGCGTCTAATGTATGCTGACGTGGCTGATGACGTCAGCATTGACCAAGGTCAACGCATATGGGCCGTATACGGGCCTAGCAGGGCCGGGTCAGGGCTGGACTCGGGCCGAACGGTCTGGATATGGATCGGGCTCGGCCCAACACGTGGCATTCTACAAATCAGCCATGTGGGTGACTGGATCTGGACTGGGATCGGTTCGGGTCTGGTCCACAGGTTCATCCCGACGTTGTGGCTCACGGTGGACTGCAGCTGCTGGTCCATGGACCACAACGCGGTTCATGATGGACCGTGTCCATCTCTTCTCTTTACTCTCTCGGTCCATATGCTCTGAGTTCACGGAGTTGATTTCCAGGTGGTGCTTGATCTCATGCGCACGGCGCATGGTAAACTAGTGGTTGTGGGTCCCGATGCCAGTGGCTTGGTTTACCAGGTTCGGGTCCATGTCACCTAAGCCAATTCCATCTTCTTTCTCCTCTGTCTCTGGCCCACGATGGACATGGCCGGCGGTGGCTTCGTCGCGCTGGAGGGCGCTCCGGTGGTCCTTGGTCCAAAACATCGAGCGCATAGGCTCCAGGGGAGCATGGCGGCCAGGGAAAAACACTTCACGGCGGCAGTGGTAGTCCGGTGAGTCACATCGCGGCGGCGGCGGCACGGCCGCGATGGCGTTCGATGGCGTGGGCCGTATGTCCACTCCGTCTCCAGTTCGGTCCCTGGAATGGTCGATTAGCATCATAGGGTTTCCATTTGGCTTGCCGGTAGCATCCATAAAACTCGGCGGCGTCCGCGCGAGAGGTGAGCATGCAGCGGAGCTCCGACGAAGCGACGGCATACGTCCAGTGCATCAAGGCAGGGCTCAAGGGCTTCATCTCCTACGCGGCCAGGTGCAGTGGCTCATGGCGGAGCTCAACGGCCCGTCCTCGCGACGCGAGATGGCCGGAGTCGGGTGAAGGCGGCGCGACACGGCGATAACGTGGGTGCGGCGGCGGTGCACCGCGGTGCGCACCACAGTGGCATGGTCTGAGGCAGGGCGGCTTCCGGTGGTCTTCTTCCTCACTTAACGCGCGCATGGCGTGCTCTGCGATGAGGCGGGTCCAAATCCGACGTCCGTGGAGTCCAGGGGATCTTGGCTAGGGCGGAGCAGCGCTTCGCCGCAGCAGGTCATGGCCGCGGCGAGTTCTCATGGTGGCATGCCTTGCCGGCATCCTACCAACGCCGTGGAATCCAGGGGCCAAGGCTTGGTCTGTGCTTGTGGTGTGCTAGTGTCCAAGGGACGACAACGGCCTTAGCCTACGCGTCTCCGGCATGAGACGCCATGGCCGTCAAGAGCAAGGTCCCGAGGTTGGAAAAACAGGACGGCATGGCGGTGCTCACCTAGGCTCGTGTAGGCGAGGCCGGCTCGGGGTAGCTCGATCGGGGTGTGCGTAGGGACGGCGAGGTTGTAGAGGCAGTCGACGTCGCGCTCGTGGTAGCAGTCAGCGGCAGCACGTACTCCGGCGAGGTCCTGCTTCACCTCCGGCGGCGGCTTCCTTTCCCCCGCCTCCTTCTTCTCCTTTCCCCCTTCTTCTTCTCCTCTTTCTTGCTCTCGGCGTGTGGGCATGGAAGGCGGCGAGGTGGAGGCGAGCTTGGGCCGGCCCGTGGCGGCGAGTAGGAAGAATGGAGGTCGGCGCGGCCGCGGAGATGGCGGGCGCTAGCTAGTTGGGGGGGTTTAATAGCCCGCGGCTAGGGTTGCGCGAGGGCGCGTCGGCGTCCGTGCCGTCTGATGGGACGGCCGGCGTGACGTGGCGCCATCAGGGAGCGCGGGTAGGTGGCGTTGCGGCTACGCGATCAGGGGTTCGGACACGGGCGCGGCTTGCATGTCTGCGCGCGGTCGAGGCGGGATATTTTGGCGGGAGCGTGTGGGTACCTTGGCGCTCCCGTTTCTGCCCGGCTTCGGTCAGAGGCGGTTCCGGTGTCAGAGCGTGGCAGGGTCATGGCCGCGGCGCGGTCATGCGTTTTGCGTGACCATGTCGGGCGTCGGTCGGTTAGGTGGCGTGCATCGGCGCCGTTGGCTTGATCAGGGAAGGGATTGAGCGGCTGGGACGCGCTGCATCGCGAGAACGCGGTCGCCTGCCACCACGGCAAAAGCTTGCGAGGAGGGAGGGGACCGATGGTGATGACAAGTGGGGTCCGGGCGTCGTCCTCTCAGAGGGGAAGGACAGGAGCACGTGATGTGTTTCTCCCGTTCATCAGCTGAGATGGGCCGGTTCGTGGGCCGGTTCATTCACACAGCCAAAAAGGTCAGGAAGGGAAAATGGGGAGGAGTGGTCACGGGCCGCGTTGTGAAGTGCTCAGGCCGGCAGGTGGGTTAGGCCGGTGTGGCGAGATGGGCCAGCTGGGTAGAGGGAAAGGGAGAGAAGTAGCTGGGCTGGCAGGCAATTGTAGGCCGACTGTGCTTGTGGCTGGGCCATGGGATTGGTTTCCAGGCCGAAATGGCCTTTGCCATCTCCTGCTATTTCTCAATCCCTTTTCTATTTCTTTTCCCATGTTTCTTCATGCTAAGCCATGTCCTTCCTATATAAACATGTTGGTCAAACATGTTTATTAGTGGTTGTCATTTAGGGACATGTTTTAGGGCCAAGTGTGTTGTAACCAAATGTCAAGGTGGTCGTGGATTATGTTGGGGTCCCATCCCCCAATATATATACTAGGATAATTACTTAATTTGTAATATGTAATAGTTTATATACAAGTGGGTCATTATATTTATTATTAGGAGTTTATTAGAATGAATATTTATTAATCCCCTTAATAAATATTTGTTGAGTTGGTTAACATCACACGAAAATCCAATAAAGAGCCAAATCACACATACAAGTTGATATGTCAAAGTGATGCGTGCTCTTGTGTCAATAACTAAACGAGGTGATGAAATGTTAAGCTAGTACACCATTTGTGTGATATTGTGGTAGTCTACATGTTTATGCCGTAGTATATAAGATAGATTAGTTCACCATAGTGAATTGGTGAGGGTCTATTGATACAGTAGTCAAGTTGCTAAGGTGGATTAGTAGGGGTTAATCTAATAGGGTAACTAAGTAATTAGTTACTTATGAGTAAGTGGCTTCTATTACCATATCATAGAGCTGAGTAGCAGCATGTCCACATGTGGGGTTATTGCTAAAGTTTGAATTATAATGAGTAAGAGTAAGTGTGATTCCACTTAGCCACTATTTCGTTATGGGTGAACATTAGTTAATCTCAGGACCTAGTGTTTGGGCAAGTGGTTACATATTACACCTTGGTCACATTATCACCAGAACTAGTAGAAGTTCATTAGGGCTATAGGGTCAATACCTAGGGTTTTCACTAGGGCATATCTAGTGGTTGGTCATAGGTTTACTGGTGAGTATAAGAAGTAATTATAGGAGCTTATCCATATATAATATAAAGGAATGAAGCGTTATGCCAGGTCATGGCATTAGGGTACATGGGTTCTATTCAAGATCCTAATCACATGTGGCTTAAGGAAATATTAAGACACATGTGACGGCGTTATAATGCAGTGCATAGCAACTATCATGGGTGTTATTTGTGCACTAGGTAGGTTTTCCCTACACGACAAGCAACAAACAAGGGGTTTGTTCTGAAAAAAATTTTGTAGATGGGATTTTTATGTTGGTGAATTTTCCGGGTTGTTATAGTCCTACCCCCTTATCAGAATCTCGTCCCCGAGATTTAAGGTGTGTAGTACTACGTGAGTGGTAACGTGAAGTCTAATCGTCATCTGACTACTTGTTCCATGTAGCTAGTTGGAGTTACTCCAATTGGATTTTAGGATTTCTAAAGGACCACTTCGACAATATTCCAGTAGTTGCACTGGTAGGGAGTGTGGTTGATATATGGAAGGATTATATATTAGTTTAGACTAGATCAGGTTCTACTAGTTCAAGAGGTGTGCTTTAGGCTCCTGATTTCGATCCAGGGTCTAGTGGGTTATGGGTCCACCACGCTTTCGCTGCGCTACTCTAATAAGCATAGTTGCCATCATTGCTTTTAGTCAGTGTAGTCGCTTCATAGGATCTTGCAAAAGGAATTGTCGTCCTTGGTTCATTTGGTAACTCAATCCAAATTCTATACAAGGTATCCAAGGTGCTTAAGTAGGTCATGCGGCTTCAGGTTAATGGTTAAGGATGTCGTTCATGAGACTCTTCTAGTTGTAGTTATTTTCAAAATATTGTTTGAAAATAGGATAACGAGTTTGTAACTTTTGAAGTCCAAGAGGGATTTCGAAAAGGGTTGAAAACATTGCGAGTTTTTAACATTCAAACTCTTTTGAATGGCCTTGTTTTCAAATCAAACACATTTATTTTATGATTTCAAATAGAATAGTTTTGAATCATAGTTTTCATAATCGAATTTGGTTTTCAAAACCAGGTTTGAAAAAGTTCTTTTTGAAGAAGTTGAAAACAAACCCTTTCATAATTGTTTTGTTTAGCAAATGCGTTGCAATCCATTTTGAAATGAGGTTCATTTAAAAATAGTTTGGCTTATTGGTAGAAATTAAAAGCTTTTAAAATAAAATTGGAGCCAACGTTCTTTGTTTTGTAAACATTTTAGTAAAGGTTGGTGTGCGAAGCAACAAATTTTTGGAAGATAGCTTTTCGAACAATTTTCCTTGAAGTTTTTAGAGCATCATGAAACCATTTCCATTTTAAAATGAAACTCTTTTGAAAAGGTGTCTTGGAAATGCATAGAGCGAGAATCTAAATTAGGTTTTAAAATAGTTTAATAAAGTTATGTCTTGTTGGCCTAACATTTTTAATTAGTGGTTAGTCAGAAGGCGGTTGTCTTGATAATTCGAGATAATACTCCAAACATCTTCAGGAGTTCTGACATTAATAAGCCAAATTCTGGTACAACTATGGGGGGATCATACATGAACATGAGGTACTAGATAAGACATCATTGAAGCCTCAGCTTGAATCGTACATCACTCCATTCTACATGTTGGCGGTGTCGTTAGTAGCTTGTTGAGCTAGGCGCCAACGAGCGGCTCTTCGGGCACTGTGGTTCATAAAGCACAGAACTTCCTTGGCGGGGGTTGCAGCTGATGTAGCGGTCTTTTTGGGGCAGTTGGCAACCCTGTGTCCTGGTTTACCACAACCAAAGCAAGCGGGGAGCGCACCACCTGTGGGTGTGGGTGTGGCGGCTTTCCACGTGCTAGGGTCCTGAGCGGGAGTTCTCTGAGTAGGGGCTCTCTTAGCAGGGCGATGGTAAGTGGCGATGTAGGTATCCTCATGCCAACTTGAACCAGGTACATCCTCCTTGATGTAGCGAGTGCAGTCCGTCGAAGGTGCATCTTCACGGTACCTCTTGCGATCAGAACAACGAGATGATTCCTTGAATCTGTGCTTCTTTTCCTTGTATTCCTTGATAACTTCCATGCGGTCTCTCTCGATCTGGATGCATCTGTCGATCAAGTCACGTAGGGTGTGACTCTTGACACCACCAAGGCCCAACTTGATCTTTGGGTTCAGTCCTTTCCTATAGTAGTAGATCTTTTCCTTCTCATCTTTCTTGACTGAGGAGGGTGCATAGCGTAGCAACTTATGGAAACGTGCTGTGTACTCACATATCTTGTCCTTGCCCATTCTGTTGTTGCGGAACTCTTCGGTCTTGGCATCGAAGACTCCTTCTGGAATGTGGTGCTCAATGAAAGCTTCCATGAACTCTTTCCAGGAGATGTTGGTAGGGTCCTGATGTGCATCACAGTAGCTATCCCACCAATCACGTGGAGCACCTGTGAGCTGGTGGGTGGCGACTGTAACATGCTCCTCATCGTCAATGCACTTTATCACATTAAGCTTCTTCTCAATCTCCCTGAGCCAGTCATCGGCTGCGAGAGGTTCAGGGCCAGTTCCATCATAGGTGGGTGGCTTCAGCTTGAGGAAACCTTCTAACCTTCGTTGGAAGTCATTGGGTGGATGGCGATTCAGCATGTCCTCAGCAAGAGTCTCCATGAGGTGCGTCTGCTGAGCCATCACTTCATCCAGAAGGGGTGGTTGATGGTCTTCTCCAGCAACATCACCAGTGGGTGGTGGCGGAGGCGGAGGAAGATCTCCCCCGGCAGGGGCTCCATCAGGCGAACCACGGCCGAAGGGGTTACCATGCTGCGGGGAAGGGGTGCGAGGTTCCGCACGTCCTGTAGGGCGGCCATGGCCATGTTTACGTCCACGTCCAAGTGCACGACAATGGTTAGTCGGTGCAGGAGAAGGGGCGTGATGGTTCTTCAGGCGTTCAGAGCGACGGATCAACATCGTGCTGCATTGATCGTAAGTGAATTAGGTGCAGGTGACATGAGTTATTAGCAATTTAATGTAATATTTAAGTAGTTTTAAGCAATTTAAAACATTTTAAGATAGTCCTACACTCAATCAAAGATGCGAGAAGAACCATAAAATGCGATAAAATCCAAGCACTCATTACATTGGTTTTAATTACAAGGCGATATCCTTGGTAGCTACACCAAATGATTCACGAGGAAACGTACTACACGTAGACAGTTCATGGTGGTAGACATTCTACTCTACTCAATGGTACGACTTGTAGTCACGTGGGGCTCATCTTCACCATCTTCTACCTACCCCCTTATCGTGATGATTCTTGCCTGTGGAGTGAAGCTAGTGGAGTAAGGGAACCTTCTTCCAATTTTTCTATCAGACACTTAGGTCTAGGGTGTGTTCGGTTTCATCCCATTATCCTATGGCACACCTGGATGCATCGAGGGCATGGGTAATAGACGTCAGGGGCCATGCTCGAGGAGTTCGTACACATCTTGCATCACAAATTGAAGGGTTGCATGTGCGGTAAGCTGCACAGCAGTAAAGATAGTGGTTTCCGTCACAGGAATTGGTTTAGATCTTCGATGCGGCATCTCTTCACTTGGGAGAATCTGTAGAGTCACCATGTAGCAGACTTCATCTCCTCTAGATACTACCCATTTGTGGCACGTCTATTGTCACTTGTCTTCAGAGACTTCTGATTCTTGAAGCACTTCTTGCAGAACTTGGCCTATCCATCGTGGTACTCCAGGTAGAACGACATGCTCTTGAAGGTCGTCATTTGCATAAGGGTCCAAGAATATGGTTAGCAAGTCCAATTTAAGAGGTAAGCCATGCACAAAATGGTACAAGGTCGGTAATATAATCGAAAGAAAGGCTGGCTCAACCTATTCTATCGTCCAAACCTGAGGGTCTCGTCCTAGGGTCAAGCAGGAGCTGATACCAACTGAAACATCCTCAATTTTCCACGAGGGGAAATCTCACAGAATGATATACATCAGTTGATAATCAATTCCATACATCGAATTATAAATCTAAAGAGTACAGTAGAGGGGTTTACATTAATAATTACAATGCCGCAAGGCGAAATCATAGTATCTCTATCATCCAGAACAGCTTGAGGAGGCGGAAGTAACGCGGAAGCGACTCCAAACTCCAACTTGAGCGTAGGCACGAGACCTTCTAATCCATTTGACATCACTGAGAAGCAGGAAAAATCTGCACACCACCAGATGTGTGCAGGCCATGGTCAGCACCGAATGAGCTTTAGTGGAAAAGAGAAAATAAAGGGATCTGGCGATCCTATAGTTTGGCCGTGGTTTGCATCCTAGCGCATGCGAAGTAGCAACAAGTAGTAGTAGTAGTAATAATAATAATAGTCATGTTAAACACATTCCCATTCCCACACACACATATCCCATCCATCCCAAATCCATCTCAAATCCATCTCCAAATCCATCACCACACCTCCATCACCAAGTCTCACCACATCTCACACTCAAGTCGACAGACCAACTCCCTCTCGGCTCGTCTCGGCGGCCCGACCCACAACCCAGGCTCACGGCCGGAAAGCTCGGGAAGGTAGAACACTCCTCTCCTATCTAGTGAAGCAGAACATAGGACAGGTCCATAGCCAACAAGTTGGCATATGTATCGATCGATCAACCAAGAACACTCTGCAGAGGTTTCACATACCCATAAGATAGCCATCATAGGTGTGTCGACTCACCTAGTCAGATACCGGCTGCTTGCTAGACTAGAACGATACCATCCTGCCACTCAGCCCTGGGAAAGCTCCGGAATAACATCTCGGGCAATACTGAGACTGGGGAAGCATAGTACCGGGCCCCATGTAGTGGTACTAGCATATAGGACGGTAAGAGCATCCTACCGCCCACCCTATCACCTCACAACCAAGCAGTAATGGCATCATTCCACCAAGTAGTCCGGCGTCTCCCCATTACAGAGAGCTCATGGAATGCAAAGGAGTCCTGAATAAACTGAGTACTAGTAAGTCCTTAGGGATGACCAAGCCAGAATGTCTCCATTAGGGTTCACTGTTCGGGTGCCACGACAACACCACGTGCCACCACAGCACCTCCTTCCCGGGACTCTACCTCACAGAGGCTCACACCCCGGGACCACCTCGTATCACATCTCCGTTTACCCACCACAGGTAGCTCAATCAAGGGTGCCCAGGTTGCACCCCACGGCAAGACTCGCTCCAAAAGCTCGTCGTAGATCCCAGCTCGGTCGACTCGACCCTCACCCTCCACGCACCCAAGTCACACCCGCAAAACCACCAGATCCTCACCAAGTCCACCAAGTCCGGCATCCCAAGCCAAACCATTCCCGGGGTTCACCACCCGCATCACATCACAGATACAATGCAAAGTGGAGTTATAGTAATATGGTGATATAAATGCAAGCAAGCAGAAAGGTGGTAATAATAATATATGTGCAAGCACAAAGCTGGGTAACATGGTGAAGGGTTTCAATCAAGGTAATAATAGCTCAGGCAATTGCATGCATCATATATACTAGCAAAGGAATAAATGTAAAGCGCTAGCAGTTCTAATTGCAATGTCTAATAGGATTCTCTAAAAGAAGGTGCTGCCATGACACCTGCGATGTCGAGGTAGTAGTGGTACGAGTCCGACAGTAGTGGTACAAGTCCCCCTTCGTCGGATGTAGTCGATCAGTGGGGTCTCCTCGTGTTCGTAGTCTCCTTCCTCAGATTGTTCCTCACCCAATTCGACTCTGAAAACGAGACGTAGTAGTCACGTTAGCGACTCCTATAGAATCACAAAGAACTAAATGAATATCAAAAAGATCCAAATGCACTCAAACATAGGCCCATTGCGTAGGGCCCGATTTTAGATGAATTTCGATACAAAGATCGTCATTTTTGGAGCTCGTATGAATTAGTTATGAATTTTACAAGATTTAATCATATTCTGAAAAAGAAAAGGGAGAGAGAAACTCAGGGCTGACACGTGTCATTGTCTGGTAGGTCCACGTGGCGTCTACATGTATGCTGACGTGGCTGATGACGTCAGCATGACATCAGCATTGACCAAGGTCAACGCATATGGGCCGTATACGGGCCTAGCAGGGCCGGGTCAGGGCTGGACTCGGGCCGAACGGTCTGGATATGGATCGGGCTCGGCCCAACACGTGGCATTCTACAAATCAGCCACGTGGGTGACTGGATCTGGACCGGGCTCGGTTCGGGTCTGGTCCACAGGTTCATCCCGACGGTGTGGCTCACGGTGGACTGCAGCTGCTGGTCCATGGACCACAACGCGGTTCATGATGGACCGTGTCCATCTCTTCTCTTTACTCTCTCGGTCCATATGCTCTGAGTTCACGGAGTTGGTTTCCAGGTGGGGCTTGATCTCATGCGCACGGCGCATGGTAAACTAGTGGTTGTGGGTCCCGATGCCAGTGGCTTGGTTTACCAGGTTCGGGTCCATGTCACCTAAGCCAATTCCATCTTCTTCCTCCTCTGTCTCTGGCCCGCGATGGACATGGCCGGCGGTAGCTTCGTCCCGCGGGAGGGCGCTCCGGTGGTCCTTGGTCCAAAACATCGAGCGCATAGGCTCCAGGGGAGCATGGCGGCCAGGGAAAAACACTTCACGGCGGCAGTGGTAGTCCGGCGAGTCACGTCGCGGCGGCGGCGGCACGGCCGCGACGGCGTTCGATGGCCTGGGCCGTATGTCCACTCCGTCTCTAATTCGGTCCCTGGAATGGTCGATTAGCATCATAGGGTTTCCATTTGGCTTGCCGGTAGCGTCCATAAGGCTCGGCGGCGTCCGCGTGAGAGGTGAGCATGCGGCGGAGCTCCGACGAAGCGACGGCGTATGTCCAGTGCATCAAGGCGGGGCTCAAGGGCTTCACCTCCTACGCGGCCAGGTGCAGTGGCTCATGGCGGAGCACAACGGCCCGTCCTCGCGACGTGAGATGGCTAGAGTCGGGCGAAGGCGGCGTGACACGGCGATAACGTGGGTGCGGTGGCGGTGCACCGCGGTGCACACCGCAGTGGCATGGTCTGAGGCAGGGCGGCTTCCGGTGGTCTTCTTCCTCACTTAACGCGCGCATGTCATGGCCGTGGCGAGCTCTCATGGTGGCATGCCTTGCCGGCGTCCTACCGACGTCGTGGAATCCAGGGGCCAAGGCTTGGTCTGTGCTTGTGGTGTGCTAGTGTCCAAGGGCCGGCAACGGCCTTAGCCTATGCGTCTCCGGCATGAGATGCCATGGCCGTCAAGAGCAAGGTCCCGAGGTTGGAAAAACAGGACGGCATGGCGGTGCTCACCTAGGCTCGTGTAGGCGAGGCCGGCTCGGGGTAGCTCGATCGGGGTGTGCGTAGGGACGGCGAGGTTGTAGAGGCGGTCGACGTCGCGCTCGCGGTAGCAGTCAGCGGCAGCACGTACTCCGATGAGGTCCTGCTTCACCTCCGGCGGCGGCTTCCTTTCCGCCGCCTCCTTCTTCTCCTTTCCCCCTTCTTCTTCTCCTCTTTCTTGCTCTCGGCGTGTGGGCATGGAAGGCAGCGAGGTGGAGGCGAGCTTGGCTGGCTGGCCGTGGCGGCGAGCAGGAAGAACGGAGGTCAGGGCGGCGGCCGCAGGGAGATGGCGAGGGCGCTAGCTAGTTGGGGGGTTTAATAGCCCGCGGCTAGGGTTGCGCGAGGGCGCGTCGGCGTCCGTGCCGTCTGATGGGACGGCCGGCGCGACGTGGCGCCATCAGGGAGCGCGGGTAGGTGGCATCGCGGCTATGCGATCAAGGGTTCGGACGCGGGCGCGGCTTGCGTGTCTGCGCGTGGTCGAGGCGGGATATTTTGGCGGGAGCGTGTGGGTACCTTGGCGCTCCCGTTTCTGCCCGGCTTCGGTCAGAGGCAGTTCCGGTGTCAGAGCGTGGCAGGGTCATTATATTTATTATTAGGAGTTTATTAGAATGAATATTTATTAATCCCATTAATAAATATTTGTTGAGTTGGTTAACATCACACAAAAATCCAATAAAGAGCCAAATCACACATACAAGTTGATATGTCAAAGTGATGCGTGCTCTTGTGTCAATAACTAAACGAGGTGATGAAATGTTAAGCTAGTACACCATTTGTGTGATATTGTGGTATTCTACATGTTTATGCCGTAGTATATAAGATAGATTAGTTCACCATAGTGAATTGGTGAGGGTCTATTGATACAGTAGTCAAGTTGCTAAGGTGGATTAGTAGGGGTTAATCTAATAGGGTAACTAAGTAATTAGTTACTTATGAGTAAGTGGCTTCTATTACCATATCATAGAGCTGAGTAGCAGCATGTCCACATGTGGGGTTATTGCTAAGGTTTGAATTATAATGAGTAAGAGTAAGTGTGATTCCACTTAGCCACTATTTCATTATGGGTGAACATTAGTTAATCTCAGGACCTAGTGTTTGGGCAAGTGGTTACATATTACACCTTGGTCACATTATCACCAGAACCAGTAGAAGTTCATTAGGGCTATAGGGTCAATACCTAGGGTTTTCACTAGGGCATATCATAGCTAGTGGTTGGTCATAGGTTTACTGGTGAGTATAAGAAGTAATTATAGGAGCTTATCCATATATAATATAAAGGAATGAAGCGTTATGCCAGGTCATGGCATTAGGGTACATGGGTTCTATTCAAGATCCTAATCACATGTGGCTTAAGGAAATATTAAGACACATGTGACGGCGTTATAATGCAGTGCATAGCAACTGTCATGGGTGTTATTTGTGCACTAGGTAGGTTTTCCCTACATGACAAGCAACAAACAAGGGGTTTGTTCTGAAAAAAATTTTGTAGTTGGGATTTTTGTGTTGGTGAATTTTTCGGGTTGTTACATAGGTAGCGAAAGGGGTAAGTTCCAATCTTGCATCAACGTGACTATTGCGTCTCACAATTCTTGGCCTGGCCAAAGTAGAAGAACTAACTTTTATGCAAATTTATCATTAGACTTGTCGGATATATGGGCCCGGGGTACCATCAGCACCCGTATATTCGATCCATGCCAGTCTACTAGGCCGAAGACAACGAAGGATGAGGCCTAAGAAGGCCAGACGAATCCACCGGCTTGGACATCAAGTCATTCCGAGGATACCCGACGCCATCATATCTCGGCTATAGGAAAGAATCATTCTATTGCGCATTCCACGTAACAAACTAGGAAGCCAATTTGTTAGCCGATCGGATCTAATCAAACCCTACCCCCTCACGGTCTATATAAGGAGGGGTATGGGCCTCCCATCTCCTACATTCTAGCGCATAGCTATGAGCAGCAGCCCCTGTAACCTAGCATACGAATACAAAGAGATCCACCTTCAAACTAGACGTAGGGACACCACGTGCCCAAACTAGTATAATCCATGTGTCTTATGTGCTACCATCTTACACAAATAACTGCAGGGTATTGCTAGAGCTACTTCTTCTGATAGTTGGCGTGCCAGATAGGGGCCTTTTTTTGTATAGATCCTGTAACAACCCAAAGTTGTTCCAATTTTGACCTTGGACAAACACCTCCTGGAGCAACCCTCGGCTCAAGGACCTTGAAGTCTTAAGTGAAGAGTTGATGGAATATGAGAAACTTCGAACTAAAGCACCATCTCGATTCTCAATTAGATTACATGGCAATTACAATCAAGTCAATAGTTGGTCAAACCTAGTCAACTCACCGTTCAGTTTGAGGCTACATCTCTCAAGTAGCATGACCAAGGACCCTTATCTTTCTTACAACAAGAGAAACCTTAGGATGGACAATAGATCAACCCTAGTGCCATACTCCTCAATTTCTGAATCAAATGGGCAAGAACAGAGATCTACCGGTTTGTCCATCAGAATAGCAGAGACAACAGGTTAGGTGGGAATGAGTTGTTTTTCTATTCATGAGGCATGGCCCACATGTCAGCTCAAGTGGAGATATTTCCCAACAGCTAGACACCAGCCATCCTCATTCCTCACCTCATTTCCTTCACTCCCTCTCTCTCTCTAGAAAGGAAGAACAAGAAAAGGAAAGGATAAGCTAGCGTGAGAAAATGGAGAAGATGAAGAAGAGAAGATGGATCAAGCATGCAAAGGGCAGCAAGATCAGCTATGGATCAAGATCAAGAGCCTCATCCATCTCTCCTCCAATGATTAGCTCAATAAACCCTCTCTTCTCATTATCTTGGGCTCAATCCTCAAACCCTAACCCAAGCTCTTCTCTTTGCATGGGTGGATCATGAGTGTTAGATGATGCTCTATCACCCCAAAGGTAAGATCCTAGTGTTGCAACAACTCAATCCTCTCAAATCACTCTTCAAGAATGTCTCATATGAATTGTTGGATATTTTTGCAAGAAAACCTTTGATTTCATCTCCCAATCTTGGAAGAAAGGATTCTTCAAATTTGATCTCCTGATTTTGGTGACAAGGAACTCACCAAAACCCCAACTAAGTTGTCATGCCTAATCTCCATCTCCCCATCTCTCTTTCTTAAGATTTCAAAGCTAGTTTGTGGAACCATAGTTACACTAGTTAACCAAAGCCAAAACCCTAAGTATCTCGAGCCTAGCAAGATTACCCAAACCTTCCTAGGAATATCCTGCACATGCATGGAGCCTAGCTACACCTATGTAAATTTGTATCACCTAGGTTTTATCTAAGAACACAAGAGCATAGGTTCTGTCACTAGCTAAATAGAGCGTCCGTTAGAACCAACGGAGAGTCCATCAACCCAGGAACCTAGCAAACAGAGACTTTATCTGCTTCGACATAATTCATCGGAGCATCCATCACTATCGGCGGAGTACCCATTGAATTATAAACCAGAAACCCGAGAGCACACTTTTCCTATTGGAGCATCCGTAAATCTTGCCGAGTGTCTAATGAGTTATAAAAGTGAATTTCTAAGAAACCTAAGAGCTCCTAGTCTGTACCAGAGCATCCGTAGTTTCGCATGGACTGTCCAATACTAAGCCACATCCAAAAAATGCCAGAGTCCCAACCCATCGGAATATTCCGTGATATCCCACGGAGTCTCTGTTAACTCAACCAGAGCCAAAACACAATCAATTTACCCTAGAGCTGCTATAGCAGAGCATCTCTGTTAACTCAACCAGAGCCAAAACACAATCAGTTTAACCTAGAGCTGCTACAACAGAGCGTCCATCACAATTAATGGAGTTTCCGCTAAGCAACAAAAACCGTCTGAAATACCTATAACCATACCCTGAGTTTGATAACCATAGTTGCCTAAGATCTCGGTAATGCAATAGTAGAGCCATCGTGGGATTCCTACCAAAGCTCTTAATCTAGAACCTCATCTACATCTCCCAATTTTTCAAGGCAGCAATCTCTAACCTTCGTATCGTCTCTTTCAGGTTTCATCGATGCGTGAGGACCATATATAAGTCATCCTCGTCAGCATTTGATTTTACGGCAACACCATTAGGCAGGTGTTGGCATTTCTTAACATCACTTAACACTAGGTTGTCATCTCTAGCATGATGCCAAAAATGCGTGTTGGTACTTAGAATCATAACACTTGTAACTTGAAAGAATATATTGGGAATCCGCAACCACACAGATTAAATACCATTGTAGCATTTCATCAGGAGTAATCTAGGTATCAAATTTATATTTTACCACAAGGAGGAGCAGTGGCTATGGCTACATACTCTAATAGGGGTAAGCCAAATGATAAATAAGCAATAAGTGTAAGCATTGATAACAATTAAGAGATTGAATTCTTAAGTTATTTCTTATTTACTAAGCCTTTTGTACACCCTAGCACATATACTCTCACATATAGCATAAACTCTTCTTCTATGCATAAGGAACATTACTAAAGGAAAAATCAGAAACAGAACAAGATTCTCCCTCGCAACCGCGTTCTACTTGTCCTACAGAAGGAGAGTGGACTACAAAGGACTCAACAGGAATGTCACACCTGCAATCTATCACATGGCCTGGAATGTAGGGTGCATTCACAGGAAAACAGTATATAAGCACCACACTTACATAATGTCGAGCACTGTTGACGTTTCTTAGCGCGAACACCAAGAAACACCAAGGTATAGTAATTCGGTCTTAAGATTTTATTCCGCAAGCGCACAGAATTACCATCATAGTATAGCATTTCACCCATGAGTATTCAAGAGTATCGTTATTTATATTTTTCCAAGGGAAGGCATCATAATTGTTGGTTAAATCATAATAATTATAATCATGCATGAGACAAATATGATTCTAGCATAGTATCAATATTATCTATACAGGGGTAAATGATAATCATAATTCTAGGAATAGTGAGGATAAATCAGGATCCAGATAGATTGAGCACACTCAGAGAGTTAGAACACAAGAATAGAATAATGAATAAGTAAAAATAAATAAAATAAAATAAACACATGAACAATTAGTTAGACAATTCGAGAGGCAGTCTACTTTCAATGATTAGGGGAGACTGGTAGGGGCTCTTGGTGTCTCAAGGACTAGCCTTACGATTGCCAATTTAGACTCCTACACCATAGCCGAACGTGGGGATAACAAGGTTATGTTAAAGCTGTCACCACTCTAACGCCCCAACCCTCAGTCGTGGACTATGTAGTGCAACTGCTGATTCCTATACATCCTAGCACCACGCTAATAAGCATAGGAACAATCTATGTCCCCCTAGGACTTTGACCCTACAGATCAACAAGTAGAACATAGACCTCTAATTCAAGAGCAACAGACCATCATCTAGATCAAAACTAATTCTAATCAGATCAACATTATGATATCAAGCATTGTGTCTATACTAACCATTCATCATACTAGATGCTAAATGATCAAGATCTAGACTATGATCTAATTCATATGAACAACTACAAGAACAAGATAACAAGAACATGATAACTAGACAAGAACTCATGATACTAGAAGAACATGACAAGAGCATGATAACTAGAACTGAAGAACTCATGATCTTATTCATATCAAGAGGTGTCTAGATTCAAGTCTTCAAATGAAGTCTTGCCTACTCTGATCTAACTAGACAACTAGAACTAGTTACAAGAGGTTTGAGTGGCTCTCTTCCTAATACAAGATCTGAACTAGAGCTATCTATCTGAATGATCTGAGATTCCCTTCTGAGAGCCTGCTCTGCCTCTTCTTTTATACTAGGGAGAGGTTGGTTTGTGTCACAATTAAGGTAACCACAGGCGGGGACGTCACGGCCAAGGCATCAGGAAGCTTCACGTCGAAGTTTGGGCCGAGAGGCGGCAAGAGGGGGGCTGCCACCCCCTAGGGGCGGACGCCCCAGTGCTAGGCCCAAACAGGCCTAGCTTCACCTGGTTTCTTCTTTGTTGCGTCCTTAGCCTAATTTCGTATGTGGTTGATGTCTGTTCGTACGGCTAAAATGGGCTTCTTCTCATCCCTAGGAAATACACCTGTCGGGAAGCGTATTCTCGCCATATTTCCACACTTTCACACTTCAGTCCTACAAAACAATGATTCTCCAATACATGTGGAAATAGGTCAGTGGTAAATGTATATGTGCATAAATGTCATCATTTTCTCCATTTTTAGATAATAGTTGATGGTTTAAAATAGGCTTTCTTAACCGTCAACAAGCATCTCACTCACTCGAGTACTGAGCTAAGCGCTTTGCGAACATATGCATAAACTCATTATCAATCATGACTATATCAAATATACTACTAGAGCAAACTAGGAACATAATAAACAGAAACATAGTATTGAAATAGAATGAAGTCATAAAATAGAAGGGATACAATGGCTATACCAACCTCCAGATGACGAGTCTAGAATCATGAGCAAAGCGCCTGAACTCTACTTGAACCTCGCTAGCTAGCCTCTATTAGAACTATGAAGAATTGGAGTATCTATTCTAATTCTCTGGTGAATAAGACCTCTTGATCTCTGGCTTCCTCTTGGCTTAATCTTGGCTTAACTCACTTCAAGCGGGCTTGTTTATATAGGCCAGAGCCTCAAACCAGAGCCCTTGGATCAAACCATCCTTGAACAACGGCGGAGATGCAAGCCCTCAGGCGGTGGAGGAACCGACGTAGAAGCTGGTGGCTGACTGGCGGGGTAGTAGGCCGGTTGGCCTATAAGTGGGGCCGCCCGGCCTGTCATAATGATAGGTGGGCCCCTCCATCTATGGCTCACCCTCTCGTGTCTTCTAGAACCTTCTAGATTTGGTGCCCTGCAGGATATTCTCTTTAACCTGACGTGTGGGTCCTCTTTTGCTCTTTTCTAGATAAATCCCTGCAGAAACATAGATTCACCAAAACTCATGGAAATTATTGGTTTAAACCCCTAAGTCTAGGTTGGTGATCAATTCTCTGCATTTTTACGTGTTATGTTGATGGTTCTTGATGGATGTTAACTACCCTCAACAAAATTCCCCAAGCTTAACCTTTGCTTGTCCCTAGGCAATGCTAAACCAGAGATGGATCAGAAGTTACTACAATGCTTTCATGCCTCAAAAGTACACATGCATTCAAATAAGAATTCTCCTCTAGATCAGAGTAAACTGATCTGACTTTCTAACTCATATTACCTTCACCCATGGGGCTTTTCACCTTCACTTGGGTCTTGAGCAATTGAAAGATAGAACAATCAAGCTAAGCACTATGTCTTGAGCTCTTTGCTTCACCTCTGTTATGGAGTTTTTATAAATGTTTAAAATAAAACTCAGAGATTCCTTTGTACGACCCTCTTAAGTCTCTCATATATGGTATCTGTGGATCCTTACCAAGGCAATAGTGAAGATAGGCTTTCTCTCTTTATTCAGAATATGTGGTATTTTTGGATTAAGACAGAATAACATTGTGCGTTCTCTCTCACCCTACAACTAAGGCTTATGTGGAGCTCATAGGTGTGGAGACAGTGCATACATATTTGCAAAGCATATATTGTAAAGTCAAACAATGGATCTAGAGAAACGAGTCATGCAATCAAATTAAGATGTGCATGTATGTGGATATGAGGTGGAAAATGGTAGATCTATGTGGTCAAATATAGTGGACCTAATTCTAATTTGCTCCTTGAAACATATCTCTCTCTTCTGGAACTTGGAAATTTACAAGAGAACTTGGGCTAGCATTCTTCTTTCTTTCTTTTCTCTGTTTTTTCTTTTTCTTCTTTCTTCTTCTTTTTTTCTTTTCTTTCGAACACTTGTCCATTTTTTTCAATAATTGCATGAGCACTTTTATGATGCTTGGAATCGCTTTCTATCGCCTCCTATTGCCTCTACAAAATAGCTATTTTTGTTCATTTTATCTCGTCAAGGGTAGTATAGTCATTAAGCATGGCCCCTCTCACAACACCACAACCCCACCCCGCCACGCCGCCCCCTCCCCGCCGAACCTCGTGTGGCTCCTGAGTCGCGAGCTCCTCGCCCTAGCCACCGTCGCCTTGCTCTCACCCTCCCTCTAGCCGCGCGGTGGCCGACTTGCTGCCACATCCTTCGTCGAGCACGACCTCCTCCAAGAACTTTTGAAAGCACCACTTGACGATCACCGGTTCATCGCAGGTGGACGGCAGTGCGCAGATGCGGAGACGGGCGGACGGCGGCAGGTGTAACCTAGAGGAGTTTTTTCATTAACAAGAAGATATTCATCTACCTATACTAATTGTATTATCTACCCCAACTATACTACTCAAAACATCATTTTTGCATTTATGGAGTTACCATTTTACCCTTGATTAAAAAGAACTACAAAAACAGAAATACCGCTCCTTTATTTGGAGTCCTAATCCCCTCAGTTTTGGAGGCGATGGAAGGTGTTTTGGCGCATATGGCCCACTGACCATAGACACATCAATCTCCTCTCGTCACCTCCCTCCCATTGCCTCCCGTTGCCTTCTGCCTTTTCTAGCCGTTGGATCGGTCCCTGTGAGGCGTTGAAATTCTCCCCAAGCATTGTAAAAATCTCTACTTGCATTGCCCCAAATCTATTTTTATAATAGAAAATTTTTGAGAGATGGCAACAAAGATAATGGATCATTTATTTGGCTTTGGAATGGGTAGGTGGATGGAAAACCTATCAAGCATGTTGTTGGCGTTCACTCCTAGTGTAGGAGTAAAATATTTTTGGGTGGATCTAAATGGAAAGTATGATATTGCGTACTTCCAGTGTAGAAGCAGCATATTTGGGTGGTGTGTACGTGATCTTGATTTTAAAAGCATAACAAGTCTCTAAGGGTCAACAAAGCTTGACACCACTCAGTGCAAATACAAGGAGCATAAAAATATGAAAGTTTCCCTAGCCTAATTATTATGTATGGTTGTGGTAGGAATTCAAGCTCTATCATACAGGAACTCATCATGTAGGATTTTTAAGTTTTTCAAAAGATAAATCTCCAGAATTTAGTGCCACTAGGACTTAGATTAAGCATATGCCTCCACAAGTTTCAAGTTAGCAAATCTTCATGTCAAAATAAATTTTACCCAAAACTCGGGAGAATTCTAGGTTGAAAACTAGGCACTTGAAAGGAATTATGATAGAATAACTATTCATCATTTCCAATGGTGATATGTTTCAAAGTTCCTTTTTATTTATTCAACTCTAAAACAGGAATTAAAGCAAACCTTTGTACACACTCTTTTTATTTTATTTTTATTTTAGATCACACAATAATAATATAGGAGAGGCAAATTTTTATTTTGGTTTTGATTATGCATTTTTTAAATAAGATAAAAATAAAAAAAGCAAAAATAAATTAAAAAGAGAAATAATACTTACCTTTAAATACAGGGGATGCCCCCAAGCTGGCTGTTGGCGTAGTCGATCACCAAGGCGGTCAGAAGTGCATATGCCCGAACATCGCCTCCAAATTCTAGGTATTTCGCTGCTGACTCTGGAGAATCTCAGCAAGAGTCTGCCCTGCTTGTTCTTTGCCATTGCTGTTGCTGGTGTAAGATCTCCCTCTGGGCAACTTGATCTTCATGGATGGTTCTCAGGGAGTTGTCGGTGTGCTGCCAAAACATCTGGTCATCGTGGTAGTTGTATTCGGTGAAGTACGTGTGTGCAGGTTGGGCATGGTGATGCCCTTTGGATGACCCTCCAGATGGCCCTCCGGATGACACTTCATGAGCATCATAGGAACACCTGCCACTACCTTGATAGTGGTCAAAATTAGTTCTGTGCCACCGGTCGCTGGGACCTGTTTGCCATGAGTCATCAGATTGCTGAGGAAGTGGTTGTTCCCAGCCAGTTGGCGCAGCACGGACCCCATGGGAAGATCCTACATGGTCCCATCCTTCGTAGCTGATGAAGGCGGGTCCTTCTGGAGTTGGATCAGCTCCATACCACTATCGTGGTGGTTGGAATGAAAAACAGGCCGAGGCAACTCTGCGAGGGGCTGCCTGCCTGACCTGCAAGTCCATCAGAAATGAATTCACAACATATAGAACAAGATTTGGGTTAGGTAACCAAATCTTGGCTTCATGGTTCTGGTAGAGCATGAACAACATCCCGTCCTCCCTCTTGAGCAAGTGAGCCTGCATGAAATAATCATAGTCTATGTATGGGCGGAACTCCTCTATGTATGCAACAGCAGCATTGGTCAAAAGACCCAATCCGTTAGCAATCCGTGTGACCAAAGAAGTGTACCCAACGTCCCCTTCAAGTCAGGAATTTCTAACCAATGGTCTACCATGAACTGGATTGGAGAAACTTTCTTTCGCTTTACTGCTGCGTACATCAATTTTAAGTCATTTATTCTGACAGTGCGAAAATCCTTTCGGGGAACAGGGTAAACCCTATCCACTTGTGGAGAAAGCGGAGTGTGGGGTGCTGAATTTCATTGGTGTGAGGACGGTAGAAAATATCTTCTCAGGAAATTTCTTTCCAGAATTTCATCTTGTCAAAGTCCTCTAAGGCAGTGTCTACATCAATGGCACATGTATGAGAAAAACCAAGGAGGTCACTTAGGTTTCTCTAGGGAATGGAATACTCCTTCCCGAAGAATCTAAATTTCTCTCCGGTACCAGCGGTTTGAAGGGTGCAAAGGAATTCAATAGTTAAGAGCCTAGACCCTTCCTCATTAATGTTCCAAAGACCATCCCACCCAACTATTGTGAAGATATAGTCAAGTTCATGGTCCATACCTACCTCGCTTAGGATGTCGGGGTCATACATGGTGGTGTGTGTGAAGGAACGATCTTTCAACTTCTTGTAAATCTCCTTCTCCCTTTTGTGCCTTCACACAAGTTGGGAGTCCTTCATCAATATGCTGGGAGTAGGTGCGGACAAGGATGCAGGAGCTTGAGTGGACAGCAAGTCGAGACTCATCTCGGAGGCCGCCCTTGATGAGTTGCTCCTAGTGGATTGGGATGACGACCAGGTGATCCTACCGACAACTCTTCCAAACATCCTACAAAAACTTGAGGTACACAAACACAATTGGTGGAAAGGGTTAGGAAAAATAAAATAGTTAGTGGTTAGCTGTCCGGAAGTCAGTTGTCCGAGGATTAGTCGTTCAAGATTGCCTAAGGAATATTCTAATTAAAATGTTAGCAGAACTTCCCTCTAATTCTTTTTAGTTTTTCCTTTCTTAATTTGGACAACACTTCCGCTAAAGAACTCTATTTTTCTTGCCCTAATTCTAGCAGTACTTTTCTCTAATTTTTCTCTGATAGAACCTCTCTTCTTTCGCCTCTCTCAAACTTCCTTCCAACTCTCCCAGCTCAAACTCCACTCTACTTGCTCTTCTGGATTTTGAATTCCTGGGCAGAGGAGGCATAAGAGGATGAGAAGTGAGGAGTTGAGGCACCAGAAGGGTGGTATTTACAGACGGAGCAGCATGTCGGTCGGCCAAGTGGTGGGGCTAATCGGCCACTCCCTGGGCCCACTCGGGCTCATCCACCTCCACTGGCTCCTTTGCTTCGAGGTGAAGCCAATTTGTGCTCTTTCGGTGGTGGTGGATGAAGCTTGATGCCAGAAGGTGGAGTGAATAAATGGAGTGAATGATTTGATGTGATTGCTATGACATGGGACCCAGTTGTCTGCGAGTCCATATTCCTATATTTCCTTCGTGTACACATGTATATATAATGCAAAAAATATTTTGTGATGCAACAAATAAAATGTCTAGATGCATGAATAAATATTGTTGTGCCACCACGGTAAATATTTTTATGGGATTTTATGCACCGTAGAAATCTTTAGAGGTCTGGTATATCTCTGTATCTTACCTTTGTAAGATTTGTGCTTTAATATAGTTATCTTTTCTATTTACTTTATGCCTTTTATGTGTATGGTTAGTATAGTTTTCATACTTTGGTATGGGATCTCTGCTCGTATTGAATGCTCTAGTTATTACATGTGATTATACTAGTAATCAATAGTGTAGGCCTGGTGTCTAGACTACGGGTTACTTGAGATTGCGCTCAATCCTACAGTTAGTTATGGTAACCCCACAGTTAGTTATGGTAGCCCCAGGGGTGACAGCTCTGTCAGGCCTTTGTAATCCACCACGTTAGGGTTGATGTTCATAAAGCTTTAGGCAGCCTTCCCCCAACTATGCTTTCTCATCCCCGTCGAGAGTTGGAAAAGTACTGCTGCTCCAAAGTGTTATTGTGTGATCACATTATCATAGTACCAAAGTAATAGAGAAGTATTCAGAAACCTTGAAATCTCTTGTCGTCCTCTCAGCTTACTAAACTACTCTTTTATCATAGAATTCTCCTATACGTGTATCATTATCCATAACTCATATCATTTACCACTTACCCCTACTTTAGTCTAGTTGATATACTAAGTTAGTAGGTACATGACGGTGAATTATCAGTTTCTTTAACCATTGCTTCTCTGTGGATAAATACAATACTCTAGAATACTCCCAGGTAAAAGCTATAACGGTATCTGTGTGCTTGCAGAATTTTCTGTGTGCATTAAAAATACCAACAAGATTTTTGGCACCGTTGCCGGGGAAGTAATTGGCGTAAAGATTTTGATAATGTTCTTGATGTCTACTAATTTAGTGTACCACTAGCTCTAGTAGGATTACACCTATTCTGCTGAAATGTGAAATAGACAGGGCAATAGTCGTCGTTTCGACCTTCCAGCAAGCTTCCACAAGAAAAGAAAGAAGAAGAAACATTGAAGAACCTAGGGTGCCTGAACATTCAAAATTTATCAACACTGGAACCCTACCATCTCATAGGTTTGTATGATCATATATATTATTCTAACCATGTGTAGATTGGAGAAAAAGGTCGTCATCACAAGAATTCAAATCACATCTCAACAGACAAATATAGACATTGCACTACTCATAATTCCATCTTGTGAGTCATGGTAAGTATGATCAAGAAAGTTGAGATAGTCTTGCTTATGGACTTTAAACTTTTTGAGTAGTTATCTTTTTAATTTATGCATTCCACTGCAAGTTTAGCTTTGAATAATCCATGTATCCACTCCGTTTAGTTTATGTTTTCTCATATCAAATTCATAGCATGTTTAGTTCCTTGAATGCATCCATGTGAGATGGCATGCATCCATGTAAGATGGCAGTTCCTAAATTTAATTAGACGTTGTATCTAGTTTGATTTTTGAACAAAGAGTGTGCTCTAGTAGATAGCAGGGGACTAACACCTATAGAAAACTCTCAAATTCAATTTGGATAAGTCAAGAGATGAATTCACATCGGAGATGAAGCAATGCATATGATGAACTCCAACAACTTTGCGCAAAAGAAGACTCAGCTCATTCTTCATAGAAGGAAGAACTATAAGAATCAAAGATCATTCACTTTGTCTTTTGCTGCAAGTTATTTTTTGCCTTGAGTCATGCTAGAGTGCAGCCACAAACTTCTGTTATAAAACATGATAAACAAAACCTATGCTAAAGTGTTTTAAAAGAAATCATCTTTTCATTAGCATAGATGAAAACGACACGAATTACGGATAACAACTCGCATTCCAAACTTGTTATATTCCCTCGGGTATATGTCCATTAACATTTTGCAGGAAAGAATCCACACTATGCCTATTCATGGTTTGGTATGAACCTGTAACCCAAACCAAACCTCCACTTCAGTGATGAAACAAAGGAGACGAGTGCCATCAAAAGGGTCTACAATAAAAGCACTCACTCAAAGGAAGTGGATGAATAAAGCAATAGGCCATGAACAATGTCGAAGACAGCATAGCATTGAGTTTTCCCAAAACTCAAGCTAGGATGCCGATGAGAAGCAAGGTGCAACTCACCTCATATTAACCAATCTGAGACCTACTCTCATCATCTTTAAAGACACCAACTTGCACATGGGTAGTAAGGACAAGGATGACAAGATGCCAATACAGCATGGCATGCATCTTTGTGTCAATAAACATCAATTAATGGTGGATTGCTGACTATGTCCTGAAAGACCATAAACAACCACGGTTGCAAGATGATGTCCTCAAGCCGTTGGAGATGAAGCTTTCATGCAAGTACTAATGAGGTCCCTTCCTTGCTCATCAAGATGGCTAGCTACCACTCTCAAGCAAAGAAGAACAACTCTCCATCATGCCATTGGAAGAAAAAGATCATCAACGAGGAAATTGAGTATGCATCTTCAATGAACACCAATTCATCGATGAAGAATCAATGAAAATAAAAAAAAGGTTGACTGAAGAAGAGCATGCAATTGTTCGCATCCTCATCTCCTAGATTGGATGGTATAAAGAAAAGTTAAATGCAAGGGAGAGGTCCCGCTCAACGGACCTAAAATTACGAGACCTCATCGATAGGTAAATCGGTATTTATCTTTATATTTCATTTTCATACCATTTTTTTGAATTTTGTATAATGAATCTTGTCTTAAGATATGAAAAGAAAAAATATGGACACATGAAGGTCCAAATATAAGAAAAAAGAAAAAAATGTGAGCACATGAAGGCTCATGCCAAAAAAGAAAGAAAACATGTTCCTAGGACAAGTTCCCTTCGGGTATTCATGGTCACTAACCATTGCAGGTTAAGATTTAAGAATGAAGGATGAACAATGTCTAAGTACATTAGAGTTACAACACACTCTGAGGGATGTTTCAACATTCACACTTTACTTTAAGTGTTGAACGACAGCAAGATTCAAGCATGGGGGAGGAAGGCCGACTCCTCTACAGATGATCTGACAATGCTCTTTCTTCCCTCAAGCTCACGTCACTCTGGTACACTGGTTTGCAATCCCTCCATTAATTGTTACTTTGTCTCTATAAGTTTAAATGTATTTCAATCTCTCCCGAGAAGCAAACTGTAGAATCCTTTCCCATCAATGACAAAGAACGTAGTGATCAATGTCTTGCTGCCAATCGTTAACTCAACACTTATTGCCCCCCGAGTGTCAGACACGTTTCCCCCTAAATCTCTCAATTGCATGTCTATTTTGACCAAATCTTCAGGAGTCTTGCCTAGTTTTCTGAATGTTGAATAAGGCATAAGGTTGACTGCAGCACCTCCATCTACAAGCATCTTGCTCATAGGTTTTCCATCAACTAGACCTTTGACATATAAAGCCTTCAAGTGACGATGTCTCATTGGCCTGTCAAACACTGCTTGGGATGCCAAAGATAAGTAAGCAGCTATTTCTTCATATTCTGACTCATCAAAATCAGAATAAATTTCTTGATCTCCAGATGCTCTGAACTCAGAAGGTAGAATGCACTGCATCCCAATAGGAGCCGATTTGTTTGAACCGGCTGCTTGTTTGGCTTTCCATACTTGAGCCAAACTTAAGATACAAAATAAAATGAACCCTCAAGAGAAGAAGTAACAATGAACAATAAAGGCATATTATTAACCTGGGATAAATGTTCTATGCCGATTAAAATGTTCAAACCAACTTTTCTATAGCATAGAAAGTGACCTTTAGCTTTGTGACAACACTACCCTTGTTATTAGTTGTACATTCCTTCAGGTATGTGTTATCCACTAATGCTTTATAGGAATGAAACAATGAGTGGAGCAAAAGGCCCAGACAAAATGCCAAGACCCACAAAAGGAAGAACACAAAAATGGCATGACAAAAAAGGAGACAGGAATGTGACATAAGGAGACAAGATGCCTATGAGTAGCTCAAGCAAAGGAAAGGACTGTCACAAGGTGTCATGGTGACATCACACTTCAATGATGAAGGTAAAGTCTTAAGGTAAGTGGTTATTATTTAAAAAAAGCTTTTCCTTGACTCTGGTATGCACATAAAGGAAGAAATAAACATGTTTGAGTTACAACTTTGCTTGATTCAATCTAACTAACTTAACATGTCTTGTTTCTTAAGTTTGTTCATAACACCACTCTCTTGATTTCATAGTCATAACCAAATAATCTAAAATGTTGTATATCTTATCTTTGAAAGACTATAGTCATAATCATGTAAAATTTGATATATTTTGTAAAGATGAACAATCTTCCATTGGTTGAGGACTTCAACTCTCTTCTCAAAAATGTTCAAATGTTATGTTCATGCCCATCCTTCTGGTCTTACTACCCATGTTATAAGAATGAACAATGCAGATAATATCAATCTTATCATGATTCGATGTGCCTAAGGTTAGAGAAGAATAAATAAAATTTTGGTTCTGTTGGTGTTTTTCCACCAACAGAGCCCTTGCACTTGATCTCTACCTTGTCTTTGCGAGCAAGACACACTTCAAGCAAAGTGTGAGAGTTAGTCAATTTTCCAAATTCTACAAGTAAAAGTTCTGAACCTACAACATGCACACTGAGCAAGATGTTGCCAGCTTTCACTATTAATGCTTCACTTGAAACTGCTGGACGAGCAAAGAACATGGGTGACACCATTCTCAGAATCACCATCTCAAGTGGCGTAGTTATCAAGGTTTCCACCTTGGGGATCAGATGATGTACCTAAGGAATGAACATGGCAGAGTCCTGTTCGGAGGACTTAAATCACCGAACCGTTGTCGGGAGATAAAATCGGTAGTTGTCCATATTTACTCTTTTGCATTGCATAGATTATTTTTCCTTTAGCATATTTACCATATGCATTGGCATTAGAAAAGAAAATGAAAATATTTATTTGCTGCACTACATCATAAATCCTAAGTCCCATGTGAATAATTTTGTGGCATGTAAAGACCCGCAGAATATTCATCGTGATGGCATAAAAATAAAAATAAATATACATATATTTATCTAGTCATATTTCTTTTACAAGTCTTTTGCATATAAAAAATTAAAAATATATTAAGAAAGAGATCCGGCTGAAAATCTTGCTTAGAAAAAATCATAATCAATCTCAAGAAGCTCTCGGCAACTAAGACTTAGATGGTTAACCGCTAACACTTAATCTGTTCTATGAGCTTTGAAAGATTGAGCTTTATTGTCTATTTGAGTTCAATAGGATTTGAAAGATTGAGCTTTATTGTCTATTTGAGTTCCACAGGATTTGAAAGATTGAAAGGAGTAAGGCATGACATGATGTAAGGTGTTCGATCGTCTGTCAGAGCACTACTTCAACAGTCATAAATATCAATCAATGTTCCACTGAGAAGAAGTACACCACCACTGTCAGTCTGGCTCACATCAAGACCGCTAGATCAAACTACTATGTCAACATCTAGCTTGGGGGAAGGGCATCCCCCGTGTATCTAGAGAAGTGTTTCTTTCCATTTTGTTTTATTTACTTTCTAATATATCGGCTTTATATAATTGTTTTATTAGTTAGCTAAAAAAGATGCATAACTGAAAACAAAGTAAAAAGTTTGGATCATATATCTATATATTAGTAATGTGTGATTTTTATGTTTAAAAATAAAATAAAAAGAGAGTGTGAATAGAAATTTGCATTTCTACTAAATAAAATGAACTCTGAAGATAATCTCTAAGCATGAAAATGATGAATAGTTGCTCTGTTGTAATTCAAGGACCTAGTTTTCAGCATCAAATTCTTTCGAGTTTTAGATAAAATTGTTTTGACC
This sequence comes from Themeda triandra, assembly GCA_018135685.1. Lineage (NCBI taxonomy): Eukaryota > Viridiplantae > Streptophyta > Magnoliopsida > Poales > Poaceae > Themeda > Themeda triandra. The sequence goes on along the minus strand of JAENPR010000005.1, from coordinate 666,681 downwards.
TAAGGATTTACTCTGAACTTGAAACTCGTGTGTAGCGTATGCTTGATCTAAGTATAGGTAATTGCTAGATATAATATGAGATGGTCTAAGCTATTGTTTATCATGTTTCTAGTGATACTAAAGTTTTGAAGATTTATCTTTTGAAAATATAAAAATGCTACATGATAAGCTTCTATATGACAGAGCTTGAATTCCTACCAAAGCTATATGTATTACTTAGGCTAGGAAAACTTCCACTTATATGCTGCTTGTTATTGCATTGAGTTTAGTCAAGCTTTGTTGACCCTTAGAGACTTGTCATGCTCTTAAAATTAAGATCACGTATACACCACCCAAATATGCACTACTCCTACACTAGGAGTAGACGCAACAACATGCTTTCTATTTAGATCCACCTAAAAATGTTCTACTCCTACACTAGGAGCGTACACGAAAACATGTTCAATAGGTTTCTCCATCTACCCATTCACCCAATGTCATTTAATAAATGCTCCAATATTCTTGTTGTTGTCTCTCTAAAGTTCCATTGTAGAAAGAAACTTGGGCTATAAAAATGATGATGAAAAAAAGAGAGGCACAAAGTAGCCCGTTGTTTAAAAAAAGAAAAAAAGAGGAGAAGAGAGAAAGTATGCAGCCCAGGTTCTCTCAAATATTTCCAAATTACTGAAAGAGAGAAATTTGTTTCGATGAGCAAACTAGAATTATGTTTTTCACTATTACCACCATGTACTCTATATAGCCACTTACACCATATATATTCACTCCATATATCCACACATACATGCACATCTTGATTTGATTGTATAACTCATTTCTCTGGATCCATTGTTTGACTTTACAATATATGCTTTGCAAGTATATATGCACTGTCTCCATACTATGAGCTCCACATAAGCCTTACTTGCAGGATGAGAGAGAAGGCACAATGTATTTCTACCTCAATCTAAAGATACCACATATAATGAATAAAGAGAGACGACATATCACCATTATTGCCTTGGTAAGGATTCACAAATACCACATATGAGAGACTTGAGAGGGTCAAACAAAGAAATCTCTGAGTTTTATTTTAAAAACATACAAAAACTCCAGAACAATATTTGAATAAAGAACTCAAGACATATTGCTTGACTTGATCATTCTATCTTTAAATTGCTCAAGACCCAAGTAAAGGCTAAGAAGTCCCATGGTTGAAGATAATATGGGTAAGTTTGAAAATCAGAATAGTTTTTGATTGAAAGCATGTGTACTTTTGAGGCGTGAAAGTATTGAAGCAACTCCTGATCCATTGCAGAGTTTAGCTTTGCTTGGGGACAAGCAAAGGTTAAGCTTGAGGGAACCTGTTAACGGTTATTAACGTCAACCATAAACCATCATTTTGCCATATATTTTCTCAATTTCTGTCATCTATGTAGGCATAGTGCTTTAAACTAACAAGTTCCATGAGTTTTAGTGCTCTCATATGTTTTGTAGGATATTTAATTTTTTGTCGAATAAAACTATCTCAACTGATGAATTAGAATACACCATTGTGAAGAGCTCATCGAGACAATTGAAATAGATATATTATTTGCTATATTTGGAGCTCAGAATAAAAGATATTAATTCCTCAACGAAACCTACGTGGAAAGAGTGAAGAACACTCCAGAAGGCAACCCACCGAAGGAGGGGCCCACCTATCAATGTGACAGGCTGATCGGCCCTACCTGTAGGCCGACCAGCTTACTGACCCCATCACTCAGTCTCTGCTTCAACGTCGGTGCTCCGCCGCCTCTAAAGATCAATCTTTTACTGTCGATCAAGGTTGGTTTAGATGGAGGGATGAGATGGAGCTATACCATGGATTATTGGGCTCAGTCTAGAATTTAGCCCATATTTGCCCATGTGCATATTAATTAAATATGGTGGAGAGTTTAGTATCACATGGCTTGCTAAGGTGAGAGGGGGCCAAGCGCCCCCTATATAAGAAACCCCAAACGCCCTAGAGGCAAGGCAAGGATTAATTAAAGAGACGTCCCATTGAGGATCAGACTCTCATCCAGATCAACACCAGGAGGATTAGGGATAGACTCTCCAATGTAGTAGATTAGTAATTTGAGAGTTAGGGGGAGAAGAGCTACGCTCGAGTTCTAGAGAAATCTTTAGAGGTTTGGTATATCTCTGTATCTTACCTGTGCAAGACTTATGCTTTAATATAGTTATCTTCTCTATTTACTTTATGTCTTTCATGTGTTTGGTTAGTATAGTTTTCAGAGTTTGGAATGGGATCTCTGCTCATATTGAATGCTCTAGTTATTATATATGATTATAGTAGTAATCAATAGTGTAGGCATGGTGTCTAGACTATGGGCTACCTAAGATTGTGCTCAATCTTACGGTTAGTTGTGGTAGCCCCAGGGGTGATAGCTCTGTCATGCCTTTGTAATCCAGCACATTAGGATTGATGTTCATAGAGCTTTAGGCAGCCTTCTCCCAACTACACTTTCTCGTCCCCCTCAAGAGTTGGAAAGGTACTGCTGATCTAAAGTGTTATTATGTGATCGCTATATCTACCTATGCTTCAGTTATCATAGTACCAAAGTAATAGAGAAGTATTCAGGAACCTTGAAATCTCCCGTCGTCCTTTTAGCTTACTAAACTACTCTTTTATCATGGAATTCTCCTATATATGTATCATTATCCATAACTCATATCATTTACACTTACCCCCACTTTAGTCTGGTTGATATACTAAGATAGTAGATACATGATGGTGAACTATCAGTTTCTTTAACTATTTCTTCCGTGTGGATAAATACGATACTCTGGAATACTCCTAGGTAAAAGCTATAACAGTATCCATGCGCTTGCAGAATTTTCTATGTGCATTAAAAATACCAACACATATTTGTAGTGGAATTGAGCTCATGTTTTGGCTTGAAATCAAATCGCTCTTCTTCTCCATTAATGTTAAATCTGATTTCTCTTGCTCCGACATCAATGTGTGCATTGGCAGTGCTCAAGGAGGGTTTCCCAAGGATGAGTGACACTTTTGAGTCCGGTTGCATGTCCAGTACCACGAAGTCAACTGGTACAAAGAAATCTCTTACCTTTACTGGAATGTTTTTGACGATTTTTGTAGGATAGCGGACTGACTGATCGGCTAGCTGTAGGCACATTGATGTTGGCACAAGTGTTGAATAGTTGAGCTTGTTGAGGACTACTTTAGGCATCACACTAACACTTGTTCCAAGGTCACAAAGGGCATTGTCAAAGTGTTGCTTTTCGATCGAGCAATCTATAGTGGGGCATCCTGGATCCTTTTTCTTTGTGGGTGATGTGTTAAGGATAGTCGCACTATGTTCTTCTATCAGCTTGACAACCTAAGTGGTGGGCAGTGGCTTCTTCTTGTTCAAAGGTACTTCGCATAGGTAGGTACTTGAGATTTGGCCTTCTATGACAATTAAAAATTTTATCTCTTGTCATAGAAGGCCCATCATTAAAGACCTTCTGTGACAATTTTTGTGACAATTTTTCTCTATGACAATTTTTGTGACAATTACAATTGTCATAGATCAGAAATTTGTCACAAAAACAGCTTGTAATTGTCACAAAAGGTCTTTAATGATAGGCCTCCTATGACAAGAGATAAACTTCTAATTGTCATAGAAGGCCAAATCTCTTGTAGTATATGGCATCTAGCAGAGGTATGTTGATATATAATTTCTAAATGACCTCTACAAACCTAAACTGATCATCTACTTAGGCTTTTTGATTTCTATGTGGAAACAACAAGAAGTTTGGTGTCATGAAAATCTTGTTGCATCCCTTGCTCTTGTGGTAAAACTTCTCCAACTTCATCATCTTTCTTTTCCTCCGGTACTACTGTAGGTACTGTCGGTGTTCTTCTTGTCCCTTTTGGACATGGGGGATCATGTGGAGACTTGCCACCTCCTGTGGTTATAGCATTGACCTGTTTAGGGTTAGTTGCAAAAGGCAGTGCAGCGGCCAACTGAGCTAATTGTAATTCTATCTTTTATTGTAGCTGAGTTGATCCTTTATAGCAGAAGAAAAGCTATCCATTTTAGTGTTTATATTTTCTAGAACTTTGTCATTAGCTGCAAGCTTTTTAGCAATATTATCATTACTCCTGGCTTGTTCTAAAATTAAATCTCTCAAGGATGGTTGTTTGGAGTAATTACCTGGGTACTTACTGTTGGTACTTTTTAAGGTATGCAAGAATATCCGCAAGCGTATGGAAGTACTGTTGTAGCTTTCACCCAAAAGTATTCAGAGTATCGTATTTTTCACAGGGACTGGAGGCATTTTGACTAGGTAGTTCGCCCAAGGATCAACACAAGGGTTGAGATAGAAAGGCAATAGAGATGGATTCCTATAGCTTTTAGGTCTCAAGGATGGCGTCGCCATACTTCTACCTGCTTACTTCAGGCACTGGCTTATACCTGGTCTGCCAGGTACCTCTGGCTTACAGCTCTATGTCAAACCCGAACGTGGGGGATACAAGGGACAGATAGGGCTGTCACCACCTGCCGCCTACCCCTCAACCATGGGGAACGAGATAAACGCCGGTAACCTAGAGCCTAGACACCACGTCTAAGCTCTCAACTACTACTTTAGCGGGATATCAAGGGTTGCCCATTTTCGGGGAGCATCCGCCATGAAGATGGTCAATGAACCCACAAACAAGAGAAGGTCAAGCTTGACTATACAAAAGACATAAAAGACTATAAGTAACATGAACACATACTTAGCCAAGATCCCGCTAAGGAGCCAAGTAGTTGCTCGTAGAGGTACAAGCTCAGGGAGACACTGACAAGCTCGATGCTTCCCCGCTCTCTACCCTCACATCTCTCTTTCTCACTCCATAGCTACTAGGGCATAGCCCTTTGGAATGGAGCTCTAGTGGTAGTAGTGCTCTTTTCTCCCTTGAGTGATGATGGAATGAGAGGGGGAGGCCCCCTCTATTCATAGATGGGAGAGGGGGCATCATCCTTGAAATATTCCCCTCCTAAATGCCCAAAACCAACCTCCCCTATGTCCAGGTACAGTGAATGTGGCAAACCCACCAGCGCACTGCCCTCCTTGCGAGTTATTGCACCGACCGACCGAAGGTGGGCTCGGTCAGAGCCCCGCTAGGGACGCCCGCCCCTAGAGGGCGCCCGCCCTCAAACATAGGCCAAATGGGCTGAGCTTTGGTGGGTGGACGCGTTTCATCGTTAGCTTCGCGTGACCTATTGGATTGCCCAAATCTGAGTCTAGATGAGTGAGTTATGCCCATTTTAGTCAGGCCTGCTCCTACAGCCCAAGATGGAATTGGACCGGGTTTTGGGCCTCCTCCTCTTGTGTTCAAGTTGGGTATTTGTACCCATGTTTGGAGCCCAGATACTCTGGTAAGTGGGACTAATCTTATTAGGCTTATTCTTGTTTTGCTTTTGCTCCAAAATAGACTCTTGTTTATCTCGTTCTTTTCTCCACTTTGGATCCGCTTTAAGTATGTTTTCATATTTGCCCTGCAAAACAAGGGAAGCACCAAAACTTGTGGAAATCATTAGTATAAATCCCTATTCACTAAGTTTGGTGTGGAATTATATGTTTATTAGCGGTATAAAATGTGAGTTAAGGACTGTTGACATTTCTTAGCGCAATCACTAGAGACAGACAAAAAGTCTAGTCCCCAGCAACGGCGCTAGAAAGCTTGTTGGTATTTCTTAGCATATGCAATTAAGTTCACAAGCGCACGAAGTACCTCTGTAGCTTTCACCAAGGAGTATTCCAAGGTATCGTATTTATCCATAGGGAAGCAAGGTTAAAGATAGTGGTAGTTAGCCATCCCGTATCTACTGACTAATATACCTACTAAACTAGAGTGGGGGATAAGGGATGTATATGATAAGTGTAGCGACACACACAGGATGAGTTCCAATGATAAATGAGTAGGTTAGCGAGCGAGGAGGACAACGAGTGAGCGTAAGGTTTTCAATTATCTATCTCTACTTGCGTGGTTCTAACTTAGCAAGTCAAGTCATATCAAGCAAGGTCAATGTTCATACACAATTGCACTTCGGGCCACTAAACCGCTTAGCAACAGAAAGGGATGAGAAGGGTGCTAAACCGCCTAGCACAAAAAAGCCTATGTTTTAATAACTTGGCCAAACGTGGTGGAATCAAAGCCTAGATAGGGCTGTCACCACCTACTAGGTACCACAACAAGCCGTTGGACAAGCCACAATCACAGGCAAGCGTATAGTCTAGACACCATGTCTACACTATATCTCACTACCCTAATCCGACGTCCGGTGGAACTGATTAGAGCACCGGGTTAAGGGCGGTGAACTAGTGCAAAGGTACACTACCATTATCTTGCTATCAAATAACTATGACTATACTAACAACCAAGACAACATAACAAGTCATGTTGCGATAAAGTAAAGTACTAAGGCAAAGTAGAGAAGATAACTATATAAATAACTCAAGTCTTACAGAGAGAGAAGGAAGACTAGAACCATACCAGAGTTCCTGGAAGACCAGAGCTGAAGACCAAAGACTCACTCTAACTCCTAACACTACTGCTAGTGCTACATCTTGAGAGAGAGTGGAGAGCTCCTCCTTGTGGTCCCTTGAATGAGAGGGAGTGAGGGGGTATTTATAGTGGAGAGGTGGAGTAGGGGCTACTCCAAGTGGGAGGTGGAGTAGGGGCTACTCCACCGCCACGTCATCGATCCGTGTGCCCCTCCACCATGCGCCGTTGGATCCACCGACCTTGAATGGACGTCTGGGAATTCCCACACATGGGAAATGTGATGGGGAGGTCGGTGGAGTGCAACCGACCTTGAGTGGGCCCACATCCCAGGTCGGCCGACCAGGGGTTGGCTGACCTGTGGGTCCCACTCCTCTTCTAGAAGGTCCTGGAGTCGGTGGGATGCTAGGACAGGTGTCAACCCTCCATTGGTCAGGTCGGCCGACCAGACTTTTGGGGAGGTTGGCCCACCTGCAGACTCCACAGCGTGTCCCCACTTGTAATCTTCGTTGGCTTGGTCATCTGAGGTGTTCTTGATTGCTGGATGCTTCCTCTTGGCTTCAAAGATACATGAACTCATCTTCTTTAATGTGCAAGTGTTGCACATTGTGATCCAGTGGTAAGTATGAGCTTGAGAGAGCATAACTTGGCTTGTGCTAGCTAGGCATGCCCTGGACCCACAAGCCCTAGGTCGGCCGACCTAGGCTTGGTGGCTCCAGGCTACCAGCTAGTGCCTCAAGCTTGCTTGGTCTCTGGAAATGGCCTTCTTGCTATGTGTTGATACTTGGTCATTTCTAGTTTGCTCATCTCTGCTTCATTTAAGCTTGATCAGGCTTGAATAGTGGCTGTTTACACCTGCATCCAAATAATGACATGTACAAGTGGAACCAAGTGAATTGCACCTATGTCACTACTTATTTGCATGGTGTATCTCCCGAACTTTAACCATTGTTGATGGCTTTCATGGGGTGAAAACAGGTATAATTGCCGTCAACAAGATCCCCCAAGCTTAACCTTTGCTCGTCCCGAGCAAACGATCAAAACTTGGTTCGATTGGATCAGGTATTATTACTAAGTTAACATCTCAATAGTGCTAGGTGTACAACAAAGAACTTCTCCTTGAATGGAAAAATTAGCAATGCTAACACACCAATATCACTTTAGCACTCATGGGGCTTATGGCATTAACTTAGTCTTGGGATGTTGGAAGACAGAATAGCCTTGACTAGAGCATCTACTTTTCTCATTCTTTAGCAAGTTTCATGCTAGAGGTTTTTGATAAGTTTTTCAAAAAGAAGTCTCAATGTTCCTCATATGGTTTCTCTCAAGTCGCTCAAGTGGTGTATGAATTCTTACCAAGGCACATCAAGTGTTTGCCTTTTCCAAAACATCCTATCTCTAATAAGGCTTTATATAGAGCTCAAGTAGGTATGGCAAGGAATAGCATACCCGCGATGCATATGTTGTCTAGTTAAGAAACTTGGACCATAGAAGAGACTTGTCATACTCCCAGATCAAGATATGGAAATGGAATGAATGAATTGATATAGGTGATGGATGGTAAGGTAATGGAGGAATGGTGGATGTATGGTGGATGAGGTTGCTCCTTCATTTGATTCTATTTCTCTCTCTACTTCTATTGAGACAAGGCTAGCTCTCTCTCTCTTTTTTCTTTTCTTTTCTTTTCTTTTCTTTTTTTTTGAGAGTGAAGGGATCTATCCATGGAGTAGATGTCTAGCCTTTTTGGGGTGTGTCTCATCTAACAAATTGATAACTTAAGAGAGGATTTCTAACATTTGGAATATGGAGCAACCCATTTGGTAGAGACGGTGGATATGGAGGTGCGTACTTCCAGTGTAGAAGCAGCACAAGGATGGTGGTATGAATGGAGATGCGTACTCCCAGGGTAGGAGTAGCATATGAATGGTTGCGTACTTCTGGATTAGAAGGAGCATATTTGGTGGTATGTGGATCTTGATCTTAGGAGCATGACAAACCTCTATCACAGGTTCTACAAGACTTAACCAAACTCAATGCAAGCGAGTAGCTTATGTAGAAGGCTTTTTGATATGCAAAGTATATATGGCCGTGGTAGGAATTTCATCACCATTGAGGAACAATTAAGTTTTTATTCATTTTCAAAATGAATTCTCTGGCAATCATGCGTGCTTAGAACAATAGTATAGAGCTCTTATCTAAACTATCTCATATCTCACAACAACTTAGACTTTGTTTTAGCACTCGCAACCCACTAAGTGATCAAGTTCATGATGGTTAAAAGTGCCAAGTAATCCATACTTAGAGAAGTGCTAAGTTGTAAACACGCACTACAGAAACATTAACTAGCAATTTCATCATCATTTCCATAGAAAGAATAGCACACATAAAGCACATGGGAGATAGATAAGCCTTTTTGGTATAATTATTATAATCAAATTTTTATTTTATTTATAGTGCAATAAAGTAAACAAAAGAAAATGCAAGATAGAAGACATACCTTGCATAAACATACCTTAGTGGGGAAAAGTGTAACAGAACGACCAATTAATATAAACATAATGTACTAATGATGTCGCTTAAGCAACTTAATTAGCACATGACGCTTATATCAACCCGGTAGTCCGTGAAACCACGAAGGATTTCAAACTTTCCACAATACAGCCCAGACCGAATTAAGTTCAACATAAAACCGTTCATAGTAATACATAAGCTCACAATTAATTAAATACATCGGAGTTACGAAATAGTTATTACATTGCCAAGTTGAAAATCAAACTGCGGAAGCAAACTAAAGTGTTGTTTTACAAACGCACACTTAGTTAAAAATAGTGCCTGGTCCATTATCAAATCCGACAAAAGCATGGAGGAATGAGATATAAGAGATGACCTTGCCCAAGGTCTAATCCTCCCGTAGTGGGATACGAGTCCATCTTGTTGCCACAAAGCAAGGGTCTTATGATCTCGCAACAAGTGGGAATAAAACCCCGAGTACAAGAAGGTACTCGCTAGACTTACCCATCATAAACCAAAAATAAAGTGACACCAAGGAGTATGCAAGGCTTTATAAGTGGGGTAGCCGACTCATTTAACTTGCAATAAAAGATGAGCTTATTAAATAATCATTTAGTGATAAAGGACTCTCTAGCTTATCATCTTTTAGGTTGGATCCCGACATCACTAGATTAGCACCCGTACTACTCCAACTCCGGGTATGAGCAAACAATGCTATCCTATCCTTCAAAGTTGAGCATACCAAAGATCAACAACATAGAACCATAACCATCCTATTTTTCACAATGATTTGCGACAAGCCGCCTTCTCGGTCAAGTGTTCACCGTCCGAGAACGATGGCGATTATAATCGATTGCAAACCACCAAGGCGGGTATTCCTCACACAAACCACACGTCTCCGTTGGAGTCGATTAGATCACCTTGGTCTATTCGGGTGGAAACACGGATTGCAACGAATACGGTTGCACCGGGGCATGCCCGCTACTGTGTACCTCCGGCGCGACCGGCCACCGGCTTTAACTCGCGCCTGTGGGCAACACACTCAACTCCGTTGAAATTCCGGCCCAAACATCCTCAAGGCTTCGCGGTCGGATGATCGCATCCTTCCAAACTATCTCGTGAGGCATTGTTCAACATGATCCGAGGACGTACAAAGCCATAGTCCCATTAAGTGACATTGCCGGAGTTTCCGTGGTCTAACACACCACAAACTCCGACTAGTCGTGATTTAACAAGGCCACATGGTTATGTTCTCTAACCAACCTCCATAGTATCAACCAAAGGGTAGTAACCACCTACCTCGCGGATGAGGGTCAATCACCCATCTTCTACCGATCTAATTAAGCGTGCTAAGCATATGAACGATCCCGAACTTAAAAAGGGTAAAGTATTCGGTGGATCAAGGTACTCATAATGCGAAGAACGGTTCCAAGTAACGCCTATAAACTTAATGCATCATAAACAATAAAGGACGCAAAGTAAATCATTTTGCAAACCGTAGGAGAAATGCTCCGGGCTTGCCTTCCTAATACGATCAATGTTGAAGCTCCCAGCACTTGATCACTCCACGTCTGGTTCCTGATTCTCGATCTCCTCACGTGCCGAGGTTCCCCTTGGTGACTCCTCCTTTGGATCATTGTCCCACATCACGTTCTGTTCTCCTAGCGATCCTGTATGATGTGGGTGCATGTATGAATACTAAGAATACACATGGTATGATCATGCGAATGCGTGCTTTGCTTATTCTTTCTACAAAGTAGTCAACATCATCCAAGAACGTGTACCATAAGCACATGTCATCTACTACGTTTTTCTACTACAACAATGTAATCCTAGTATACTACTTAACCACCCATCATACCACTAATCACCTTGAACACCTGACAATAAGCCTAGCACACAACATCACTTATTCAAGCATCAATACTAGTCCTAACCATATAACTAATAGATCAGTAAATAAATCGTAAATAAATAACCATAGACCCTATGGATATGAATGAAGACATTCTGGAAAGCTTATGAAATTCTCCATCAAACATATGAAGACATCACAAACTGATTCCCAGGTTAACTACACCTAAAACACAGAACATCAGGACTGATTCTGGAAAAACAGCCACTAAAACAGCCCTGGTGACCATCTTGTCACACCCATAACTCTTAAACTATTCATGCAATGACCATGAAACTTTAACAGTAGATGGTCAAGCTAACACACTAACTATCATCTTTAGGCAAGTTAACCAGAAACCCAACTTATAATTAGATTAGCCTAGCATCAATGGATTTAACCCCTAATTTGAACATCCAATAGTTGAACAGGAGCACCATGGTTGGCTACTCCTAAAATCCTACAAAAATTACAGTAGACATAGCATGGCAATACTAGTCTACCAACAAAATTTCATCCTATTTGGATAAACCTACTGACCTATGCATAAATCACAAGGCAGCACATTTCCTGGGGCCACTAAATAGTTTGCATTATGAAGTAAGGCAAACTCATGTGTTAATCACATCAATGACTTCCTACTGACATATAAACAGTCCACAAAAAGAATTAACCCTTAACTAGATGTAAGGACCCTATTAATGAATTTAAAAAGAGCATAGCAATAATAGGCACATGAACTGCAACTCTATAAAATTACACTAAACATGCATGTGATAACTTTACCCTAGACAGAGCATCTCAATACAAGACCAACAAGACCAAAACCATATTTTTCTGAGCATCCTAGAATTACTTATGCATTTCCCAAGATAAATAGCAATTAATCCACTTGATACAATTTAAATAAAACTATGCCGAAAAGTTGCTCAAACAGGTAATATTATATTTTTCCTGGATACTACACTTCACAAGCTTTACAACAAGACCAAGATCACTCAAATTGGACACTCCTAGCTCTAGATATGATTTTCCAAAGCTTTTTATTAAAATCTGCCAAAATCATTTTTCAGAAAATCGACCCCTAAAATGCTACGCGTACCCGAAGTGTACCCAGAGCTGCATGTTCGCTAGGTACACCCGGCTATTGTACCCAGACACGTGACTGATGACGTCACCCATGACGTCATGATGACGTCATCTGGGCCCCGCATGTCATGCACCCGGACCCAGCCATGCTGACGTCATCAATGACGTCAGCGATGACGTCACCGTGGACCCACACGTCATTGGCACGGGTGGCAGTACTCTTGCATTTAGGCCCCTAAGTTTTATCAGAATTACATAAGCCCAGTTTAGAAAACTGCTGAGTCTGGCTAAAGTTCACCTTGGCCCCTACCTTTCTTCTAATTGTGACCATGAGGTCCTCTCCGGGAAACAGGGCGCGGCGGCCTCGCGGGTTCCGGCGGCTCGCCGGTTCTCCAGCGGCCGCTAGGAGGCGGCGGCGAAAGCGCGGGACGCACCGCGCACCCGCCGGGCGCTCATGCGGATCGGCGCTCGGCGGCGCTCGCGGCGCCCGGCCCCGTCGACGGCGGCCGGTGACGGGCGACGCGGGCGGTAGCCACCGGCGGCGCTCGTCCGAAGACTAGCGATGGAGGAGGTGCGGGGCGGCGTCGCGAAGCCGATGGCGGCGTTGGCTCGGCTCGGGATGACCTAGAACGGCAACGACGCGAGCTCGGCCAAGGTCCGCTAATGGCGGCTCGGTCCCGGCAAGGGGGAAAGCAGGGGGAGCGAGGCAGGGAGAGGGGATAAGGAGGCAGGAGCGAGGTCGGGCATTCGGATAGGGCCTCCTTGGTCTTTATGGCAGGTCGGGCCGGTCGTCGGGCGTCCTCGATTGCGCGTGCGACGGCTTGCGCTGTCGCTCGGCAATGATGGCGGGGTGGCGGTGGCGTGCGCGCTCGAGTGCCCCGGCCGGCGTCGCGTTGTGCTTGGCGGCGGCGGCGTGCGGCATCGAGCGCGAGCGGCGAGGCGAAGAGGCGAAAGCCGCGCGCCGAGGCGAGGAGGCAAGCGGTGCGCGGCGCGCCATCGGCGGGTGCGAGAGGAGGAAAGGGGAAAAGAGAGAGAGAGGGAGAAGATGATGATGACAAGTGGGCCCAGTGGGTCCCACTATTTTTGTCCTGACTCGAAAAGTTTGACCGTGAATAACTCCAAAAATATGGCGAATTTGGAAAAACTCAAAACATGAAAGTTTCTCCATTTGATGAGTAGAATACTTTTCATGTTGGAAGTTTTTGCTAATTCGGCCTAGTTTTGAAAATGTGAATTAGGGTCAAATTATAATTATAAAAATATTATTTTTCAATATTCCCCTTTCTGTTTTCGCCCTTTTTGAAGGCCTTAAAAGCATTTTCATGACTTGGTGTAAAAACAAAGTTTTCTCAAAATAATTTTCTCCATAAACTCTATTAAGGGTCCAACTTGATCTCGAGCAATGTAAACAGGACTTTTTGGAAAAGTTTGAAAACTACTTAATGCATATATATAACGAATAAATCTATTTAACCACAAGGAAACAAGCATCAAACAATTCAGGCAATTATGAGCATGAGATGCTTATGGGATGATTATGCTCATGAAATGCAAGATTTTGCTAATCCGAAAACCGGAGTTGTTACGGCTACCCTTAAAGAAATCTCGCCCCGAGATTTAAAGCAAGAAGAGGGGAAAAGGGGAGAAATAAGATTCTTATTTCACAGATCTGGATTTACATCGAGGATTACACGACTCTGATACAAACCCTCTCAAGATTTGAGGGAACAGGGCTATGAGAAAAACACGAGAATCATTAGCCTAATCCAGATAGCGACTGATACAGGGACAATGGAGACACAGGATGAACACGACGCTCCAAAACGTCAAGAATGTCCACAAGAACCAGAAAACCTCAAGGGTGAACTCAACCATAGTGAACCCAACCAAGAAAAATCAATCCAAAACAGATCGAGTTCCTCCATGAAATACATATCCTTTTTTTCCCCTTCAAGCCGGCGACTCGATCCACGAACAAACACCGAATCTTACCACTCGCTCCCGATTACTCTCTTTTCCAAAGCGATTGCTTCTCAAGTTTCTCCTCTCGAGCAAGTTCTCGATTTGGGGATGGGAAAGAAGAACGATGCACAGAGGGCATCCACGACGGAGTGGGAAGACAATGATGCAAGGCACCGAGTGGAGGGGGAGGAAGAAGATGGACGACGAGTCACTCACGCACGGGCGAGAAGAAGATAGAGGAGAGAATGGATTCGCTCGGCGAGGAGGCGGGCGAGTGACCGTCTTTTGAAGCCGGGAAAAGAGAGGAGGGGTCCGGCACGAGAACGAGGACGAGACGCGAGAGTTGACAGGGCAACAGGATAAAGGAGGGTTCACTATGCGGTGCTTTGCGAGTGCGGCACCACGATCACGCGAGCACAAGCACAAGTGGGTCCCCTAGGATTGCAACGGTTCTCTTCTCGGTTGACTTGCCGTGGCCATTCCAAACTTGTCCACATATTCATGTTTCCACTTCCAAGACCATTAGAGGACATTCTTCTACTTATCCCATTCTTCTAATCGATGTCAAATCCTTTTTCTTAATCTGAAGTATGAAGATGACAGAATAGTACGATGTACTCTCTCATTAAACCCCAAGATTACTACACCGTAGGGCAGGTTATCGCAGGGCGTAACCAACAATTACCCTATTGGAGGCATCAAAGGGTTTAATGTGAGAGAATCTGCTACTCACATCATCAAATACATCAAATGGTGCTTCAACCCTTAGAGATTTTACCACTACGAAGGTGTCAAGCCGAGGTCTCGCACATCCGTCAAGCTAAATCCAAATCAAGTTTGTCATCAATAAGAATAGCATCTCGCAATACTTTCTACAATATCACCAAGGACTTGTGTGAACCAAAAGACAAGCTGAATTGGGCATCATCCGTTGGATTCCTTGAGGTGAGTTCAACTCTGACATAATCATACATAAGAGCACAAGATAATGTATGCTAATATGAACCAAATACTAGACCAAGAATTCCACTCTTTTGCATGTAGAAGTTAAAGTTCTTAGGTCAAAGACATCCAAATCATCTCATGTAGAAATCAAAATTCCTAGGTCAATGATTCTCGACTCCATAGAAACCAACCAATTGCCTCTCTTATAGGACCAAAAACATTATCATGAGCAGATTCTTTGGCAAGGACTCATGATTACCAATTCCTTTCTATAAGTCAGGCTCTCGAAGCAGGGATTTATTGAGTTTTGTTATCCAACCATCATTCCTTCCCAATGATAAATATGCCAACCTTTCTTTCTGAATGTTGTCTCTACTGATCCAAATTCACTTATTCAGACGACTTTTGTTTGATACTCAGAGCAGAAATGTATTTTGGTAAATCCAATGTTATACCCAAGCACTTGTACGATGCGTACCCAATGCATCGCTGAATCCGACACCATGACACTTGAGCTCATGACCAGATGCAACTCCTAAAATTGTTGCCATAATCCGTTTATAAGAAGTTTTTGTCTGAAGAATTTCCTTCATGGTCCCCCATAAAGCACGAATACTCCATAAAGCCTTGGAATACCTAGTAGATGTATAGGAGTTCCAAGTCTCTACTAAGGAGTACCATGGAATAGGAAACCATTCTCTTGATCGACAAACACTGGTATAGTCCTTTGTCTACTACCTCTTGTAGTCTCGATTAGTCTTAATGTACGCGATCTCATTCTCTTTGATATTCCCGATTTTGCTCTTCGGGAGAAAAGGTCATAAGAGATTGGATGATGAGTATCGAGAGGAAATCAAGGTAGGTTCACGCAAAACGACACCTCGAGGCAATCTCTCGTAATAGGTCGAGATCAACAATCGTGATACTGCGCGTGCCGAGCAAAGACATCCATGTGTCTCAGCCACGGGTGCTCTCGGTTTCGTCGCGGCACCATCGGGCATTAATCGACTCCATCACAAATCTTGCGTTTGAGATGCAATTCCATATGATTAAAGGTATTCTTGCACGAATAAGCATTACGTGCAAGGCAAAAATGAGATATACGAAAGATAGTCACAAGGACACAAGGTAATAGGAAAAGGTCAACTACATCAATTGTAGCAACCTACCGTCATAATATCATGGCGGGATTTGAATGTGGGTAGATTGCATTAACAAGAATATGCATAAACAAACATTCAAGGGAGGTTTTATGACAAGGATGTTGTCTTGGCTTAGACGAAATAACGGGTTACGATTAATAATTACAATACCTGCGTACCCCCTAGTAATCCATCTAGGTGCGTCCACCGAAATGGTCTAGGTTCCTGTCGCGGCACTGTAATTTATTAACCGAGACAATATTGCCATGACTATGACCAAAAGAATAATTCGCGAGATAATCGAATTATATATGATATCTTGTACAACTAAGCTTTGTGCACAAGACAAGGTAAAGGAATTATCGAGAATTTCAAAATTTGGATAGCAAGGGATATTTTTGAACGACATAACATGTGCTACATACTATCGTCTCGTCGTTCCCAAGTGATGATTATTAACAATATTCACTTAACAATTGGTCTAGGCATGTGACAACAAGAAACCAATGTCAACATATCATTATAGACCGAGAGGAATAGAAGTGAATTTACATGGACAAGGATAGAATACAAATTTGATCAACTACTGAGTTTTGATGTCCAAAATGCATGACGCATAAAACTTGTTCTTGCAGGCTACATAGGACCCATACATCACAAACACGCTAAGTGATTCATAATCACTAACCCACAAACCATTGTACCATCTCGCTAGGAGTACAGTCAACAGTCCGCTAACCGTAAAACATAACATTCTTACTAAAGACTTCTCATCAAGCTTACTCCTCATGGTCATGGTCCATGTTCTCAACACTTTCTGCATTTCCAGTATTCGCACTATCAATGTTGGGCACTATCTGAAGTCCTTCCTCATCCACACCAAGAGAATTGGGGTGAAGCTGGTTGTAGACCCGTAGCAATTCTCCTTGCAAAGCACCATTGATGACCTCTAATGCAAGCACTTGCTCCCTCAGACGGTCTTCCTCATTCCAAGCTTCATTTCGTTGTTACTCAACTATACCAAAGGCTTGTTGCCACTGACCAAGTAGGGCAAGCAACTCCTGGAACTGACTTTGTGCCACAAAGGTCTCGTGGACAGCAGCATTTTCTCTCGAATGGCCTCGATCTTTGGAGATTGTCATCTCGCTCAAGCAATGTGGTCGCTCTTTCAACTTCCTCTTCGATTCTTTCTTCATCTCTCGCTTAAATGAGGTGACGTAGACGAACTCACGATTAAGGGATTCCAATGCATTCTCCAGCGGGAGTAACTCTTCATCATAGCAAACATTGCGCTACTAGCGTGACCATTGCTGTTCTCGCCTCATCTTTACCACCGACAAGTGCAGTCTCACTAAGCTGACGCCACACAACATGGTATGGGTCACCCTTAGGAAACACACCCGCAAAGGGCACGAGCAACCTCTTCGGGCATCTTTTGAGCAAATCCCGCAAGGCCTTGTATGCAACCACGTTTGCACCTTCCCCGAGGATTCCTACCTCGAGCAATGAACCGACGTCCACACCAAAGTGACGCTCCTTCACTCTTGGCGGGAATTACCACTCCAACCGGAATCAAACTCAAGCACTGACTCTCCAGCTCCTTACTCCACTGATAGCGAGGTTCTTTACCCGTGGGATAGCCCACTGAGTGCAGAATTCGCCATAGCAAGGAAGGCATTCCAAATTCTTTTAGAAACTTTTTGGCACCACGTGGCTCACGAGTGACAAGCTGCTGATGCGAAACCTTTCCCTGGGTTGCCTTGGATTTGATGCGCTTCATTCTTGCCATCTGTCCAACTGAATCACAACTCTCATGAGATGGAGATTACGTTGGTAGCTTTTATCGAAAGAGAGAATCGTTCTTTTATAAGGGAAGAAATAATGCAGTTGCCATGAAATGATTATGTGTCATGATGCATGCACGTTCCGTACGTCCTCACAAATCAGGAAAACAATCAATTCTAGCGTTCTAGACGGTGGCATACCAACGTGCTCTCATATAGCGTAAACTAGTCGGGCTACACGATCTTGCGTAATTAGTGTACCCGCAGAAATTCATTTCAGCCCAATATCCCCATGAATGCAAGCGACGTAAAATCCACGCACCTTCCGAACAAGGTGAAATCTCCGATTACTTGCACCCATTCCCGAGTGCATACTACCCAACAAGTCATCGAAGACGACACACCTCACATGGGGTACCTTCTTATAAACATGTGTGAACATGTATATAATCCAGCACCAATGAGCACTCCCCTAGATCGGCAGTGTATTCGATCATGCTCTCACAACTCACACTTACCTGAGCGTTGAACCATTCTTACCTTGGCGTAGGGGCAAATTGATCCATACATAACCATTCAAGTGAATGGCCCTCATACATATCCGTCGTGTATGAGCACAACAAATAGAAAATATGATGCAGTAATCCCCCAAGTTAGTACTGATATAAGCCACCTGAATTCCTTAATTGGGCATAAAGGATATGACTGGTCCAAGGCACATATATAAGTTTTGAAAACCACACACTTTTGAAAAACCTATATATATGATATTAAGTGGCTATAGGTTCGCAATTACCGTTTATAAAACAAATTCTTTTTGTTTTAAATATACTTATGAACAAGAATACGTTGAACCCGCTCCGATGCCACTGTAACAGACCGACCAATTAATATAAACATAATGTACTAATGATGTCGCTTAAGCAACTTAATTAGCACATGACGCTTATATCAACCCGGTAGTCCGTGAAACCACGAAGGATTTCAAACTTTCCACAATACAAAATTTGTGCACCAATTAAGTTCAACATAAAACCGTTCATAGTAATACATAAGCTCACAATTAATTAAATACATCGGAGTTACGAAATAGTTATTACATTGCCAAGTTGAAAATCAAACTGCGGAAGCAAACTAAAGTGTTGTTTTACAAACGCACACTTAGTTAAAAATAGTGCCTGGTCCATTATCAAATCCGACAAAAGCATGGAGGAATGAGATATAAGAGATGACCTTGCCCAAGGTCTAATCCTCCCATAGTGGGATACAGTCCATCTTGTTGCCACAAAGAAGGGTCTTATGATCTCGCAACAAGTGGGAATAAAACCCCGAGTACAAGAAGGTACTCAGCTAGACTTACCCGTCATAAACCAAAAATAAAGTGACACCAAGGAGTATGCAAGGCTTTATAAGTGGGGTAGCTGACTCATTTAACTTGCAATAAAAGATGAGCTTATTAAATAATCATTTAATGATAAAGGACTCTCTAGCTTATCATCTTTTAGGTTGGATCCCGACATCACTAGATTAGCACCCGTACTACTCCAACTCTAGGGTATGAGCAAACAATGCTATCCTATCCTTCGGGTTGAGCATACCAAAGATCAACAACATAGAACCATAACCATCCTATTTTTCACAATGATTTGCGACAGTGCCGCCGCTCGGTCAAGTGTTCACCGTCCAGAACGATGGCGATTATAATCGATTGCAAACCAAACCCGGCGGGTATTCCTCACACAAACCACACGTCTCCCGTCGGAGTCGATTAGATCACCTTGGTCTATTCGGGTGGAAACACGGATTGCAACGAATACGGTTGCACCAGGGCATGCCCGGCTACCAGGTACCTCCGGCGCGACCGGCCACTGGCTTTAATACCGCGCCTGTGGGCAACACACTCAACTCCGTTGAAATTCCGGCCCAAACATCCTCAAGGCTTCGCGGTCGGATGATCGCATCCTTCCAGCTATCTGTGAGGCATTGTTCAACATGATCCGAGGACGTACAAAGCCATAGTCCCATTAAGTGACATTGCCGGAGTTTCCGTGGTCTAACACACCACAAACTCCGACTAGTCGTGATTTAACAAGGCCACATGGTTATGTTCTCTAACCAACCTCCATAGTATCAACCAAAGGGTAGTAACCACCTACCTCGCGGATGAGGGTCAATCACCCATCTTCTACCGATCTAATTAAGTAGTGCTAAGCATATGAACGATCCTGAACTTAAAAAGGGTAAAGTATTCAGGTGGATCAAGGTACTCATAATGCAGTAACGGTTCCAAGTAACGCCTATAAACTTAATGCATCATAAACAATAAAGGACGCAAAGTAAATCATTTTGCAAACCGTAGGAGAAATGCTCCGGGGCTTGCCTTCCTAATACGATCAATGTTGAAGCTCCCAGCACTTGATCACTCCACGTCTGGTTCCTGATTCTCGATCTCCTCACGTGCCGAGGTTCCCCTTGGTGACTCCTCCTTTGGATCATTGTCCCACATCACGTTCTGTTCTCCTAGCGATCCTGTATGATGTGAGTGCATGTATGAATACTAAGAATACACATGGTATGATCATGCGAATGCGTGCTTTGCTTATTCTTTCTACAAAGTAGTCAACATCATCCAAGAACGTGTACCATAAGCACATGTCATCTACTACATTTTTCTACTACAACAATGTAATCCTAGTATACTACTTAACCACCCATCATACCACTAATCACCTTGAACACCTGACAATAAGCCTAGCACACAACATCACTTATTCAAGCATCAATACTAGTCCTAACCATATAACTAACAGATCAGTAAATAAATCGTAAATAAATAACCATAGACCCTATGGATATGAATGAAGACATTCTGGAAAGCTTATGAAATTCTCCATCAAACATATGAAGACATCACAAACTGATTCCCAGGTTAACTACACCTAAAACACAGAACATCAGGACTGATTCTGGAAAAACAGCCACTAAAACAGCCCTGGTGACCATCTTGTCACACCCATAACTCTTAAACTATTCATGCAATGACCATGAAACTTTAACAGTAGATGGTCAAGCTAACACACTAACTATCATCTTTAGGCAAGTTAACCAGAAACCCAACTTATAATTAGATTAGCCTAGCATCAATGGATTTAACCCCTAATTTGAACATCCAATAGTTGAACAGGAGCACCATGGTTGGCTACTCCTAAAATCCTACAAATATTACAGTAGACATAGCATGGCAATACTAGTCTACCAACAAAATTTCATCCTATTTGGATAAACCTACTGACCTATGCATAAATCACAAGGCAGCACATTTCCGGGGCCACTAAATAGTTTGCATTATGAAGTAAGGCAAACTCATGTGTTAATCACATCAATGACTTCCTACTGACATATAAACAGTCCACAAAAAGAATTAACCCTTAACTAGATGTAAGGACCCTATTAATGAATTTAAAAAGAGCATAGCAATAATAGGCACATGAACTGCAACTCTATAAAATTACACTAAACATGCATGTGATAACTTTACCCTAGACAGAGCATCTCAATACAAGACCAACAAGACCAAAACCATATTTTTCTGAGCATCCTAGAATTACTTATGCATTTCCCAAGATAAATAGCAATTAATCCACTTGATACAATTTAAATAAAACTATGCCGAAAAGTTGCTCAAACAGGTAATATTATATTTTTCCTGGATACTACACTTCACAAGCTTTACAACAAGACCAAGATCACTCAAATTGGACACTCCTAGCTCTAGATATGATTTTCCAAAGCTTTTTATTAAAATCTGCCAAAATCATTTTTCGTAAAATCGACCCCTAAAATGCTACGCGTACCCGAAGTGTACCCAGAGCTGCATGTTCGCTAGGTACACCCGGCTATTGTACCTGACACGTGACGATGACGTCACCCATGACGTCATGATGACGTCATCCGGGCCCCGCATGTCATGCACCCGACCCAACCATGCCGACGTCATCAATGACGCCGCCGATGACGTCACCGAGGACCCACACGTCATTGGCACGGGTGGCAGTACTCTTGCATTTAGGCCCCTAAGTTTTATCAGAATTACATAAGCCCAGTTTAGAAAACTGCTGAGTCTGGCTAAAGTTCACCTTGGCCCCTACCTTTCTTCTAATTGTGACCATGAGGTCCTCTCTGGGGAAACAGGGGGGGCGCGGCCGGCCTCGCGGGTTCCGGCGGCTCGCCGGTTCTCCAGCGGCTAGGAGGCGGCGGCGAAGCTGCGGGGACGCACCGCGCACCCGCTGGCGCTCGCGGATCGGCGCTGGGCGGCTCGCGGCGCCCTGGCCCCGTCGGACGGCGGCCCGGTGACGGGGCGACGCGGCGGCAGCGGCCACCGGCGGCGCTCGTCGAAGACTAGCAGATGGAGGAGGTGCGGGGCGGCGTCGCGAAGCCGATGGCGGCGTTGGCTCGGCTCGGGATGACCTAGAACGGCAACGACGCGAGCTCGGCCAAGGTCCGCTAATGGCGGCTCGGTCCCGGCAAGGGGGAAAGCAGGGGGAGCGAGGCAAGGAGAGGGGATAAGGAGGCGGGAGCGAGGTCGGGCATTCGGACAGGCCTCCTTGGTCTTTATGGCGGAGTCGGGCCGGTCGTCGGGCGTCCTCGATTGCGCGTGCGACGGCTTGCGCGTCCGCTCGGCAATGATGGCGGGGTGCGGCGGGCGTGCGCGCTCGAGTGCCCCGGCCGGCGTCGCGTTGTGCTTGGCGGCCAGCGGCGTGCGGCATCGAGCGCGAGGCGGCAGGGGCGAAAGCAAAGAAGCCGCGAATGCGGGCGAGAGGCAAGCAGCGGTGGCGGCGCGACGCCATCGACGGGTGCAGAGGAGGAAAGGGAAAAGAGAGAGAGGAGAAGATGATGATGACAAGTGGGCCCAAAGGTGGGTCCCACTATTTTTGTCCCGACTCGAAAAGTTTGACCGTGAATAACTCTAAAAATATGGCGAATTTGGAAAAACTCAAAACATGAAAGTTTCTCCATTTGATGAGTAGAATACTTTTCATGTTGGAAGTTTTTGCTAATTCGGCCTAGTTTTGAAAATGTGAATTAGGGTCAAATTATAATTATAAAAATATTATTTTTCAATATTCCCCTTTCTTTTCGCCCTTTTTGAAGGCTTTAAAGCATTTTCATGACTTGGTGTAAAAACAAAGTTTTCTCAAAATAATTTTCTCCATAAACTCTATTAAGGGTCCAACTTGATCGAGCAATGTAAACAGACTTTTTGGAAAAGTTTGAAAACTACTTAATGCATATATATAACGAATAAATCTATTTAACCACAAGGAAACAAGCATCAAACAATTCAGGCAATTATGAGCATGAGATGCTTATGGGATGATTATGCTCATGAAATGCAAGATTTTGCTAATCCGAAAACTGGAGTTGTTACAAAAAGGATCTCCCCCAAGCTTGGCTTTTGCTCATATTGTATGGTTGTAGAGGTTGGGTGTTTTGTTGAGCCAAGCTTAGTGTTGTTGATGAGTTCGTCCATGTCTATCTTTTGATGGCGCCTCTCTCTACCCCATGGGTAAGGAGTGCACACTCTTGGAGTGTGATATGGACATGGAGGTCTCCATATGGACCTAGAATGTCCATGGAGTTTACCTCATCGTCTTCTTCTTCACCTACAAGGTTCTACTTGTTCCTGCAACACTTTGGCTTCTTGCCTGTGCAGTCCAAGAGGGCCAGATGTGAGGCTGCTCTTGGACTCTCAAGGCACTTATTGGGGGGAACAACTTCTTCACTTAGCTGCATAAAGTGAGACAACACAAGGACACACTAGGGAAATAAAGATTAGCGTTAGCATTAGTCCTCCCAAGTGTTAGTGGTCCTTGCGGGGCATAGTCACTCCCACAGCAAGGTGTGCTAGTGGGTAATGACACACACCACACTTGCCCTTTGAGCAAGACGGACTTCTATTGCCACTAGAAGAAGGGCTCACAACGTAAATGTGTTCACAGGGGGAGGAGAGTAAGTGAGCAAGGGTGCCGGTGACCAACTTTATGGGTCGGTCAACCTAGACCCTTGGAGACCTTTAAAGTGTGGACTTAGCAGCAAGATGGTGGATGGCTGTGTGATAGAGTGAGGATGCTGGGTGGCCACACCACAGGTCGGCCGACCCATGCTACTCCTCTGATTCAAAAAGCAGCACCACCATGAGCATTGGTAGGATGAGTAGATCAAAACCCATATGTTGGCTGCCTACCTCCTGGGTCGACCGACCCAGGATGCTCCTCCCCTTGCTGTGTGCCAAAGTGAGAAGTGAGTGGAGGTCACTCTATGTTGGGTGTAGTCCCAACATGTCTCTCTTTCTCTCTTTCTTTCTTTCTTTCTTTCTTTGGGAGCATGCTCATGGCATCACCCTTCTTGAAGTGAGTGAGGGATAAGAAAGAAGGCAAAGGCGAGCTTCTGCTTATCCTGAGCTTAGAGAGAGAAGAGAAGGCAATGTGAGCTCAAGATGATTCTGAGTGTAGATTTGGGCTCACACTACAAGGGTGTTCACAGGGGGAGAAGGGCAAACGGTGGAGTCCCAAATCTAGGGTCGGCCGATCCCCCCCTAAGCACAATTGAATGTTCTATTGAACTATGAGCAGGGAATCCTGATGAATCCATGAAAACCTCTCTGAGCCGGCACAAAGTGGGGGTCGGCCGACCCCCAAGCTCGGCCTCTCAACACTCTCAACCTTTTACCATGAAATTCCAGGAGAGTGGAGGCTAGGTGTGGATCAGAGGTAGTGATATTTCAGTGATTCCCTAGTCTAGTGCTTGATGAACGATAGAAGGTGATTGGCAAAAGTGGGGACATGGCTTAAGTGATTCCCATGGACCATGGGGGGCACTCGAGCATGCCTCGTTGTCCACTTTGCAGATGTGAGCTGGTGGTTTGGTCCCAAGGTGAAGAGGGGTTCTATGCTTAGAGTGATGGACCAAGGGACCAATTCTTTCACGTTTGGCTAGCATAGTGTGTATAGGATTATGAGGTGAGTGGAAGACAACAGGGTGAAAATCGGGTTCATGTGTGGGTCGGCCGACCCACACTTGGAAACCCATTGAGCATCCAAGTGTTGTCCCTAAATCTACACATCTAGCCAAAGTGAAAGAAGCATGAGTGGGCCCAACGGTGGGGTCGGCCGACCCCTACCTTTGGTGATCTACCAGCTCAAAGCCTTGGTGCAAGTAGCTCTCAAGGTTATGATTGGCTTAGTGGCTTAAGCACTCTTGCTTAGCTAAATGGAATGGTGAGTTTCTTCATCTTCTTAGCTAAAGCAAGAGGTGAGAGTGAGGGAGTCTAGCTCCTAGGATGTAAGTTGATAGTTTCCTGTCTTTCTTTTCTTGTAGCACTCATCCTAGAGTTATGTGATCACACATACCAGAAGCTGGAAGGAGGTGGGTCCAACCACTGGGTCGACCGACCCATGGTTAGCCTCCCCCAAGCTCTGGCGACACTCTCAAGCAGCAAGCCACTAAGTGCACTGAAAGTTCTTTGCTTAAAGCTGCAGAGTTTGCCAAGCTAGCTTCATCTAGATGTTCAAGTAAGCCTATGAAGCTATACATGTCATGATTTTAAGATTTTGACTTGATCAAGTCATGGACATGGCATGGCAAAGCAGTGGGGCGATGTTGGCAGGTGGTGGCACCAAGGCTGGGTCGGCCGACCTAGCCATGGGCCCCACCTAGTGCCCCAATTTGTTCAGCAGGTTAAGCAAATGGTTTTCTCATATTTTTTTATTTTATGCATGAAGACTAAATGTTATGTTGAAATGAATGCCGCAGAGGTAAAAGTAAACATGCAATTGGAAAGGGAAATGCAATAATTGAAATGCACGAAGTAAATATGAGATAACTACTGACGTACCTTATCAGCAAGGGCTCCATGTTTTAGGTCCATAGAGCAGGACCTCTCCGTCATATTCATTCAGTCGGGTGCTCTGGTTGGTCCCGGAGATGGGGACCGTGATTGCACCTCTAATCTTTGCCATCGGATTTCCAACATTTTTTTTTTTCTTTTGATCAAGGTTTCATTCAAAGTTCCCAAATAGAATTTTAATTACCTCCGCTATGAAATTATCTCAAAGACTTAACCACTCAAATCGTCAATTTCTGCATGGGTTAGTCCATATATACAACCAACGTCTACACAAGCAGTTTTAGTTCAATAATCAAACTAGACACCATGTTTAATTTGATTAAGGTAGACTATTTAACCTAAGCACCACGCTTAATTTAAAAGCCTATTGAAGTATGATCAATGCATTAACCAATACTCCAAAACTAGAACATACTAATGTAGAAGGAAGCATGTAAACAATGAACATGAGATGATTCAAATGGATGTATGAGCCTTGAATGAAGAATCAGAGAACCAAAGTTTTTTTTATATATATATGCAAGGTGATGCAAATGGGATGGATGAATGCATTTAAACAAACATGCCATGGTTTCAAAAAAAAATTAAATGAGTGATAGGCATGCAAATCTAGGCTTTGGCTTTTGCTTGTGGCGTAGTCCATCTAAGGGTCATCATCATACCGACTGGCAAAGACAATATATGAGCCGAGACGTTCCCGTTTAACATTCGCCTACCACAAAGCTAGACTAGGAGCATCGAATAGATAGACAGCAATAAAATTGGTGTCTACCTAGACTAGGCATGGCGCCCGAATACAGCTCAAAGACTAGGAGCCACCCAAAGAAAGCACTAGATTTATGAAGCACTAAGCAAACACGCAGTGGTGAAACTAAGATTTAAAATAAAAGGAACAAAATTGTTTTTGGCTGGTTCTCTCATACCTTGGTTGACTCATCACTCACAATTTTATGATTGAATTGTGAATGATGTAGTCGTTCCATCACATGTGATGATCTTATTTACTCCTGACGACGACCTTCTTTCCATCTGCATAGAGTTAGTGTGTACAAACATATACCTATCTATGCGATGGCAGGGTGGTGATTGATTGTTAAAGAACGAGCAGGCACCCTGGGCTTGTGAAGTGTTTTTTCTTTTTATTTTAACCCACAAAAGCTAGAGGCAAACTAGATTAGCAAACATCAAGGTAACTACCAAAATCTTTACGCCAATTGCTTCCCCGGCAATGGTGCCAGAAAGCTTGTTGACATTTCTTAGCGCAATCACTAGAGACAGATAGAAAGTCTAGTCCCCGGCAATGGCGCCAGAAAGCTTGTTGGTATTTCTTAGCATATGCAATTAAGTTCGCAAGCGCACGAAGTACCACTGTAGCTTTCACCAAGGATTATTCCAAGGTATCGTATTTATCCACAGGGAAGCAAGGTTAAAGATAGTGGTAGTTAGCCATCCCGTATCTACTGACTAATATACCTACTAAACTAGAGTGGGGGATAAGGGATGTATATGATAAGTGTAGCGACACACACAGGATGAGTTCCAATGATAAATGAGTAGGTTAGCGAGCGAGGAGGACAACGAGTGAGCGTAAGGTTTTCAATTATCTATCTCTACTTGCGTGGTTCTAACTTAGCAAGTCAAGTCATATCAAGCAAGGTCAATGTTCATACACAATTGCACTTCGGGCCACTAAACCGCTTAGCAACAGAAAGGGATGAGAAGGGTGCTAAACCGCCTAGCACAAGAAAGCCTATGTTTTAATAACTTGGCCGAACGTGGTGGAATCAAAGCCTAGATAGGGCTGTCACCACCTACTAGGTACCACAACAAGCCGTTGGACAAGCCACAGTCACAGGCAAGCGTATAGTCTAGACACCACGTCTACACTATATCTCACTACTCTAATCCGACGTCCGGTGGAACTGATTAGAGCACCGGGTTAAGGGCGGTGAACTAGTGCAAAGGTACACTACCATTATCTTGCTATCAAATAACTATGACTATACTAACAACCAAGACAACATAACAAGTCATGTTGCGATAAAGTAAAGTACTAAGGCAAAGTAGAGAAGATAACTATATAAATAACTCAAGTCTTACAGAGAGAGAAGGAAGACTAGAACCATACCAGAGTTCCCGGAAGACCGTGAGTCGAAGACCAAAGACTCACTCTAACTCCTAACATTATCGCTAGCGCTACATCTTGAGAGAGAGTGGAGAGCTCCTCCTTGTGGTCCCTTGAATGAGAGGGAGTGAGGGGGTATTTATAGTGGAGAGGTGGAGTAGGGGCTACTCCAAGTGGGAGGTGGAGTAGGGGCTACTCCACCGCCACGTCATCGATCCGTGTGCCCCTCCACCATGCGCCGTTGGATCCACCGACCTTGGAATGGACGTCTGGGAATTCCCACACTGTCACACCTTATTTTTAAGGACAAGAATAAGATGCATCCAAACCTTATGTGAATCCCCGAAAGTCACTCACACAAGTTGACAAATTGTAACAATGTACCATCTCAATGTTTATTACATAACGAAAGAATATTTAACACATAGTCTTAGACATAGATAGGTAAATACGATGGTAAACTCTCAAGCGGAAGCTTCAGCACAAGGACACGTCAACTGGTTGACCCAAGCTAGTAGTCGTGACGATAGCTCTCAATCCAATCTTGATCTGTTACCCACCCGGGATTTTCCAATATTGAAGTAAAAACAAGTGTAAGTACATACGTACTTAACAAGCATAGCATGGGGGTATATGAAGCTCAAAAGGATGACACGGTTAACTGCAATAGCTTTTAGTTGGTCAAGTTTTAATCCTTTCTTTAAGCAAGTTATGCAGAACCCAGGTTGAACCCACAATATAAAGCATATGAATCAACATTTTATCTCAAGCTTATCATCAACCCAATAATGTACTATTCCCTCAAGTTTTCCGGGCCGCCCTGTCCGTGGGCACGGACAATCAATCGATTTAACTCTGCGCAGAGGTGTACCCTTTACCTGTGAGTCGTGATTCCCATTTGCTAGGGGTCATGACTCCCCAAACACACTTCCAAGGTGAGTAAGCAGGGTTTCACTATAAAGCCACCCAAAAGTTCGTCTAACAAGCAAGGGTTGCTTAGTCATCGCATATAGAACCCCTCTTCCATATGGCACATTCTTTCCCAGCTATACACACAGGACAGAGGAAACCCTATACCCAATTCAGCCCTCCCTCTCACAAGCTAGAAAAGGTCTCTTGAATGCACTAGAGCCAGAGCCATATAGCCCTCACAGCGGCACGTTAAGTCCCATCTTTTGCCAAAGGATAAGTCCTTAAGGAAGGGTCGGTAGCATCATGAAACCACATGAGCTCTACACCCTTAAGTATGTTTCTAAAAAGTATCTTTTAAGTCATTGTTGCATAGTCATTAATCATATTTCTTAGTAGAAGCACTAGCAAAACTACCCTTATGCAAAACAACCCATAGGTAACAAGGGACAAGGTAACAATTGCTAGGGAAGTCCTTAGGGTGATCAATTTAGACACATGCAACATGACTAGTGAATTAAGGTGTATAGGTAACAAGGATGCTCCATACTATACTTGCCTTGATCCAAAGGCTCCTGTAGCTCCTGCTGATCTCCAAAGAAATCCGGTGCTTCAACGAAACCCTCACCGTCTGAACTCAATTGTAACCATCAAGCAGCAACATACAATCATCCGAGCAATCATACACAAGGCAAACAAAAGGTTTCAATTAGAACAGTACACCAAACAGAATAAAACAGAATAATAAACCTCATAAAACAATTCTACGCGTCGCTACGATCACATGGACATAAAGATCACCAAAATCGGAGCTATAACGAAGAAGTTATGGATTTTACAAATTTCCTATTATAAAATAATTGAATTTAATTCAAACTCGAAATTCAAAAGTTGCAAATAAATCTAAAAGTGATACCAACAGATAGCTCTCGAGATAACAATTCTAACGCATCTTGAACGACCCGATTTGGAGCTAAAACGACAAAGTTATAAGCAATTGAAATCAGTGGCAAAGTTGTAAATAAGTGAAAACGTATTTTGGACTGAACAGAAGGAAAAATACGTTTTCCAGAGAAGGAAACATAATTTGCAAAAGCCGCAAAAGGTTCTTAACAGAATAGATGGGATAGTGGGGGGTTTTCTGCAAAACATGCACCCGAAGGGGTATCCTCAAATCTGGGCCGTTGGATCTGATTTGAACGGCTCAGATTAGACCTGAGGGAAAGAGAGAGAGAAGAGCTCGCCGGGGAAGATGATGACCCGGCGGCTGCCATGACCGGCGGTGAGGTAAGGTCGCCGGCGAAGATGGAAACTGGCCCTAGAGGCCATGGTTTGCCTCGGTACCTGGCTCAAACGAAAGAGGAGCCCGACGCGAGCTCACCTGAGACGAAGATGGAGTCCGAGATGGCGGTTGGACGGCGGACGGCGGAGTTTGGCGGCGAGCTTCGACCTGCGAGGTTCGGCGAGGCCAAACGATCAACACAGAGCATGAAAACGAGTAAATAAGGGCCCGGCGAGTTCGCAAGCTTGAGAAGAAGCTCGGCAACTTGCCGATTACAAAAACGGAGCGGTGGAACGGCGACCTTGAACTTGAGCTAGGCGGCGGCGGAATTTAGGGTTGCGGCGGCTGTTGTTGCGGGCGCTGGTGGCGGCGTTGCTTGGCGCTAGGGTTGGTGGAGGTGGTGAGGTGCGGGAGCCCGCTATTTAAGGCCGGGAGCTTGCTTGGGCGGCACGCGGAGCAGCGAGGACGCGGCGTCGGGACGAGACCGGACACGGCCGTCGTGTCCCGTTCGGACACGAGCGGAGGAGGCGGCTGACCAGCGGGCCCGGCGTGTCAGCGAGAGGGGAAACGGGAAAGGAGGCCACGCGCTGCGCTGCGGCTCGGCCGGACTGGGCCGTGTTCCCTTCCTTGCGGCCCACGATGGAGTGGCCAGCTGACCAAGGAAGAAGAAAAAATGGCCTGCAGGCCCAAGGCGGGGAGGAGGAAACAGCCTGCCTGGCTTGGTTTGCTGGGCCAGCTCAAGATGAAGGCGGCGGCCAAAGGAGAAAGGCCTTCGGGCCGAGGGAGGCAGAGGGAGGAGGGGTGGCCTGGCTGGGCTTCTCGGCCAGAAAGAAAAGAAGGCCAGCGCCAGGCGGCTGGGCCAAGAGGAAAGGCCAACGGGCCGGATTGCAGGAAGGAAAAAGGGAGGGAAAAGAAAAGGCCTTTCCTTTTATTTAAAGCTTTTCAAAAAGAGTTTTGAATAGATTTTTCAATCCTTTTTGATTCAATCCAAAAACCCACCAACACTCAGTAAAATAATGCACCAGCATGAATGCTCACACATGCTTCTTGACCTAGGGTTGGTTTTAATTTTATGAAAATTATTATTTGGCCTATATTTAATGCCCACAAAAATGCATAAATAAATCATTTTAACTATTTTAAAACCATGCAAACTTTTAGGGTGTTACACACACATGGGAAATGTGATGGGGAGGTCGGTGGAGTGCAACCGACCTTGAGTGGGCCCACATCCCAGGTCGGCCGACCAGGGGTTGGCTAACCTGTGGGTCCCACTCCTCTTCTAGAAGGTCCTGGAGTCGGTGGGATGCTAGGACAGGTGTCAACCCTCCATTGGTCAGGTCGGCCGACCTAACTTTTGGGGAGGTTGGCCCACCTGCAGACTCCACAGCGTGTCCCCACTTGTAATCTTCGTTGGCTTGGTCATCGAGGTGTTCTTGATTCTTTGGATGCTTCCTCTTGGCTTCAAAGATACATGAACTCATCTTCTTTAATGTGCAAGTGTTGCACATTGTGATCCAGTGGTAAGTATGAGCTTGAGAGAGCATAACTTGGCTTGTGCTAGCTATGCATGCCCTGGACCCACAAGCCCTAGGTCGGCCGACCTAGGCTTGGTGGCTCCAGCTACCAAATGGTGCCTCGAAGCTTGCTTGGTCTCTGGAAATGGCCTTCTTGCTATGTGTTGATACTTGGTCATTTCTAGTTTGCTCATCTCTGCTTCATTTAAGCTTGATCAGGCTTGAATAGTGGCTATTTACACCTGCATCCAAATAATGACATGTACAAGTGGAACCAAGTGAATTGCACCTATGTCACTACTTATTTGCATGGTGTATCTCCTGAACTTTAACCATTGTTGATGGCTTTCATGGGGTGAAAACAGGGTATAATTGCCGTCAACAAGATCCCCCAAGCTTAACCTTTGCTCGTCCCGAGCAAATGATCAAAACTTGGTTCGATTGGATCAGGTATTATTACTAAGTTAACATCTCAATAGTGCTAGGTGCACAACAAAGAACTTCTCCTTGAATGGAAAAATTAGCAATGCTAACACACCAATATCACTTTAGCACTCACGGGGCTTATGGCATTAACTTAGTCTTGGGATGTTGGAAGACAGAATAGCCTTGACTAGAGCATCTACTTTTCTCATTCTTTAGCAAGTTTCATGCCAGAGGTTTTTGATAAGTTTTTCAAAAAGAAGTCTTAATGTTCATCATATGGTTTCTCTCAAGTCGCTCAAGTGGTGTATGAATTCTTACCAAGGCACATCAAGTGTTTGCCTTTTCCAAAACATCCTATCTCTAATAAGACTTTATGTAGAGCTCAAGTAGGTATGGCAAGGAATAGCATACCCGCGATGCATAAGTTGTCTAGTTAAGAAACTTGGACCACAGAAGAGACTTGTCATACTCCCAGATCAAGATATGGAAATGGAATGAATGAATTGATGTAGGTGATGGATGGTAAGGTAATGGAGGAATGGTGGATGTATGGTGGATGAGGTTGCTCCTTCATTTGATTCTATTTCTCTCTCTACTTCTATTGAGACAAGGCTAGCTCTCTCTCTTTTTTTTCTTTTCTTTTTTTTTTTTGAGAGTGAAGGGATCTATCCATGGAGTAGATTCCTAGCCTTTTTGGGGTGTGTCTCATCTAACAAATTGATAACTTAAGAGAGGATTTCTAACATTTGGAATATGGAGCAACCCATTTGGTAGAGACGGTGGATATGGAGGTGCGTACTTCCAGTGTAGAAGCAGCACAAGGATGGTGGTATGAATGGAGATGCGTACTCCCAGGGTAGGAGTAGCATATGAATGGTTGCGTACTTCCAGATTAGAAGTAGCATATTTGGTGGTATGTGGATCTTGATCTTAGGAGCATGACAAACCTCTATCACAGGTTCTACAAGACTTAACCAAACTCAATGCAAGCGAGTAGCTTATGTAGAAGGCTTTTTGATATGCAAAGTATATATGGCCGTGGTAGGAATTTCATCACCATTGAGGAACAATTAAGTTTTTATTCATTTTCAAAATGAATTCTCTGGCAATCATGCATGCTTAGAACAATAGTATAGAGCTCTTATCTAAACTATCTCATATCTCACAACAACTTAGACTTTGTTTTAGCACTCGCAACCCACTAAGTGATCAAGTTCATGATGGTTAAAAGTGCCAAGTAATCCATACTTAGAGAAGTGCTAAGTTGTAAACACGCACTACAGAAACACTAACTAGCAATTTCATCATCATTTCCATAGAAAGAATAGCACACATAAAGCACATGGGAGATAGATAAGCCTTTTTGGTATAATTATTATAATCAAATTTTTATTTTATTTATAGTGCAATAAAGTAAACAAAAGAAAATGCAAGATAGAAGACATACCTTGGATAAACATACCTTAGTGGGGAAAAGGATCTCCCCAAGCTTGGCTTTTGCTCATATTGTATGGTTGTAGAGGTTGGGCATTTTGTTGAGCCAAGCTTAGTGTTGTTGATGAGTTCGTCCATGTCTATCTTTTGATGGCACCTCTCTCTACCCCATGGGTAAGGAGTGTGCACTCTTGGAGTGTGATATGGACATGGAGGTCTCCATATGGACCTAGAATGTTCATGGAGTTTACCTCATCGTCTTCTTCTTCACCTGCAAGGTTCTACTTGTTCCTGCAACACTTTGGCTTCTTGCCTGTGCAGTCCAAGAGGGCCAGATGTGAGGCTGCTCTTGGACTCTCAAGGCACTTATTGGGGGGAACAACTTCTTCACTTAGCTGCATAAAGTGAGACAACACAAGGACACACTAGGGAAATAAATATTAGCGTTAGCATTAGTCCTCCCAAGTGTTAGTGGTCCTTGCGGGGCATAGTCACTCCCACAGCAAGGTGTGCTAGTGGGTAATGACACACACCACACTTGCCCTTTGAGCAAGACAGACTTCTATTGCCACTAGAAGAAGGGCTCACAACGTAAATGTGTTCACAGGGGGAGGAGAGTAAGTGAGCAAGGGTGCTGTTGACGCAAAACTTGACACCCTGCGCCTGCCACACAGCAAGCCGGAAAGCGTGGCTTCAATCGGGTGCCCGGACGGTTCGGAATCCGGAAGCGTGCCAGTCGGTTTGACCTGAAAGCCGACAAGGGATAAAACTGTTAGATCAAAAAGCTGGAACGTGCCGGGTGAGACCAGACAGTTCCATATTTACGGCCCTGAAGCCACTTACGACGACATACAGCTATAGAAGCTGTCTGCCAAAGCATGTTTATATCCCATTCCGCAAATATGAAGTAAGAAACATAAAGCGCTAATTGCCGAATGCACGTGTATAAAAGACATGTTTGAACAAGTGAAAATTGATCATCATAAATTACGTAAAAACATAAATTCTAGACCAATGACACCATGAAGATACGATAAATATTTAAAGAAGTAATTCGTAAATATAAATCTACTTTAAGTAACGCATGCATAGGCTAATCCAACTAGTCTGCCGCACGTCTAGCCTTCATAAACTCGTCAAGCACAAACCCAAGCAAGTTAATCCACCGCATGATACCACTCGCTATGAATCTACACCACCTCTCACTACCAGATCAATCCACCGCATGATACAATCTAGTAATAAAAAGCTAAAAGCATGCATATAATCAAACAGATCTATAAATACTCACTACTTGTGTAAGCACAACCATATTCGGCAAGATTGCCGAATTGGGGTCCATGAAGAAGGAACAAACAAGCTAACATGGCCTAAACCTAACAGAACCTGTACCTGCCGCATGATACCTAGTCCTCTTAGGTTTAAACACACCTTAACGTGCATGAACCCGCAACATGTAACAACCTAGATTGATCTGATTCGGCTATACAAGCACAATGAACAAAAGCCGAATCGTATCAATCTAGATTGGGCAAAAAGAATGTTACAATTAAATAAAAACATTTAAAACAGTGAAACACGTGATAACTTAATGAATCTACTAGATCTTGCCAAATCTAATAGAGCCGATAACTATCTTGCTTTGCTAAGCTATCAAGCGGACGCCTGCCGCACGGCCATCTAGTCGAGATAAACAGAGCAAAAGCAAAGACTTCCTGATATCAAGCAGACGCCTGCCGCACGGCCATCCAGTCGAGACAAACAAGACTACTTGCACCATAATCTAAATCCACCGCATGATACTAGACATGGTAGCAAGGTTGCCGGTACTTACGGAGGTCGACGGATCGATGACTCCTCTCGAAGAACTCGACGACACGACGAAAAGGGACTCAAAACGTGGCACGGGGCCGGTTGTATTGATATGATTGTGTATATCCCTTTTACAATGGCCGGGGTTTATATTTATACCCTGGGCTGATCATGAGTCCTAAAAGACTATGAAATACTAAACAAAATATAGAAACCATGACTCTTGGTTCTAATTCTTTTCGGAGTCCTCTGTCATCACATCTTTTCTCTCCTGAGTCGTCTGTTCTCGCCATCTTCACTTTCCCGAATGGAATCACCGCCTTCCGAGATAGCCGACCGCATGGGCATTTGCCGAATCACTGGGAATTAACCGACCGCCTAGCCGTTTGCCGAATACCTTTCTTGCTGTGTTCTGGGTCTACCTGTCATCTTCTCAATGTTGACCAAAATCCGGTGTTAACACATGCCCCCTCAATTGCAGGATAAAAGTGATTTTATTCTGAAATTGACCACAAGTCCTCTTCACCTAGGTCAACATTGTTCACAGTCGCAGGCGCCACCCGAGAAATCTACATTGCTCCAACTCAATCCGCTCCTTCAATGGCGACCCAGGAGGAAATTCCAGAGGTAACCCTAATCATTCGGCAATTTCCAAACCGATTTCTTGGCTCTTCTTGATTCAATTCCTCCTTGTTTTTCTGAAGGAGTACAAAAATGAGATTTTGATCCCCTATGTTGCAAATCCTGATTCTTACTTCCTCGGTCCGATGGGAGACCCCAATCCGATGGATTTCATCAAGAAGGAAACTTTGAGGATTCCACTCAAATCCGGAGTAGCCCCTCCAAGTAGATGGCCGAGCACCTTCAAAACCTGGCCACTTCCTTCGATCTCAGGATGGCGGAATTGGTACCGCAGGATGCTAGCCAAGAACAGCAGTTCATGGGAATCCCAAGATATTCAGCACTGTTGGAACTATCTTTAGCTGACATGCCCAGAAATGATTCCCTCCTGATAGCAGCTTCTCATTTCTGGTCTGATGCTGTTAATGCCTTCATCTTCGGTCATGGCCCAATGTCCATCACTCTTGCTGATGTCTTCATGATGACTGGACTGAATGTCACCAAACCAGTGTATCCATCAAAGTACAAGGGTACCAGTACTCAGAAATCAATCAAACCAGGAGGTGGTTGGACCAAATACATCCAAACCTACCAGGCAACAGGTGCTGTGGCTGAGAAGGAGTATAGGGCTTTCATGAACATGTGGCTATGCAGGTTCATCTTTTGCAGCAAATCTAATGAACCAACTCTAAACCACATAGTGATGGCCGAAGATTTAGCTGCAGGTGCTTTAATCCCTCTGGGCAAGTATCTTCTAGGGGCTATTTACCATATGATGCATCAAATCACTGTCCAGATGCGTCAGCATGGAGAAATATCTTGTGTCAATGGCCCCTGGTGGTTAGTTCAAATGTGGCTGCAACTGTACATGCACCAAATAGTTTCTGTGGATCTTCATGGCTTAGGTTTCCCTTCAGTCAACTATGCTGAAGATGACACAGCAATAGAGAAGGCTTGTCAGACATATGGAGAAGCAGCTTCTTCCATCACCATTGACATGGACATTGGCCATCTTTTCAAGCTCTTTTTCAGAGGATTTGGCAATGTAATCTGGCTTCCTTATAGGGAAAATGAAGATTTGACTCTGCCCTGCAAGTTCAATTATGAATCTGGCTGTTCAGATCTAGTATCTACAGAGATCTTCAACTCTTTCATTAAGCCTTGCACTCTACCAGCAGAATTTCATCATGGAAGGCTATTGCATCCCACCTACGAGTTTTATAACCCAAATATGGTAGCCGAGATAATTGGGATGTGGCCGGTTGCCCCCAAGACTTTGTTCTTCTCTAACATCATAAGGCCCAGGGAGAAAATAGGAGAAATCACAGAAGCCAGAAAAGTCTTTGAGCTTGGATTGGACCTACCAACATATGAGCCTTCTCCATTTGGTTTGATAGAAGCTGCTCATCCCTTGTTTGTTTCTTGGTGGCAAGAATGGCATGCTCACATCTTCAACGTGCCAGTGCATCCTTTATGCCAAGATCTGCACCCCAGTTTTGCTTCTGACAGTGAGGTAATTTTCTCATGACCTCCTCTTCATTGGATCTTCCTTTCTTTATTCTCAATTCTTTTCTTGGCGGGATATTGAACCTCCCCTTCCTTCGAAATCCAATATCATCGAAGCTGGACCCATCCCCTCGCTCGGGATTCAATGCTTCAACCACGGCGGCTTTTATGAAGGTCCCCGTGATTCAGACTCAAAGACCCCTAAAGGAGTATAAAAGGAAAGCTCCTGTTGACCCAAGCAATGATGTTACCACACCCAAGAAACCAAGGTCCAAGAAAGCCAAACCACCATCCAAGGTATGAATTCCTTAATCTCCTTTGGCAATAACTTTGATTCTGCTGTACTCATAATTTTGTAACAGCCACAGGCCAGTCTCCAAGAATCAGCCAATATTCCAATAAGTGTGGCAGATTCCCCTAAGGATCCAACTGACAATGCAGAACATCATGAAGCCACTGGCCAAACTGGTATTTACCTCCAATTCATCACTTTCCTTATTTTCTATCAAGTTTGTTTACTGTTCTTATCACCTTCCATTTAGATGATCCCATACAAGAAGTAGTGGAAGAACATTCTGCTCATCAAGCTCCAAGTCCTCCTCCAGATGTACAGAATCTCCAAGTAGACTCAGATACAGCTCATCCTGATGCAGCTCTCATACAAGAGGTAGCATCTTGTTTCTTAATCATTCTGTAGCAGACTGGTTCATTCGGCTAACAGTTCCCCTTTGTTTCAAAAGGTCAATACTCAGCCGACAGCCAGCTATTCCCTCATTGTTGAAGAATTTAATGGAGGGAGAGATGAAGAAGATTCATCACAGCAGCGATTGTCAGCAGAAAATCAAGCTCGGCTGAGGGACATAACCCTTCTGCTCAACAAGGACATAACCACTTTGGTCCAAGATGCAGACCAGATCAGGGACATTGTGGAGCTTATTGATCAAGAAATTCCTCCCACTCTTAAGGCCTTCTTGGAATCCATAGCTCATTTTGATGATCATTTTGCCACAGTCAGGAGAGCAAGTAAAAATATAACTACTAGAGCCACCTTGCAGAATGACAGACTGGTAAAAGAACAACGAGGCCAAGGAGCCGTATTCGAACTTCGATCGGCTAAACACTCCCCGGAATCTGTGGAGCCCGAATTGCGGGTCATGAAGGAGGAGAAGGCCAAATTGGAAGCTCGGTTGGCTCATCCGAACGCCA
This sequence comes from Themeda triandra, assembly GCA_018135685.1. Taxonomy (NCBI): domain Eukaryota; kingdom Viridiplantae; phylum Streptophyta; class Magnoliopsida; order Poales; family Poaceae; genus Themeda; species Themeda triandra. Next base: position 628,093 of record JAENPR010000005.1, on the reverse strand, counting down.
AAATTCAATCCCATGAAGCCAAAGCCGCAAATTTGCCGATCTCTATAGAAGCAACCAAGGCACGAGATAATATCTCGTTATCAAAGAGAATCGCGGATCAAGGCCGGGCTTGCCAAAATTCAAGGCTCGAAGAGGAGGACCGAAAGGTGCTCGATGACCTTAGCCGAATTAGGACGATGCCATAGATGCAATTAAACTCTTCTTGAATGAGTAACTCATCGGCTTGTAATCAGATGTAGTTACTGTGTTCTACAAACAATTCGTGCCTCTGAAGGCTTGTACTCCTTTTCTTTCAAAAGCTTTACCCCTTCATTTCCTGATCTCACTTTAGCCGAATACTACCAGCTTACCGATTGAAACCGGATTTTCCTGAGGTGACAAATTTTAAAACCTTGCTCGGTTGCCGAATCACCGACTTCCCGATTGTAACCGAATCGTTTTCGGGGTAGTGGCTCTCAATTTGGCCGAATCCGGCCCGGTCCAGCAATGGCCCAAGGAACGCGAAAAAACCCTACTCCGTCATTTGGCTTTCCCGGGGTGACTCTCAGTATCCATAAATACAACCTTACTCCGCCTTTCATCATCACCTCCAATCGAGCAGTTTCCATTGCCGCCTCTTCAACTCTCCGCCCAAACCAAAGTAGAGTAACCCTAGCTTCCAGCCTTCCAATGGCGGACGACGGCAAACGTGGCAAGCGCCCTGCTGTAGAGGAGGCGGAAGGAAGCCGGGCGCAGGGCCGCCGCAACGTAGGTGAGAATCAGTTACTTGCCCCCTTGCGGTTGCTTTCTCGTTCATGTTTTCCGATCTTGATTCTTTTCTTCGTCTTTTCAGAGGAGTGGGGATCGTCGGAAGATATTTTCTCTTTCCTCCGGCTACGGCAGCCCAAACGGGCACCTCTAACCTGCCTGCTCCTGCCGCTGGTCCATCGAGCCCTGCCGATTCCGGCGGTTCGTACCACTGCAACCCCTGGGGTCCGGCGGAAGACGGAAGCCCTCGGTATGCTCATGCCGACGCGCTTCTCTCCGGGAGAGGGATGAGGCCCGGAAGGAACGGAGGAGGTCTCCAAGAAATACGGCATTGAGCATGCCGAATGGGAGGACCGGAGGAAGCGGTTCGCGATGCCATCACCGGTTTGATATCTCCATTTAGATTTTTCCATCTTAATCTCATCTCGCTGGTCGACTCACTCTTTTTTCGTTCAACACTCCTTTGCGAGAGGTTGATCGGGTGAAGCGGGCGGCGAACGAGGTCGCCGACAAGGTGAACGCCCGGGGAGACGGCCGAAGCACGCCTTGAGGCCGTGCATGGTCGTGTTGATCGAGCCGTCATCCAAGGTGTGCACCTTGGCGTCTCCCTCGGGCCGGCGGCGATGTCGTCTCGGACCAACGAGGACTACTCCGTCCGACCGGTCGGGTTTCGTGGTGGGCGCCGGACGAGATCGCCAACATCGACGGTCGCTGGAGGAGTATGAAGATCATCTTTGCTGCCCCCTTGCCGACTCCACCAATCCCCAATCTGTCCTCAACGAGACTATTCGATGATAATGATGATGAGTAGTTTGTATTAGGACAGTTGGTGTAAATAAACTTTCTTTTGAAGAATGCTTGTTTGTGTTCCTCGATTGTCTTCGACAGATTTTGATTCGACAATTTCCGAAAGATAACTTCCCGAACGCATGATGTCACGTTAGCCGATTAGATCTAGCTGCGGCGTTGCGGCTGTCATGTCATGTCATTCGGCATTTTATTTACTTGCACTTCACCTTTCCCTTCTCCCGATAAACCTACCGGTGAAAAAATTGCTGAAGCCACCTCGATAATGTACGAGATATTTTTTAAACTAAAGACGATACAAAGCGTATCGGCTATTTTGTGCTAGAGGCGATATGAACCATATGGGCTATTTTTAGGCTAAAGGCGATTTTTCCTTCATCGGCTATTCGATTTCCTTTCATGCTCCAACTTCAACACCGGGATAATATCTCTTAAGAAATCTCCCATTGATAGCTCGAGTAAATTCCTCTCCGAACATGTTTTTAGTATATATGCGTTGCCAGGCACACATCTCACTACTCGAAAAGGTCCTTCCCAGTTTGGGGACCATTTGCCGAATGCTCTGTCTTTTGTTCCAATCGGCAATACAGTTTTCCAAACCAAGTCTCCTTCTGTAAATTGCTTCACTCTAATCTTCTTGTTATAATATTTGGCAACGCGTATCTTGTTCTTCTCAATATTCTCCGGTGCCACGAGATGAATCAAATGCGAGTCTTCTAGCTCATCCATCATCAGATTTTTGTAATCTTTTTCTATCAAATCTTTACGCAACATGACTCGTCTTGAACTCCGATGTAATTCCCATGGTAATACGGCATGATGCCCATACACCACTTCATAGGGAGACATCGAGTAGACCTATGAGAAGCCATTCGGTAAGCCCACAATGCTTCATTAAGGACTAAATGCCATCTTCTTGGCTTTTCATCAATCTTCTTTTGGATGATCTTAATCATAATCTTATTTGATGCCTCTGCTTGACCATTGGCTTGTGCATAATATGGAGAAGAATTTAATAATTTGATTCCCATGCTCTCGGCAAAATCACAAAATTCCGAAGAAGTAAACTGAGTTCCTTGATCAGTTGTTATAGTTTGAGGGATCCCAAATCTGTGAATTATATGCTCCTTAACAAAACTGATCATGTTTTCTGATGTAACCTTCTTCAAAGGGATAGCTTCAACCCACTTAGTAAAATAATCTGTGGCCAATAGTACAAATTTGTGTCCTTTACTAGAAGGAGGATGAATCTGACCAATCAAATCTATACCCCATCCTCTGAATGGCCAAGGTTTGATTATGGGATTCATAGCAGATGCCGGAGCCTTTTGGATATTGCCGAATCTTTGACAATCGTGACAACCTTTGTAATATTCAAAACAATCTTCCAACATAGTCGGCCAGAAACAACCAGTTCTCCTAATCATCCACTTCATTCGATAAGCCGACTGGTGTGCACCACACAAGCCCTCATGAACCTCATACATAACCTTTCTGGCCTCTTCTTGACTTAAACATTTGAGCAACACTCCATCGATAGATTTGTAGTAAAGTTGATCATCAAGAAGTACAAATTTGAGGGCTTTGTACCTGAGTTTGCGGGAAACTTTCTGAGATGGATTCTTCAGGTAGTTGGTAATATCATACCTCCAATCACTCTCCACTTGATCGGTAGCACTATCTTCTATAGCAAAAATTTCCCGATTCTCTCGATATCCAGAAGCAGCTTGAGCTAACTTATTTGCCTCTTCATTGTGCTCTCTAGGGATATGATGCAAGGTTACTACCAGAAAATTCTTCAAGAGTTCTCGGCATTTTTCATAATATTCTCTTAATACATCATTCTTGCACTCATACTGACCAGTCAATTGATTGATCACCAGTTCAGAATCCCCAAAGATTTCAATAGCAATGGCCTTTACCTCTATAAGGAGTCGAAGCCCTCTAAGCAGTGCTTCATATTCTGCTTGATTATTAGTAACATGTAGGTCAATAGGAATTGCGTACTCAAAAATTACCCCTCGTGGGGAAATCAAGAGAATACCAAAGACCGCCACCTTTGTTACAAGATGAACCATCAAAAAATAAAGCCCAAGGTGCAATGCTTATTGCATCAACGAAAGATCCCGATCTTTGAGTAATAAAATCGGCAATAATTTGACCTTTCACCGCTTTTGCCGATTCATATTTCAAATCAAATTCTGATAATGCTAACATCCATTTTCCAATCCTTCCATTCAAAATTGGCATTGATAACATATGTTTGATTACATCAAAACTGGAAACTACCATGCATTCGGCATTCAACAAATAGTGCCGAAACTTGGTACATGAGTAGTACAAGCACGAGACAAAGTTTCTCTCGTAGCCGAATACCTTGTTTCGGTCTAGTAGCTTTCGGCTAAGATAAGCTATCACTCTTTCCTTTCCCTCAAATTCTTGCATGAGGGCCGATCCTATTGTCGGGCTATCGGCCGCCACATACAACTTAAAAGGCTTGTCAAGTTGTGGAGGTACCAAAGACAGGTGGTGCCTTCATGTATTGTTTGATCTCATTAAAAGCCTTTTGCTTGTATGTCACCCCATACAAATTTCGATCCTTCTTGAGCTTCAAAAGTGGAGAGAAAGGCAAAACTCTTTCGATAAATTAGATATGAACCACCTCACAAAATTGATTTTGCCTAGCAATGACGTAACTCGTGAGATTAGTTGGAGGTACAACTTTATCTATTGCTTCCATGCTCTTTTTTCCAACTTCAATTCCTCTTTTATGAACTAAAAATCCCAAGAACTCACCGGCCGATACTCCAAAGGCACATTTGTTTGGATTCATCTTCAAGCCATGCTTTCTTGTACACTCCGAGTTTTCTTTAAGTCGGCTAAATGTCCTTCAAGGTTCCTAGACTTGACCACTACATCATCAATGTAAATTTCCACAATTTTGCCGATCAACTCATGAAAGATGTAATTCATGGCTCTCTGATAAGTTGCTCCGGCATTCTTTAATCCAAATGTCATGACTATCCACTCAAACAAACCGATATGACCAGGACATCTGAAGGCTATCTTTGAGATATCTTCTATTGCCATAAAGATCTGATTATAGCCAGCATTCCCATCCATAAAACTGATAACCTCATAACCCGCTGCTGCGTCTACTAGCAAATCGGCAACTGGCATTGGGTATCCATCCATAGGAGTAGCCTTGTTAAGATCTCTAAAATCTATGCAGACCCTCATTTTACCATTCTTCTTGTATACTGGTACTATATTTGAAATCCATTCTGCATATCTGCATGGCCGAATGAAGTTTGCCTCTATCAATCTTTCAATTTCCTTCTTCACATCGGCCAATACCTCTTCCTTATAGATTCTTCGTGGAGGTTGTTTATAGGGACGATATCCGGTTTAATAGGTAATCGATGCTCAACAATAGAACGATCTAATCCAGGCATCTCTTGTAATCCCAAGCAAAACAATCTTTGAATTCTTTCAACAGTTCTACCAACTTTGATTTGTATTCGGGTCTAAATTTGCACTAATATACATCGGCCTTGACTTAGAACTATCACCAACATCTACTTCTTCCAACTTGTCGACCGACATAAAACCACGACCCAGCTTTCCTTTGTTGCCATCGATTGGATTACCCATTAAAAATTACTGTGAGAGCCGACTGCTTGGATCGGCTGTTGATCCCTGTTAAAAACATTCACAGGACCTTCTTCCCACTCTTTACCAGAGAAACAATCAAAGCCATCATATTCCCAATAAGCAGGCTCTGAAGCAGCAACACTTACCAATCATCAGCATGAACAACCTCAATGTCATCTCCAATCCATTGAATAAGAATTTGATGCATAGTTGAGGGGATGCAACAATTGGCATGTATCCAATCTCTTCCTAGAAGCAGACTATATGCCCCCTTGCCATCAATGACAAAGAATGTAGTAATCAAGGTCTTTGAGCCAATTGTCAATTCAACATGCACTGACTCCTCGAGTGTCGAGGGGTTGCCAAAGAAAATCCCCGAGAATCATGTCGGTCTTTAACGTGTCTTCACTCGTCATCCCAAGCTTCCCGAATGTAGTATATGGCATGATATTGATAGCAGCTCCTCCATCAACAAACATCTTGGTCAGAGGCTTGCCATTGACATATCCCTTCAAATAGAGTGGCTTTAAGTGACGATGCTTGACTGGCTTGTCAAAAACTGCTCGCTGTGTCAACACAAGTTGTGCCATCAAATCTTGATACTCACTTTCATCAAAATCAGAGTACACTTCTTCTTGGACATCTTGGCTTTCGGGAGCTAAAACCTCTGATGGAAGGAAAAAAGCCAAGCAAGCGTCAGCCGAAGGACCACGTTCATTGGGCTTCTCCTTAGGGCGCCATATTTGCTTCTTTTCGGCGCCAATTGTTTCAGTTCGATTCCTTAAGCGTTGGACTCTCCTCTTCGACTTTTCCTCGGACCTGGAGGACACCACTGCCCTCTTTGCCATACATATTCATAGGAGTCTTCTTCTACATCATACATCCTATTACGAGCCCAACCTTGATCTGCAAATCTCTTCCTTTGCCGATTCTCAAAATTATTTATTTTTAAGCGCCGATCGTTCTCAGGAAAATGTGTTCCAAGTCTCTCATGAACGGGACGGTTGGTTCGAGACTGCCTATACTCCGAGTATTGGGCACCGCATTCGGACAATTATTCCTAGCGAGCGGCTTCAAACCTTCATTCCAACAATGTTTAAAGAATGAACAACCCCAATGAGACCGCTCCTATTCTTCGCATATTCTTCTTTTTCCCTTCGGTACATCTCTTCTTCATATCTCGGCATTCTTCCATAAATCTCGCTTTTCGTAGTACTCTTCCTCTTGCTCTCTCTCGCCATTTATTCGACAAGATGCGTGATGTGACTCTAGGTCCGGAAGTTTCTCCCCTTTCGGTTCGGCTATTCTGGAACCGAGCCCGTTGCTGCAGCTCTTCACTGGAGACTTGCCGATCAGGGTCAACAACACCACTTTTCTTTGCCCTGTCAGAAGTCAGTACTTTCATCTTGTCTTTTCCCTTGGGATCACTTGCAGAGATCATGCCCACGAGAGAAAGAGATCATATTTTGTGGAAAAGGTTGATCATCAACCTTCATCTTGCCATCGAATCTCGTGTGTCCATCTTGAATGGCTTTACGGATCCGCACTCGAACACTCGGCAATCATTGATGGAATGAGAAGTAGTATTATGGTAGCCACAATACTTTTTGTCTTTTACTCCCTCGGGACGCGATGGGATGTCCTTCTCGGCAACTTGATGCGCCCTTCCTTTACCAACAATGCAAAGATCCTATCTCGCTTTAGTAACATCGAAGTCATAAGCTCCCTTTTGTTGCCTCAACCGAGCGTTGATTAACTTGAGTAGGCTCCTTTGCCCAATTCGGCTCACCGCAGCTACTTCATCTTCATCATCATATTCGAGTTGCTTCCTCCAGAAAGCCTTGATACATCTCATTGGTGGCATTGTTCTTCTGGAAGCGACCATCTCTCCTGAATCCTTGAGCTTGATTACTCATAGCTGCCAATCGCTGTGAGAGTTGGCCAAGGTCATCAAATTCCATGCCGAATAGTTTATCTCTGATATTCGGCAACATGCCTGCTATAACCATCCCTGGTAGCTGATCATCTGGTATACTCAAGGAATAGCACAAGTTCTTAGTCTCCCTGAACCTACGAAGATATTCCAATGGTGTCTCATTCGCCCTCATCCTTAGAGTCATCAGATCAACCATCTTTTTCTCATTGGTACCCGTGTAGAAATATGCGTGAAACTTCGCTCCCGGATCGGCCCATGTACCAACGGAATAAGCTGGCAAAGATGTGAACCAAGTGAAAGCTGGTCCTGTAAGAGACAAGGGAAAATACCGAATCCTCCAAGCTTCATCTGCAGCAGCCTCCCCAAGTTGCATCAAGTACCGACTGATGTGTTCTATAGTGCTGGTGTCATCTTGACCAGAGAACTTGGTCAAATCTGTTGGGGGTTTCACCCTAGGAGGAAGTGCCACTGTTATACCACTCGGGGTAAGGAGACCGGTATGAATAAGATTGTCTCTTGGGTTTCAAACCGAACCGATTCTCGCATCATATCGGCCATTTTATGCGATAACACATCAACGCTTGAATCTTGAGTTCCTTGCATCCGTCCTCCGCAGGGCAATCCGAAGCACTCTTATATCCTGGATTCGGCATAGCATTAAGAGCATTGTAATCGGTAAACTCCCGATACCCATCTCCATACATACTCTTTTGCGCTTTGTTTGCTATTGGAGATACCACGACGGCCGATGGTGGCACTTCTCCCGTTGTACCAAATGTAACCTGACCATAGGTTTGATGCGGTTGTTTTTCATCAGGAACCGATCCACCTTGATTTGAGGCAGATGTTGCTCCTCCTCCTGCAGGCTTCTCTTGATGCTTAGGTACATTGAAAAGCGTTGCTCCACTGATTGGGCCAGCACGTTCTTCAAAATATTTATCGGCCGCTGGGCCGAAAGTGCTAGTCATGATCATCCGAAAGGTGTTCAGAAAAGTTGTATGATGATTTGTCATGGTTTCTCCCATAGCTTTGTACACCAGTTCTGCCATCTTGCGAGCATCTTCTTCTTCGGTGTAATCAGATTGGTGTGGAAGGAGAACTCTTGGCAGCGACTGCTTCTGGATGATCTTGTTGCTCTTGTTCTTGGAAAAGGACATCAAACACTTCTGCTGGAATTGCTCACATGCCTGCTGCACCAAATCTCTGAAGTTTTCTGGCAACTCATCCATGGTCACATCCAGAACGTGGTTGTTGGTGATGTCAGCCATCTCGAACTAAGGTTTGTCCCACCGGGCATGCCAAAAAGTGTGTTGACGCAAAACTTGACACCCTGCGCCTGCCACACAGCAAGCCGGAAAGCGTGGCTTCAATCGGGTGCCCGGACGGTTCGGAATCCGGAAGCGTGCCAGTCGGTTTGACCTGAAAGCCGACAAGGGATAAAACTGTTAGATCAAAAAGCTGGAACGTGCCGGGTGAGACCAGACAGTTCTATATTTACGGCCCTGAAGCCACTTACGACGACATACAGCTATAGAAGCTGTCTGCCAAAGCATGTTTATAGCCCATTCGGCAAATATGAAGTAAGAAACATAAAGCGCTAATTGCCGAATGCACGTGTATAAAAGACATGTTTGAACAAGTGAAAATTGATCATCATAAATTATGTAAAAACATAAATTCTGGACCAATGACACCATCAAGATACGATAAATATTTAAAGAAGTAATTCGTAAATATAAATCTACTTTAAGTAACGCATGCATAGGCTAATCCAACTAGTCTGCCACACGTCTAGCCTTCATAAACCCGTCAAGCATAAACCCAAGCAAGTTAATCCACCGCATGATACCACTCGCTATGAATCTACACCACCTCTCACTACCAGATCAATCCACTGCATGATACAATCTAGTAATAAAAAGCTAAAAGCATGCATATAATCAAACAGATCTATAAATACTCACTACTTGTGTAAGCACAACCATATTCGGCAAGATTGCCAAATTGGGGTCCATGAAGAAGGAACAAACAAGCTAACATGGCCTAAACCTAACAGAACCTGCACCTGCCGCATGATACCTAGTCCTCTTAGGTTTAAACACACCTTAACGTGCATGAACCCACAACATGTAACAACCTAGATTGATCTGATTCGGCTATACAAGCACAATGAACAAAAGCCGAATCGTATCAATCTAGATTGGGCAAAAAGAGTGTTACAATTAAATAAAAACATTTAAAATAGTGCAACACGTGATAACTTAATGAATCTACTAGATCTTGCCAAATCTAATAGAGCCGATAACTATCTTGCTTTGCTAAGCTATCAAGCGGGCGCTGCCGCATGGCCATCTAGTCGAGATAAACGAGCAAAAGGGAAGACTTCCGATGTCAAGCGAGGCGCTGCGCCGCACGGCCATCCAGTCGAGACAAACAAGACTACTTGCACCATAATCTAAATCCACCGCATGATACTAGACATGGTAGCAAGGTTGCCGGTACTTACGGAGGTCGACGGATCGATGACTCCTCTCGAAGAACTCGACGACACGACGAAAAGGGACTCGAAACGTGGCACGGGGCCGGTTGTATTGATATGATTGTGTATATATCCCTTTTACAATGGCCGGGGTTTATATTTATACCCTGGGCTGATCATGAGTCCTAAAAGACTACGAAATACTAAACAAAATATAGAAACCATGACTCTTGGTTCTAATTCTTTTCGGAGTCCTCTATCATCACGTCTTTTCTCTCCTGAGTCATCTGTTCTCGCCATCTTCACTTTCCCGAATGGAATCACCGCCTTCCGAGATAGCCAACCGCATGGGCATTTGCCGAATCACTGGGAATTAGCCGACCGCCTGGCCGTTTGCCGAATACCTTTCTTGCTATGTTCTGGGTCCACCTGTCATCTTCTCAATGTTGACCAAAATCCAGTGTTAACAGGTGCTGGTGACCAACTTTATGGGTCGGTCGACCTAGACCCTTGGAGACCTTTAAAGTGTGGACTTAGCAGCAAGATGATGGATGGCTGTGTGATAGAGTGAGGATGCTGGGTGGCCATACCACAGGTCGGCCGACCCATGCTACTCCTCTGATTCAAAAAGCAGCACCACCATGAGCATTGGTAGGATGAGCGAGATCAAAACCCATATGTTGGCGCCTACCTCCCGGGTTGACCGACCCAGATGCTCCTCCCCTTGCCGTGTGCCAAAGTGAGAAGTGAGTGGAGGTCACTCTATGTTGGGTGTAGTCCCAACATGTCTCTCTTTCTCTCTCTCTTTCTTTCTTTCTTTGGGAGCATGCTCATGGCATCACCCTTCTTGAAGTGAGTGAGGGATAAGAAAGAAGGCAAAGGCGAGCTTTTGCTTATCCTGAGCTTAGAGAGAGAAGAGAAGGCAATGTGAGCTCAAGATGATTCTGAGTGTGGATTTGGGCTCACACTGCAAGGGTGTTCATAGGGGGAGAAGGGCAAATGGTGGAGTCCCAAAGCTAGGGTCGGCCGATCCCCCCTAAGCACAATTGAATGTTCTATTGAACTATGAGCAGGGAATCCTGATGAATCCATGAAAACCTCTCTGAGCCGGCACAAAGTGGGGGTCGGCCGACCCCCAAGCTCGGCCTCTCAACACTCTCAACCTTTTACCATGAAATTCTAGGAGAGTGAAGGCTAGGTGTGGATCAGAGGTAGTGATATTTCAGTGATTCCCTAGTCTAGTGCTTGATGAACGATAGAAGGTGATTGGCAAAAGTGGGGACATGGCTTAAGTGATTCCCATGGACCATGGGGGGCACTCGAGCATGCCTCGTTGTCCACTTTGCAGATGTGAGCTAGTGGTTTGGTCCCAAGGTGAAGAGGGGTATCTATGCTTAGAGTGATGGACCAAGGGACCAATTCTTTCACGTTTGGCTAGCATAGTGTGTATAGGATTATGAGGTGAGTGGAAGACAACAGGGTGAAAATGGGGTTCATGTGTGGGTCGGCCGACCCACACTTGGAAACCCATTGAGCATCCAAGTGTTGTCCCTAAATCTACACATCTAGCCAAAGTGAAAGAAGCATGAGTGGGCCCAACGGTGGGGTCGGCCGACCCTACCTTTGGTGATCTTCCAGCTCAAAGCCTTGGTGCAAGTAGCTCTCAAGGTTATGATTGGCTTAGTGGCTTAAGCACTCTTGCTTAGCTAAATGGAATGGTGAGTTTCTTCATCTTCTTAGCTAAAGCAAGAGGTGAGAGTGAGGGAGTCTAGCTCCTAGGATGTAAGTTGACAGTTTCTTGTCTTTCTTTTCTTGTAGCACTCATCCTAGAGTTATGTGATCACACATACCAGAAGCTGGAAGGAGGTGGGTCCAACCACTGGGTCGACCGACCCATGGTTAGCCTCCCCCAAGCTCTGGCGACACTCTCAAGCAGCAAGCCACTAAGTGCACTGAAAGTTCTTTGCTTAAAGCTACAGAGTTTGCCAAGCTAGCTTCATCTAGATGTTCAAGTAAGCCTATGAAGCTATACATGTCATGATTTTAAGATTTTGACTTGATCAAGTCATGGACATGGCATGGCAAAGCAATGGGGCGAAGTTGGCGGTGGGTGGCACCAAAGGTCGGTCGACCCACCATGGGCCCCACCTAGTGCCCCAAGTTGTTCAAAAAGGGTTAAGCAAATGGTTTTCTCATATTTTTTTATTTTATGCATGAAGACTAAATGTTATGTTGAAATGAATGCCGCGGAGGTAAAAGTAAACATGCAATTGGAAAGGGAAATGCAATAAATGAAATGCACGAAGTAAATATGAGATAACTACGACGTACCTTATCGGCAAGGGCTCCATGTTTTAGGTCCATAGAGTAGGACCTCTCCGTCATATTCATTCGGTCGGGTGCTTTCTGGTTGGTCCCGCAGATGGGGACCATGATTGCACCTCTAATCTTTGCCATCGGATTTCCAACATTTTTTTCTTTTGATCAAGGTTTCATTCAAAGTTCCCAAATAGAATTTTAATTACCTCCGCTATGAAATTATCTCAAAGACTTAACCACTCAAATCGTCAATTTCCGCATGGGTTAGTCCATATATACAACCAACGTCTACACAAGCGGCTTTAGTTCAATAATCAAACTAGACACCATGTTTAATTTGATTAAGGTAGACTATTTAACCTAAGCACCACGCTTAATTTAAAAGCCTATTGAAGTATGATCAATGCATTAACCAACACTCCAAAACTAGAACATACTAATGTAGAAGGAAGCATGTAAACAATGAACATGAGATGATTCAAATGGATGTATGAGCCTTGAATGAAGAATCGAGAACCAAAGTTTTTTTTATATATATATGCAAGGTGATGCAAATGGGATGGATGAATGCATTTAAACAAACATGCCATGGTTTCAAAAAAATTAAATGAGTGATAGGCATGCAAATCTAGGCTTTGGCTTTTGCTTGTGGCGTAGTCCATCTAAGGGTCATCATCATACCGACTGGCAAAGCCAATATATGAGCCGAGACATTCCCGTTTAACATTCGCCTACCACAAAGCTAGACTAGGAGCATCGAATAGATAGACAACAATAAAATTAGTGTCTACCTAGACTAGGCATGGCACCCGAATACAGCTCAAAGACTAGGAGCCACCCAAAGAAAGCACTAGATTTATGAAGCACTAAGCAAACATGCGGTGGTGAAACTAAGATTTAAAATAAAAGGAACAAAATTGTTTTTGGTCAAGTTCTCTCATACCTTGGTTGACTCATCACTCACAATTTTATGATTGAATTGTGAATGATGTAGTCGTTCCATCACATGTGATGATCTTATTTACTCCCGACGACGACCTTCTTTCCATCTCGCATAGAGTTAGTGTGTACAAACATATACCTATCTATGCGATGGCAGGGTGGTGATTGATTGTTAAAGAACGAGCAGGCACCCTGGGCTCGTGAAGTGTTTTTTATTTTTATTTTAACCCACAAAAGCTAGAGGCAAACTAGATTAGCAAACATCAAGGTAACTACCAAAATCTTTACGCCAATTGCTTCCCCGGCAATGGCGCCAGAAAGCTTGTTGACATTTCTTAGCGCAATCACTAGAGACAGACAGAAAGTCTAGTCCCCGGCAACGGCGCCAGAAAGCTTGTTGGTATTTCTTAGCATATGCAATTAAGTTCGCAAGCGCACGAAGTACCGCTGTAGCTTTCACCAAGGATTATTCCAAGGTATCGTATTTATCCACAGGGAAGCAAGGTTAAAGATAGTGGTAGTTAGCCATCCCGTATCTACTGACTAATATACCTACTAAACTAGAGTGGGGGATAAGGGATGTATATGATAAGTGTAGCGACACACACAGGATGAGTTCCAATGATAAATGAGTAGGTTAGCGAGTGAGGAGGACAATGAGTGAGCGTAAGGTTTTCAATTATCTATCTCTACTTGCGTGGTTCTAACTTAGCAAGTCAAGTCATATCAAGCAAGGTCAATGTTCATACACAATTGCACTTCGGGCCACTAAACCGCTTAGCAACAGAAAGGGATGAGAAGGGTGCTAAACCGCCTCGCACAAGAAAGCCTATGTTTTAATAACTTGGCCGAACATGGTGGAATCAAAGCCTAGATAGGGCTGTCACCACCTACTAGGTACCACAACAAGCCGTTGGACAAGCCACAGTCACAGGCAAGCGTATAGTCTAGACCACGTCTACACTATATCTCACTACTCTAATCCGACGTCCGGTGGAACTGATTAGAGCACCGGGTTAAGGGCGGTGAACTAGTGCAAAGGTACACTACCATTATCTTGCTATCAAATAACTATGACTATACTAACAACCAAGACAACATAACAAGTCATGTTGCGATAAAGTAAAGTACTAAGGCAAAGTAGAGAAGATAACTATATAAATAACTCAAGTCTTATAGAGAGAGAAGGAAGACTAGAACCATACCAGAGTTCCTGGAAGACCAGAGCTGAAGACCAAAGACTCACTCTAACTCCTAACACTACTGCTAGCGCTACATCTTGAGAGAGAGTGGAGAGCTCCTCCTTGTGGTCCCTTGAATGAGAGGGAGTGAGGGGGTATTTATAGTGGAGAGGTGGAGTAGGGGCTACTCCACCGCCATGTCATCGATCCGTGTGCCCCTCCACCATGCGCCGTTGGATCCACCGACCTTGGAATGGACGTCTGGGAATTCCCACACATGGGAAATGTGATAGGGAGGTCGGTGGAGTGCAACCGACCTTGAGTGGGCCCACATCCCAGGTCAGCCGACCAGGGGTTGGCGACCTATGGGTCCCACTCCTCTTCTAGAAGGTCCCGGAGTCGGTGGGATGCTAGGACAGTGTCAACCCTCCATTGGTCGTCGGCCGACCCGACTTTTGGGGAGGTTGGCCCACCCGCACTCCACAAATAAGTGTCCCCACTTGTAATCTTCGTTGGCTTGGTCATCGAGGTGTTCTTGATTACTTGGATGCTTCCTCTTGGCTTCAAAGATACATGAACTCATCTTCTTTAATGTGCAAGTGTTGCACATTGTGATCCAAAGGTGCTAAGTATGAGCTTGAGAGAGCATAACTTGGCTTGTGCTAGCTAGGCATGCCTTGGACCCACAAGCCCTAGGTCGGCCGACCTAGGCTTGGTGGCTCTAGACTACCAGCTGGTGCCTCAAGCTTGCTTGGTCTCTGGAAATGGCCTTCTTGGTATGTGTTGATACTTGGTCATTTCTAGTTTGCTCATCTTTGCTTCATTTAAGCTTGATCAGGCTTGAATAGTGGTTGTTTACACCTGCATCCAAATAATGACATGTACAAGTGGAACCAAGTGAATTGCACCTATGTCACTACTTATTTGCATGGTGTATCTCCTGAACTTTAACCATTGTTGACGGCTTTCATGGGGTGAAAACAGGGTATAATTGCCGTCAACAAGGACTGCCAACAAACTCCCCCACACTTAGCCCTTTGCTCATCCTCGAGTAAAGTTTTAGCACTTAGATGGGTCGTCTCCTTGATGTATAATCTGCATACAAGATATTCCAAACTTCACCTACACTTGTGAACTTTGGATTGTCTACCAAGGTATTTTGGGTAATTGAATAATGGAACAACATGGATTCAAACCCCCTTGCAACAGTTAGCTCAGAAACTTGGGTTTTCATATGAATTTTTGAAAAAAAGAAAAGGTAGCCTTGCTCCTCAGATGATACTCTCAAGTAGCTCATTGTCGGATGCCAAAATTAGGGGGTCATTAACCTGGGTGATGAGATGAACAGAACCATCATTATCTCCTCAAAAATTTCTCTCCACCCGAGAACATCCCGATCCCAACCTCAGCGTTGGCCTCAAGACACACTAGGCCAGCCCACGAACGGGCTCGAGTGGCCCAGTAGCGCGTTCGAGGGAAAGGACGCAACCAGCCGACCTCTCGAAAGAATGACAAACACCCCTCGTACGAACAAGTGCCTCGAGGCAGGCCAACCCGACCCCTCGAAGGAGTTACGGGGAACCCCTCGTATGAGGGAAGGCCTCGAACGGGCCGGCCACCCCTCGAAAAGGGACTCCAGACACCCGTACAGGAACATTAAATGGCTCCAACCACTCTCTGCCTAACTTCATGGGTACAGCTACGGTCACATTAAGACTGAGCCCCGATCCCATCAGCTTTTACCGCCCATGCCCTATAAATCAGTAGCACTGTGGCGCCATACCGAGCACTGTGCCATGAACGGCACCACCTCGAAGCGCTGTGGTCAATGATCAACCCACGTTTCCCGCAGCTCGGTCCCCTTGACCTGGGGACCGACCCCTCGAATCACCCCTCGAGATAGCCGCTAACCGTCCGGGAGGTGATGGCAACAGGGTTTCACACAGTCATCTATCCATCCCCAATTGACGGCCATGCCCTAGCACAACAGTGGAAGGACAAGCGGCCATCATCACCCACGTCGCTACGCTCGAACCGGTCCAAAGCGTGCCTCTACAGTCCCGGCGATCTGATCGGCATCGACCCCGTGATGTCATCATACGATAGCCCTAAAACTACTGCGTACCCCTCGGCCTCCCCTTCGCCTATAAAAGGGGATGCCAGGGCTCAGAATAGGGCACGATTCTGAACCATCACTACACAACATCGCACACTCTCACACCCTAGACGCTAAGTCCTCACGACTCGCTTGTATTCACCCCTGTACGAGCACTTCGGTGCGAGATAATACAAGAACACCCCCCTCTGCTGGACGTAGGGCCTTCTTTGCCCGAACCAGGATATATCTCTTATGTCCATCTTGCATCACCATCCGGATTAGGGAACACGCGACGCAAGTTTACTAGTTGGAGTTAGACCCCCGGGTTCGAAACACCGACAGTTGGCGCGCTAGGTAGGGGACCGCGTGTCACTAACGATTTCCCGCTCTTTTTTCGGGAGTCTGGAGTTTGTGTCGCTTGGCTCCGGCTACGACATGACCCTGATCTTGGTCGGGGATCCGAGTGGAGGCTGCACCACGCCCCCACGATCAGCAGGGGCGCCATGACGATCTCGCCACCATGGCTCTCCTCCGAGGAGGAGGCGCCATCAGCACCACCACCGCCAGCCCACCTCCGGGCGAGCTCGGCGCATGTCTCCCCCGCCTCCGGCGGGCGATGCAGGTCTCTCCGCAGAAGGCCTGCCCAACCTGCTGCCGCATGGGATTTATGAGGCCCGACGGCGGTTCCCGTTCAGCCTCACCAACACCGCCGCGTCGTACGCTGACGGGATACGTTCCAGCATGGGCACGTCTGCGAACCGTGGTTTCGACCGAGCTCCTGGCCCCAGGCGCTACACGCTAGGCACCCTGCGGCGGTAGCTTGAGGAGGAAAGGATCGGGAGGCCGTGGACACCCTTCTACGGCGACCCCAACTCCGATGACTCCGACTCCGGCTACTACGACCCTACCCGTGAATGTTTCCACCTCGACGGTGAGGAGTCCACCGCCCAGATGGTCGACCCCCGGCCGCAGCCGCGCCGCCCGCCGGCGCGGCCGTAGCTGAGGACGGTGCGGCCATCCTGCCTCGAGAGGAACCACCTCAAGTGCTCGACGACGCCCATCTTCCACAGGACGACCACGCTGCACAACTCGCGCAGCTCCGCGAAATGAAGGCCAAGCTCGACGAGGATCACCAGCGCCTAGACTAGCTCAAGCACGCCCTCTAGCAGGGCCACGGGCCCCCGCGTGGGGGAAGGGCTCGAGCCCGGGCTCGAAATGTCTTCCGGCGAGATCATGGAGGATGAGGTCCCGCAGCAGGCTCCCGTGCCGCCCGCCGTCAACCGCTTCCCTCGAACAAGCCAGAACCTTTTTGCGGCGACCATGCTCCTAAGGAGCATGCCCGCTCCCTCAAATCCGCAGGCCGCACGGATACGTGATGAGGTCGAGGGCCCCCTCGAGGTGGCTGCCGCGCAGCAAGCCGAGAGTTACACCTCGAGGCATCGGGGGGAGGCGTCGAAACGACCGCCGGACCCCCACGCCATGAGAGGGAGGCCTCTGTCCACCAGGATGCAGCCCCTCAAGCGTGGAGGGACGCACCTGTTCGAGACCGCCTCGTCGACAACCGCGAGCCCTAAGACGCCCGCTATGACATCATCGAGAACCGGCGACGCAAGAACGGGGGCGCGGAGGACCGAGGCTACAAACCCATTGAGGGGGACGCTACGACAGCGACGAGGACCGTCAGGCTCCCGAGCCTCCGGGCCCTCGAGTCTTCAGCAGGTCCATCCGCAGCACGCCACTGCCGAGCCCGTTCTGACCCCCATGAGCCTCACCAAGTACAACGATGAGACCAAGCCCGAGCTCTGGCTCGCTGACTTCTGGTTAGCCTGCCAGTTGGGTGGGGCTCGGGATGACAAGGCCATCATCCGGCAACTTCCGTTGTTCCTCTCCGACACCGCTCGACGGTGGCTCGAGGAGCTCCCCCCCGATCAGATCCGTGACTGGGCCGACCTGGTCCGGGTCTTCGAGGGGAATTTCAAGGGAACCTACATCCGCCCCGGCAACTCTTGGGACCTCCGTAACTGCAAGCAGCAGCACGGGGAGTCCCTTCGAGACTTCGCCCGACGCTTCTCCAAGCAGCGTACAGAGCTACCACACATCCCCGACCATGACGTCATCCTGGCGTTTGTTTCAGGCACGACCTGTAAGGATTTGGTGCGGAAGCTCGGGCGTGATCGTCCAAAAACCGTCGAGGGGTTGATGGACATCGTCGCCAACTACGCAGCCGGTGAGGAGGCTGTCGGGGCCTTCTTCGGCGAGAAAAAAGATAACGCCAAGCCACCGGCCAGCAGCGGCGAAGGCCCGAGCAAAGGCTTGAAGAAGAACGGCAAGAAGAAGAAGGGTGGTCAGCAAGGCAAGCGTGAGGCCGTGAAGGACGACCTTGTCGCCGCCGCCGAGCACAAGAAGCCTCGACCCCCTCCTGAGGGGGGCGTCTTCGACAAGATGCTGAAAGAACCCTGCCCCTACCACAAGGGGCCCGTCGACCACAACCTCGAGGACTGTCGCATGCTCAAAGGCTACTTCAAAAGCCTGGGCCTCGAGAAGGGTGAGCAGAAGAAGGACAAGGGCGGCGACAACGACAAGAACAAGGGGAAGGACGACTTCCCTGACATCACCGACTGCTACATGATCTACGGAGGCCCCTCGACCCAGTACACGCCTCGACAGCGTAAGAAGGAGCGTCGGGAGGTCTTCTCTGTGCGGGTGGCTATGCCCCAGTACCTCGACTGGTCCAACACGCCGATCACGTTCGACCATGACGACCACCGGACCACGTCGTGCGTCCCGGGGCATTCCTCGTCGTCGACCCCTATCATCGCCAACACCCCGTTTCTCCAAGGTGCTCATGGACGGCGGCAGCAGCCTCAACGTCCTCTATATGAAGACCCTCGGTCTGTTGGGCATCGAGAGGTCGCAGCTCAAACCCAACGCTGGGGGCTTTCATGGGGTCGTGCCGGGCAAGAAGGCGCAACCCCTCGGCCGCATCGACCTTCCTGTTTGTTTTGGCACCCGCTCGAACTTCAGGAAGGAGACCCTCACGTTTGACGTGGTTGGGTTCCATGGCACCTACCACACCATCGGACGGCCCGGCTACGCCAAGTTCATGGCAGTGCCCAACTACACCTACCTCAAGCTCAAAATGCCGGGGCCCAACGGCATCATCACCGTCGGCTCCTCCTACGAGCACGCATACGACTGTAATGTCGGGTACGTCGAGTATGGGGAGTCCATCGAGGAGACTAATGCCCTGGCAGCGACCCTCGAAAGCCTGGCCACAGACATTCCTGAGCCCAAGCGACAGGCGGGAAGTTTCGAGCCCGCTGAGGACACCAAGAAGATCCCGCTCGATCCGAGCAGCTCCAACAGGAAGGCGTTGATGGTCAGCGCCACCCTCGACAGCGAATAGGAAGCAGTGCTCATTGACTTTCTCCGTGCAAACGCCGACATGTTTGCGTGGAGTCCCTTGGATATGCCTGGCATTCCGAGGGATGTCGCCGAGCACGCCTTGGAGATCCATCCCGGCTCGAGTCCGGTCAAGCAACGCCTGCGCCGCTTCGACGAGGAGAAGCGCAGGATCATACGTGAGGAGGTCAACAAGCTCGAGAAGGCCGGATTCATCAAGGAGGTACATCATCCCGAGTGGCTAGCTAATCCAGTACTCGTTAAGAAGAAAAATGGGAAAATGCGAATGTGTGTAGACTACACTAGTTTGAATAAAGCATGTCCTAAAGTTCCATTTCCTTTGCCACAAATTGATCAAATCATTGACTCAACCACGGGATGCGAAGTCCTTTCCTTTCTTGATGCTTATTCCGGCTACCAGCAAATTAAAATGAAGGAGTCTGATCAGCTCGCGACTTCGTTCATCACACCTTTTGGCATGTTCTACTATGTCACCATGCCCTTCGGCCTTCGAAACGCCGGGGCGACGTACCAGAGATGCATGCTTCATGTCTTTGGCAAACACATAGGCGAAACCATCGAGGCCTACGTTGACAACATCGTGGTCAAAACCAAAAAGGTCGACGACCTCGTCCGTGACCTCGAAATCATGTTCAAGTGCCTCAGGACCAAGAACATCAAGCTCAACCCCGAGAAGTGTGTCTTTGGGGTTCCTCGAGGCATGCTCTTAGGGTACATCATTTCCCAGCGCAGGATTGAGGCCAACCCGAAAGGTCACGGCCGTCACTCGCATGGGGCCGATTCGAGACCCGAAGGGTGTGCAAGGGGTGACGGATGCCTCGCGGCCCTCGGCCGTTTCATCTCGCGCCTAGGAGAGAAGGCCCTACCACTATACCACCTCCTCAAGAAGTCCGAGCACTTCACTTGGACCCTCGAGGCCGAGGAGGCCCGACCAAGCTCAAAGCTATGCGACTTCGGCTCCAATTCTTGTACCACCAAAGCCTGCCGAGCCTCTCCTCCTCTATGTCGCCGCCACCACCCTCGTAGTCAGTGCAGTCATAGTTGTTGAGAGGCAGGAAGAGGGACACGTCCTCCCTGTCCAAAGGCCAGTCTACTTTGTTAGTGAGGTGCTCTCGGAGACCAAAGTCCGCTATCCGTAGATCCAAAAGCTACTCTATGCCGTCGTGCTCACACGCCGTAAACTCTAGCACTACTTCCTTAGCCACCCGGTGACAGTGGTGTCATCCTTCCCCCTCGGGGAGATCATCCAAAACCGGGAGGCTGCAGGAAGGATCACCAAGTGGTCGATCGAGCTCATGGGCGAGACCATCACCTATGCTCCACGCAAAGCCATAAAATCCCAAGTGCTGGCTGATTTCGTGGCTAAATGGACCGACACTCAGCTCCCTCCAGCTCAAATCCAGGCCGAGTTATGGACCATGTATTTCGATGGGTCGCTCATGAAAATAGGGGCAGGCGCGGGCCTGCTCTTCATTTCACCCCTCGGAGTCCACATGCGCTACGTCATTCGTATCCATTTTGCTGCCTCTAACAATGTCGCAGAATACGAGGCCCTCGTCAACGGTCTACGTATCGCTATCGAGCTCGGGGTCCGATGCCTCGATGCTCGAGGCGACTCACAGCTCGTCATCGACCAGGTGATGAAAGCCTCGAGCTGCCATGACTCAAAGATGGAGGTGTACTGCAATGAAGTACGCAAGCTGGAGGACAAGTTCCATGGTCTCGAGCTCA
The DNA here is from genome assembly GCA_018135685.1 of Themeda triandra. Lineage (NCBI taxonomy): Eukaryota > Viridiplantae > Streptophyta > Magnoliopsida > Poales > Poaceae > Themeda > Themeda triandra. The sequence continues at coordinate 606,776 of JAENPR010000005.1, read as the reverse complement.
ACCATGTTGCTCGACGCTATAACGAGGCCACGGATGAGCTTGCCAGGATCGCATCCTCTCGAGGCGACGTCCCTCCAGACGTCTTCTCGAGGGACCTCCACAAACCTTCCGTAGACTTGGGCTCGGGGGATAATGCTGCCACAACAACCGACCCCCCCTCCCACGACCGAGGTCCCCTCGTCAGGGGCTGAGGTCATGGAGATCGAGAGACCATCATCGTCCTCGAGCCCCCCGATGGATTGGCGCGTCATACTCCTCGAGTACCTCATTCGAGGGGAACTCCCAAAAGATCAAGCCGCAGCCAGCCGCATAGCTGGAAAGGCCAAAACCTATGTCGTTTACGGGGACGACAAGGAGCTATATCGACGCAGCCCGACCGGTGTTCTTCAACACTGCATCAGCATCGAGGAGGGCAAAAAGCTGCTCAAGGATATGCACTCGGGGCTTGCGGCCACCATGCTGCGCCAAGAACGCTCATCGGAAATGCCTTCCGACAGGGCTTCTATTGGCCGACCGCGGTCTCTGATGCCATTACCCTTGTCCGATCATGCGAGGTGTGCCAATTCTACGCCAAACGATGCACGCACCTCCCCACCCACGTGCTTCAAATGATCCCCCTCACGTGGCCATTTGCAGTGTGAGGGCTCGACCTAGTCGGTCCCCTAAAGAGGACAACCGGGGGGTATACGCACCTGCTGGTCGCCATCGACAAGTTCACCAAGTGGATCGAGGCCATGCCCATCGCTAACATCCGTTCCGAGCGAGCGGTCCAATTCTTCACCGACATAATCCATCGCTTCGGGGTCCCAAACGTCATCATCACTGACAACGGCACGCAATTCACTGGCAAGAAGTTCTTGGACTTCTGCGACCATCACCACATCCATGTGAACTGGTCTGCAGTCGCCCACCCTCGAACTAACGGCCAGGTCGAGTGGGCCAATGGCATGATTTTGCAGGGCCTCAAGCCCAGGATCTTCGACCGCCTCAACAGGCATGGTAACAGATGGCCGAGTGAGCTGCCTTCAGTCCTATGGAGCCTAAGGACAACAACAAGTCGAGCCACGGGGTTCACCCCATTTTTCCTGGTCTACGGGTCTGAGGCCGTCCTCCCCACTGACCTCGAGTACGGGTCCCCTCGACTCAAGGCCTTTAATGAGCAGACGAACGAAGAAGCCCTTGCCAACGCCGTTGACTAGCTTGAGGAAGCTTGAGACATGGCTCTACTCCACTCCGCGCGCTACCAACAAAAGCTCCGATGCTACCACGACAAGAACGTGCGCAAAAGGACCTCGTTCTTCGACGCCGGCAAGACAACAAGGGGCGGCACAAGCTTACGCCTCCATGGGAAGGCCCCTTCATCATAGCCGAGGTGCTGAAGCCAGGGACATACAAGCTCACGGACGGCAAAGGCTCGACCCTCACCAACGCATGGAACATCGAACAGCTACGTCGTTTCTACCCTTAGGCCTCGAGGCCATGTACATTTCCGCATTTATGTACAATTTCTGCATCTTGAATGAATAAAAAGTCCACGATCCTAGTACTTTCATTTTCATTCATTACCCGAGGTAGATTTTGCTCTACCCCTCGACGCCTCTCTTTCTCCTACCCTCGAAGCACGCTGGGCGCAGGATAGGAAACGCGCTCGAGACCCACAAGGGTCAAGGGTTGTCGAGTCGGAAATTCTCCCACGCCCCGGGCTAAGGTACTTCCACTCGCTCCCTCCTTCGAGGAACTCGAGCGTGTGTCCTACGCTTACGCCAATAAGCGCGCCACCAAGGCTGGTAGAAGTAAGAACGACTCGAGAAATCACCACTCGTAGTCATAAAGGTAGACTCGACCACCGCTCCTCTGAGTCGAGCCTCCCTCAGGGGCTAACAGGGGGATGCCCCCTAAAAAAGGTCCCCAAAAACTGCTTTTTTCAAAAAAAAAACTCGACGCCCTCCCTTTTCCTCTCACGCTTTGAGTACGTTCTGCGACTAAGGCTCGAGCTCCTGAGGGGTCAGAAACGGTCGAGCCAGGGACTCGCCCATGCCCCCGGGCTAAGGCACCCCTGCTCACTATTCCACCCCTCGAGGAACTTGAGTACGTGTCTAAGTCCTAAGTCAAAGACAGGCTCGAACAAGGCAGGAAAGAGGATCGCTCGAGAAGCAAAAAAGCTTAACATTTATCATAAAACGCGAATAAGTGTTTTTGACGCCCCTCGGGCCACGAACATTAACCAAAGCTAATGTAATCTATTTACATGGGCCTTGTTGCCCAGATTTTGGCTCGCAGGCCATCGACCACTCTCAGTCCTGCGTAGGGAGGATTTCACCTTCAAGCTTTGCCGCCAGCCGCGCCCCGGGTGCCTCTGCATCAGCAATGTGTTGGAGGTGCCTCTGCCTCTCGGACTCCACCGACGCCTCCTCTGAGAAGACGAAGCCATGCGAGAGGACCTCCATCGCCTCAAGCATCTCTGGCATCTCAATCTGGAAGCCCGAGTAGAAGACCGCCAACGCCCGCTGCACTCCGAAGCGTAGGGCCCCGCGAACTCGCTCCCGCATTTCGACGCCAAAGCGGGCCACCCGCTCGACGAACGCGCTCCCGGGTACCGCATCCGCCGGCTCCACGACCTCGCCGAGCCCCCAGCGGTCACTGAGGGAGTTGATGGCGCCCTGCATCCGGGCGTTGGTGCCTACTTCGGCCGTGAGCAGCCCCTTGAGCGACTGTGTGTCCTCATGCGCTTGCTTCAGGTCCGATTCGAGGCCTGCAAAGGGACGACAGCATCAACTATGATGAAGAGGCATGAAGGTCGCTAAGGTATCAAGGAAATGGTAGTCACAAATGCTTACTCCGGTTGCGGGCAAGGAGCTGTTGCTGGCAGTCCACCGCACCACTGCGCTCCTCCTCCTTGGCCTTAAGGGTGCGCTCCATCTCCCTCTGGCCGGCCCGTAGGACCTCGATGGTCTGGCCGGCGGCGGCGTTGGCGAGATCCCTGTCCACCACGGCTTGCCGCAGCTCGGCCACCCGAGCCTCGAGGGTATCCGCACGCCACTTCTCTTGATCGAGCGAGGTTTGGAGGCGCTGTGCCCCCTCCTCGAGCTCCCTGGTGTGGGCAGCGGCGGCCATGTTCTCCCTCTCAAGCAGCTCCACCTGCTGTTTCTTCTCGTTAAGACTCGTCACGACCGACATCGAGTGCTCCTTAAGCTTCCCGGTGACGCGTCGGTGAGCCTAGCCGTCTCCTCGCACGGTCCTCGCGGCTGTTTGGCTCGAGCCTTCTCCTCGAGTGCCACCCGAGCCTCCTCCTTGGCCATGCGCACTTCCGCCTGAGCAGCTTGCAGGGCTCGAGCGGCTTCCTCCTGGGCTTTGGTGGCTTCGATCTCCACCTTGCACTTGGCTGCCTCGGCCTTGGTCAGCTCAGCCTCGGCATTCTGCCCTAGCTTGACGAGGCACTGGGTCTCCTCCTCACCGTCATGCGTCGCGTGAAGGTGGCGAGACTTCACGAACGATTGATTCCGTATTCCCTAACAATACCGAACCAGGAGCAAGATCAGCGGCAGCAACAAAGCAAGCCTGAGGTGTACGTCTCGGGAAGAAATTAAGAAACACTTACATTGAAAAGGCAGGGGAGATCCTCCTTGACGACGCGAAACGCCAATCCGAGGGCGTTTTCCATCCACACCCGGTACTCTTCGGCCTCCTCCCATTTCTTCACCTCCGGCCCGGTCGTTCATCTCGACGCCGGGCCGAAGGATCCGTTGGTCCGGAGCTTGATCGTCTCCTTCCCCCACTCTGGGTAGGAGGCCTTCATCCGCTCGGCCACGGCGTCGCTCACCATCTTCACCGCCTCTCGGGATCCACCGTATTCGGCCACCCGGTCGGCCAGTGTGGGGCAGGCAGCCGCCTCCTTCGGCTGGTTCCACTGGGCCTCGACTCCAATACCCATTGAATAGCTCCGGTCGAGGTTGGGTATGGAGCAGAAGGACCCAAGCGGAGCTCCGTGGGACCCCACAGAACCCATCGAGGGAGGCGGGGCGACGTAGGGCGACCTCGACGAAGAAACGATGACGTCCGCCGCACCCCGCGGCGGTGCTCGGGGGCTCGGGTGCACGATCCCCTCTTGTTGTCGTCGTTCTTCCTCCTCGATCTGCAGCTGCCTCTGCTGCATCTCGTCCCACTGCAGCGCCTCTGGCAGTTCGACGAAGGGGAGCTCCGACGGCAGCACGCTCTCAGTCTGCTCTGCCGCGGGTGGTTCCTTGAGCGGCTCCTCCTGCCGCTGCGGCTGCGACTGCTCTCCTTGTTGCGGTGGCGGCGGCGGCGCCGCAAGGTTGGCCTGTGCCGATGCATCCCCGTCCTTAGAGTGCGGGCTCGACGCAGCCCCCATCTCGACCGCCAGCATTGGATTCGAGGCCACCACCTCGAGCCTGTGCAGTCCCTTCGTCCAGGGACTCTTGGGGGTGGGAACCTTGGGGGCGGACTCCCCACTCAGCGAGTCCCAGTCCACCTCATCAACGTTGATGGGCTGGTCCTCTGTCCCCGGCTTTTCCCCCTCGCCCGCTCCACCAGACGAGCCCGCGGCAGGCACCTCGACGCCGCTTGCTGAAGCTGTAAGTGCTGGCGCCGCAGCCAAGGGGATGGGCACGGGCGCCTGCGTTGAGACTGCATCCCCACCCCCCACCGCCGTTGAGACACCGGCACCTGCAATTGAGCCAGCAGCCATCAGCCTCCCCCGACGAAGAGCTTTGTGCGCCTCGATTAACCACTTCGAGGCGTCGGCAGGGAGAAATACGCCACCTGTGTTGGCCCGTGTTTCCGTCGGCCCCGCTCCCTTCCTCAGCATCTTGGACGGGGCAAGGTTAAAGGCCATCAGAGGACGCTTCACCCTAAAAATTTAAGGAAGAAGGAATTCAGAAGTGATCGTTAGAGAATAAAACTTACGACAAAAATTAAAACGAGCTTGAGAAAGCTTACCCCATAGGAAGGGAGGGCTCCCTCCCAACTCCGCTCGAGCCACTCGGGGGCTTCGAGACACCAGTGGCTGCGCTCGAGCCGCCCGGGTTCTTCGAGCCCCCCCGGCGGAGCGTTGCGGCCGCTCGAGGGCTTGGCGACTTCCGCCTGAGCCCGGGCACGCTCAGGCTCGCTCACAGCGCTCTTCTCTGACTCGCGCTCCTGGTGCATGGACGTGCGCCCGGTCGGACAGTCGCTTGAGGAAGCCCGACGCTCCCTTGGGCGCTCGACGTCCCGGGAGGACGAGGAGGTGCGCGCCTCCCTGGCCCGTTGACGTCGAGTGCGCACGCCCTGCACCGGAGCCACGACCTGCACTGGGGGAGAGCGCGACCGGCGTCGTGGTGGAGACGACGAAGTGTCGCGGCTCGAGCGGCGCTTCGACGCCCCCGGCTGGTCTGCCCGGTCATGCTCCCCTGCCTAGGCAGCTCGACTCACTGCCCCGAGGTGCCCTCCTGCACGGGACGAGGCGGAGGCATCAGATGCCGGGATCCAACGGCATCATCGCTATCGGCGTCATCATCATCATCCTCCTCATCCTCCTCGGTGACGGTCCCCCTCCCCAGACAACTCTCCCCGGTTGCGTTTTCTGGTAGTGCGCAAAGGCCCTCTTCCCTTTCTCCTCCTTCTCCTTGGCCTTCTCCACCTGCTAACGCTCGGCAGCAAGGCGCCTCACCTGTCTGTCGGCAGCGTCCTCCTTCACCGGCGGAATCGACTCCCTATGATTGATCACCCCCTGAAAGAAGAGACGCATGGCAGTTAGAGAGATAGGCCTCGAAGCCAAGAACAAGGAACAAGAGAAGAGCCTCGAAGAAACTCACCAAGCCCAAGATGTCCACGTCAGGACGCATGGGGAAGTAAGTGATCTCCTCCGCGGAGAAGGAGTTGTCCTCGACCGCCTGGCGTACGCGCTCGGCGATTATCTTGGCGTCGAGGGCCTCGGGCGACATCCGGCTCCCCTCGAGAGCGTCAAGGTCGGCGTCTGCCCTCATCTGGTCCAGATGAAGCGGGCACTCCATCAGCGTGAGCACTCGCCGGTTGTGGAATCCCGCGATGATGTGGGCGGCCGACAGATGAATCTACCCCTTCCTCATGTCGCGGAGCCGTCCCAACGCCTCGAGGAGGGGATCGAGGTGCTTCCTCTCGTCCCTAAGCGGACCGTACACCTAGTTCTCCCCGACTTGGGTGATGACGTGGTTCGAGAACTCATGGAACAAACCCTCCTTGTTCCGCAGGTAGAACCAGTGGGAATCCCATCCCGCGTTGTTCGAGGACAGCTTGGCGGGGATCCAATCTTTCCCCCGCTTCAGGGAAATCACGCAGGAGCCCGCCCGCGCGTACCTCCGTCCACCCTCTTGCATGGCGTGGGTGTAGAGGATCGCCTTGAAGATCCACAAGAAGAGATCCCACTGCGGCACCATGCCAAGGTACCCCTCGCAGACGACGGCGTACGTGGCGGCGTGGGAGATGGAGTTGGGGGAGAAATGGTGGAGCTCCACCCCGAAGAAGTGGGGCAGCGCCCTCATGAAGCAACTCAGGCACGCCCTGAGCCCGCGCTAGTGGAACTTGACGAAGCTGACGATGTAGCCCGCCGGTGGGTCCGGCTCCCGGTGGTCGGCGTTGGGCACCATCCACTCCGGTGGCCCCTCCAGCGGATTGGGAAGGAGCAGCCCGGCCTCGACGAGCCCCTCGAGCATCGCCGTCATCACGCCCGACTCCGGCCACGGCCCCGCCTCGTGCATGACGACGGGAGTGGGGGCCTTAGCAACCTTCCTGGCACCTTGAGACCGTTTGGAAACCATGGTGACTGCGGCGGCAGAAACAGCGGTAGCAGTGAGGCCCGGCGGAGCTTTTCTCTCTCTCTCACTCGTTTGCTCTCTCCTCCTCCCCTCCTACGCAGGCGGACACAGTGGGAGATGCGGTGCGTGAGCTTTCGGGTGACGGCAGCGGTGGAAGCAAAGGGCGCTCGGGCTGCTGGCGGCGGCAAGGCGAGAGAGATGGCGAAACAGAAGAGAAGAAAACGGCGGCCACCTCCCCGTGTTTTATAAGCACAAGGGCCATGGGGCAACGGGCGGATCGGACGGCTGCAACACACCCATCCAATGGCTACGAGGCGGCCGGCGGATTCACCAACGGTAGGGTAAAAACCGCATTAAATGCGGCCGCCAACCGCCTTCTCGATTCTCGCTGCAGGTACACGTGTCGCTATCCCGGCGCTGAACTGTCGCCCGGGTCTACCACGACCGTGCCGTTCCCGCTCCTCCTAGACCCACCACGACCACGCTGCGGTAACTCCCCCTCAAAAGACGCACCCAACGGGACGAAAGGGTTACACCCGGCATTTCCTTCTACAAGAAGGTAAGTGGGCTCAGGCCCCACAGCAAAGTTCTCGAGGGAGCGAAGGCTGGCCCTCGAACGGGTTTCGACAGCCGCCCCTCGAGCAACTCTTCCTAGGGAAGTAAAATGGACTCCGGTCCACCCCCAAATCTTGAGAGGGCGAAGGCTGGCCCTCGAACAGGGTTCGACGGCCGCCCTCGAGTACCCGAGTCGTGGATGTCCACAGGGGAAGCCAACACGAGGCCTAGCTCGAGAACGAACTCTCGAGACCCTCGGGACATATCCAAGGCGAGCCCTGGGAGTACCATAGGATCCCCTCGAGGGGAGGCATCGAGCCGCCGGCTCCCAACGAACGGAGTCGGTACCGGGTAATCCATGCAGTTTTGCTCAATGAGGACGCCACAGGGCTTCTGTCGACCCCTATCGAAGGGGGCACGAGTTCTCACTTGGATCCCCCATTACCAGCTCATAGAGGACTTCGAGGCTCGTCCAAACGAGGATAGCACGATGCTCTTCACCCCACAATCCGAACGCAAGGATCCGTGGGAAGGACGCTATGAGGTAGCAATGCACCAGCCGTGCAGAGCTCGGGAGCTCGACTATGCACGGCACCCCTTGACGAAAGAGGGTCAAAAACACTCGGGGGCTTGACGGCTAGAGTTGACCCCTCGATAGGGCACTACGACTCCAGTTAATACCACTCCCCCTCGATAAAATGCAAACTAAAGCCCCCAGAGGAGTTCTTACTCACTCCTCTGGGGCCTCGGGGGCTACCCCCGCGGGGGTCGCTCGCGCACCCCCCACGGTGAGATAACAATAACGAAACCCTACACCTCGAGACTAGGTACTTCAACTCCACTTCATGTTAATGAACCCCTCGAAGATCCACTAAAGACCCCTTGCACGAGTCTTCACACTCGTACAAGGGGTCGGGGGCTACTGTCGGATGCCTAAATTAGGGGGGTCATTAACCTGGTGATGAGATGAACAGAACCATCATTATTTCCTCAAAAATCTCTCTCCACCTGAGAACATCCCAGTCCCAACCCCAGCGTTGGCCTCAAGACACACTGGGCCGGCCCACGAACGGGCTCGAGCGGCCCAGTAGCGCGTTCGAGGGAAAGGACGCAACCAGCCGACCTCTCGAAAGAATGACGGACACCCCTCGTACGAACAAGTGCCTCGAGACAGGCCAACCCGACCCCTCGAAGGTGTTACGGGGAACCCCTCGTATGAGGGAAGGCCTCGAACGGGCCGGCCACCCCTCGAAAAGGGACTCCAGACACCCGTACAGGAACATTAAATGGCTCCAACCACTTTCTGCCTAACTTCATGGATACAGCTACGATCATATTAAGACTGAGCCCCGATCCCATCAGCTTTTACCGCCCATGCCCTGTAAATCAGTAGCACTGTGGCGCCATACCGAGCACTGTGCCACGAATGGCACCCCCTCGAAGCGCTGCGGTCAACGATCAACCCACGTTTCCCGCAGTTCGGTCCCCTTGACCTGGGGCCCGACCCCTCGAATCACCCCTCGAGATGGCCGCTAACCGTCCGGGAGGTGACGGCAACAGGGTTTCACACAGTCATCTATCCATCCCCAATTGACGGCCATGCCCTGGCACAACAGTGGAAGGACAGGCCGGCCATCATCACCCACGTCGCTACAGCTTGAACCGGTCCAAAGCGTGCCTCTACAGTCCCGGCGATCTGATCGGCATCGACCCCGCGACGTCATCATACGATAGCCCTAAAACTACTGTGTACCCCTCGGCCTCCCCTTCACCTATAAAAGGGGACGCCAGGGCTCAGAATAGGGAACGATTCCGAACCATCACTACACAACATTGCACACTCTCACACCCCAGACACTAAGTCCTCACGACTCGCTTGTATTCACCCCTGTACGAGCACTTCGGTGCGAGATAATACAAGAACACCCCCCCTCTGCTGGACGTAGGGCCTTCTTTGCCCGAACCAGGATATATCTCTTGTGTCCATCTTGCATCACCATCCGGATTAGGGAACACGCGACGCAAGTTTACTAGTTGGAGTTAGACCCCCCGGGTTCGAAACACCGACACTCATATATGTGTCTGGTTCCTTACCAAGGCATTTTGAATTTGCCCATTTTTTATAACCTATCGCTAAAGCTTTTGAGTGGAGTTTTGGGTAGGTATGAAAGAGGGCATACTTGCATCACATATGGAGATATAAGTCATACACTTTAATTGAGATATACAAGTGTGTGGAAATGAGGATGGTTCCTAATTCTAAATATTTTTGATACTCTATGCATCATGACTCTCTCTTTATTGGTGCATGGATATTTCTTTTTGGGAGAGTATGGGCTTTCAAACAAGGAACTCTCTTTTTTTGAATGGGGATTTGATGTTTCTCATTTATTGGTTTGGACTTTTGTCCTCTCTCTTTCTTCTTTTTTCATGCCCCTTGGCATGGTTTTTTTCTTTTTTTAATATAGCCCATACTCTCTTTTTGGCAAATGAAAGATTTTGGGTAGAGAGATGTCATGATGAAATGCATGAAGTATTTATATAGTAGATGTGAAGTGCGCGACTCTCAGGGTGAGAGTTGGCACTTTTATTTGGTGGAGTGGTGCGCAACTCTCGGGGTAAGAGTTGGCATTTTTGACGGACAAAAGAGGTGCACGTTGTGCACAACTCTTAGTTTAAGAGTCAGCATTTTTATTTGGGGGGTGTACGTGTGTCTCAATCATGGGTGCATGACCATAATCTCACATAGGTCACAAACAATTTGACCCACTCAATGATCAAACAAGTAGCATATGACAAAAGGTTTTGCAAAACTGAATCATGTCAAATGGCCTTGGTAGGAAATTCTTTATCATTGAGGAGCATGCTATTGCATTTTGATTTTATAAAATAAATCCCAAGTTCTTCATAAATCCCAAATCATCTAGCTATATCACATACTCCAATTACTTAGATAACATGGGGTTCCTATGATAGTTGTTCACAAGTTATAGGAATATTGGCGATGAATAAAGAGTATGCAAATTTTATCAAAGGATGGCATGGAGATGGTGTGCCAAAAGTTTTGTCTCTTTAATTTAATCAATTTGAACTTCAAAACCCGAGAGAAGTGAGGGCGAGTTGCACAAACCACCGTTTACAATGAAGGAGCTATTGAAAATCGTTCGCCTTGTCCTTCGCATGATGGATTGTCGGACGGTTGTGCAATGTGTTAGCGCAAGATCTCGGATGTGTGTTCGTTATGCTTGAGAGATCTCCCCCACACTTATTCTTATACCTATTTATTTAATAAAGAAAAACAAAAACAAAAAGAAACAAGCAAAGGGCTCTGTGGATGGAATGCGGGGAGCCAAAATTTATTGTGATTATACCCCCTCTTTTTTCATTATTTATTTTCTCTCTCTCTCTCTCTTTCAGCAAGGCAAAGCTGACGTCATCCTTTATTTATTATATTTTTTTCTTTTCTTTTTTTTTATGACCGCTTGGTGTGTATGGAACTTGAGCTTCTCACCGTCCTCCCCCACACTTGAACTTTTATGTAAAAGTCAAGTGTAGAGTCAGGGTCTCCTTTAGAGTGTGTTCCATCACCCTTATTGTCAAGCATCGTATGACCCATGTTCTTCTTAATTTTTCCCGAAATGGTTAGCGACATACCCAAAGGTGCATACTAACTTGACAACATGTCCTTGCTTTTATTAAAGAGAGAAGTTTTTTTGATAATGATAATAATAAAATAAAAATAATATTAATATGTTTTTTAAGACAATCCGGGGTATCTCCCGGTAGTGCTTAAGTTATGGTCCTAAGCTTGACCATGGGAACTTCATCTTACAGCTATCAGTGGTGGTGTAGTCCCAAACTTCACCACTGTTGGTATTTATTGAGTGCAAATAGAATATGAAAGATTCCGCAAGCGCACAGAATATACCATTGTAGCATTTTACCGGGAGTATCCAGGTATCGTTATTTATATTTTACCGCAGGGAAGCTAGGGTTAAAGAATCTGGTAATTTACCATCATGTATCTACTAATTTAATAAATCAACCAGGCTAAGCAGGGGTAAATGATATATGATAGGAATTATGAATAGTTCGCACAGAAGAATTCTATGATAAATGAGTAGTTAGCTATAGCGGGAGGACAATGGGAGAGATCAAGGTTCCTATGTACTTCTCTATTACTTTGGTTCTAAGGCAACGGGGATGGATAGGTATAGCAATCACACAATAGCACTTCGGGACATCGAACACTAACCACGGAAAGGGATGAGAAGGGGGCTAGGAAGTTCCGACTACGGTCCTACAAACACCAATCTGAACGTGGTGGAATACGTCGGCCATCAGGTCTATCACATCCTGGGGCTACCACAACAATCTATGGGACTGGGTGCAATCTCAGGTATCCTCTAGTCTAGACACCAAGTCTACACTATCAATTACTACTCTAATCATGTACGATAACTAGAGCACTCGATGCGAGCGGAGATCCTATGCTAAAGCATACTAACTATACTAACCAATCACAAGAAGGGCATAGAAGTAAATAGAGAAGGTAAATATATTAAAGCATAAGTCTTATAAAGGATAAATACAAAGGCATACCAAATCTCACGAAGACTTCTCCGAGAATCGAAGTGCAGCTCCGCTCTCCCTAACTCCCGACTAGAACTAATCTACTACATTGGAAAGTCTAGCCCTAATTCTCTAGAGTTGAGAGATTATCCATTCGAGGGACACCTCTTTCTCCATGATAGATGGCACCTAGGGGGTCCTAGGTTGCTTATATGGGGGCGGCCGCCCTCCTCCACTTTGAGCAAGCAATGTGGTACTAAACCTTCTACCATATCTCATTAAAATACACATAGGCCTTAATGGGCCAAATTCTGATTTAGGCCCATTTAATCCCGCAGCACTATGATGGAGGGCTCTTCCTTTATTAATATCTTTTTATTCTGAACCCTAGATATAGAAAATAATATATCCGTTTTGATCGGCTCGACGAGACCTTCACAATGGTGTTCTTTAATTCGTCATTTGAGGTTCTTCTATTTGGTGATTCTGGTCCTTTCTAGTTTAACCCCTGTAAAACATAGATTCACCAAAACTCGTGGAACTCGTTAGTTTCAAACCCTACAACTATGCTTTGTGGTTCATATCATGTCATATCAAGCAATAGTTGATGGATAAAAATGAGCATTAGTGACCGTCAACAACCACCAAACATATGGCAATATTGTTCAAGCTGCAAGGTTCCCGTCGCCATGCTACTACAGGATTTGCAATGTTTATGATAAACATAAGCATTCACAACCATTCTCTCAAAAAGTTTGACAACTTGAATCAAGAGATGGTTGCGATCCTTGTAGAAGTAGGTGGCCCGAAGAGAAACAAACTCTGGAGACCCTAAAATTGAGCTTAAAACATGGGAGGTTGCAACATGCTCATTTAGGGGCCCTCGCTTGATCTCTAGAGTTGTTGCTTCGGGCATGTCCATGGCACGAAAGTTTTTGCTCTCAAAGATATATCAAGGAGGATGAACATTGAATCTCAACCATTATCAAGAACAATGCTTTGATGGCCAGGGGGACACGTCTCTTGTTCGAGCAAGGGTGAAGGTGGACGCTCCATTTCATAAGGATGAAAAGATAGCTCGGTGAACGAATGAGAATATAAACTTCACCGCTCGAACAAGTAGCTTTGCTTTGCCTTTGGGTTTTAGGGCAAGCAATAGGGCTTGGCAAAAGCAAAATTTTCAAACTTCTCATCTAGGCTCCCTTGAGATGGCTCTCATTTTTCTCTTTTTTTGAGCTAGATTTTCAAGAGGGTGGCCTATGAGAGGTTCAAAATCAAGGATGGCATAGATGTAAAATTCTATGTAAACCTTGGTTTCAAGAATTTTGATTGATACGGCCCTAACAATCCCACAATACGCGCAAAGATGAGCCCTGATGGACTCTTGGAGAGTTTGTCAGTCGGGGCTAGCGGCACTTTACCCAAAAGGGTTTTCCAGGTAATTGTGACATGATGACAGTCCTGACTGTGAGGTTGTGTAGAGCTTCTATGGGAGTCCCATCTATTGAATAGAATATAGTCGTGGATGGTGAAAGAATCTGAATTGCTTCAGAAGAATGTTTCACTTCCAACAACCATTCTTTTGAATGTTCCACATTAGAGGAGACTTCCTTAGAAAGAAATGTTATATTCTCATGCTAAGAAATGCTCAAGGTTCTGCCATAATCCTTGAATTTTGATAGGGAACTCCGAAGGATATAGCATTCCTTTCTTCGGTGTTCATGGTTTGGGTGAGGGCTTAACGAACGAATCTAAGGATGACAAGGGTAAGGATTTGACTAATGAGGGCTCCTCAAAGCTTGACATGCCCTATTTATGGACGGGTTAAGGTTCTATGACAGGAGAAGCAAGCTTCTCTAGGACATGATCAAGGACTTTCCTCTATTCCATCATGGTTTTATAAAAAAAATGACCCTCCAGCGGTCATGTCAAGGCATAGGGCAGCTTCTATGTCTAGACCCGAACAAAAGGATGCAATAGCACACTATCGGGTAAAGACAAGTCTAGGCCAACACGTACTGACATTTTGAACATGGCCTAGGCTACACCTATGGATTCCTTCACATCTTGCTCGAAATTGAGGATGCCCTTGGTAGAGATTTGCTACGGGACATAGGGAAGAATACAAGATAAAACTTGCCTTTAAGTTCTTCCTAGTCCCCATTCAATCTTCCTACAAAGATTAGTGTACCATTGCTTTGCCTCCTCGTTGAGGGAAAACAAAAAGCAACTTCCACTTCTTAATTTCTTGTGTCAAGCTAGGAATGCTCAAGCATGAACACATTTCCTCGAAATCTTGCAAGTGGCTAAATGGGTCTTTGTGATCAAGCCCGAGAAGGGTTGTTCCCAAACCATGGTTTTGAATCTAGGGTGGAGTTTGACTGGACAAAAAATTCAGTTTTGAAAAGATTTTGGCTCAAAGAACTCCTTTTGAAGCAAAAGGATTTGAAATTGATATTGGCTTCATGATAAGCAAGGTAAAAGAAATGCTTTGTTTATAAAAAGGATTTTTTGTTTTTAAAATAAAGGATACGAGATATGAGGATGAACTAGGTTTGAAGAAATAGCAATTATTCCCTGGCAACGGCGCCAGAAAGCTTGTTGGTACATTTTAAGGTATGCAAGAAAATCCACAAGCGTACGGAAGCACCATTGTAGCTTTCACCCGGAAGTATTTAGGGTATCGTATTTTCCATAGGGAACGGAGGTATTTTGACTAGGTAGTTCGCCCAAGGATCAACACAAGGGTTGAGATAGAAAGGCAATAGAGATGGATTCCTATAGCTTTTAGGTCTCAAGGATAGCGTTGCCATACTTCTACCTGCTTACTTCAGGCACCAGCTTATACCTGGTCTTCCAGGTATCTTCGGCTTACAGCTCTATGTCGAACCCGAATGTGGGGGATACAAGAGACGGATAGGGCTGTCACCCCCTGCCGCCTACCCCTCAACCATGGGGAACGAGGCAAACGCCGGTAGCCTCGAGCCTAGACACCACGTCTAAGCTGCCAACTACTACACTAGCGTGATATCAAGGCTTGCTCGTTCCCGAGGCCCTTCTACTAGAGCATCCGCCAAGAAGACGGTCAGTGAACCCGCAAACAAGAGAAGGTCAAGCTCGACTATATAAAAGACATAAAAGACTATAAGTAACACGAACACTTACTTAGCCAAGATCCCGCTAAGAAGCCAAGTAGTTGCTCATAGAGGTACAAGCTCGGGGAGACACCGACAAGCTCAGCGCTTCCCCACTCTCTACCCTCACATCTCTCTTTTCCACTCTATAGCTACAAGGGCATAGCCCTTTGGAATGGAGCTCTAGTGGTAGTGGTGCTCTTTTCTCCCTTGAGTGATGATGGAATGAGAGGGGGAGGAGACCTCTATTTATAGGTGGGAGAGGGGGCATCATTCTTGGAATATTCTCCTCCTAAATGCCCAAAACCGACCTCCTCTACGTCCAGGTATAGTGAACGTGGCAAACCCACTAGCGCACCGCCCTCCTCGCGAGTTATTGCACTTACTGGCCGAAGATGGGCTCGGTCGGAGCCCCGCTAGGGGCGCCCACCCCTGGAGGGCGTCCGCCCCCAAACTTGGGCCAAATAGGCTGAGCTTTGGTGGGTGGATGCATCTTGTCGATAGCTTCGCGTGACCTATTGGATTGCCTAAATTAGAGTTCGGATGAGTGAGTTATGCCCATTTTAGTCGGGCCTGCTCTTGCAGCCCAGGATGGAATTGGACCGGGTTTTGGGCCTCCACCTCTTGTTTCCAAGTTGGGTATTTGTACCTATGTTTGGAGACCCGAGATACTGGTAAGTGGAACTAATCTTATTAGGCTTATTCTTATTTTGCTTTTGGTCCAAAATGGACTCTTGTTTATCTTGTTCTTTTCTCCACTTTGGATCCACTTTAAGTATGTTTTCATGTTTGCCCTGCAAAACAAGTGAAACACCAAAACTTGTGCAAATCATTAGTATAAATCCCTATTCACTAAGTTTGGTGTGGAATTATATGTTTATTGGTGGTATAAAATATGAGTTAAGGACCGCCAACACTTACCTTGGTAGTTGAATCACTGTTGTTGACTCCATCCTTGTCTTGGTTGTTGTGATGGGTCAAAATTGTTGACGACAAGGCTTGTATTTGTTTGAGAGTCATAAGCATCTTGAATTGCCTCGATCCTTCTTGAAATTGGCTTGCTAACCAAATCAATTCAATAACTCATCCATCTTGGTTGATAGTGCATATAATTCTTCTAGTGCTTTCTCACTCTGATGGTAGTGTTGAATGTTGCCTTGGAACCAACTTTAATTTTCTGTGATTTTGTCCATGAGTATTTTAGCTTTCCCAGGAGTCAGTGACATGAATGATCCTCTAGCAAAGGGCATCTAGTTGTTCATGAGCTTCCTAAATTAATCCATGGTAGAATCCTTTCAAGAGCAATCATTCTTCCATTTCATGATGAGGACAATATAAGATATATCCTTGAAAACATTCCCATGCTTCTGGTATAGTTTCTCTTTTTTGTTGTAGAAAGTTGAAAATCTTTCCTCTTAAGGCATTGGTCTTGCCTATAGGGAAGAACTTTGCTAGAAAGGCCTTCGAACATTTCTCACATGTGTTGATGTCTTCTTTACTGGCATAGAACCACTGCTTTGGTCTTCCCACAAGTGAGAATGGAAAAAGGTGAAGAAGTATGGTGTCTTCAGAGATATCCTTGATGGTAACTGTGCTGCCAATCTCCAGGAAATTCCAAAGATGAGCACTTGCATCTTCATGTACCTTTCCAGTAAATGGGGTAGCTTGCACCAGTTGATGAGGGTTGGCTTGAGCTCAAACTCGAGGTCGTTAGTTTGGAGTGTTGGTCAAATACGAATGTTCTTAGTGCTTGGAGCAGAGAACTCTCGTAGAGTCTTGTCAGCCATGGCTTCAGAAACTGGTGTTGAGCTGCATCTTGATTGATTTGATTCTGATTGATGAATGTGTTGAGGAATCACAACCAATCCTGCAATACCCTATATAAGATATGAACAAAGACAAACAAGGATAAGCCTGCTAAAGCAAAGGTACTTGGTTATGATTTCATCAATAAGTATTTATTTGATCAATTTCTCTATAGCCTATGCCCTTCCCTGGCAACAGCACCAGAAATGCTTGTTGGCATTTCTACATCACTTAACACTAGGTTGTTGTTGGCATTTCTTAATGCATTCACTAAAGATAGACAAAAAGTCCACCTCTAGCAACTACGCTAGGAAACACCGCAATAGTTCTCAACATTTTAGAGATATTTTTCACAAGCGCACGGATCTATCGTTGTAGCATTTCACCCGGAAGTATTATCAGGGTATCATATTTATATTTCTCGTAGGAAGGCACGGTATAAGAGTAAGGACATGGACGAGGTAATTGTATGATAGACCAATACTCATAACAAGGATAAAGTAAGATAGATATTTGGATAACTTGACACACACCTAGACCAACCTCAAGGATAAAAGAGAAAATAAAGAATCAAAGAATAACGAATAAAAGAATAACCTAAGCGGAGCAGGTATAACCTATATAGGTATGCATAGAACAGCTAAAGTCACATGTTGTACAAGTTAAGAGACGAGTCAAAGTCAGGAGTAAAGGGGAGACCCCAGCAGCTGGTCTGCCAGCCGAGTGAGGCATTTACGAACTCCTACACAACATACGAACGTGGGGGATACAAGGGACGGACAGGGCTGTCACCACCTGCCGCCTACCCCTCAAATGTGGCTTGCCATCATATTCACAGGTTCCCTCGCACCCGGGCACCATACCTGCATACTAAGAAATGACCCACATCCCCCTAGGACCCCCACCCTACGGATGGCCGGGCTCGGACACGGGCTAACCCGAGGGCTACGACGAACCGTTACTCCATCATTCCTATCTCCATCTCTAGTTATGTAGGACACATGAACGATGAAGAACGATGATGTACAATTCTCATATGAACGATAATCTAGTTCATAATCCTTGAATATATCATGATCAAGACTTTGCTCTAGTTCATATGCAACACTATATATAAGAAATATGAACTTGAATAAGGAAAAACTCTTCATATTAAATCTTACCAAGTGTAGCTCTCCTTAGTAGCTCAAGATACTGCTAAGACTTGCTCCAAGATACTACTAAGACTAAGCTACTACTAAGCTAAAGAGTGAGAGGGAGAGAGTGAGGTGGCTCCAAGTGAGGTGTGTGGAATGAGGAGGAGGGTGCTCTCTATTTATAGGAGGAGGTTGGACAAATGTCCATGGAATATTCCTTGATCCTCTCATTATTCCTCCAAACCAACGTCAAGATACAGTGAACCTGGACTTTCCACCCTTGAACCGACCTCCAGGGCATTAAATGTGCCGACACGCCGAAGTTGGGCTCGGGAGGCCACCCGACGGGGGCGGTCACCCCCTAGGGGGGCGGTCACCCCCCTATGGCATCTTCTAGGCCTCATCTTTTGCCAAGCTCATGGGCCTTCTTGTCAGCTTCACGTGGCCTGGTGGATTGTCCAATTCAGAGTCCGGATGATTGCGTTATGCCCATTTTAGTCCGGCCGGCTCCGGCAGCCCGAGTTGGAATGGATCCAGATTTTGGGCCTTAGCTTGTTTGGTTCATGTTGGACTTGGGCCACTGTGTCATGGTGGGTTTGGCCCAATTGGCCCTGAATAGGCCTTTCCTTCTATTCCTTGGATTTACGCTTTGTTAGAAGGCGCCTTTTCATGTATAATTTCCTGTACTTGGTGTGTGTTTCTGCAAAGTGTCAAAACTTCCAGTACAAGTGGAATTGGGTTAATAGCAAAAGTATATGTGTATAAAAATATGTAATCCTCCCTTTTTGGTCTTAAATTGGTGGTATAAAATCATCGTTAAGGACCGCCAACAAGATCCCCAAGCTTACCCTTTGCTCGTCCCGAGCAAAGCTAGGCTTTGGTTGTTGATCGAGAGTTGCTACTATGCCGATTACATCTCAAGTGTACCAAATTTATAACAAAGTTTTCAACTGCAATTTGAATAAATTGGCATGTTTATCCACAACTTGTTCTTCTCAAATTCAACACCCTTCAAGCCTTCAACAAGATTGTGTTGTGTGAGCTTCTTCAATTGCTTCATGCCAACATGTCCAAGCCTTCTATGCCAAAGCCAACCCAAATTTGATTTGGAGATCAAACATGTAGTCAAGGAAGCTTCACTAGTGTTGAAGTCAACAAGATAGAGGTTCTCATATCTAAAGCCTTTGAACACCAAGTTGGAACCATCAAGAGAAACTACTTCAACATCATTTGCCCCAAAGATGCACTTGTAGCCTAGATCATAAATTTGTGCCACGGATAGAAGATTGAAATCCAAGCTCTCAACTAGCAAAACATTGGACACACTCATGTCATTTGATATTGCAATCTTGCCCAAACCAACAACCTTGCCTTTCTTGTTATTACCAAATGTGATTGACTCAATGCCACTTGTGTTATCTTCAATTGAATCAAACATTCTTGATGTGCCGGTCATGTGTTGAGAACACCCGCTATCAATGATCCAATGCCTTCCTCCGGCTTTACAGTTCACCTACAAGCAAATCAATGGAGCTTAGGTACCCATTTTTGCTTGGGTCCTTGTAGGTTAGTAACCAAGCTCTTTGGTACCCAAATAGCCTTCTTTGGGCCAATAATGGGTGTACCAACAAACTTAGCTTGCACACCTTTCACACCCTTGGTAAGCACATAACAAGAATCAAAAGATAAAGCATTGACAAGTTTCTTGTTTTGTTGCTTCTTGTTGCAATTATGCTCTAGGTGCCCAACTTGCTTGCATCTATAGCAAAACCGACCATTGCTCTTTACAAAGCTAGGCTTTGGAGTTGCAAAAGCCAACTTGCCCTTCTTGGGGGTATAACCCAATCCCTCTTTGTTAAGAGAGAACCTTTAGCTACCCAAGCACTTTAGCAAGCGGGCCTCACTGCCTTAGGCCTTGCCTAGAGCATGAGTGAGCTCATCCACCTCTTTCTTGAGGGTCTCATTCTCGACCATTAGTGAGGCATCACAAGTGAAACCATCACTAGTAGTGGAGGTAGAGTCGGTGGTGGTGGATGAAGGGCTACAAGAAGGATTAGCATTTGTCATGATGATGGGTTGATAAAATGATTCATCAATGATGTCACAAGTCACACCTATATCACAAGATGCAATAACCTCTTTCTTTGCTTGTTGCTCAAGAAGCAATGAGTGAGCCTTTTCAAGCTTAGAATGAGTTTCACCAAGTTTCTCATGGTCTTTCACTAGACACTCATGAGTGGTTTTAAGCTCACCTAGAGCTTTATCAAGTATTGCTACTTTCATTGAAAGCTTCTTGCACTCCTTTTCTTTAGCAATAGTTATGTCTCTAGTTTGTTGCATCAAGTCATATAGTTAATCCTTAGAGGGTTCATCATCATCATCATCATTATCACTATTGTGAGCATATTCCATCTCACTATCATCATCACTATCATCACATAGTACCTTGGTTTCCTTGGCCATGAAGCATGAAGGTGATGAAGAAAATAGTGAAGGCTTCTTGTTGATGGCGATTGAAGCAAGAGCCTTGTTGGATGAATCTTCATCTTCATCATCATTGTCACTCTCCCAAGTGACCACAAATGGACCATTCTTGCCCTTCTTGAGTGTCATCTTGGCCTCATGCTTCTTCTTCTCAAACTTGCCCTTGTTGTAGTTCTTCTTCTTCTCATATGGGCACTCGGCTTGAAGATGCTCGGTGCTATCACAATTGAAGCACTTTCTTGGTTGCTCTTGCCTCTTGAAGTTATCATTTCTCTTCTTGAAGCCTCTTATCTTGATGAACATGTGACCCATCTTCTTCACCACAAGAGCAAGCGCCTCATCATCAATCTCAAAGTCACCATCTTCATCATTGTTTTCTTCTTCAAAGATTAGTGCTTTACTCTTGGAGGAGGTGGCTTGGAATGCCATGGTCTTCTTCTTCTTCTCTTCTTCCACCTTCTCCTTCTCATCATCTTGGTCATATTTGTCATATGTCAAGACCTCACCAATCAAGTCATTTGGCTTCATTATTTCAAGCCCATCTCTTTGAAGCATCATCTTCAACATCTTGAAGCTCTTCAGCAAACACAACAAGAACTTATGACAAAAATCTTCATCCTTTGTCTTGTGCCCCAAACTCTTGAGATCATTCACAATCACTTGCAAGCGATGAAACATTTCAATGATTGTTTCATCCTCTTTCTTCTTGAAGTTCTCGAACTCACTCTTGAGCCCATATAGCTTGGCACTTTTCACAACCTTGGTGCCCTCATATGTTTCACTCAATCTTGTCCACACTTCACTTGCAAATTCCAAGTCCTTGATTCCCTCAAACACCATTGTATCCATCCCATTGTACAAAGTGTTTAGAGCCGTTCTATTGCAAGTTGTGTTGGCTCTATCCTCATCGGTGAGATGATCATTATCAAGAATAGCATAGTCATGCAAAGTGACTTGCAAGACTCTCTCATGAATAGAACCAAGATACATGATCATCCTCCTCTTCCAATGATCAAAAGAACTAACTCCATCAAAATGCGGTGGCTTGCCCCTAACATGATTGAACACAATTTGAGCCATCACTAACACCGTAGGATGTTAAGCCTTGCACAAAACGGTGACCTCGTGTTGGGGGACAGCCGAAACCTCGGCACCTTGTGCGGGCCAAAGTGCCCAGATGATTCGGCGTGCGCCCCGAATCCTTCACCAAACCTGGTGAAAGACCTCATTCGGCGCGTCGTCAGGACAATGGCGAACCTGCGCTCGGGCGGGATTCGGTGGTGACGCCGAATCCACCTGCCGGCCCCTCGTAATTCGGGCGCTTGACACTTGTCCTGACTCTTTGCAGATGGTTTGCAGGCTCTCGGCCCCCAGGGGAGTAGCGCCAAGGAAAATAGCGCATGCGTCCGATGACAAGTGGGGCTTAGGCGGTCGGCCTCCAAGGGGACAAAGCTTAGTGCTGGAAGCTTGACTGTTTAGCCCCTTGCCAGCGATAGCGCAGGGCTTTAGGGAGTAAACCCTAAGGGCAAAATCGTCATGTAAATGCCTACGGGCGACTATAAATATGCCCGGATGGCAGCTGTGTAGGGGGATTGAGATTTGAGTAAAGCTCCAGTTCCTACTATTGTGTGTTATTCGTGTGTTATTCGTCATATTTTGTATTCGGGGTTCTAGGCTTTCGGCCTAGAACAACATTGGCGCCCACCGTGGTTGTTGCTCGCAACAGCCATGCCACCGAAGAAGCAAGCTAAGCCGGGAGCCACAAAAGAAGCATCCGTGTCTACGGTCGCGATCGACAGGGGACCTCACCCTCAGCCGCCAGCAGGAGTGTCGGTAGTAGGGGCGAACGGAGAGGCTACCGGAACCGAAGCACCTGTCCCGCATTCGGCGAACCCACCAGATCCAAATGCATGGGACGGGGCTCATGACGAAGAAGACGAAGTCGAAGCAGAAGAGGAAGCGCTGGGTGCGCCAGACACAGAAAACGCGAAGCTCCTCAGGATCCTGGAGGAGCGATCGCTCAAGGTAGCAGAGCTCACACTACGGCGAGACCCGGCTAGCGAGTATCGCGGCCGCGAAAAGCGGATGTCATCCACTCGGGGGCCATCGATCGAGCCGCAGAGGAAGAAGCCAGCCGCGGCGAGAGATTCGAGCCTACGGAAAGCGGATCCACGTCGCCGAAGTACACCAAGGATGTAATCTTCATCGGGGAAAAGCGCGGCTGCGGTACCGCCGAAACCATTGACATGACATCCCCCCTATCCATAGCAATACAATGTCACCCGTGGCCTTCGGGTTACAAGCCAAAGATACCACAATACAATGGCAGATAGAACCCAAGGAAGTTCATTTTGAGCTATGAAGCGTCCGTCCATTCAGCAGGAGGAAACGATGCCATTCTAGCCAAGTCCCTAATCATGGCAGTGGACGACGTCGCGCATGATTGGTATATGTCGCTAAAGCCGTTGTCCATCACCTCGTCGCAGCAGGTGAAGGCCGAATTGTTGACCACCTTCTAGGGTTTCTAGACCGACAAGCAGACAACGGTGGACTTGATGAATCTATACCAACCTGATGATGAGCTGCTATCAAAGTATCTGGAGAGAATCATTCAGCTAAACGCGCAGCTGCCGAATGTGTCGAACGACATCGTAATCGCAGCTGCAATAAAGGGTCTGAAAATCGGCCCGTGCACCGAAGCCTTGTTTGGGGAACCCCCAATAACCATCAAATAACTTTTCGACCAAATGCGGAAGTTCGCTAGATCGGAGGATGATTTGCACAGGAGAAAGGCTGCGCGTAACAGTTTCAAGCAAGCCACGCCGAAGAACACATCACAGGCCCCGCCGAAAGCCGTCAGAAAGAGGCCCCGGTTCACAATGTGCAACAGGATTCGGTTTCGCAAACTAATGAGCCGCCGCAGCAAGGGTCTCAGCAGGGCAGAGGCTCAGGAGGTCGGGGCCGCGGTGGTCGCGGGGGCGGCGGCGGAGGTCACGGCAAGGGGCGCGAGAAGGACAACCGAACCCATTACTGCACGGTGTGTGGAGAAGACAAAGGCCATTTCACCAGAGATTGCAAGTACACTCAGCTCGCGAAGCAGCAGCAGGAGAGAGACGGGTCCTCAAATTCAGCAGAACCGCCGAGGCATGTATACCACACGGCCCCGGCTCAAGCGTATCACCACGGATACCGGCCTATCAACCTCCGTACACTTGGTATCACCCGAACTACGTGCGGTTCAGCAAGCCCAAGCAGAGCCGACCGCAGATTGCCCCGGCGCTCGGCTCGGCCTTCGGCCCCTCGGAGAATCAAGCCCAAAGAACGACAGACACCCAAAGACTAGAAAGTTCAAGGGAGCCGCAACTGAAATTCGGTAGCCCCGGTGAATACAATGCCTTCAAATGGTCATATCTACGCCATCACCGGGGGAACCAACCTTGTCACACCCCATTTTTAAGGACAAAAATAGAGCGTATACAAACCTTATGTGCGCCCCAGAAATAGTCACACACATAAGTCGACAAATTATTAGAAATACCATCTCAATGCTTATTACATAGCGACTAAAGTTTCAACACATAGTCTCATACATAAGAGTCTTGATAAATATAAAATAACTAGCACTCTCGCGGAAGCTTCAAACACAGGGACGATGTCGACTGGTTGACTTCAAGCCTAAAACTCATAGCGATAGTCTTCACTCCCACCTTCATCTGTTACCCATCCGGGATTTTCCAAAAAATTGAATATAAAGCAAGTGTGAGTACACAACCGTACTCAACAAGCATAGCATGGGTTAATGGGGCTCAATGAAAGCTGACACTGTTTGACTGCAATTAGCTTTTAAGTGATAAACAAGTTTGAGCATTAAATAGCATCAAGGTAGCAATAAACCCCATATTATCATGATCAAAGTAGCACAAATGATATATAAGCATAAACGATACTGAAATGAACAATTTAACTTAACAAGAAACATCATCTTTAGTGTAACGATTCCAAGGCCGCTCATGACCTTGAGCAAGGCTAGTATACCAGTTATTAAACTCTGCAGAGGTGTACACTTTCACTATGAGTCGTGTTGCCCATATACCCGGGTTTGCAACTCCCAAAACTCTTCCAAGGAGAGCGGGCAGGGTTCACTATGAAGCCTTTCAAAGGTTTGTCTAACGCGCTAGGGCCGCGGGGGTCATCGGATGTAGGAAAACCCTCCTTCCAATATGGCACATTCCTTCCCGGCTATACTCATAAGGACAAGCCGTCCTATACCGAACTCGCAAGTCCTCTAACACGCTAGAAAAGGTCCTCATACGAGCTAAAGCCGTAGCCATATAGCTCTCACGGTTGTATGCCGTCAATCCCGGAGGTTCGATTCTGAGACAAGTCCTCGTAATGCTAAAAAGTCATTAATACCGTTCAAAGCATAATCATCAAAGCTACAAGATCATGATTGTATTGAGCACTAGCAAAATACTACCCAATGCAAAGCCCAAGGTTTCAAGGAATCAGGATTGCAATCACTATGTTATAATCTCTAGGGTCATCAAGTGGACACATGCATATGAAATATTTAGTTATAGTGAATAGGACACAAGGATGATCCATGCTATACTTGCCTTGGTTCTCAAACCCTTGCTGGTCCTGCTGATCCTCGAAGAACTCTTGATCCTCAACAAAGCCCTCACCATCTGAACTCGATCAACATTAACAAGCAACACCACGCAATCATCCGAGCATACATACACAAGACAAACAAATAACTTCTATTAGAACAGTACATCAATCATAAAAAAAACACAATAGAAAACTCATAAAATCGTTCTACTCGTCGCTACGATCACATAGACATCAAATTCACTAAAATCGGAAATATAACGACGAAGTTATGAATTTTTCCAAGTTTTCTATAGACTAAAATGCATTAAACATGAACTCGAATTTTGAATTCTACAAACTGTACTAACAGTAGCACTACTGCAAAGCTTATGAAACTACAAATCTAACGCAATTTGAATCGACCAAAACGGAGTTAAAATGAATATTTTATAAGCATTTGAATCTGATGGCAATTCTGTAAATAACTGGAAAACGTATTTTAGCCTGTTAAAAACGTAACGGAATGTGGATCATGACTCAGGATGTATTTGTGTATTTCCATATTTTCTTTTGTGAAGGAAAACGGCAAGAAAACAAAGATGATGTCATGATGAGGTGAGCAAAGCTAAATTTGATGTCATCGAGAGGCAAGCAAGCAAGCTCTCGCTGGAGACCATTGCCGGTGATCGAGATTCAGCCATGGCCATCGATAAGGCTCCACCGGAATTTCGATTTGACTCAAGAACTTCACGGGAAAGAAAAGAGAAGACAGGGATCTCACCACACGCGAGAATAGCAGTGGAGGCAAACTGAGGACAGCTAGCGGCCGAGAAAGATGGACGTCGATAACCTGCACATGGCGGCGTCGATCGACATGAGAGATTAAAACCAAGTGAAGAAAAGTGAACTGGAGCGCTCGCGAGATCAAGATGAAGCCCAAGATCATCTTACCCTCAATGGCGGCTAGGGTTTCGCGGCCGGTGCTCGACCGAAGCAAGGCACGCTTGCCAAGGGTCGGAAAAAGACATAGCTGACGCGGTCCGAGGCTAAATAGACCGGAGACGGGGAGGCGAGGCGTCCACGCGCGGCGACATGAAGAGACGGCGACGAATGGCTGCCTACTCGGTGTGTCGACTCGCCTTCGGACGTAGAAGATGAACAAGACATCTCCGGCGGGTCCCGATGTCATTGAGACAGGGGAGGAGACAAGGCAACCGCCGGCATTTACGACTTGGGCTTGGCTGTCCAGCCCAAATAGAAAATGAAGGAGACCGAAGGCTATGGCCTTTGCCATTCGAGAGAAGAAGGAATAGAGGAGGAAAGGAAATGGCCAAGAGGCCAAAAATGACAGAACAAGAGACACCTGCTCTTCTATTTCTGAATCTGAATTTTGCAAAGCTTTTCACAAAGAGATTTTGAAATCGAGTTTTGAACTTTCGGTCAAAACAACAAACATTACGTAAACTCATATGCAACAGCATGTATGCATAAACATGTATCTAGCCTTATGATGACTTTTAATTCTCCAAAAATTATTATTTTGCTATGTTTGATGCATCACCAAATTGCATAATAAATCAATTTGCCTATTTCAAATCAATGCAATTTTTCGGGTGTTACAAATCTACCCCTTAAGAGAATCTCGTCCTCAAGATTGAGATTGAGCTTACTCAAACAACCGTGGATATGCATCTCTTAGAGCATCTTCCCTTTCCCATGTTGCCTCGTTCGAATACCGATTCCATTGTACTTTGCACATCTTAATCACTCTACTCCCGGTGACCTTTTCGTGGTATCCAAGATCCTTATCGGAAACTCCTCATATGTGAGATCCTTCTCAACAAGTAAGTTCCTCCAAAGGTAAGTGCTCCTTCTCGGACACGCAAACACCTCTTAAGTTGAGACACATGAAACACATCATGCACATTGGACAAACTCGAGGTAATTCCAACTCGATAAGCCACTTCTCCACATCTCTTTAAAATTTTGAATGGTCCAACATACCTTGGCGCTAGTTTACCTTTTTGGTTAAACCTCTTCACACTCCTCATAGGTGACACTTTTAAGTATACGTAGTCACCTACTTCAAAGACCAACTCTCTTCTACGAGTGTACGCATAACTCTTCTCGTCGAGATTGTGCCACTCTTAAATTCTCTCGAACAATCCTCACTTGTTCTTCTCGTTTCTAAGCACATCCCCCAAACACCCGACTTTCCCTACCGATTCCGTAACAATGGTGTCCTACAATTACGCCCATACAGAGCTTCAAATGGTGCCATCTTGAGACTCTGCTGATAGCTGTTGTTGTATGAGAACTCTGCATAAGGCAAGTTATCATCCCAACTTGTTCCATACTGCAATGCACAAGCTCTCAACATATCCTCCAAAATCTGATTAATCCTCTCGCCTTTGACCATCGCTTGTGGGTGAAAAGCTGTACTAAAATTTAACTTGGTTCCCAAAGAACTATGGACCGCCTTCCAAAAGTGAGATGTAAATTGAGTACCTCTATCGTACACAATCTTCTTCGGTACCCCATGCAAGCATACAATCTTTTCCATATATAACTTAGCTAATTTTGGACCATCATAGTTAGTCTTGACTGGCAGAAAGTGAGCAACTTTGGTTAACCGATCCACAATTACCCAAATAGAATCAAAACCTTTTTGAGTACGAGGTAATCCTGTTATAAAATCCATACCAACCTCTTCCCACTTCCATTCAGGTATCTTCATTGGTTGCAATAATCTAGCTGGCCTCTGATGTTCAGCTTTCACTCGTTGACATGTATCACAAACAGCAACATACTCTGCTACATCTCTCTTCAAACTGACCCACCAATATTTTTCCTTATGATCCAGATACATCTTAGTACTTCCAGGATGTATGGAATAAGCTGACTCATGTGCTTCCCGCAGAATTGCATCACGAATGGATTTCACTTCAGGCACACATATCCTCTTTCCATGCCACAAAGTACCACTTTCATCTATGTTGAATCCTGGTGCTTTTCCAAGCACTACATTCTCTGCTATCTCCTTAAGTTTCTCATCTTCAAGCTGACCCTTGCGTATCTCTTGCTCTAAAGTAGGTGTCACTTCTATCCCCATAGAATTAGTAACAATGCCCAAATTCAAATGCTCAAATTCTGCACACAACTTATCAGGCATAGGTGTCGCCCGAAGCTCATTAGCATATCTCTTTCTGCTAAGTGCATCGGCCACGACATTTGCTTTCCCAGATGATATTGCACTTCAAGGTCATAATCTTTGATTAACTCTAACCAACGACGTTGTCTCAAGTTCAAATCTGTTTGAGTGAATATATACTTCAAGCTCTTGTGGTCAGTGAAGATATCGGTTTTGTGCCCAATCAGATAGTGTCTCCAAATCTTCAAAGCATGAACAACCGCTGCTAGTTCTAAATCATGAGTAGGATAATTTAACTCATGCTTTCTCAACTGCCTTGAAGCATATGCAACAACTCTACCCTCTTGCATAAGAACACATCCCAAACCCGCAGACGAGATGCATCACAATAGATAGAGAACTTCTTACTCAAGTCCGGCAATATCAACACCGGAGCCGTAGTGAGTCTCTTCTTTAATTCCTCAAAACTAGCTTGGCACTTATCGGACCACACAAACTTGGCATTCTTCTCTAACAAAGTCATTGGTTTAGCAAGCTTGGAGAAACCCTCAATGAACCTTCCAGTAGTATCCGGCCAAACCAAGGAAACTACGAATCTCACTTACATCTCGTAGGTGGCTTCCAATTCAAAACATCCTTCACTTTGCCCGGATCCACCGATATTCCACCATTGGAGACAACATGACCCAGAAAAGAGACTTCCTTCAACCAAAATTCACACTTACTATGCTTGGCATACAACTTGTGCTCTCTGAGCTTCTGCAAAACTAACCTCAAGTGTTCAGCATGTTCTTCTTCTATCTTGGAGAACACCAGTATATCATCAATAAACACCACCACAAACTTATCCAAATACTCCATAAACACCTTATTCATCATGTACATAAAGTAGGCAGGTGCATTGGTTAAACCAAATGACATAACAGTGTACTCATACAACCCGTACCTTGTAGTGAATGCTGTCTTTGGTATATCTGAATTCCTAATCTTCAACTGATGATATCCAGAACGCAGATCAATCTTAGAGAACACACAAGCACCTCTCAACTAATCAAATAAGTCATCAATTCTAGGCAATGGATATTTGTTCTTAATGGTAACCTCATTCAAAGAACGATAATCAACACACATCCGCTGAGTTCCATCCTTTTTATCAACAAAGATCACAGGAGCACCCCAAGGTGAAGCACTAGGACGAATGAAACCTTTCTCTTCCAACTCTTTTATCTGTTTCTTAAGTTCTTCTAATTCATTAACCCCCATTCTATATGGACGCTTAGCTATAGGTGTAGTACCAGGTAATAACTCAATGAGAAATTCAATGTCTCGGTCAGGCGGCATACCTGGCAAATCATCTGGAAACACATCTGGAAATTCCTTAACAACACGGCTCTGTGGTTCAGCATCTTCATCATCAAGTAGATTGACTATGGCGGCTGGTGGTGATTTCAATGCAACCTCAACACTGATTCGGCCTCCATTAGGTGGTGTCAGAACCACAACTTTCTCCTTACACTGTATCACTGCTCCATGTTGCTTCATCCAATCCAATCCCAATATCACATCAATGCCAGAGGACCTCAACACAACAGGACTGATCGTGAAGTCTACCCCTTAAAGTAAGCTTTCTTTGAGGGCAAAAATAAGATCTTTGGAATACCACCTCCGGGGAATTTACTAACATTTGACTCTTCATGGCAACTACTTTTGAATGCTATGATTTCTAACAAATGCATGTGAAATAAAAGTATGCGAAGCTCCAGAATCAAAAAGAACTGTAGCAGGGATGGAGTTGAGTTCAAACGTACCCAGCATAACTTCAGGACCCTCTTGCACAGTCTCAGTAGACACATGATTCACTCTCCCATGATTACCATTTGACTTGTGGTTGCTACTGCGCCTCGAGGGGTTTGCGGATTCTGCCTCTTATTAGAACAATTATTAGCATAATGTCCGGGTTCACCACAACGATAGCACACTAGGGAGTCTTTGGGGCCGCCCTTCAAAGGAGTATTGTTAGGTCTTTGTGAGACGCGGGTCGATTCCCGTTATGATGGCGCCGATTAGCATTCGATGGCGTTGATTTCCATTCTCTTGCTGATTCCCATTCTCGGCGGAGAGTACTTGACCACGGTTCCATTGACTAATTGGTCCCCGATACCTCGGTGAGGGCCTTGATAAGAGTTTGAACGAAAACGAGAATTGCTTCCGAGCCTTGTCCACCATTCCACTTTCTCTTCTTGTCTGCGCTAGACGTTCATTGTCTAGTACAATAGCACTATTCACCAACTCTTCAAACGTATCATATTTGTTGCCCTTCAACTGCAGCCTTTGAGGTCAAAGTAGATCCCATTAAGAAAGTGACGTCGTTTATCGGCATCATTTCGGACCTCATTAGGAGCATAACGTGCCAGATTCTCAAATTGAGCATGATACTCACTCATAGTCATATTGATCATCCTAAGATTCCTGAACTCTTCCGCATTTCTTGCTCTCTTAAACCTTCGGGGATGTGGCGAGCTATGAAATCTTCTTTGAACTTTTCCCAAGTGAGAGCAGGAGCATTGTTGGGACGAAACGGCTTGATATGATTCCCACCAAACCCGAGCAGCCCCCGAAGTTGTCCGAAGCATACAACACCTTCTCTTGGTTGTTGCACTTGTGCAAGGTCTAGTTGCTTCTCCACAGCACGAAGCCAATCATCAGCCTCCATAGGATCAATAGCATGAGAAAACACTGGAGGGTGACCTTGCATGAACTCCCTGCGTTTGTCCCTTGGTGGTTGTGCATGTGGTAGACCTCCACCTGCATGGTTTGCACAAATTGTGTCATAGCATGCATCATCTGAAACTGTTGATCCATCAGGTCCTCGGAGTTATGTGACCACGGCCTCGCCCCTGCCTCTGCCTCCACGGGCAGCCATCTGTTATCCAACACAAAAATCAAAGCTTAGAGAGATTCAGTATACAAATCACTTATATAAAAATAAGGATTGCAAAACTGAAAATTTCTGGGCAAGCTTCAATTTCAGAAGTACAGAAAATCAGTCATATCTTGAGATCCAGGTATCAAAAAGAGAAGCTCTATACACGGTTGGAAAGCTTATGAAATTCTCTAAATCTGTTGTTCAGTTCACATAACCAGATTCTGACATTTAGTACATCGAAATTAACAGACAATAGAAACTGTTCAACACTTTCCAGACAGCACAGAACATCAGATTGTGATATGCATATCTCCCAGACCAGAACAGATATTGACATGATTCTTGTGGCATTGGTTAGGTACACAAGTCTAATATATTCCAGAAAAATTTCATAACCATTGCATTAACCGATTTGGAGATATTGCAGAAAAAAGACAGGCTGCTCCAGAAAACAGCAAGCACAGAGACGGGATAAACCAACCCAACTTATTTATTCAAGATAGTAGCATAACATGCTTAACAAAAGAACTTGTAGACATGCCTACAAAGCTCCAGCACTCACACAAAGACCCAAATCACTCATAATACATCATCATAATTCATTCAAGCACTCAAGGTTCACAATCACCGCAAACGACCCGACTAGACTTGACTCACGATACTAGTAATGTTTTTATTACATAGGGACTTTATAAACCTATGGTGCACCGTTATTCTTGGGAGATTCCTCGATCTTCTCATAAATTTTGGGAAGACCTAGCTGGGCACGGAGGCGATCTATCTCAGCACTTTGAGTCGAGTTGTTCAACCTCTCATATAGAAGCTCATGCTCCAAAGACTCCATCTTGGTGACCAACTTTTCAACGAGCACTACTTGTTGCTTCAAGAGTCTTTGATTGAATGGTTGGTGTGGTGACTTCAGCAGTGTCTATGAACCAAGTTGCTTGCTTTGGCACGTAGTATGGATAATGTGTGAGTACATCATTAGGAAAGCCGCTGTGGTGCTCTCCAAGGTAGTGGACAAGCGCATTATACGCCGCATCTTCCATACTTTGTTACTGTAGTGGCTCGTTCCACCAAACGGTAGTGGAATGTCTCCTCCTTGTAGACCTTCATGATAGGATCAAAAGACTTGACTTTCAGCTCGGTATCCCGTATGGATTCCTCATAGGGTGTCTTTTCTCCACACGGTACTCCAACTTGGCTTGCCATTCATTGTGATAACATGCTAGTGTCTTCTCGGGAGATCATTGAAGAAGGCATCACTCTTGGGAGTCTTGAATTGTGTCTCATGTGTCCAACCCAAACGTACGGGGTCGGCCGGGATTGCTTCTTCACCAAAGGCAACTCCACGTGACATCTACGAATTTTGGACAAAGTTAAGAGTAGAGTCAATAAGCTTTCACAATAGAGTGGTTATAGAGCATAAAATTTTCACAAATAACAAGACGAGAAATAAGCATGAATCAAGTGAATCAAAGAAACTAAGACGGCCATTCTAACTAGGCTTGCGTCCTACAGTCAACAAGGAGCTGGTACCAACTTGTCACACCCCATTTTTAAGGACAAAAATAGAGCGTATACAAACCTTATGTGCGCCCCAGAAACAGTCACACACATAAGTCGACAAATTATTAGAAATACCATCTCAATGCTTATTACATAGCGAATAAAGTTTCAACACATAGTCTCATACATAAGAGTCTTGATAAATATAAAATAACTAGCACTCTCGCGGAAGCTTCAAACACGGGACGATGTCGGCTTTGGTTGACTTCAAGCCTAAAACTCATAGCGATAGTCTTCACTCCCACCTTCATCTTGTTACCCATCCGGGATTTTCCAAAAATTGAATATAAAGCAAGTGTGAGTACACAACCGTACTCAACAAGCATAGCATGGGTTAATGGGGCTCAATGAAAGGCGACCTTTGTTTGACGCAATTAGCTTTTAAGTGATAAACAAGTTTGAGCATTAAATAGCATCAAGGTAGCAATAAACCCCATATTATCATGATCAAAGTAGCACAAATGATATATAAGCATAAACGATCTTGAAATGAACAATTTAACTTAACAAGAAACATCATCTTTAGTGTAACGATTCCAAGGCCGCTCATGACCTTGAGCAAGGCTAGTATACCAGTTTATTAAACTCGCGCGAGAGGTGTACACTTTCACTATGAGTCGCGTTGCCCATATACCCGGGTTTGCAACTCCCAAAACTCTTCCAAGGAGAGCGGGCAGGGTTCACTATGAAGCCTTTCAAAGGTTTGTCTAACGCGCTAGGGCCGCGGGTCATCGGATGTAGGAAAACCCTCCTTCCAATATGGCACATTCCTTCCGGCTATACTCATAAGGACGGGGGCCGTCCTATACCCAACTCGCAGGTCCTCTAACACGCTAGAAAAGGTCCTCATGCGAGCTAAAGCCGAGCCATATAGCTCTCACGGTTATCTTGTCAATCCCGGAGGTTCGATTCTGAGACAAGTCCTCGTAATGCTAAAAAGTCATTAATATCGTTCAAAGCATAATCATCAAAGCTACAAGATCATGATTGTATTGAGCACTAGCAAAATACTACCCAATGCAAAGCCCAAGGTTTCAAGGAATCAGGATTGCAATCACTATGTTATAATCTCTAGGGTCATCAAGTGGACACATGCATATGAAATATTTAGTTATAGTGAATAGGACACAAGGATGATCCATGCTATACTTGCCTTGGTTCTCAAACCCTTGCTGGTCCTGCTGATCCTCGAAGAACTCTTGATCCTCAACAAAGCCCTCACCGTCTGAACTCGATCAACATTAACAAGCAACACCACGCAATCATCCGAGCATACATAGACAAGACAAACAAATAACTTCTATTAGAACAGTACATCAATCATAAAAAAAACAGAATAGAAAACTCATAAAATCGTTCTACTCGTCGCTACGATCACATAGACATCAAATTCACTAAAATCGGAAATATAACGACGAAGTTATGAATTTTTCCAAGTTTTCTATAGACTAAAATGCATTAAACATGAACTCGAATTTTGAATTCTACAAACTGGACTAACAGTAGCACTACTGCAAAGCTTATGAAACTACAAATCTAACGCAATTTGAATCGACCAAAACGGAGTTAAAATGAATATTTTATAAGCATTTGAATCTGATGGCAATTCTGTAAATAACTGGAAAACGTATTTTAGCCTGTTAAAAACGTAACGGAATGTGGACCATGACTCAGGATGTATTTGTGTATTTCCATATTTTCTTTTGTGAAGGAAAACGGCAAGAAAACAAAGATGATGTCATGATGAGGTGAGCAAAGCTAAATTTGATGTCATCGAGAGGCAAGCAAGCAAGCTCTCGCTGGAGACCATTGCCGGTGATCGAGATTCAGCCATGGCCATCGATAAGGCTCCACTGGAATTTCGATTTGACTCAAGAACTTCACGGGAAAGAAAAGAGAAGACAGGGATCTCACCACACGCGAGAATAGCGGTGGAGGCAAACGAGGACAGCTAGCGGCCGAGAAAGATGGACGTCGATAACCTGCACATGGCGGCGTCGATCGGACATGAGAGAGCAAAACCAAGTGAAGAAAAGTGAACTGGAGCGCTCGCGAGATCAAGATGAAGCCCAAAAGCATCATCTTACCCTCAATGGCGGCTAGGGTTTTTACGCGGCCGGTGCTCGACCGAAGCAAGGCACGCTTGCCAAGGGTCGGAAAAAGACATAGGCCGACGCGGTCCGGAGGCTAAATAGACCGGAGACGGGGAGGCGAGGCGTCCACGCGGCGACATGAAGAGACGGCGACGAATGGCTGCCTCGCTCGGTGTGTCGACTCGCCTTACGGACGTAGAAGATGAACAAGACATCTCCGGCGGGTCCCGATGTCATTGAGACGGTGGAGACAAGGCAACCGCTCTTTTACGACTTGGGCTTGGCTGTCCGGCCCAAATAGAAAATGAAGGAGACCGAAGGCTACGGCCTTTGCCATTCGAGAGAAGAAGGAATAGAGGAGGAAAGGAAATGGCCAGCAGGCCAAAAATGACAGAACAAGAGACACCCGCTCTTCTATTTCGAATCTGAATTTTGCAAAGCTTTTGACAAAGAGATTTTGAAATCAGTTTTGAACTTTCAGTCAAAACAACAAACATTACGAAACTCATATGCAGCAGCATGTATGCATAAACATGTATCTAGCCTTATGATGACTTTTGATTCTCCAAAAATTATTATTTTGCTATGTTTGATGCATCACCAAATTGCATAATAAATCAATTTGCCTATTTCAAATCAATGCAATTTTTCGGGTGTTACAAACCTGGATCACGAAAACAAGAGAGCCCGCAGAGACTACATAAGAAGGGTGCATTCCGTTTCAGTCAAATGCCCCGTCACCAGACCCGCTTTGAAAAACGAACCCATATCCTTCAGTGAGCAGGACATCCAGGTCCGGGACTACTCGCACTGCGACGCATTCGTCGCCACAACCTATGTCGCCGGATACACACTGCACAACATACTCATTGACAATGGCGGCTCGGCCGACATACTATTCACCGGGGCCTTTGACGGAATGAAGCTCAACGAAAAAGATTTAGAGCCCGTCGGGAACGCCCATTCGGATTCGGCGGTCGAGAGATTGACGCCATCGGAAAGAAAACCCTCACCGTAGCATTCAGCGAAGGTCGGAAGGTCGGGGCCGAAGAAATCACTTTCGACATCGTCGACATACCATATCCCTACACGGCCATATTCGGCCGAGGTATCATCAACAAGTTCGACATCATAATCAACCGGGGTACACTGTGCATGAAAATGCATTCCCGAGGCGGAATCATCGCAAGACACGGGGACCGGGTAACCGCCGGAACATAGACGGCAAACCAATCCCGGGATACAACGCGGTTCACGAAGTCAAAGAAACAACACCCGATGACAACCGGGAGTTTCAAAGATCATCGGAGAAAAGAGACAAGAGCAGCGGCGTCATGTGAAGACACGGTTCGACCGCCACTCGGCTCAGCGCGCGGACCCGACGAATGTGTGCACATCGGATACGGCCTAGACGCCGAAGAAAGAACCGAATTGCTAAGGTTCTGTTCGAGAATCGAGATGTGTTCGCATGGTCGGCAAGGGATCTGCGGGGGTAAATCGGGAATTGGCGCGGACAAACGAAACGTCGACAAACGGGCAAGGCCAAGAAAGCAAAAGCTCGGAAAAATGTCGGATGAAAGAGCAAAGACGGCGGCGGAAGCCGAAGTGCAAAGGTTGTTGGACGCGGAGTCATCCGAAAGGTGCGACTGCCGGAGTGGTTGGCCAACGTAGTGCTGGTAAAAAGAAAAGCAGGAAATGGCGCACGTGCGTGGATTTCACGGACCTAAACAAGCACTGCCCCAAGGACCCATACCCGTTACCCCGCATCGACAAGCTGGTAGACATTGCGGCAGGTTGCGAAATGATGAGCCTCCTCGACTGTTTTTTGGGGTATCACCAGATATGGTTAAACCCGGAAGACGAAGAAAAGACAAGTTTCATCACACCCGTCGGAACGTTCTGTTACCGCCGAATGCCAGAAGGCCTCCGGAATGCTGGCCCCACTTTCTCCCGTATGACGACGAAGCCTTCCGGAGCGTAAAAAGAAAAACAATCTCATGGCATACGTGGATGACTTAGTTGTCAAGAGCGATAAAAAGCAAACCCACATCGAGGACCTCAAAGAGACATTCGCCAGCCTTCGCGCCAGCGGACTGAAACTCAACCCGGAGAAGTGCATATTCGGCATACGTAAGGGAAAGCTAATAGGGTGTTTGGTGTCAGCAAGAGGCATCGAGGCCAACCCCAAAAGATTGCAGCTATCATGAACATGAAGCCGCCAAAAGCAAGAAAGAAGTGCGAGAAGCTCACGCGGCCGCATTGCAGCCCCGAGTCGTTTCATCTCCGAGTCGGCCCGAAAGAGGGCTACCTTTCTTTAGGGTGTTGCGAGAAACTGATACATTCGACTGGGGCGCCGAACAGTGGCAGGCGTTCGAGGACCTAAAGGCGTACCTGACTAAGCTCACCACACTTTCGAAGCCCGAGCCGAATGCCACACTCATTCTATACCTCGCAGCATCGCCGGCTGCAGTCAGTGCAGTACTCATCTAGGAAAGAGAGCATGAAGGGAAACTGCATCAGTTCCCTATATACTTTGTCTCCGAAGCACTTTCCGGGGCAAAGCTTAACTATTCGGAGTTGGAGAAAATCGCTTACACTGTGGTCATGGCGTCAAGAAAACTGAAGCACTATTTTCAGGCCCATGTCGTTCAGGTTTTGTCCGCTCAGCTACTAGAAGCTTTATTCCGGAACACCGAAGCAGTGGGCCGGATCAGAAAGTGGGCAGCTGAGTTAAATCAGTACGCGATTCAGTTCGGGCACAGAGCCGCAATCAAGTCCCAAGTTCTCGCCGACTTCATCGCAGACTGGACCCCGAGCGGAGATGATCCCACCAGGGAGTTCTCTGAGCCCGAATGGACCGCGCATTGCGATGGCTCTTGGTGCGAGGCTTGGAGAGCATTTCAGCGATCCCGACACCGCCGTCTCGGTCCAAGCATACGCTACGCGGCGCGCTTGCAGTTCCTATCCACCAACAATTCAGCGGAATACGAGACAGTCCTCTTGGCATTGAGAAAGCTAAGGGCTCTGGGTGTTCGCCGTTGAGTCATCAAGTCTGATTCGCAGGTGGTCGTAGGACACATTCAGAAGGACTATGTGGCCAAGGAGCCCGAGCTGGCTAAGTACCTATCTACAGTAAGGAGGATGGAGAAATTCTTCACCGGTTTCACCCTGAGATACATTCCCAAGTTAGAAAACACAGAAGCGGACGAGCTAGCCAAGGCAGCGGCCTAGGTTTCTCTAATGCCACCGGATGTATTCTATCAGGTCCTAACTGCTAAGGCGGTCAAAGAGGAAGAGGAAAACCCAGCCACCATTCATGCTATCACAAGCGACGACTGGAGATCTCAGATATGGGCTTACCTACAGGGGACTTATGAGCCCCCGTCCAAAAAAGATGAGCAGCGCATGCCGTCCAGGACAAAGCAATTCTCCGTTGTAGGAGAAAGTCTATACAAGGAAGGGGTGGTCGCCCCCTTACTCAAATGCATCAGCAGGAACGAGGGGATCCAGCTGCTAACCGAGATACATTCGGGGTCGTGCGGCGCACACAGAGGACCGCACAAGATCGCTCATAGGGCCAAGAGGCAGGGTTTCTAGTGGCCAACTACCGTTGAAGACGCCAAAAACATAACAAAAACCTGCGAGGGCCGCGATGTTCGCAAAGAACCGAGCACCCCGGCAAACCTCACGAAGCCGGTATACCCCACTTGGCCACTACAACGGTGGGGGTTGACATAGTAGGGGCACTTCCACCGGCTCAGAAATCGAAATATCTTTGCGGTGGCCCTTGAATACTTCACCAAATGGGTCGAGGCCAAGCCCTTGGCTAAGATAACTTCGGAGTACACTAACCAATTTTGTGTGGCGTAGAATTATTTGCGATTCGGCGTACTTTGCCTATATCACCGTCGACAACGGCAAGCAGTTTGATTCAACGCAGTTCAGAACGTTCTGTGAAGAACTCGGAATAGAGCTATCTTTCGCGTTGGTGAATCACCCTGCGTCCAATGGAGCAGTCGAGAGAGCGAATGGCGACATCTTCGGCATCATCTCCAAAGCACTTGAAGATGCAAAGAAAGGAAGATGGGCTCAGGAGTTGGTGACAGCTGTCTGGGGCCACAACATATCCAGGTCCAGAGCAACAGGGTTCATGCCGTTCAGGTTGTTATTCGGCGAAGAAGCCATAACCCCTAAAGAGGTGAAACTCGGCTCCTTCCGAACCGAGATCTCTCCAATGAATCCAATCCAGAGAATGGTCAAAGTTGAAGTCGCCGACAACCGAAAGAACCAGGCCGCGCAGAACCTCGACGCCTACCACGCCGAAACAAAAAGTTGGAGAGACAAGAGGGTCCTCAGGAAAAGCTTCACTCCGGGTGACATGGTCCTCATCAGGCAACCAGACAAGCAGTGCAAGTTGAAGCCCAATGGTATGGACCATACATCATCGCAAGGATGATCAAGACTGGTGTTGTCACCCTGGTAACCGAAGACGGCACCAAATCAACTCACACCTGGAACGCAGACAACCTGCGTCACTTCTACCCATGACAGCGTGCTCTAGAAAAGGTGTTGTAATCGCCGCTTTTACTTTTATTACTGCATTCGGTCATGACGCCTAAAGACATTCCGGGCTCTGCACTCTTTTTCCTCACTGAAGTTTTTTAACGAGGCATCCCCTGTAATAATTGCTACTCAATTCGCTGTTTCGATTCGCGCAAAAGATGTCGCCTCTTTAATACTTTCACCAAAAACGGTCAAGCTGACAAGCTCGACCATATATTCGGCACTTTTCACTAGGTTGCAAGCAACCTCATCAGCCAAAAACGGCTGCACTAAAACTCCCTAAAGCTCAGGGGGTGTACTGGTGTTCTCAAGCTCAGCAAAGCAAGCAGAGTCCACCAAGAATCAAAGCAGCCAATTAGGCACAGTAATGACAAGGACATCTGTCAAACAATCAATGCATGGTTAGGTTAACGCATTTATAACCTCTAGGGTGTGAAAGAGCCTATATAAGCACGGCCTTCTCCCCCTCAGAATCCTCATAAGTAACAAAGTTTTGCCAAGCCTTAGCCGCAAAACAAAGCATCGCATAAATGAGAGGCTGCGTTGCCACGCTCTTAGGAGTAGGAAGCATCAGGAAAAGGTGGATTCGGGGAGCTAGGAGAAAGGCTACTTCCAAACCATCACCAACTGCATCTGGTTTCAGTGTTCTTGGCAAAGCCCATTCGGCGTCCGCCAGGCCCTCACAAACCGCGGAAAGAGACATGCTGCCAGCCGCGTTCTGTTCTGCACCACAATGCGGCCCCGGATAGCGCCTTTTGCATCCGGCAAGTCAGGTCCGGATGATGGTACAAAGAAGTGCTTCATCAATGTCAGTTTCTGGATCCTCTCCTCCGACTCTAAGAACATGGTCACTGGGAGCAGCATTCTGGTCGTCACCATCATCCATGGGGGCTTCGTCAGCCGAAAACTAGTGGGCATTCGGCGCTAGATCCCCTAGCTCCAGGACGGGGCGTGCCGTCATGCCATGATCTATCAATTAATAATGCGCGAGCCGCTCGGCGTCAGCAGCTGCTCAACTTCGTGTATCAGCAACAAACTACAGGGCCGCATCCGGCACTCAAGCTGAATGCGCCCACCCTGACCGCAGATGCAATTCACACATACGCAATCCGACGGTTGCGGCACAAAGCCGCAGCGAAAACGCCTTGTACTCCAGCTTTACCTGGCAAAATTGTAAAGCCGTTGTATCAGCTCTATAATCCAGAGAATAATCTTGCATTTCCTCATTATAAATTCTCCCAACGAAATCTTGATTCAAAGCATCGAAGCCGAAACGCGGACGTGACCCTTCTTTCGACTTCAACAAGTTGGGGACGGCGTTTTTCAAAACTAATTCGGCGTCGAAGCCGAAACGTGGACGCGACCCTTCTTTCGACTTCAACAAGTCGGGGGGGGGGACGGCGTTTTTTCAAAACTAATTCGGCATCGAAGCGAAACGCGGACGCGACCCTTCTTTCGACTTCAACAAGTCGGGGGGGACGACGTTTTTTCAAAACTAATTTGGCATCGGCCGAAACGCGGACGCGACCCTTCTTTTGACTTCAACAAGTCGGGGGGGACGGCGTTTTTTCAAAACTAATTCGGCGTCAAAGCCGAAACGCGGACGCGACCCTTCTTTCGACTTCAACAAGTCGGGGCGGCGTTTTTTCAAAACTAATTCGGCGTCGAAGCCAAAATGCGGTCGCGCCACCTCTTTCGGCTATACCAAGTCGGGGGGGGATGGCGTTTTTCCAAACCCAATTCGGTGTCGACGCCGAAACAAGGTAGCATCCCGTCCTGGATTTCACCAAGTCCGGAGGCGGCGAATTTTTGGTGTAGAGGGCGAAACGCATTCAAATTCGAAAAAAAAAAAACAAAGGCGCCTAAGGATACGAAATGAACGCTAACGTTTACGCCAAATGTGCATTCGGCAACATACGCCGAATCACAAAGAGTTCACACGACAAATACAAGTCCAGACGCGCGAACCACGCGGTCGCATAAGTATCTCACAAACAAAATAACCAAAGTAGCAAATTTGCGATAGCAAGCAATCAAGCAGCAGAGGCGTCCTCCTCTCCATCGGCGTTAAGAGCTGGTGGCGGCGAAGGCGGTCCGGCAGCCGTCAGGTTTGGTGCAGAGGCCGAGGCAGGTTGCGCAGAGGTAGTAGCGGCAGCGTCCATCGGGGTCTGGCCCGGGAGCACCGCCGAATCACACATCAGCGTGCCCATGTTGGATGACCCTTCACGCTCGTCGTGAGCCTAGATATAGGCCACAACCCTGGCCTTGATCGCCTTCTCCTCAACCTCATCCTACACAAGGCCGAATACAAGCTAATCAGCGAGGAGCAAAAGAAGCCCAATTAGATTCGGCAACAACGCCGAAGAACGAGGACGCGAAATGGTCACCTTGGCCTTGGTAATGGCTGCGCACATCAGGCTTAGGTTCCGGCTGCCGGATCCCCAAAACCCGTCAAAGAACCACTTCCTAGAAGCCTCGTGCGCCTCGGTGTCCGGGTTCCAGTACAAGTTGCAATCCTCGGCGGCCTCCACCTTGGCAAAGTGATCACAGCCGGCATCCTTGAGGGACTTGCAAAGAGTGCGAACGCTCTCAAAGGTGGCATACTCACGCCCGAGTTCCACAAGCCCTTCAAGGGTGCCCAGTCCCCCGTTCAGCAGATGAGTTTTCTCCAATGTTGAAGTCCCAGAAGCGGGTGTTGGAAATTCCTCCCCAACACCCGAAGTCATTCGCTGAACAAGAGCGATGGCCTCATCAACCCCCAGCCCAAGGTTTCGGTGATTCGTCCGATACCGCTCAAGTTTCCCGGTCGTCGCATCCAAAGCCTTTTGCTTCTCAGCCAACAGCTTTTCCTTCTCCGCCACTTCCTTAGCCAGGAGGTTCTCAGTCAGAGTCAGCTTCTCTCCAAGTTCCTTGACTTGCTTTTCGGCATGGGCCAAGGTTGCTTGTTCTTGTTTCGCGACCGCGTCCACCAGCACAGCAGTTGAAAAAAGACGCAAGAAACATGAACATTCGGCATCTAGCTCGAATATAAGCAAGAAAACCCGTGCCAAGTGCCCTTACCGAAATAGAGTGGAAGTTAATGGCGGAAAGC
Organism: Themeda triandra; assembly: GCA_018135685.1. Lineage (NCBI taxonomy): Eukaryota > Viridiplantae > Streptophyta > Magnoliopsida > Poales > Poaceae > Themeda > Themeda triandra. Next base: position 564,312 of record JAENPR010000005.1, on the reverse strand, counting down.
AACTCACCGCGCGTGGTAGCCAAAAGGCCCTGTTCGGTTTCGGTGGCGTTGAAGGCGCTGCTGCACTCATGAGCAAAGGCCACCCCCTCCGACGACGGTAAAACGCCGGACTGTCGGGGGTCTACATTCGCCACCAGGCGGCAATCTGACCTGACCCCTAAAGCACGAGCAACGCGGTAAGTCTCTGCCTGCTCTGAATTCCCATCATTCGGAGAAGACGAGCCCGAATACACTTTCATTTCACCATACCGAATCCGATCAACCTCCATCGGAACGAACCCGTGGCCAAATAGAACACTTTCGGCCATTTCGGGCGTCATTTGGGTGGTTTCCATATAAAATCGGGACTTACCAAGGTGACGTTCTTCGCGTGAATCGCTGAGGGTCACGCCTTGGCTACCGGCTGTCCTTGGCGCCACCTCCTGAATACTGGTGCTAGCATCGGCGCTCGGGGGTTTCGGCATCATCACCAGAGCAAGTGGGTTTCCCCCACTGCGGGACTTCCGTTTCTTTCCGCCACCAAAGTCCACCCCACTCATCGTGGGCAAGGAGCTGATGTCCACGTCACGCGGATTCGGAATCTTCCGCGACATGGTATCGCTTTCTTCGTCAAAGTCACTGAATTCCTACACCAAAGATGCAAAACAAGACAGGCGTCAGCGCCGAATTCAATAAATAGCAAAGTGCGTAAAACTAAGAGAATAGCATGCACGCACCAACAAAGAAAAATAATCGCCACGCGCGCGAGGCCAGTACCGTATGGCCGGCCCGGCTCATTTGAAGTTTCGGCAACCCGGCGGCGGCCGGAGGCCAGTGTTTCGGGGTTTTGCCCAAGCGCGCTCGGACATTAGGCGACCTACCGAATGTCTTTAGTTTCGGTGGGCAAAGCGCGGCGGGCACGTTCCTTCCGGCACGAGTCTCGGCCGAGTGGTGCTTCGGGTGGACGCCGAATGACGACCCGAGCCCCGGCCACCCGTGCGTCCGCGCCGCGACCGCGCCCAAGTCCGATCCCGCGGTCGAGCGAAGCACCCGCAACGACATTCGGCTCGTTCGCCGAATCAGCCCGCCTCGCAGGCGCCAGACGGTCCGGGTATTCGAGGCCCATGATCTCCCACACACGGTTCAAGCGACGCAAAAGGCCAAGTTTTCGCAGTTTCACCTGGTGCTCCTTGTCCCCATAGCGATCACATATCTGGTTAGCACGTCGCTCAATATCGAACAGGAACGACGAATCAGTCGAGTACCCCTGACTTGGGTGTTTCATCATCATTGACGGACCCTTATAGCCCCGATGGGTGGCGAATCCGTCGAAGCTCATTTCAGTGCTCAGTGGCCATTTGCCCAAATGAGCATCTCTTCCACCATGTCTCGGCTGGTTTGGTGATTTGCGGTAGCCCGATACGCTTCGGCGGCTTCGGCGTCTATCACGTCGCCATCGCGGGCTCGCCTTGGGTCGGCCCCGCCATCGGTGTCATAATCGAAACTAGGCCGTGCGCCTTCGGCATGCCTCGGCCTTAGCCTCTTCCACAACCGAATCCTGACACACACGAACGTAGAACCAATGTTTCTTCCAGCTATCCCACTTGCTCTTAAAAAAAGGAACCATGCATTCAGCGATTTTCTTCTTGGCGGGTATGAAATTATAGGACCCAATCCCCATGCGGACATTCTTCTCCGCACCATTTTTAGAACCATACTTCCCATGACGATGGGATTCGTATAGCTCAACGAACGACGGCACGCTCAACGGGCATCCCGTCATCTTCATGCACATCGCGAATGCGCTGAGCCGTGAAAATGCATTCGGCGTCAGTTGGTGAAGCTGGAGTCTGAAGCGGTCAAGAACCGATACCAAAAAATCTTCTTCCAAAGGAAAATGAAGCCCAGCCACGAAATAGTCGCGAAAGACCAGAGCCTCGTAATCCCGGGGATTCGGGTTCTTCTCCCCCTTGGGCGGGGCCCGGCAATTAGCCCTTTCGGAAACTGTCAAATAACCGTCTCTCACGTACTGTTCAAGCTTCGAGTCAGTGACGTCGGACTCCCCCAACAAGCATGACCAGCCAACTAATTTCACACGCTTCGCGGGGGGACCCGAATCCGCCTCGGCAACCCTGACTCGTTGCTGAGGAGCAACACTAAGGTTGTCCATTTCTCAAGCCTCAAAACACTCCATGTCTTCGTCCATTTCGTTCTCCCCTTCCGATTCGGAGTCTGTAGCCTCATCGTACACAACAGGCGCAATCGCGCGCAACGGAACAGCTCGCTTCCCGACCGCAATCGCCGCACGGGATCCAGGGGCAGCGACAGATTCGGTGGATGCTTCAGAGTTAGTTTCGGACGCGGCGCCGGACCCGGTTGCACTAGGGTTGCCGGATTCGGCGTCAGCCCTAGCGAACGCGTGGAAATCCGCCGAAACTATAAAAGCAACACCAGAAAAAGTAGAGTAAGATGCTTTCGGAGCACCTGCCAAAGCAAAAAGAAAAGACCCTAGCCCCACAGACCGCGAATCCAAAACATCAGAGCGAGTTAGGAAGCTCACCGAATTCGCCGGGGCAGCCGAATGCTTCTCCGGTGCACACGCCGAAGCTCCGCAGGAGCTCTCTCTCGCGCGAGGTCGGAAAAGGCGTGAAAATGACGCCCGCCGCCAGGGGGGCTTTATATAGGCGTGGGAGGCGACCGTTACGCGACAAAACGTCACGTCGGTTACGCATCCCGTGGTGACGGTTCACGTCCAAAAAAAAACGTTTGCACACCTGAAGCCTGGGACGACAAAGGTTCCGGTGTGCAAGCGGGGACGGCGTTGGGTTTTCGGCCAGTACACCGAGTCAGGGCATTTAGGCCACAGGCGCAAAACAGTGCAAATAGGAGATTTTCGGCGTCCTAGTCCAAGTCGGCGCCCGCTGAATCCCACAGCGGTCGGGATTCGGCAGCCGTCGAGGGGCTACTGTTGGGGGACAGCCGAAACCTGGGCACCTTGCGCGGGCCAAAGTGCCCAGATGATTCGGCGCGGCGTGCGCCCCGAATCCTTCACCAAACCTGGTGAAAGACCTCATTCGATGCGTCGCCAGGACAATGGCGAACCTGCGCTCGGGCGGGATTCGGTGGTGACACCAAATCCACCTGCCGGCCCCTCGTAATTCGGGCGCTTTGACACTTGTCCTGACTCTTTGCAGATGGTTTGCAGGCTCTCGGCCCCCCAGGGGAGTAGCGCCAAGGAAAATAGCGCATGCGTCCGATGACAAGTGGGGCTTAGGCGATCGGCCTCCCAGGGGACAAAGCTTAGTGCTGGAAGCTTGACTATTTAGCCCCTTGCCAGCGATAGCGCAGGGCTTTAGGGAGTAAACCCTAAGGGCAAAATCGTCATGTAAATGCCTACGGGCGACTATAAATATGCCCGGATGGCAGCTGTGTAGGGGGACTGAGATTTGAGTAAAGCTCCAGTTCCTACTATTGTGTGTTATTCGTGTGTTATTCATCATATTTTGTATTCGGGGTTCTAGGCTTTCGGCCCAGAACAACACCTCGGCTCCGATACCACTTGTGAGGTCCTAGATGGCTAGAGGGGGGTGAATAGCCTATAAAAATTTCTACAAACTCACTAAGCAAACTCCGTTAGTATGACAAACGGCGGAATGCGAGTTATGCTTAGCCTACAAGGTGTTGCAAGCCTCCTATCCAACAATTCTAGTGGGTTGATCAAGTGATCACACAAACAACCAAAAGGCCTAGATAGCGCTACACAATTAAGGCTCTCGACAAACCTCTACTTTGCAGAAAGTAAAGCCAAGATAGCGCTACACAGTTAAAGCTCTTGGCGAACCACAAGGCAATTCTAGAAATGTAATGCAAGAGTGGAAAGGAGCTTGTTATACCGACGCGTCGAATCGAGGTTGCCAATCACCAAGAAGATGAATAATCAATTCAATCGGCAACAACACAAAGATGATGACCAATCACCGGGAACAAGAATGATGACACAATTGTTTATCCCCGGATGTTCACTTGGGCACCGCCAAGCTACATCACCCGTTGTGTCGACCAACACCTAGATGGTTCTTCGGTGTGACCCTCAAGTCACTAGCCCCTCAAGGCTCGCCCCGCAAGGCACCGCAAGAAACCACTCTCAAGCGAGGTACTCAACGACACACGCAATCCACTAGGATGCTCTTCGTGATCCCCACGAGGTGAGCTCAAACCTCTCACAAATCAACCGGAGGTGGCCAAGAACAATCACCTTCTCTTGCCAACGCCTCCAACTTCCTCCAAGCCGGCTAGGAGCGGTACTCTCCAAGAGTAACAAGAAATCCACCGGCGAAACCACCCACAAGTGCCACTAGATGCCCTCAAGCAATGCAAATGCACTTTGGGATCACTCACTCTCACAAAGTTTAGCAAACAAGCATGAGAGAGGAGTGGAGAGGAGTTTTTCTGCTCAAACAAATGAATGAATGAGTTAGGGAGTCAAGAGAGATGGCCAAGCCCCGGCCAACACCTATTTATAGACCCAACACAAAAATCCAACCGTTACCCCCTCGGGGGCCTCAAATACACGCACCGGATGCGTCCTGAGCCCTAGCGCCGGACGCGTCCGGCGCCCTCTGCCAGCCGACCGTTGGCGTCGAGATTCAATCTCGTGCCACCACGTCAGCGTCCGTCGCCGCGTCCGGCGCGCCTCGCGCGTCCGGCCCACGCGCGTCCGGCGCTCGGCCAACGCCGCTGCCCGCTCTGCGTCGCGTCCGGCGCACGCCGGACGCGAACGCCCCAGCGTCCGGCCCACGCTGCCAGCCGTCCCACGGCGCGCCACGGCCCAGCACGTGCCAGACGCGTCCGGCCCAGCACGTCTGGTGCCCGCGCGCCACTCAGAGCCCACTGGGTAGCGTCCGGCGCCCATCTGGTGCGTCCGGCGCTACTCCCTCGCGCGACCGACGGCCTCGGCCATCTGCTGCCTTCACTGGGTGGAGTCCGGCGCCCAGACCACGCGCGTCCGGCGCCACAGTCCAGTGAAGAACTTCATCATTTTGTTGCGTCGCGAACGTCAACTACTCCAACATGCTATCCAACAAGTATACCAACTTGATCACCATAGATAGCATGTTTTCAACCACAATTTGCATTCGGCGCAATAGAAAATATGCATCCATTTTCCCCGAAAGCGCCGAATCCTGCCGAGCCTATGATGGCGGGAGGGAGAGAGGGACCCAAACCCATCTCTACCCTACAAACCACAGCGCGACCATTGCCACCTTTGTAAATGTGCCAACACCACCAAGTGTACATCACCATGTGCTTGTGTGTTAGCCTTTCACAATCATTTCCCAAAGGTTAGGTTAGCTCACTAGGCCCTACATGCAATGCACTTCATGAATTCACCTAGTGGCACCCTGCGTCGAATAGCCGATAAGACTTCCCCTCTTAATAGTGCGGCTATCGATCCTAAACCACTCACACCCTCTATGGTGTCTTGAGTGCAAAATAAAATGGCCCTATCGGTCATACCTTTGCCTTGAGCCCATTTTGTTCCTCCAAATGATATGAACGCTTGAGACCGTCACATGACCGTCTCGATCCATCGACCTCGACTTTACTTGCTTTTCACCGTGCATCGGTCCATCGGCGCTTAGTCTTGCCCGAGCTTGACCATCGCATGGTCCTTCACTCCCAAGTCTTGACTAGCCCTTCACCTTCAACACTGGTCCATTGAGCCAAGCATCGTCTTAATCTTCATCTTTGATCACATGACCCGTGTCATGCTTCATATGCATTAAGCTCATCATGTGGACAACCTTTCTCTAAATCAACCACTTAGATAAACAAGGTTTGTCCTAGGTTTCATCAATTAGCCAAAACCAAACTAGTAACTTTCAGTGGTGATACAAGGCGGCACTAGAAATACAGATCAGTGCCGGTTTGTATCACCACCTGGCATTGATAGTTTCCCTATCGGTTGGTAACACCAACCGGCACTGATATGTTCAATTCTTTTTTTTTTTGACAAAGGAAAAGGACCTTCGGTTCGATTGCGCGGCGTGGGAAACCGAAGAGGCCTCCATGGGGAAGCGGCGGCGTGATGGTGGACATTAACTCCCCGGGCTCACACGGAGGCGGCTGACCAGTCTCCCCTGGCCTGAGGATGTAATTTAAACCGCCGTTCTTCCACCGCTCCCGAACACCTCGCCTGCACACCTCTTCTTCCACATTTTTGCGCATCGGCATGGAGTCCGGTGGCCGCTCCGGCGGCGATGGAGCGGGGCAGAGGGGCCGCCGGCTGTCGCGTCTTCCAGTGGTGGCCGCCATTTGCAAACACTGGAGCATCAGATGGCCGGTTTGCGCGCAGTGCTTGCTAACGAGCAGCGCTGGCATAGGGCTGCCGAGGTGGAGGCCATCCGTCTGCGCGAGGCACTGCAGGCCGAGCAGACGGCCCACGCGGCTGCCGAGGCAGAGTTGGAGGCTGTTCGCAGCTAGCTCGCAGCGTCGGACGCCAGTCTAGCAGCGTTGGAGGAGCATCGTGTGGATTAAATCGCAAGCCTTCCCTGACTGTGTAATCGCGAGCCCTCCTGGCTGTGTAATGCCCGTGCGTTACACGGAATAATAAAATTCTAGAAGTGTTTTTGAGTTATCAGATTTCTATTTATTTTTGAATTTATTTTTTTTGTTGGCATCTGTTCTCAGGATGGAAGTGAGTACAGTAGCAAATCGCGAGCCCTCCCTGCTCTGTGCTCTGCCCAGGAGAGAGGAGACAAACTGATCAGTAGCTGTTTGTAATACAAACCGCCACTGATACTGTGCCATGCCGGGTGGTGACATAAGCCGGCACTAGAAATAACATCTCAGTGCCGGTTTGTATCACCAGCCGACACTGATATGTTCACTGCCAGTCGGTAACATCGACCGGCAGTAATGTAGATCTTCAGTGCCGGTTCTTCGTCTCCTGAATCATTTGTCTGGTTGTGACGTTTAGAACCGGCACTGAAGGGCAATCAGTGGCGGTTCCATCATTTCCGCCACTGATGTGGCCGGCACTGATCTCTCAATCTGTAGTAGTGTATTCATGATATAGCCTATATAAATATTTGGGACTCAAATATGAATGAGTTGCCTAATAACCATCAATTAGCACAAAGGATAACTAATGACAATATTGGGCTTATGCATAGGTCCACATCCAAATGGCACATGTGTGGCTTGCCGAGACTTACAGGCCCAAGATCTTTTGGCTAAAATAATTATTGTGCCGCTAATTATTCCCACATATCAAAACACATGCTCGAAGTCATGGAGGGGAACCATGCATGTCCACAAGACAACTTTCAAAAAGCATGCAACGTTTTTCTGAATTTCAAATGGACAAGATGCCCTCACCAAACATGTAGGATCGGCACTTGAGAGGCCCTCCTTCACAACGACCATCACAGCCGCAGGTCTCGGCCACGTAGCTCACGGCAGAGCAGCGATTCTTCTGGTGCTCTTACCACCGCTCGTCCCTCAGCTCCCCCTATCAACGTACCCCTACCTCTGGCCTATAAAAGGAGGCCAACTCTCCCTACCACGGGGACTGTAGTGATATCGGCGTCTAATGCGGAAGCGATTTCTTGTATCTACCTAGGCGAGGAGCTCAAGAGAGATCGCACACACCACACCGGAGACTCGATGTTTGGTAACGGGGTTCGGCGAAGCCTACGTCCCCGGGACATGCTTACGGGCACTCCTCCCCGAACCGCGACACCGGCCGCCCGGGGCGCCGGCCAAAACGCCAGCGCCCCCCTGCGAGCCTGTCACTGAGTGTTGCCTCTCTCAATGAGCTTGGTTACAACTGCAGCCCCCTCCTCCTTTTATAAAGGGGCCGGGTTACAAGAGCTAACACCTAGCTCACCTAACCCTGTACTGCTAATTACAACACAAGTCCACTGTAACCCCATTAGTACAAATAAATATTCGACACATTTCTAACAGGGACGCATTCCATCTTTATACCACCGTTGCAGGGCTGCACACAACACACCGCTGCCCTGCATCACGAACACACACCGCCAGGCTGCACACACACCAAACTTCCGTCTACGTCGCCTCCCCACTGCCGTCCACCACCAGTTCGCCGGGGGCCGGAGCGCGTGGTCCGGTGAGCACAGCATGAGCCTTTCCGGCAGCCACATCAGAGGAACACATGGATGCTCATTTCGAAGGTGAAGTTCTTTATGTATTTCATTGATTCATATTTAATTTGGTGGTCTAGTTTGTTATGGCACAGGAACACATACATCACATGCAGCCTTGGGCACGGGCGACGACAGTGAGTTGCCGGTGCCAGATCATGAAGGACGAGGCTTGTGACCATCTCGGCAACGCCGGCGATCCGATGCCGGCGGCCTGGTGGTGCTGCCCTCATCTCAACAGTCCGATGCTGGGCACGCGGCGGATTTGCGGCATGACAGATCAAGTGATCAACAACCACACCTGGCCAACGATGGCCGCATGCAGCGGCCCGACGAAGGCGGCAACCAGATGACCAGTGTCTACACAGGCAGCATGCAGACGACCCAGCAAGTTTCATTGGCGGCCATGGCAAGCCCATGACGACCGCGGCAGCTAGCATGGCAGAAACGGCAGCCCGGCGAACAATGCAGTTCGGCATTCCAGAAGTGGCATACGCGCACATTCGTGCCACGATGATCGACGGCCGTGACAAGTACAGCGCTCTTCGGCTTGACAAAGTGGCCTGGCGAAAAGCCTGAGTACGTATAGCCGAATGATGCTTGGGGGTTGCGGGATCCCACTTCGACTAGAGCACCTTCTGCGCTTGGAGGGTGGCGTTCATGGCACGCGAGTGGCATTTGGCTGTGAGATAGCTGCTGCGACGAAGTGAAGCCGATGATGGTGACCGGCGAGACCGACGTCGAAGTGGGGCCTTGAGGACCGGGGTTTGCATGGTGCCGTGACGCGCCTTGCAAACTCCCGGGCGAGGGCTAAAGGGGAACCTCGAAGCATGACCTCTAATGATGCCCTTACATCATGGGCATTCGTTCCTGGGCCTGTCGAGTCCGAGTTCGTGCCCGGTGCCACGCCTTGCGACACCACAAGCACGACGACCTTAGAGGACCCGTCCATCTCGTTGAGACCCGCTAAACCGCTCAGTAGGCAAATTGCTCAACCTCTGAACCGAGGGAGATGGCGAGCGTCGTGGCCTGCATAGGCCACCACCATCGAACAGTCCTTGATCACTTCTTGGAAGTGATCCCAAAAGGCCAAGTGAAGGCCCGAGGCGAGGAGCACGACTCACCAGAGAAGTCAAACAACCCAATCAGCACCAACCGAGGCCCCCCACTCCCAGCGACTTCTCGAGGACGAGAGCAGCCCCTTTGAGCACATGGGATCCCATCGCTGATGGGCAAGCTCGAACCAAGGCTCAGAAGCAATGGGGTCAAAGAAGTCTGCAGGGATCCCGGCAGGGCGATGGGACATGGACATCTTGGTGGCGACACGGCTGGAGCGATGCGAGCCACTTGATAACCATGCCCCAGCCCCGAAAGGGGCGCCATCGCCAGCGGTGCCACTGCCCACCAACAAAATGCGATGCCTTAGGCTACGGGCGGAAGGACCTCCCAACGCCATGCAATGGGACTCCTTGGCAGGTCCCACGTACGTGTCTGGAAGGATAACTTCGAAGGCATTGAGAATACTTACGCATAACGGATTGATGAACTTGCTACAATGCCACATATTGATATATATACTCTCGGCAGATGTATATGTACACATGCACGTAGCATTGTATTTGGCACATTTGCATACAGTAGCATCTAGTACTACTGGATGTTAGTTATCGTCGTCCGAAGTCGGTGAGTTTTCCAGATATATATGGTTGGACCTTGCATTACAGTTTCTTGCGCCGTCAGCTGATCTGACCATTGTACACGAAGTACACAAGCATGAACGCTTAACTATGAGCTTGGATGCTCGCTCGGGCGACTTGTTTTTTGAGTCCGATTGATCACTAACGTCTATAGCAAGAGCTCTAACGCAACTTGCATGCAGTTGCTTCCCCGCCATCTGTAGCAGGATGTCAATGACAGAATCAAATTGGAGGCTCGTAGCCATGTACCTATACTATCACTTCCGTCCATGGTAATATCTAATACGCCATTATCACATCGTGGCTCATGATTTTGATTTATTTGGCAAATATAAACCACCAAGAATTTTTCTGCAGAAAATTGTGTAGGTATTGTTGAGATTAATTAGGATAATTAATTCGTGATCAATTATTGTAATTGCCATGATTAGCATGTGCTAATTATGGGCAACCGTAAGGCCTACAAAAGGGCCTCATCGAAGGGGCACCTATTGACTTGTAACACAACTGTTGTACGAGGCAGTATATATTTGTAACACATACACATCAGTAATAGACGGAAAATCATTATCGATTCATTCCATCCAACTTTCTCTAACACGTTATCACGCACGCATGCTCTGTCCACCGCTGACGCTGAAAGGCAAAGAAGTTTGAAGCCCGACGGCACGTTCATCGGAGACATCGCCCGAGAGGAGTTCCCGGTGCTGTTGCTGCAGAATCGCCGGAGATTGGTTCACGACGCTGTCACAGTAACTGGAGGACAAGGCATCGGCCTCTACTACAAATCCTTTGCTCTGCCTCGCCAAGAACCGATGTGACTGGTTCGGCAAAAACAGGCGCCGGTGTTCTTCAGATCGAAGAAAGACGCAAGCATGAGCATCTGTAGTTCTCGACGCACCAAAGTTGTAAGCACATATGTGAATTATTCAATTCGTTATGCTCTTACCTCCCTACGGCAATGGAAGCCGCGACATCATGGTCTCCAAGAGCAGGCAGAGTCGAGTCCGCGGCTGCAGTCTTGCTCCTGGCGATTGGGAACCATGCCCGCGGCCAGACCAACGGCCGAACGCCCGACCGGCAGCGGCGCTGGCAGCCTGACCGGTGCTGGCGTACGCGCGGCCCCACGACCGCTGTCTGTCACCACCGGCGGCAGATGACCGGCCTCCCGAACATAGCAGCGGCGGTGGTGCTCACGCACCTGGGCTGGTGGCTAGCGGTGGCGCATGCACGCCTGTGCGGCAGCGACGCACGCACGGCCGTAAGGAGCCAGGAAACCGTTGTTGTTTGGGATGGGGAAAGGGATGAGATTTTGTGCCTTTTTGCATATAAAACCCTTCTATTTTCCCTGAATTACATGCTAAGCCAGTTGGATTATTACTGTATTCTTATTTTATGTTTAGCCTCAATACATCACTGCAATACAATGCATTTATTTATTGTATAAATGCTTGCTTTAAACCTGAGTTTAAACAAATTGTGATGCACATTATTTACTAGTGTAAATATTTTTTAAGGCCTAAGAGTCTTTAGAAAGTGCATCACGATACTTTATATTGCAGTGAATTTCTATGTTAATATTTAGATATAATTTCTGTGTCTATGGCATTATGTTTTAGTCATTAACTTTAACATTGTTTGTATGGAAGAATTTTTTACTCCTGTACATTGATCGACCAGAAAATTGTAGATCTCTAAATATACATAGTTTGTCGATTTTGTTGCTTGGTAACTAATTTTAGTTTCAACAAAATCGAGCCTCTTAATTACTTAATTGTTAATTAAGAATGGATTTAGGCCTAGGTTGGCCTAGTTCGGAAAAGCAAAATGGAAGTCACACCATTTTTACGAGTGAGGCTAACATAGAAAGTGCATATTTTGCTTGGATCCTATCGGATTTTGCAATAATTATGCCACTCGTCACGGCCGATTCGGTGGCTGTGGCAGATTCACGGCCCGAGCCCAGGACGGGCCCCCATGTTGCCCGGCTGGGCCACACGCCTGCCTGGGCCGAGCGCCTGGCTGCCTTGGCTGGGCCACCGGCCTTGCTCTTTGTTGGGCTCGGGCGGCCGGCCGGGCCGCCCGGCTGACAAGCATAGTTTGTTTTTTCTTTTTCTTTTTCTTATTTCTATTTTCAGCAGTAACTTTTAGTAATTAGCATATATGCTTTGTTAGTTAATTCCTATAAAACATCAGTTCTTTACTTTGATTGTTGTTGCACTGTACTGCTGTACCTTGACATTGCAAATAGATTGTGGTTTGTTTATAGTATTATATACAATGTCTTGTGTTTCTCTATCATATTTTTAGAGTATGTGGCGCACCAAATCACCCTTAGCACCACATACATGTTAAATTTGTGACTTACAAATTTGTTTTGGACTATGTTGGTGCACCCAAACCTCTATTTTGCACCAACATATTAGTCGCACTTGTAATTTTATGATAGAATTGGCTATGTTGGTGCCCCAAACCACACTTTTTGCACCACATACAAGTTAAATTTGCTAGTAGACTTAGTTGCAATTTAACTATGCCATCTATAGAATTAGAAACTTTAATTACTATAGATTATAAATTGCAATACATATATCTTGTTTATTTTGGTTATATACACAAGGTAATGGAGTCTATGGCAATAGCTGTGCTTAATTCCTTATGAATTATCCTACCTAAAGACCGTGCCAAAGCAGTGATCAAATCACCTGTTACTGAGAGGTCTACATCTTGTTTCTCTGAAACTTGATGATTACCTACACTGTATTTTTACCCAAAATAAAGGTTTTGAATTGGTATCTTCATCATATTATTTTGATATTACACAAGAATAGCAAAGTCCTCAGTAATGGCTGCATCTAATTCACTTGTGAATTATCTTGCCCTGAGTCCGTACTTAGGCAGCAATATATTTGCCTACTATAAAGATTTACTCGTGTCTTTGACATAGAGACTATCTGTCTTGTGTTCCTCAAAATTTTTGATGAATTGGTTGTATGGTTCACACAATTTTTGTGATTACCTACAACAATCCAACACTATGATAAGATATAAACTCTATAAATATTGCACTTCATATTATAAATTTATCATATTTTTCGAAATTACCATTAGGTAAATAATCAATCTATGGTATTGCATTTGAGATTACAACATCACCATAGTGATTTTGAGTTTACCTTAGAAATAAATTCATTAAATCAATGGTTTGTCACATGTTGTGGATATTGACTTCGAGGGAGTCTCGTTGAACTCGCTCTCAATGGCATCAATATCCCATATGGACAATGGACATTAATATTGGTTTTATCCCATAACCTAATAAAGCATTTAATGCCCTCAATTATTAGAGGCTGTTTATTATAGATCGAGAAATTATGCCTTCTTATTGTGAGGTACTTGCGTCCATAAAGATTATCTACGAGAATATCTTATGGAAAGAATTGCATGTATTTTAAGGCATACTCTTTAGGAGTATTATGAAGAATAAATAAACTCATATAGCTTGAGGCTAACCATGAGTAGATCGCGTCTCTAGTTTTTCAAACTAGAAGACTATGATCATATGTATTGTTCGTACAATTTGCTTCCAATGATGGAAGCAAAAGGCCTTATGTGCAATTAAGTTATGACAAAGTTGAACCCCACAATGACACAATGTCATATAGGTGGTCGTGTTTAGCATAGCGCTGAACAATGTCATACTCTTAAATTTACAATTGATCTATATTTAAAGTCTGCAAGGGATAAAACAAGAGCCTTAGGAATTAAGATTTGAAGTATGTTTCAATCTTAATCTAAAGCCAGTTATGAGGTTGATTTTGTTGGATCCTCTAGGATCACATCTCAACACTCTACCTTTTTTCTCATAAGAGAACATCAAATACATGGACAACATGGTCATCACATATACTTTGACCGACATGATCTGAGATTTAGAATAATCTTCTGGTCCATTGGTATTACTTAATAATGTCCATCGAACTATGTTATAATATTTGTTGTCAATGGATAAATATTGTGAGTATCACATTGATGAATTTGATACTCGGCAATATTTATGGATTTCTATATATTAGACGAGAATTTTATTGATTTCTTGTCATATGTAGATTGTACGGGAATCATTCTAATGTGGAATGATATGTGCCTAGTGGACATTTGTACCACAAACTCTATAATTTAAGAAGCAAAATATTCTAGGTTCTTATGACAAGAAGAGGGAATAATTTTGGTCATCACTAAGGTGATGCAATGATTGTTTGGCTTAGTTTGCCACTATCATTCTTCTTATCAATACTAAGTTAGTAACTGAGGATATTTAATCATATCCTAATTACACTTGTATCTTACCAAATTATAGAAATATCCAAATGTGTTTTCATATAGAAACACAACAGGACAACATTGGATAAGGCATAATGTAATGAGATAGGTCTCATTTTTTGTTGCATTATGCATACAACCATTCCCCATATAACATGTTGTGTATAAAAATTTTTCACACCGTTGATATATGCATGTTGGAATTATCAACTTTGCCATCCAAAGGGATAGGTGAAAAATTATTAGCAATTCTTTGGTCCGGATTTTTCCATAGTATGGACACAATAATTGCCACAGGGAAACAGATTTTAAGACCCACTTATCTCAAAATCAGATTGAATACCTTAGATTCCTAGGGCATATTCAAAAGAATATGTATTGGTCCGATACAAAGATTGTATGGACAGTTCACGCATTTCATGGTTGTAAAGATACATCCGCGAGATGATCTAGAGTGTAGAAGTATCCACACTCAACCATGAATTTGGTAGATAATGCCTCTTTATATGAGCATTAACCTGAACATTACTAAACTTTTGTGCCTACAATGACGACTGTAAGATATAATACAAGTTTAGTTAGATATCCAAAAGAGGATAACTGGAACCTATAAGTATGACATTAATGTCATAGGAAGACCATTATTAGTAAATTGCTATCGCCAACTTCGTGTTGGAGTCAGGTAGATTTACACACTCCTGATTTATGATTAACTGCATATTCCCTATATGCATTTAGTACGTGGGAATCCAGGAAGGTTTCCTATTTGCGTAAGATTTGGGTCACGTTGTATACGTACCAATCTCACCACCATAGCATACACTGATGGGTTCACATAGAAACTGAGGATCAACGAGCAATCTCTGTAAATTGTTAAGTATTTAGATACCTTATTCAGGATCTATTTACAACCCATATGCTGGTTTCATTAAGCTTTTCCAGGCATTAGGGGGAGATTAGTACCATATATAATGCCCAAAAACTAGATTGCATAAAGCATTTTAAGCTTAGGATCACGTACTAAACGAATTAAACATTGAGTTCAAAGAATTGTTGATTTGCAAAAGTATATTACAAATAATCTGCCAAATGTATTTACTGATTATAATCCGTTGCAAGTATGTGCCAGAAAGAGTAGTGGTAT
Organism: Themeda triandra; assembly: GCA_018135685.1. Classification (NCBI taxonomy): domain Eukaryota; kingdom Viridiplantae; phylum Streptophyta; class Magnoliopsida; order Poales; family Poaceae; genus Themeda; species Themeda triandra. Next base: position 548,998 of record JAENPR010000005.1, on the reverse strand, counting down.
TAAGTAAATCACTCAACTCCCAATTGTAAATAAGAGGGGGAGTAGTATGGCCATAAAGCAGGATTATTCATGCTAGCAATAGAAGGTTTTCCTTCTAAGATAGTAAATGCAGGCCAACCTATATGGTTGGCAATACTATTGGGTAAACATTTGTTATTACCCTGTGGATAGATGTCATCCACAAATCCAGATCAGAGGTGCACCAAATATTGATGCTGGGATATCGGAAAGCCCTGACTCTCGTTTGAGGAAGTCACGATGAGTCATTCGGGGTTATTTGAGTTTTTTGATAGACTAGAGAATTATTATATAATAGAAAAGGCTACATTTATCGACAAATACTTCTCTGAATAAATTGTATATAATATTCCAAGTCATCCAGTTACTAAGACCATGGCGGAGTACTTTGTCACTCTTACTGGATTGGAACTTGTTGAGTAATGTAGTACATACAGAGATAGTCTTGCTCACCAGAAAAGAGGTGTTTTGGGCTGTGATGCCAACACCTCATTTTACCTTACTGTGGGTACAAAATGTTTTCATCCTAAGATTGGATCGAGAACAATGTGGTGGTGAGTTACAAAGCAAGACTAGTAGCACAAGGGGTTTACGCAAAGCCCGGGCATTGATTTCAATGCAAAATATTCTCCATAGTAAGTTATAAATTTCTGATACTACCTTTTGAGTGGCAGTACAAAAGCATATATCATTGCAGTTGATAGTTGATAGATGCAGTTGATAGTTGATAGATGTAATGATTGCATATATTTATATGATCACTTGATTTGGAGTATTTGGAAAGCTTCCGGAAAGGAGTTCACATACTCAATCTTTAGATATAAAATCGCAACATATATCGTGTATTGCTTAAGTCAATATGTGGCTTTAAGCAGATAAGTCGGATTTGGTACAATCGACTTTGTAAGTATTCCTTGATCAATTATAGGGATACAAGATTGATTACACGTGGTGTTCATTTTGAAGTCCCTAATTGGATTTCATAGTATTATATGATTGTCAATAATCTTGACATCATTGGGAATGAACACTTTGTAATCTAAAGACAGAGTTTGAGATGGGAGATATGGTCTAAACCAAAATTTCATTTTGTGTTTAAGATCTAAGTATCTTCTCCCAGGATTTGTACTAAAGCTATCTATATCCACATCATATTGAGTAATTCGATATGAAGGTATATCCTATGGTTGTTCTACCTCACGATAGAGAAAGATTGTTTTATACCATTGTGATTGAGATGAGATATTGGGACAAGTTGTCCATTATCTCAGTGCTATTTATGCGCTAACATATCTTGTAAAAGTTCCCGGCCGGATATCTTTTGCAATGGTTTGCTATCCAAATAGCGGCTATTCTACCATATGTTGGTAGATTGAAGTTATGAATATCTCTTGATATTTTAAAATAGCACATGTGGTTTTTGGTATAACCCATGATCTGATTACGTGGATATTATGATTCTGGTCATTTAATCGATCCTCAAATTCCAGATCATTGAAATAAGCTTTACATAACAATCATTCGATATTGTTTTCATAAGGCTTCACATAAATGTGTATAGCTAGTCGAATGATAAATCACATATTGATATTATGTGATATTGATTCCATTGAATCAAAAGTCATTATCTTGAAAAGGTAATGCAACTTGTGTTGTCTAGATAAGAACAAGTTATACTTAATGCAATATTTTTGCATTAAGATTGTTCTGTCCTATAGGTTATATGGACATATGAGCATTTACAAACTAAGTCTTGTGATAATCTTGTAAAGATATTCACAAAGTCTACCATACTCCACATTTCACAAGCTCATCGTAGGGGATTATTTTGAAGTATGCTATTAAAGATCTAATATTGGCATTAAGGGAAGAGAAAGCCTATGTTTGAATGCCAAATATTATTTCCACACGAAGGAAAATGATCTAGAGAAAATATTCTTTGAAGCTCGAAGCAAAGAATATTATCACGCACTAAGTCAACTAATAGTTTGACTAATGCTCTTGTGAATAATAAAGCGAAGCATATGCCGATTTTTTTAGAAATGAGAGGAGTAACTTGAAATTATAAACCAGAAGTTTTGTTTACTAGTAATAAACTAAATATTTTATACTATCAAGCTAAAATCTACGGGGACGCCTGTGGGTTCTAGTTTAGCGTATACTTGTTGAATAGAAATAAAATAAAACTCCTCCATTATCATGAAGAGAACACCTCATGAAGAAGGTTGAGCATCTCATGAAGAGGATCATCATGAAGATGAAATCCAACATATTAAGCGCGCACATCATTAGTGTGGATATGCGGAATAATAAAATATCTCTTGTTTGGGAAATAACAAAAAGATAGAATAATCTCTCATATTATGAGAATATTGGGAGAAAATATTAGCTGTCGACAACGCTACCTCCATAATTCTAAATGTTTCTCTTATGAGAACCCGGATCTGAAAACAAAGTCCATGGCAAAGTCGTCTATAGCGATTATATCGGGTCAATGAAGAAAGCAATTGAGGTTGAATCTCCTACTAAGAAGAAATAAATGTTCTGCTATATCTCTGGGAAATGAAATAAATGAATATGAAATATGCAGTTTATGAAGTCTAAGGTAGAATATATTCATGAATGAATATTAAAGTCTCAAGAAGAGCATATCCTAGAAGGAATAGTCATCAGATGACTTTATAGTGAATAACACAATCTCATTGTGTATATCACTTTATAATCTCTCATGTAGTAGAGTGAGAACATCCTTGAAGGAACTAATACACGAAGAATTTACCAGTCAATTCTTGAAGAGACACCACTTATCTCTCGAAGTGAATATAGACCCGAGAGAAAGAAAATGAGAAATCTTAAACACCATGAAGGTTTACTAGAAACACTTATGAAGTGTATATTGAAAAGCTAGCATTGAAGTGATCCTCTAAATACCATAGAAGGTATAAGAATAATGGTGATTTTGGCAATTGAATTATCCCCTAAATGCCAAATGCAAGACTGGATTTATTACTTAGTGGTACAATTAAAATCATGAAGATTTGTAAGTTTAAAAATCCACGAGGAGAGAATTTTAAGTATTCAAACTCTAGTAAGAGTTTGATGCACTATATAAAAGATACTAAACACTATAATTTATTTAACCACATAATCCTCTTAAAGGATCTATTACCCCGAAGGATAAATTTTTATTTGTTTTACACAACTAATAAGTGGTTATTTATGCATGAAGCATATTGCTCTTTGTTATACCCATATAATTCATAGAAGAATTATGACTCAACTTTTTGAAAGATATAGTATTGTGGTACTGCATACCATTAATTAAGCACACATTTATGAAAATATGTTTTAAACAATGAAATTTTAAGGATGGCTTTATGAGGGGGAGCAATTTTAATGAATTTACCTTGAAGGTAATTGAAATCACTAGAATTATAAAGATCAAGTAGATTATATTTGCTAAAACATTGAAGTTTATAGATTATGAAGATCAATATCTATTCATGAAGAATAGAATATTCTGAAGAATATATATGACCAGAAAGGTTAAATGTTGTACTCTTTTTTCCTATGTGAGTTTTTACTCGAAGGTTTCTCACAAGGTTTTTAATGGGACAACATGTGCAATTCAATTAACGAATGTGATGTACTCTTTTTTCCAAGAACTGTTTTTTCCCACTGGATTTTCAGATGGAGTTTTTGATGAGGCATGTGCATATCGTGGTAATCGTCCAAGGGGAGTGTTGTAAAACACACGGACTTTCTACCCTAGAAGGAAAGGAGAAGGAAGAATCCTAGTCCTAGTCTATTTGCATGTGGACTCTTACCGAAACTCTTAGGCCTTAGCAGGACTATATATACGTAGGAGCTCTATATTGTAATCACCAATATTCAAAGAAATAAAGAATAGTCTCCCTACATCTTGTGTCTACTTGTTTTACTTTCATCTACTATATTAATAGTGAGACACGGAGAGGGGAAGGTCCTAACCGCCGGCAACATGTTTCATAACAAATATAACCGTCCCCCATCCCCCGGAAAAAGAGATACTCCTCTCTTGCTCATCGCGGCAGCTCCCATAGCTGAAAGGTAAACTCAAATCGTAAACTCAAATCCTTCAACATTCCTTAGCTTTCACTGCTGCTGCATTCGGCGCATATTACTGGAGCGGACCAATATTGAATTCTAGTTTCTCTACTCCCTCCGTCCCATTGAAGATGTCGTTGGAAATCCGTGCCCCTCTCACAAACACGCTTCTCGGGCGACATCTTCAATGGGACGGAGGGAGTACTCTAGTTTCGCCAATACTATTTGTTTCACATGTTCGTTTGCAGATGGGTATACTGGTGATTCGGTGGACCTAGAATGCTGTCGCTGCAGAGCCAAGATCACCAAGGTCCTGGACTGTCTCAAAGGTACATTTTGGCATGTATAAACTTGTGATCTCTACATGCAACAACAAGTCCATGCCTCCTCCCTCAGCTCGCTGCCTCCGTCGTGGAAGATGGCGGCGCCCGGCCTCCTCGAAGCCCTCTGCGTGCCTGGCCCCGAGCGCCATGGGCGAGTTGCGAGCCCGCCGGCGGGCGGCCGCCGCACCTGTTCCCCCCGGGTGGCTTGCGCCCCATCCTCCCTCCCTCTGTCTCCGTGCTGGTTTACTGTGGGCCTTGGGCCGGCACGGCCCGCCAAATCTGTCGTGCCTGACGGGCCGGACCGGCACGAAAAAAAGCCCGTAGGGCCCTGCCTGGTAGGCACGGCCCGCAGGGCCCGCGTGCCTTGTCGACCCGAAGGCTATCGGGCCGTGTCGGCCCGTTGCCGTTCCATGCCGGGCCGGGCCGGGCCGTTGCCCATCTTTAGACCTCGGCACACCATTTATATTATTACTATTATTATTTTTATTCTTTATTTATATTGATTTGCAGCTTGATGCTGGATTGCTGGTGATGTTAGCGGGAAGAAGTAAGGCCGGATGCTTTCCAACTCGACGGCGCTATAGCTATTGCATGCCCATTAGAAATGTTAATTATATTATACCTGCCTGACTTCGTTTGTGAAAGCAGATCGAGCAGCACAAAATGATTGTAAGCTTATTGATGAGCCCACGTTCCAGGAGACAAGAGAGGAGCATGAGGGTGCAACATAAAGAAATGACGTGGGATGTGCGTATACATGTAGATTCTGCATGCGCACAGAATGACGACTCAATATATCCTTCTATACTGCCCTTGCTGCTCTAGGCACTAGGATGTGCGTATACATGTAGATTTTGCACACACAATTTTACAAAGAGCAAAGGTGGATGGTGTGTAGTCTCCATCAAGAGTCAGTGAAAAATACACTTGTGCCCTTGCTCCTCTAGGCACTAGGCAGCAGGACCCCGGCCCTTTTAGCCGACTTCATTGAGTGCATATTTCAAGGTGGATGATGTGTAGTCTCCATCAAGAGTCAGTGAAAAATACCTTGCTGCTCTAGGCACTAGGCAGCAGGACCCCGGCCCTTTTAGCCAGCAATTTCATTGAGTGCATATTTCAAGGTGGATGATGTGTAGTCTCCATCAAGAGTCAGTGAAAAATACCAACTTGTGCCCTTGCTGCTCTAGGCACTAGGCAGCAGGACCCCGGCCCTTTTAGCCAGCATCTTGATTGAGTGCATATTTCACTGAATGCATGCATACAGCATCTTCCAGCCCGGAGAAAAAGCTACCAATCCTCGTCTAAATCTTGGGCGTGCCGCCGCCTATATATTTTAGCGCACACACAGGGTGACATGGCCATCGAACGGACACAACACATCTCGCTGCTCCCCATCTCTTCGTTGTCTGATGACGAGATCACCCCGCTTATTTGCATTTTAGTCGTCTGCTCCACTTGGTGCTCAACAATTTAACCTGCATTTATTGAATATCGCCTTGCGAAGACGGTGAGCACGAATTTGATTTAGTTTTGGTCTGTTGTTTCACGCAAGTTGGTTGGTTCTCTAGCTAGCTAGAACGAATGTACTATTACCGTAGTTAACACAACTAATAAGCAAGAAGCGGCATATACCTATATCTTTGTTCACGATTCTGTCATTTAGAGATGAGACCAATGATCCAGATGGTATGTGCATATGTGTTTACATATATATGGTTCCTTCTGTTTTTAGTATTGAAACCATATGTATAGCAACCAATATATCTTGCAGAAATGACGACGTCGACGGTGGCCATCACGTTGGACATGGGATGCTGCCGCTGCAGAACCAAGATCCAGAAGATCCTCTACTGCCTTCAAGGTGGTGTACATCGATCCTTGCCAACTAATCACATGCATTCATGTACATCGTCATATATATCTCATATGTTCTTCCCGTGAGATAATCATTGATCACAGACATATGCAAATGTGTGAACTCATGCAGAGCGATGTGGGTTCGTGTTTGAGAAGGTGGTGTACGTTCCGGGCCCTTCGACGCCATCGACCTCTGCTGCAAGCTCCGGTGCAAGGCCGGATGTTTCGCTACCAAAATTGAGATTGTGCCCCCGCCGCCACCGCCGGAGCAGAAGAAGAAAAAGAAAAAGAAAAATCCACCGCCGCAGCCTCCGCCTGTGGAGAACCCCAAACAGCCTGAGCCCCCAAAGTGCAAAGAGCTAATCGCATACCCATGGCCATACCCATACCCGTGCCCGTCCCCGTGCCCAACATGTCCGGCGCCGCCACCGCCATGTCCACCACCGCCGCCACCACCATGTCCGGCACCACCACAGCCATGTCCACCGCCACCGGTTTGCAACAAGTGCCCAGCATGGACGCCGTGCCAGTGCCGCGGCTACCCGTGGGTCGTCTACTGCGAGGAGAAACCCGATCCCAGCTGCGCTGTCATGTAATTGCAAACTGCTGCTTCAGGCGGGTTGCTGCAACTGCAACCTCATGAGTCCTGAGTTCCTGACCCTGCCATTCCTACGCACGTGTTGTTATGCATGTGCCCGTGCATATATAAAAGATCAGTCAAAGCGCCTCGCTAAAAAAAAAAAAAAAAAAAAAAAAAAATCAGTGAAAGCGTTCCGTGAGATTGACATGCATGGGTTATTATTAGTTTCTTCGTACCAGGATTCACGGCTGCTTCTGCTGTCATCATTCTTCAGCTGCAAACGTGACTCGAGTATGTGTGTCATTGTTGTTGTTGTCGTTGTTGTACATGAAAAAGAATAAATTTATGCTCAATTTGTCTCTAGATCCTGCTGAGTTCCAGGGGCGGACCCACAGGGTATGCAGGGTGGTCCACCGCAAACCCTGTGGAGCCAGCCAAAGTCCATTATACACTGAATTATTTGTTTATGTAAAATATATTACCATGTCAAATCACTAGCGAATTCATAGCCCGGTGGTCTAGTGCGTCTTTTCAATACCTATGGTCACAAGTTCAAAGCTCAAGTCTAGCATTTTAACTTTTATTGTGTTTTGTCCAGCATTTTAACTTTTGTTTAGTTTTTATTTTCCTAGCAGTGCATTATATACTAAGATATGAGACAATCCACAATCCCTGAACTGTTGCATTTTAATTTTCTCTTTGTACTCTTCATAGGAGTAGAGTTTTTTATTAAGAAAACTATCAATAGCTTCTCCGACTAGAGTGTCAAATATTACTGTTCTTTATTTCTTTGCTAGTCAGAAATAAAAAAAATTATTGAAATAGTTTACCTATTTTTTATCCCTCGAGAAATTATTTTTCTATCAGATATGTAGTATTATAAGTCTCTTTTATAGCTATAGTTCGAACTATTAATATTTAATTTATATCATTTGTTGCCGTTTCTAGCTTAATCTTTGGATTTAAGTCTTATTATGCTATTTAATTATGTAGTCTTACCGAATCGAGAAATTATTTTTCTATCGGTGAGTTTGTAACACCCCAAAATTTGCATTTTTGGAAATAGGAGTAAAAATGATTTTTATTGAATTTTGTGTCATGAAAACCTAGGTAAAATAATATTTTGACTAAACTAAAATTAATCATAGGGCTAGCAACATGTTGGTGCATACATGCTGGTGCATTTTGATTTATGTGATGAGTGGGTTTGATCCAAAACTCAAAATGATTTCAAATGTTTTTGAAAACGGGTTTTCAAAAGGTTTTGAAATAAAAGAAAAACAAAAGAAAAATGAATTTCCTCTCCATGCATTGTGTCTCTTTTCTTGATGGTATAATAATCCTTGAAGCGAGCAGCTTTATATTTTTTTTTCCATCTTAATAATCCACCGTGGCTTACCTTCTAGTAGAACCAATATTTTCTTTCTCTCTAAACTGGACATGTTGGCTTTCCTTGTACCAATGTTGTTTTAATTCCTTAGATCATCGATGATCTCTTTATCCAATTTGTACGTCAAGGACTCCATCTCAATCCTTCACCACCGACGGCAGCCAACAGCACGTCCTCCTCAACTTGTAGCGGCTGTCCAACGTCCCAGCATGCAAGCCCAGGAAGCCAAGGTCAACACCTATAAATAGCAAGCTACAGGCCGCACAAATCCCCTTCTTGTTTTATTAAGTGCTCCTGCCCTAGCACAGCGCCGCCCTTGTTCAAGCAGCAGCACCGCGAAACCCTAGCGCCCCTGCAGCCTCTGTTGGAATCTCGCCGAGGAGCCGAGCTTGTTTGCCGAAGTTGTCGCAGCATCTTGCTGTGTCTCCGACGGGCGATCCTAAAAGTCCACCCCGAGTTTCTCTCCGTGGAAAGCTCGCTGCCGCAGTCGATCTTGACGTCCGTTGCCTCCTTCGTCGCCGTAAGCCGGAGCATGAGCTTTGTTTTGATCTCGCCAAGTCTGCTGGACCCTTTATCTCTCTTTAACTCGCTCTGCCCTGCTCATGCCGTATCGTCGACCTGTGCAGATCGCCGCCGTCGTCCTTTACAGGAGCAATCGTCTACACCCGGCGAACTGCGCACCGTCGCCGAGCCTTCTCAGTCCATGTGCAGTACCAAGGTGTGGTAGCCGTCTCCTCCTTTATCTTCCAGTGCTCTGACTTTGCTCAACCATGACCTGTCGGCCAGTAACCGTGAGACCGCCGGCGAGAAACTCCATAGTCGGACATGGATGCAACGCGAATGTTTGCTTGCTTGCCTGCCTTGACGTCAATCCTAGCTTTGATAACATCATGATGACATCATCTCTGTTTTATGGCTGCTTTTCTTCACAAGAATAAATTAGCAAATACACTGAAATACATCCTGTCGAAGCCCATATGTTGCAGAGCAAATTTCGTTTTTATATATTTACAGAATTGCCATCAGATTTCAAATGCTTGCAAAATATTCATTTTATCTCTGATTTAATCCATTCAAATTGCGTTGGTTTCGTAGTTTCGTAACCTACGTATTAGTTCCACTGTTAGTTCAGTTTGTAGACTTTAAATTTCGAGATCATATTTTAATGCATTATTAGTCTATAGGAAAATCTTCAAAAATTCATATCTTCGCCGTTATAGCTCCGTCTTCGGTGAACTTGACGTCTATGTGACCGTAGCAACGAGTAGAATAGTTTTATAAACTTTTCATTTTGTTTTATTGTGATTGGTATACTGTTCTAATTTAGTCCTATTGCTTGATTCGTGCATGATTGCATAGTTTGCTTGAGTGGTGTTCTGCGACTGTGTCCTGTCGATGAGCTTTACGTTGGCAATCAAGAAGAAGTGAAGTTCAAGAGGCAGATCTACAAAGGTTTTGGACTTGAAGAAAGATCTAAGTTTAAGGCAAGTATAGTAGGACCATCCTTGTGTCCTATTCACTATCACACTAAAATTCATATGCATATGTCCTTTGTCACCCTGTATAGGATTACCTAGTCTTGTTACCTGTTACCTTGTTAGACTTGGGCTATTGCATATGGGTAGTGATGCTAGTGCTTCATAACATGATCTTGTAACTTGATTAACGGATTATGCAACAATTTTAAAGGATGATTTTTTAGCAACTTCGAATCAAGAGGGTTAAGGTGATTGGTTGTTTCCATTCACTTGATGTTCCCTCTCCTTAAGGACTTATTTGTACATGATCATACGGGATTTCACGTGCCATTGTGAGGGCTATATGGCTCTGGCTCTAGTTATTCATAGGACCTTTTCTAGCGAGTTAGAGGATCTGCGAGTTGGTTATAGGGCGGCTCCTCCATTATGTGAACTGTCGGGTAGGTTAAGTACCATTCTGGGAGGAGGGTTTCCCTATATCCGATGACCATGCGGCCCTAGCTTGTTAGACGAACCTATGGGTGGCTTTATAGTGATCCCTGCCGGCTTTCCTTGGAAGAGAGCTAAGAGGTCGACGGGCCTCGGGAGAAAGGGTAAATCACGACTCACAGGTAAAGGGTACACCTCTGCGCAGAGTTAAATCGATATGTCGTCCGTGCCCACGGTTAGGGCGGCCCTGAGACATTGTAGAATAGATGACCACTGTTTGTTATTGCTTAATGTTAATATTGATGATAATTGTATTCTTTAATCATGTTTACCTGATCATGTGGTTATGGGAACACTACCTTGATGCCAAGTGCTAAAATATGACATACACTAAAAGCTACTTGCAGTTTAACCGTGTCATCCTTTTGAGCCTCATGAACCCCCTGCTATACTTGCGGAGTTCGACATGGACTCACTCTTGCTATTCCTACCACCTCGGGGGAAGTTTAGGCTTGTGATCAACCAGGTCGGTTGGATCCAAAGGGAGTGGAGTCAATACCCGAAGAACGGAGTTGTCTATCCGTTGTTTGTTTCCTAAGGTTATCCCTTTTTACTAAGTACGTTTTTAAGCATTATGAATTGATACTACCCCTTATTTGTAGCTATATGTGAGATTTGACTTCTAATACTCACATATGGTGCATATCTCGGTTTTGTCCTTAAAATCGGGTATTACAGAGTTCTATTTTAATTCAGTTCTTATCATGTAATATAAGGTCCAAATAAAAACCATCCATCATCCAAGTTGGTGCTGATTTGTTTTTGTTTTTGTTTTTTTTTTTTTTGGTTTTGTCTTCGATCGAATGTTGTACATTCATCAACAACAATGAAGAAAGAGACAAAAGTTATCATTCCGAGGCTACCTACACTTTGCAAACTCCCTCCATTCTTAAATATACGGTATCCTAAAATTCTTGGAACATTGTGAGTTAAAACTAAGGACAGTTAATCCTCTCATAATCGTGATGAGAAGGTACTTTGCTTTTTTTTTTTTTTTTTTTTTTGAAACTAGAGGAGGTACTTTGCTTACCATATGTTGAACATGGTGGATGGCATGATAATAGACATTAATGGCATGTACATGTGATTGGGCCTCAACAACTAATAAATGAGCAAGGGTAGTTAATTCACCTAGGATCTCTTATAATTTAGAATAAATTAATTTTAAATAATTTGATATTTCCATATGTTCGAAGATTAAAGGAATCAAACAAACTTGTTTCCATGACAAGCGGCTCCCTTGGATTAATTCGATCTTATCTTCAAAACCTTTTCACTTATTTTGAATGCTTTTCCCGGAAACAAATCAAATGTATACCAGATGTTTATCAAAGTGATCCACACTCTCCCCTCGGCATGCTCTTTATTGTTTTGCGACGAGCTATTATAGCTTGTTATCAAGGAGAAGCTACCTCTTGCTAAAGAAGACATACACATTAATTAAAATCATCAAATTACCATGCACGAGATTTGTGTGTGTGCGGTGGGGGAGGGGGGTGGGGGTCAATAGGTTAAACATGAGAATTCTCTTCCAACTCAAAAAACTTGGAAGTTGAATACATTTATTTAGAACATCCGATCCACATGTGTTGAGGGTCCTAGAGAAATCTCGAGAACCATCATATTTCATGAATAACAAAATGACCAACCAATTTTAGTCATGAAATAGATCATCGAATTAGCATGCTTCCTTAGGTTTTGTATAAAATATTCCTTCCCTTCTAAGTACATCGGGATGAAACCCTTAAAGTGTTGAATTGTTTCATTGGGACAATAGAAAGAACAAGATGTATCCCCATGCCAATTTTTTCTTGCTAATTCATCTTTGGTTAAAATAACACCCCTTTGAAAAAACCATTATTTTTAGATGCCACTTAACAGGCCAAACATCCATAGGGGCACTTGCCATGAAACCTCTATATTGCAACGCTTAAACAACCATTTACTTAATAAGCATTTGTTTTTATGTCTAGATTTTGAATTCCTAAACCACGTTCTAGATGGCCTTGCAGAGCCTAGGACATCCTCATATGTGCATCTCCCCGACGGGGGTCCTCCCAAGAGGTGTTCCCGAGTTCTTACTTATTGCAAAGGTCAGTTGCTGTTGCATGCCATATTATGGTGGCCAAAGCAACATAAGTGTTTGGAATCTAGGATTTTCACGATAATTTTGACAATGTCAAGAAGTTGTTGAATTCCTTCTAGGATGTGGAAAGATTGTCTTGTCATAACATTATACAAGCACATCTGTTTCTTAGTCTTTGTTTGCTTGTAAACCCCAAGTCAAGAATAACACAAGTGGTGATTGTTGGGTCTCGATGTCCTTGATCTCGACGTTCCATCCTCCCTCCAATTGATGTTTTGCTTCATAAGAAAAATGATAACCGCCTTAAATTATAGTTTATTTAGTTTTATCCTAATTAATACTTAATTAAGAACTTTTTTAACTTTAACAAGATTTTAGAAAAACCTATTTAAGTTCAGAATTTAAAATAAAACATTGTCAAAACACATTATATTACATGGAAAATTTAATGAGACTAGCTTGGTGTTGTAAATGTGAGGTCACTTTTTCTACGGATTTAATTTGGTAAAAGCTACACAAGTTTAATTCAATACAAAATCAGAATGAATAATAATATATAGAGAACAGAGGAAGCATAAAATTGAACTTATAATTAAATTATAGAATCTTTTCATAACAGAGAACACCACTTATTTTATTATTTAATTGAGAAATGCACATCAGCGTATTTGGTTTCTTGTTTCCTAGTATCAGACAGGATCACAAGAACTTTGTTGATTTGGATGCTAAGAACACGCTGGAAATCTCAGGCTCTCCCCAAAAAGGATCACAAGACCTGAGGTTGCTGCTATGTGGTCACCGAGAGCTTTCCTTTTTCGTTCTTATAAATTACAATTGCAAGGTTTCCAGCTAGTTATCCACAATTTGCATCCTGAATATTTTTTTTGTGCTATTAAAAAATTCAGTAACTTCTGGATGGATGTGTTGGTTTTTAATATTTCTAGGGAGCAAGACAGTAATTTCTATGTAGTCGTACCTTGCGATAAACCCTCGATACGAATTGAATTCTATTGTAATCACCAATCACAGTTTTTGGACCCTTCCAGTTTTTCTCGGTTTTTAAGAATCTGGCTTTTGGAAACTGGGTGGGATCCAAACAGGCCAGGTTTTTATGTGAGTTTTTGCTAGACTCTTAAAAACCAAGAAACTATTGATGTCTAGCTTTTGCCGGATTTTAGAAACAGGAAGCAAAAATTGGTTTTTAAGAATCCAAAACTGATCCAACAAGGTCCAACAGATCCTAAATTCCTGGAAAAGTATGGAGTGATTATCCTGTCCTAAAGATGATGTCAAAAAAAAATTTTGAGTCGTCTGGTTTTCGTCACTGTTTTGGTTATGTAGGGCACAAGTCATTTTAAATCACAGGTGGTGGATGGGTACTTCTTTTATGACCAATGGGTACTTGAGTTTGAGTTTCCAGTGATTGCGACGTTCTGTTACTTCTGTTCTTCATATGTATGATTATGTTGTTCAGGACTTCAACACAAAGGTATACACAAAATTTGCATTTGTAAACAAATAATAAGCTAGGATGTGTACTTCAACATATTTGTTGTTTTCTTGTATAAGCAAGCAGTATCAAAACTAGTTTGACTGAATTGGAAAATAATGCTTTCAGTAAAAGATTGACGATGACTAGCTAGTTGGTGAGATTTTGGTTCAAATTAACTAATACCTCTAGGAATCTGGAAATGTTCTTGTGTTTCAAACGAGGTTTTATTAATTGAAATAGTTTTTTTAAAAAAATAAAAATGATCTCAGCTTCCCAGAAGTAGGCAAGAAATTAGTAATGCATGCATGTGGTGATTGGGCTTCAATTAGTGCCAGTAGTCTTCTTGACATATTGTTCCTGTGTTCCATTCGCCCTCGCTAGCCTTGACATATTGTCTCTGTGTTCCATTCGCCCTCCCTAGCTAGTCCCTGCTGAACTACATGAAAATGTTGTTTAGTACTACTAAGAAATCAAAAAATGTTGTTTAGGAGACATTGACACATTCGTAAGAACCATTTATATTTACTGAAGAAATAATGATGAATGCGTAGGTGACACATCCACATTGATGATTTAGTAGTGGTTTCAAGCTAGATGGTGAGGTTTATTTGGGTTGAAATCCAGTGCACCTCTCCAAACAGTGAACCTCTCCATACAAGACAAAATAGGTGCTATGTGTGGTTGCTTGCCGATTTTCCTTCCTATTCTTGTATGTATATGTTGATTATTATACAAGGTCTAAAGTATCACACCAACGAGAGTTACGCAGCAGGATAAGAGCATCATCTGTGTGTTTCATGTTCCTGCAAATTCAGTAATTCCCCAGAGAGAGAATATTAAGCAGCTACTCCCTCCGTTTCAAATTGTAAGTCATTCCAAGATTCTTGGAGAGTCAAAATTTTTCAAGTTTGATCAAATTTATATGATTAAATAATAACATTTATGATACCAATTAAGTACTATTAGAATCTTCTTTACTTATATTTTCATTATACATCTAGTCAATGTCAGAAATTATTATAGTTTTCTCTATAATTTTGGTCAAACTTAAAAATGTTTAATTCTCCAAGATTTTTAGAATGACTTATAATCTGAAAGATATCATGATAATTTGAGAAAAGCCAGCAAATAGATGAGTGCCAAGTTGCTAATCGTCACTAATGGGTATCTGATCATTTCAGACGTCAGGTCATTCTCGTTGAAAAGTTTCGTAGCGCTATTCTAGAAGAAATAAAAACATAAATAAAACAATCACTTTTAATATATAAATTTTTTTGTTTCAAAGACATTTAACTTTATAGATTTAATTTTAAGACTTATCTAAATTGGAAACCAAGGAAACTTTTTTTTTTTTTTTTTTTTTTTTTTTTTTTGAGTTCGAGGGCAACAGCCCCAGCCTTTCAATTACTATCAAAAGACCAATATCCTTACAGCATAGAGTACTTTCCTTCCTTTTAACCCAAGGAAAGTGTTTCGTCTAACTCACATTTTTTCCGTTCTCCGTTCTCCTTTGGAGGAGGTGGAACAACTCGAGGTGGGAGAGAGAGACGGTCATTTGTATTATCGTACCACCACTACAAAGAGATCATTGCATATTATTCGAAAGAAACCAAGGTAAGAGAGTGGGAAAAAGACGAGAGAGGGAGGGAGAGTAGCCATGCTATACATGTCGTCGGGATCGGCCAACCAGCCAGCCAAACTCTCCTGTATACTGTACAGGAGCTCCAGTCCTCTCCCCATCTCATCAGCAGGGGGAGCAGATACAAGATATCTCCCTACTCATTCTCTTGTGCTGTACGAATGAACACCAATTATCAAGATGTTATCCAACATGCGTCACACAAGGCCTAACTCTGATTCGTCTATTGTATATATAACCCTCCCCCATCCCCGGCAGAGGTACTCACTCTTCTGTTGCTCATCGGCAACTCCTGTGTTTGAATGGTGAGCTCAAAATCCTTGAGCTTTTCATGCTGCTCAGCAGCATTCGACCCATGCCTGGACCTACACTGAATTCTAGTTTCTCTATAGTTTGATATATACAAGTTGTAGCACTCGTGTTTGTTACAGAAAAAGAAGCATCATTTCATATCAGCTCGTTACCAAACATCAGAGAGAAAACCTTCAAAAAAAAAAAAAAAAAAAAAAAATCAGAGAGATGGCAGGAGCTGTGCTGACGGTCTGCTACTTTCTGTCCGGCAGTACGCCAATTAATACTATTTGTTTCGCATGTATGTATGTTTGCATGCAGATGGGTATACTGGTGATTACGGTGGACCTAGAATGCTGTCGCTGCAGAGCCAAGATCACCAAGGTCCTGGACTGCCTCAAAGGTATTCTAGTATTATGTATATAATAAAGTTGGGAATGCTCCATGACACAATTGTAGATATAATATGGAAAGATCAAAAGAGTAGTTGTAGTGCAAACTATTTTTGCCCCTGAATGAAAGCAGAGCACGAGAATGAACAATCCGTGTTCAAACAAACTGATACCATCCAAGGTGTAGTGCAACGTGTTTTCGCATAAGAAAAAAAGAAAGGAAGGAAAACATTGGGGGTTCCCAATTTTGCAGAGTAAAGTATGAACAATCTTGACGAGGTTTGCAAGATTCTTCTAAAACCACATGATCAATCTGAAAACGTCAAGCAAACACCGTCTAGGCATAATATGAAACGTGAAAATTATCAAACAATCCTGTGGTTAATTAAATAGCATAATTAAGACTGCAATTACTAGCTTACGAGGCTCAA
The DNA here is from genome assembly GCA_018135685.1 of Themeda triandra. Lineage (NCBI taxonomy): Eukaryota > Viridiplantae > Streptophyta > Magnoliopsida > Poales > Poaceae > Themeda > Themeda triandra. The sequence goes on along the minus strand of JAENPR010000005.1, from coordinate 532,446 downwards.
TTCTCATCTGTGCTTGCAACGATAAATCGGCCGGTCAATTATCTTTTTTTTTAATTGACGCAGGGGAGTTCTGCATCGAGAAGGTGGAGTTCGAGGACAAGAAGTAGAAGAAGGTGGTAGTGGTGCGCGGGAAATTCGACCCCGAGAAGCTCTGCAAGAAAATCTGGTGCAAGGCCGGGAAGGTCGTCAAGGAGATCATCATCGTCGAGGTGTGGCCACCACCGCCACCCAAGCTGCCAGCTCCACCGCCACCCAAGCCATGCGAACCATGTGGCTGTGAGCACTGCAAGCCCAAGCCTGAGCCATGGTGTGTCTGTGAGAACTGCAAGCCCAAGCCTAAGCCTGAGGAATCAAAGCCTAAGCCTGATGAGAAGCCTCCAGGTCGCCCGTCGCCCGTCCCGTCGCCCCGTCCGCCTCCTGCTCTGCGCGACTGCGCCGCCGCCCCTCCGTCTCCGGCCACCGGCCTCCCCGCGGCCCGCCCCTCCGCCTCCGGCCTCCGCCCTCTGGCCAGTGGGGGCAGGCGGGCAGCTGCGCGCCCGTCGCCGCGCCGCGTGGCCTTCCGCCGCAGGGCCGCGGGGCAGGGCGCCGCCGCGCGCGCCGGCGCCGTCGCGCCTCCTCCGGCGGTCTTGCCGGGCGGCCGGCCCTCCTCCTCCGGCCTCCGGCGCTCGCCGCGCTCCCCTGGCTCTGGCCGGCACCCTGCACCCTGCAGTCCGGCTGCCCCCTCCTCAATTTCTTGGTAAATTTCTGTCAGTCAATTCTCAATTGATTTCCTTGCTTCAATAGTTGAATTGCAATTCCAATTTCCAATGAATCAAATTGGATTGACCCTAGTCGTTCTTGTGTACCGTACAATTTTTTTTTGGCTTCTTAGAGGCCCTAGTTGTGATCAAAAGCTGGCTCCGCCACTGCCCACTCCCCACCTGATTCTGTGGGAGCAGTTTGGTAAGACTGGACGAAAAGCTCGCAGCTCGGTAGCTCGCTCGGCTCGGCTCGGCTCGGCTCGTTTATATTTTTCAACAAGCTGAGCCAACACTTTAGCTCGTGTAGTTAATGAGCCAGCTCGCGAGCTGGCTCATGAGCCTAACAAGCCAAAGTTGTTGGTCTTAAACTTATATTAGTGTTATATGATTTCGTGTCTTACACTTCACAATTTATTGATGACTGGACTTTGACTCTATAAACTTGGGATTAATATGACTCTATTTTATTTTAATGTATGGATAATCAATAATAGATTATGGATGCATCAAATATGGCATGGAGTGTAAACCATAAACGATGTATGGTGTCGTATTATAATATAACAGTACATATTATATTATAACTAGTTTTACATTATTACTATTGTTAAACTTTAGATAATACATATATTACATTTTTTATGTTTTAATATGACTGGCTCGCGAGCTTAACGAGCCAGCTCGTGCTCAAACGAGCCGAGCCGGCCTTGTGGTTTGTTAAGATAACAAGCTACAAGCCAGCTAGCTCGTTATCATAACGAGCCAGAACAAGCCGAGCCAAATGAGCGAGCTGGCTCGTTAAGCCAGCCAAGTTTGGTAGAGTTCTTCTGCTCCAGATTCTTTGTGGAAGCTGATCTCTATGAAAAGTGATTCCTGACTGAAATTGATTCCCTAGGATAAATTCTATGCATACAGTGATTCAGTGCGTGAAGTGAATCAGGATAACCTATGTTTTTTATGTCCTAGCCTCCTACTTCATTTAAGAAAATCACTTTATAGAATCAGCAAAGACTCACTTCTCAGTAAAAATCTGTTTGGCGGAGATCACTTCAGCAGAGCTTCTCCTGAATACAGCCTGAAGCTGCTCTGGGAGCTCTACCACAAACTGGACCTAGCTGTTTGGCTGGGGAGGAGTGAATTCTCATAGAGAATCACTTCCAGAGAGCCTTGCCAAACTGCCCCTCAAGCTTCTTTAAGCTTACAGAAATAAATTTATCCGTTCGAAGTATTCACTTTACACCAGCTGTTAATGTTTTTGTATTTCATCATGCGCTGCCCTTTGAGAATTGGTTCTCTCAGAGAATAATACAATTGTTATCTTTTACTCTATTTTAGGCTTTGGATATGCAATACCAGGTGCATGGCCGAAGACAGTGTCGTACTTGTTTGCAGACAAGTACCTTGCTGGAAGTCTTGGAGGGATTCTGTTCCAGGTACTGGTGTGTGATTCTGATTTATGTGCCATATCAGGAGCAAGTTGGAATCTTTCTTTTTTAAAACAGTTAATATTGTTCTAGTGTAAAATTGACGCTCTGTATGTCTTGTCATCAGGAGTGCGACGGCTTGTTGTTATTGAACAAAGTACCAGATTTGTGGAAGGAATCATCTCATTCAGAGACATTTTTACATTTCTCCTTGGATAGCATCTGTGTAGCCAATTCCATACATGAAAAAGCTTGTTGTACTTGGTTCAAACGAAATAAAAAGGTTACAAATGTGATAGTCATCTTCTTTCTTCCATCTTGCTTTGGTTCTTATTATGCCACAGACACTACACAATTGAACTGCGCTGAAAGAAAAAACAGGCAGGTGCTGCAGGCTTGCTAAATAGAATGGAGAAGTGTTCAGGTGATTGTTTCTTGCTCTCGTCCAGCTGCCAATTTCTGATTTGCAGGCTTGCAGAATTGCTACTTGCGAGTTAGGAATGCCTCGCGCTCTTTTTAAGAGGTTGAGATTTCTCTTGTTATGTTTTTAAAACATCGATACAGGCTACAGAATCATTTTCATATCGCCTTTGAAACAAGGGAATTTTGAAGCAACTGAATGTTGTGATTTTTTTTTTTTTTTTGAATGAGGTCAAAGGACCTCTCTTCAAATTCGGACATATTTTTTTTTGTGGATGCATCAATGATCTCGTACAAATGAATTTCTTGAAGCATTGCTCATTCCAGTTCTATTGGATTTGCAGGATGTTACTGTATAATTACAATGCTTTTCATGACCCCATTTGGTTTTGCTGTTTGTTTTCAAACAACTGAGAAGATTTGGCTGTAGGAGAATTGTATATGTTTCATTGTTTTAGTCAGCAGTGCATCTTGGTGTGGAGTGACATTAGGCAAGGTATTTTTGTCATGAACTGTACAAGAAATTGCTATCATAAGGAAAGCGAATTCAGCAATTTTGGTTCATGCTTGAAATCTGCCAATTATTTGCACTTTGGCTCTTTAAGAGTAGAGATAAGAAGGATAGGATCTCAGGAAAATTTGTTATGTCACTTTGCAGTACTAGCAAGGGAATGAGGCGACTTTTTGTGAATCACTGAACACAGTGCAAACAATTCTCTTGAAACACTTCCTCTGTTTCCAGTTTTATAGTATTTGTATTCGCATTTGGTTTTGTTTCTGTGTTCAAATGGTTTCGAAGATTTGATTGAAGCAGATTCGCATATGGACATGTTGTGCATTGGTTTGTCAGCAGCTCGATACCTTCTCTAGTCCGATGCATGACCTTAGTGGAAAATGAACTTAGGAAACATGTTTACTATTGAAGCACGGTGTGAAAATAGATGCACTTATACAACCACAATAACATTAATCCAACAATATTCACAATCATGCTATCCATTAAACATCAGAGGCAAATAGCACAATACTTTTCTTCGATATGAATTGTCACGCCAGTCAGAAGCAAATATCCTGACAACACCAACTGGCATGGGTAAATCATGTGTCGAAGTATAATCAATAGCAGGACAGGTAAACCTGATTGCTTTCTTGTCTCAAGCGAGTGTCTGACTTGTACTCAACTTTCAGATTGAATTCCTGAGAAATATATTGATCTTATTCCTCTTTTAGTCTTAGATTTGTGCTCCCCTGTTTGTTTGTCAACTCCTGTGTTTTTTATGAATAAATTGCTTTCCTGTGTTTTTTCCTCAAAAAATATATTCATCGGATCTGCAGCCAGCCCATGAAAGAAAGAAATATAGCAGCTCTGTGCCAGGAATTTCCATGTCCTCTTCAGTTCATTCATTAATTCCTTTGTTTGTTAGAATGAGCATTTGATTTGGCAAGAGAATCCAGTTCCCACTAACTTCATGGATCTGCAATTTCTTGGACGAAAGCACCCATCATGTTCAGCACGAAACTGCAAGATCACACTCCAGCACCATATTCCCATTTTTCAGCATAAAGGTCTAGTGAAATGTAGAGTGAGATTTGTATCCCTAGGAGCTGAAGATATGCTGGTAACAGATCTTGAAATATGTCCAAATTCTCGCATGGAATGATATAGGAGTCTTAGCAGGTATTATCACTGCAACTAGTGCCGGTCCTCTGTCTGAACTATTTTCAGAGATTCAGAATTCTGCTATAATCCACTGTGATACCAATGCCGGGCTGCAACCTCCACTGCGTCCACATTCCAATGCATTCTACATCCAGAAAGTATACCTTCTCACACATAACTGTCCACTTCCATGGCTATCTTCCTGATAGTGAAGATTTGGCATCACTAGGAGATCAAGCTATACATCAATAATAACAAATCCTGAAATATATCTAAATTCTTACAGCCAAACTAATCTCTATTTTCAGTCTTTCCGAATTTTGGCAACTCTCACTCTGACCAGATAGCTCATCAGTGGTACCATCTTTGAGCTATGTTGTCACTGAACTGCAGCCAACATTCCTCCGGCCAATCCTTTCATCCATTAACATTCTAATCCTCACGACATCCTCCCACCTGCCAGCATCTGCATATATCGCAGCCATTGCAGAGTACACCCCACTGTCATCTGGGTTCAGTTGCAACAAATGCCAAGCTGCAACCTCAGCAGCCTCAACATTCCGATGCATCCTACATCCAGCAAGTATGCCTCCCCACACATAACTGTCCCCTTCCATGGGCATCTTTCTAACCATGTCCATTGCTTCTTCGATCAGTCCAGCACGACCAAGCAAGTCGGCCATACACCCATAGTGTTTCAGTTCCCGGCGCACATTGTGCTTGCCCTCCATGTCACAAAAGACGCGCCTTGCCATGTCCACAAGGCCAGTGTGGCTACAAGCGATGAGCACCCCCAAGAAAGTGACCCCGTCTGGCCGGATTCCATCAGCCACCATCCGGTGGAAGTAATCAAGCGCCACCGTTCCGTGGCCATGCATCGCCAGCCCAACAATGAGAGCATTCCACGTGAACACGTTCCTGTCCTGGCACGCCTCGAACACCTCCCTAGCCTCCTCAACGCACCCGCACTTGGCATAGAGATCAACAAGCCCTGTGGACAAGAACACGTTGGGACGGGTCCTGCTCCGCTTGATGTACTCATGCACCTGCCGGCCCTTGTCCAGCGCCCCTAGCTGCGCATAGCACGAAAGCACCGCCACCATGGCGACACTGTCGGGCCTGAAACCCTCCTCTCTCATCCGGTCAAACAGTCCCACCGCCTACTCGAGCCGCCCCGCCCTGGCGCAGCCGGCGATCACCGTGCCCCAGGACATGGCGTCTCGGGCGGGCATCTCCTCGAACACCTCCCGAGCAACGCCCACCCTCCCGGCGTTCACGTACGCGTGCACCAGCGCGTTGTAGGAGACGACGTCGGGCGCGGAGCGCATTTCCTCGAACACCCTGCGCGCGGCGTCCGGGAGCGCGCGCCGCGCGTACAGGGAGACGAGCGCGTTGGCCACGTGCGGGAACGAGAGGAGGTCGCGGGCGACCGCGACGCCGTGGAGGGAGAGCGCGAGCCTCAGGTGGCCGGAGGAGGAGGAGGAGGCTGAGACGGCGAGCGGGAGGGTGTGGCGGGTGGGCGCGACGGAGAGGCGGAGGGAGGAGCGGAAGAGGAGGAGCAGCGCGGCGGGGAAGGGCCGCGCGAGGCGGGAGTAGGCGACGAGGAGGAGGGTGTGCGGGCGCGGGTCACGGAGGGAGAGGTGGCCGGCGACGGCGGCGAGCGCGTGCGCCGCGAGGACGCGGCGGAGCGGGAGGCGGTGGTGGGGCTGGGGCTGGAGGAGGTGGGGCAGAGATTGGTAGGGCGGAGGGAGGCTGAGCGGTGGGCCGGGACTAGGTGGACCCATCTTGCATTCCCGTGAGAGGCCCATGTTTGCTTTATCTAAAGATTTGGGGGAAAATTAAAAATTTGTCATCCTTGCCGAAGCCACTATCCAGTTATGTCACTTTGTTAAGAAAAAAATTGTGTTCACTGAGTATTTCCTTTATGCGCCCCTTAAAAAAATTATCAACTTTGTTTTTTGACAACTATAAATTTACCAAAACGGTGACAATGCTATATGTTTGCCACTTTTGATGACATGGCAAGCCAACTCACCACTATAGACTATAGGAAATGACCCTTATGCCTCTTTTCTCACCTTTTTCACCTAATCTCCTCTCTTTTGATATCTCACTTTCATGTATCCTTTGTCCGGCGCTGTGAGCCACTATGGGACACGACCTCCGTTCTCGTAGAGACTTGTGTGCCCCCCACGTTAGTCGGCATGGTCCCTATAGGAGCAGGTGCATCAGTTTCTCCATCCTCTCATCTCTGCCTCCCATCGCCGCCGTCATGACCGCCGCCTCCACTCTCGCTCCCACTCCTCTGCTTCTGTCCGCTCACACCTTGGCTAGCACTGCCTTGACATCCACCTTCGTGTCGTGCCGACATGCAGATGCAGTTGCAGCCGCCAACTCTGGCCACATGTCGTGCAGGCCGAGACCTGGCTAGCTTCAAGTCTAGTGTGGCACACTGCCATGCTGAGCTCGTGGGTCCGAGCCCTGGCCAGGCACGTGCCCACCCCACACTGCGCCCGTGATGTCGTCGCCTAGTCACGTGCACAGCCACTATCGCCGCGCCTATGATGTCGTCGCCGCGTGTTGTCCACCCTTGCGAGCCGCCAAGCCAACTTCTTTGTTCACATGATGATGACAAACGAGGTCCACGTGAGTAAGACCACCCGAAGGAAGATGATGACAGGGCATAAGGGTCATTTCCCAACGCCTACACACCTTGGCTAGGTGATTTTGCACTATACTACGTAAAGTGGTAAATATATAGCACCACTTTTCATGTGACAATTTTGTAGTGCCAAAATAAGGTTGGCAACCGGACGAGTAGCTTTGGTAAAGATGCAAATTTTTAATTTTCTCAAGAATTGGCCATAATGTGTGTTGCACGGTCGAGCTGAGGTGGATTGCACACAGCCGAGCAGCGTGGGAGTAGTAGTGTCTCTAGCGGACGGATGCGGATGTCATAGCCTCATAGTCATAGGTGCTCGTGGATACGTGCTGCTAATGTGCGATCCGTGTAGGAAGAGCCAGCAATGTGGGTGGATCAACACATGCTTTTGCTTTTACATTCCGATAGAGTTTGGTAAAAGAGTAATGGATTATCGGTAACCGCCAATCGGATTCGGTACTTTCAGATTATTGGTGAGTCCGAATCATCAGTGGAGGATGCTCGTACGTCCTACGTGTGGCTACGTGCATGATGCTTTGGCCTTTATCCGATTTCAGACTGCTCAGTGTGCTGTGTGCACCACGCACAATTGGTTCCTTTCTATTTGGAAGGTTCGAGGGCCTACGCTTTTGGTGAAAGTTCCTTTAACATGATAGCTCGTGGTGCCGGATAGTACACGAAGCAGACAGGTGTAAGTATAGGTATCCAATACGAGTCTTACATGGTACGCCCATGCTATTAGTAGTGTTAAAAAAAGATAACTCTGATGATGATCATGGATGAAATGGTAAAAGCAAAAGCATCATGCACGTAAATGGATGAAATGGTAAAAGGATAAGAGATACTTACCCTACCTAGTTGTTCTAAGTTAAACCATTTTAAGTTTGATTCAATTTCTACAAAATAGTTAACAACTATACTATATCAGAGAGGTAAGTTATGAAAATTATCAAGAATCTAATAAACCTCATTTGATATTGTAAATATTATTATCCTCTTCCAAAAGAAAAACCTATACAAAATATAGTAAGGTTTAACTTAGGAGTTAGGACAATCGAAAATCCATTATATTCGAAAACAGAGGGAGTAAATACATACTCCTATTCAGTGTACACTGAATACATGGCGTTATATGGTGTGTTATCATGCATAGTTAATAATTGTGAAATATGAAATCAGTCCTTTAATTTGGTTGAGTGGTGTTGACGCAATATGTATCTCACACCAAAATGTCTAGCACGTTGGAATCGAAAAACATAGCAACTCACAACAAACCCACAAAAAACGGTTTCGTAGGTTTTCCAAACCAACCTATCTGGTTTCGGATAGATCTAACTCAAAATCTATGACAAACGCCTCCTAGGAAGGATCTATCGAAGAGGTACACCATATCTAGAGTCGTTGTGTAAGATTGTTAAGGTCCCCAAGAACATCTCCACAAATCTTATCAAGGAAGTGCGCATAGTAGGGTTGGACGAAGATATTAAGTATAAGATTAAGTAGACAAAAATTGTTTTTGATCGATTAGGTATTCTCAATCGATCATACCTCTTCACATTTATAGGATGAGAGGTTCGATTTTATATCCTTCATAATGTAGAGAAATAGAGATTTTGGTGAAAAAATACCGTTCAACAACCTCTTTAACTAGATCTATAAATTTAGAAATCCTTTATTCTGGATTTCTTGCTAGCCAAAGATGCCTTTCTAGAGTAAGCACAAGATTTTAAAAAAAAACTATTGGAGTGTATAAAGATATAGAAAACAATTTTTACGTAAATGACTCCAAATGATGATTTCGAGAGTAAATTTTAGAAATACTCTTAGAGATGTTCTTATGTTGTTTGAAGCGTTTACACAACACCATAACCTATATGTTTTATAAGATCTGTTTGGACTTTACCAAAACTGGCTCGGTCGATTTAACCATATGCATGTATAGCAGAGCAACCACATTCCAGCCTACCGACACTACTGAAATTAGGCAATTTGCCGAGTGCCTAGGGCACTCGGCAAAGCCTTTGCCGAGTGCGACACTTGGCAAAGAGCCCACGAAAATTATTTAGTCGACAAAGAAGTCTTTGTCGAGTGCCTTTTATCGGGCACTCGACAAAGCCTTTGACGAGTGTAATGTCAGCACTTGGCAAAGAAAAGCAGCCGTCACGACAAAGCAAAGTAGGTCTTTGCCGAGTGCTTGAGCCTAGGCACTTAGCAAAGCATTTTTTTTAAAAAAATAAAAAAATTCTTTGCCAAGTGCCAAACGGCAAGGCGCCGTCACCCCGGCCACCTTTGCCGACGACCAACTTTGCCGAGTGCCTCGGCGCTCGGCGAAGATGAGATTTGCCGAGGGTCGGTCTTTGCCGAGTGCCTACGGCCTGGCACTCGGCAAAGACTACCTTTTCGAGTGCCTGATATATTGCACTCCGCAAATCGGGCCTCTCCGGTAGTGAATCAAAGAAACACAGAACAAAAGCAGTGAATCAAAGAAACCCAGAATAAAAGCAGGTTCTTTGACATTCTCTTGATCCTTTGAAAGCACCAAGGAACCAACCAAGAAAAAAAAATTAGGTGCATACAATTTTTGTCGGGGACCACAAAAGGCAAAAACTTACTATACTGTCCTGGCGCCGGCGATCCCTGTCGATCCCTGAAGGCAGCGTGTCCAGTGACCATCCAGCATGTATGCAAGCATACCTTCCTTAACAGTCTATTAGTGGGGCACTGGGGCCTAGTCAGTGTTCACTGAACGCTCAATAAGTAATCCCTGTCCCTCTCAGCGAAAGTATAAGCATGGCATGAGATGGAATCCATAGTGTTCTTGGTGGGCGTTATAGTCCTTTCCATAAAAGTATGGAAATCCCTTTTGTCAAAGTGGAGATAATAAGTGGGGGCTAATGTGCGATAATGCATCCTTTCCATGCAAGCCAAGATCTGAACCAGTGAGCATACAGCCAGCCCAAGAACGCCTATAAAAGAAGAGGCTAACCATGCTCAGATACTGCATCTGTGTTTTGCTTCTCTCGTAGCAGTAGCAGCGGCGGAACCAGGAGCAGCAAAAATTACGCGGGCGATGAGGCGGCAGCGAGGCGAGCAATACTACGCGCCCGTGCAGCTGCCGCGCTGAGCGGCACGCCAGCACCGGCCGCGGCCTGCAGCGATGCAGGAAGATGAACCAAGGCAAGTCTATCCATCGGCAAGGGAAGGCAACGCCTTTCTTCCAGGTCTCCCTGTCTCCATCTAAAATACCTCGTGCAGTGTGCCTCTCGTCGTAGGCTGGAGGTTCACGACGAGGGGTGGGGGAAGAAGCTTCCCTTTAGGACGACGGCACTCCCTGGAGTCGCCGGTCTCATCGACCAGTGTCCGTGTGTGTGAGAGGTCCGGATTCAAATGATTGTCTTTGACATGTTTGTTTTCGGTGTGTCAGTGGTTCCTCCAAGACTTGAAGTGTGACATAAAATCTATATATACATGTACACGTGTTGCTCTGCTTGGTGTGAACCTTTGTTGTTGTTGGAGAACGGTCTTCCTGTGTCTTGACTCTTGAGCATGCATTGCAGCTGTAGATAAGGTCACCGCCAACAATTAAGCTAGCTGTCATTAAAGACATGTTAAGAAAACAATTTCTCCGATGGATCATCTGTAAGAGCACTGGCGGAGTTAGAGCAAATTCAAAGGGGAGCATTTGCCTTTGGGGGTGCGTAGGTTTTTATTATGAGGGTGTGAATATGATGAAAATATAGACATTATCACTATTTTTCTAAAATTTTTGTGGGTGCGGACGCACCCACAACTCACTACATAGCTCCGCCCATGTGTAAGAGTAAACTCCACTAATTATGAAAACAAAATCCTTATATCTATTATTAAAGGAGATTGAGAAAAATAAGAATTTAAGCTATAGAGGACGGGTCTAACAGACCTCCCTATGATATGCGGACGATACTGCATTCATGGTGAACTTACTGTGCGCACCAGCTCCTACTAGCAGCAGTGTGGGCTACAACACTGCTATAAAATTAGTGAAGTTTGCTACAAACCGGCAGTGATACTTATCGCTGTCGGTTCTTGTTATGATCCGTTGGTGAAAATAGGCGCTACGAAGAATGGGTAAACATTTGGCCTAACCAGTCTTTTGATTGGTTTCGTTGATCCGCTACATTGTTGCTGATCAAGATCGTTTGTGGATTGCGGTTGTGCTATCTGTTACTAGTGTGTAATCCAGATCCTATTCGATGCCAACCCACTTTTTTGTGACTCCACTAGGAGGAGGAAGAAGGAGATCAATATCCAATCTACTACCAACATGTAGCACGACTATATGACTAACTCGGGGGAGGGGGGGCGGGGGGGTCGCACAGATCTTTCAATAAGAGGTAACTGATCCTTACCCCACTCATATTGATTTTGCTAAGATATTGCACAATCAGTAGACCGTTATTGATAATAATCTTATGACTGCTATCAATATGCTTTTGGAACGCTTCGATATATTAGAGGGTAAAACGACCAATTATGTTGATCTATCAGCTGAAGAGCAGCAACCTCAATTTGGCAAGCCTTATATAGTCTTAAACTCCTATAAAGTTAATGCTCACTACCTATTTCTCTAGAATGTGGTGAAGCCATGTCATCCTATAGGCCCACAACTACGTCATCATCCACCCACAAGTCTACTGCCATTAACTCAACCAAGCTAATCAATATCCTCTCCATTCCTTCATCCACATTTTTTTATCGATTTACGTTTGATCCTTTCTCATTCCACTGCTATATGCATGTAACATATAATTCGATCACAATACTCCAATTCTCATCAATTTTTTTATATATATTCGTGTCATTCATATAAGATATCATTTTAAAAATTCCTGTAGCAATGCGCGGGTATTTATCTAATTATTATGATAACCAAAGTCTTTATGCATCAATGAACAAAGCCAAATTGGCCTCTTCGGTACTTGAAACCAATAAGGCCGTTTAGGTGGTGTTGGAACATCTTTGCCAATATACCGTTGATTAAAATTTGGGTTATAACACACGAACCGATCATGGACCAGAAGTGAATCATGCTTCGGCATGTATAATACGGTTCTTCCTAACTCGGTGAAGTCATCCAATCAATTCGTATGATTTATAATGCACTCATAACTCCCGTTATCTATTTTAATGTAACTTTGAATCATTTTAAAGATGAATTGTCTAGATCCAATGAGAGTAGCTTGGGAGTACAAATTAACCCAAGTAGAACCACTTGTGGTGCATGTTGAATTAATTTGATCTTTTTAAAGCTCCTAATGGTTGGAGGGTACTCTCATTCGATACGCTCTCCCCTAATCTGTTTGCATGGCTAAAATCTTGCGATCAAATTCCTGCTCAACCAAATTTTGGAAATCATGAAAATGCTGAAAAACTTCTGATTTGTGTCGCAAGAGATATCATCAAGAAAATTTTGAATAATCATCAATGAACCTCACATAATAATTATTATGCCCAACTGAGGTTGGAGCAGGTCCCCGTACATTAGAGAAGATCAAATCCAAAGGCCAAGCGCTTGGTGTCATCAAGCCGTCATCGTTTCTATGGCACTCTAGCCTAGGACATGCTTCTACTCATGTAGTCCAGCAAGTACTTAGCCGCCATAAGCTTCCTTTCTTTCAAGATTCCACAAATAAAGTAGTGTGTGATGCTTGTCAACTAGGGAAAAGTCATCAGCTACCATACCCTAGATCGACAAGTAAATCCTCTTGCTTATTTGATGAAGAGTGCAAAGGATAGAGCCCGCTCTCACACCTGCCTCTGTGCAGGGTTCTCCGCTTCTCCTGTTCCTTAACAAGGAAATGAGTGGGTTGAAACTTAAGAATAACATTGTTATCTTTGGTAAGGCGGTTAATAGAAACAAGATTGTTATGAGCTTGAGAAACATGAAGGACAATTTTAAGATGAATCTCACTACTAAGGGAATGCAATACTGTATGAATAACATGTTCAATCTTCATACTTGTCCCATTGGCGGCATGGATCTACTCACCGCCATTGTACCGATCGCGGAAGATCAGGCACTCCAGATCGCCTATGATGTGATGGGTGGCCCAGAGTAAACATACCAATTAGTGTCCACGCCTTACGAATTGGCAGCCGATGCAGCAGTCTTCTGTGGGGGTCCCATGTAGTTGGCGTCAAAACGCTTGAAGCAACGTATGGCGGAGTGGCCCTCCTTACCACAAACTTGATAGAACACGCCCTCCTCAAACGTGTTCTTGCCAAGGCCACCACTTTTACCATGGCCAAAGCCACCATGTCCATCACCTCCACATCTTCCTCCATTGCGACCCTCGCCTTTTCCGTGGAGTTGCCACCAGACCCACCATGGACGCCCTTATGGACGACGTTGGTAGATGGGTTAGCACCACCATCACAAATCTTGCAGCGTTGCTCATGACTTGACAAGCTGAGCCTAGAGCTCCTGGATGGAGATGGGCTCAACACGGTTGGAGATGGCAGAGGCAACCGAGTCGAACTCCTCCCCAAGGCCCATCAAGATGTAGGTAGTGAGCTCATCGTCTTCCAACTTCTTGCCCGCCGACGCTATCACGTCGCCCGTGCTCATCTTGGTGAAAAATTCCGCCACAGTGGAAGACCCTTTGGTCCTTGTGGCGAGCGTCGTCCACGTGGCCATGATACGGGCATGGGATTGAGAAGCTTGGAGCGTCTAGATCTTCGCCCATAGATCAGCCACCGTAGTGGACGACACGACCTGGGAGAAGACGTCCTTGGTGAGGGACGAGAAGAGGTAGCTGCGGCATTGGCTGTCCTTGGCAAACCACTTCTCGTGCTCCGGATTGATCTCCGGATCCGCCTTCTTGCCATTGACATCAGCGGCGTCAACCTCCAGAAACTCCGGAGGAGGCTTGGCGGTAGACTCGGTGAAGCTCCATAGCTAGGCGCCTTGGAGGGTGGCTGTGACCGGGGCGAGCCACATGTTGTAGTTGCCCCGGGTCATCTTCTCCATCATCGGCAGCAGGAAGCCGAAGGAAAAGGCGGCGGCGGTGTCGGAGTTGGCCATCAGGATCTATTCCATGTGGATTTCAGGCTATAGATACCATGTGAAATTGAGGGGAATGAGATACCCTTTTGGGGTGCTATGTTACATGTTATATAGGTTGGCAAAAGCCCCCCAACCGGTGGTGTGTACAACAAGTGGATCACAACAAGATGTATCACGTATGTCTAACTAATATGCTGCAATCTAGGAATAGATCAAGATACAATGTACATGGACAATAACTAACACAACCGAGCTATATCTGAGTACATATCTTAACACTGCATAGGTGGGGCAGAATTGGATGGGGACGATGAGGAGGAGCCAAGTCCTAGCAACGTATCATAAGAAAACATGACCATTCAGATAAGCTTCACGGCCGCTGATATCTAAGGTTTTTTTCATTCTGGCAACAGATATCAGTACAGATAAGAGACCACTTACTCAGACATATAGTCACATTATTACACTCTGCCATAGGAGAGTTTAGCGTTTCTTGCTGATCGAGATCTTCTACCAACCTAAAAAGTGTGTCATGGTCTAAATACTAGTACTAGGAATCGTGGAGCCACTTTATTTCCTTAGGTAAAATTAACATATAACACTCATATAATGGACACGGCACCTTACTGTACCAAACAGAGACACTATCTAGTCCTCAAAGCACAATAACCAAGAAAAATGACCAAATAGTGTAAAGTGATCCTTTACTTCTCAAGGATAAGCAAACATAGCTCGAATGATGAGCTGCCTTTTGGTGTAAAGGTGAAGCCTCGCACAAGCTGTGAGTTTACAATTCGCACGTCCTAGCACTAGCTACCACTACCAGCAGCACAGCAAGCAAGTACTCCTTGCCCTCGCTCGCGCGCTAAGGTGCTAATAATGCGCGTGCGACAAATGTATGGCGGCTAACCAACTTGACATGCAAGATTCATGAATCAGCAGCATCGTGAATCGTTGTTCCCGTTCGTGGCCAACAAACATCACGGACGCCTGCAGATAATATTGAAAGGAGGTTTGCAGACATGGAAATGTGGGCATTTGTCATCAGGGGGAAGTCCATTCTAATTAACTCAAGTTTAACTAGCATTCCAATGTATGCTATGGGTTTCTACTGGCTCGATGAGGGGATTCACCAAATATTTGATACAACAAGAAGCAGATTTTATTGGGAGGGGGTTGAGAACAAAAAGAAATTTCATATGATAAGGTGGGATGCTCTGGACAAACCAAAGGAGTTTGGGGGCTTGGGTTTCATAGATACCAGAGCAATGAACACTGCTCTTCTGTGTAAGTGGATCTACAGACTGGAATCAGGGGACAAAAGCCTGTGCATGGAGATTTTGAGAAAGAAATACCTGAAAGGGCAGGGTTTCTGTCAGTCCAAAAACAAGGGGGCATCTCAATTCTGGCAAGGACTACATTTAGTTAAGCCCTGGTATGAAAGAGGCATGGCCCATAAGGTGGGCAATGGTCAGCAAAACAAGACCGTGGGAGGATGTGTGGCTTGGGGAGGTGCCACTGAAAATTCTCTTTCCAAAATTTTTCAAAAAATGCGACAATCAGGGGGTGTCAGTGCAACAAGCTGCTGAGATTAATTTGGAGCTAAGCTTCAGGAGATCCTTTGGGGAGGAGGAAATGCAGGAATGGTATGAGCTTATGAATATGTTTGGGGGGGGGGGTTCGGAGGACAAGGTGGTGTGGAAATTGGAGGGGTCAGGGAAATTTACAACAAAAAGCATGTATAAGATGATTACTGACCCGGGGGTAAGACACTAGGATGAGGGAAATCTGGGAGGCCAAAATACCTCTCAAAGTGCAGAACTTCTTGTGGATGGCCTGACAAGATAGATTACGAACTGTTTAACAACTCAGGAAAAGAAACTGGGATGAAGCTATTTCCTGCAGCTTCTGTGAAGCTGAAGAATTAGCTGATCACGTGTTGTTCCATTGCCCAATTGCTGTGGCCACTTGGAGTTGGGTTAGAGATTGTTTGGGGTGGGATAGAATACCCACTTCTGTCATTGCTTTCCAGGAACTTTCGAGGAACTTCTAGATTTAGACCAAAATAGGGGGAACAAGGGTGCTTTGTGGTGGATTATGGGGGCAGTAGGATGGGCTTTGTGGAAAACCCACAATGATTTGGTGTTCTCTGATGTTGTGATCAATTCGCCAAAGCAGGTTGCTTTCAAAGTGCTAGGACTGCTGAAGCAATGGCAAATGCTGGAGAAGAAGAACCAGGAAAAGAAGGAGCGCTGGAGGGAGAAGATGGTGCAGAACCTGACAACATGGTGATTGGATTCTGAATCAAGAAGAACCAGGCAGGGGAAGCTGGTGTCGACTGCTGAAAAGTTGTTGGGTATTTTGTTATCTCTTTGCAGCTGAACTTGTTTACTTCATGTTCTGTAATAAGCTGCTGTTGTCGGATGGTGGTGTTGAGGTAGGGGTGGAAGGGGGAGTTTCGTTTTTATGTTCTGTGACTTGTAAGCTGGTTTCCCCAGCGTAAAAATAGTTACCTTGCGGCTTTCAATAAAAGTCGGGCATGGAAGTGCCTTTGGTCGGAACAAACATCACGGACAAAGCTAAAGTAGCGATACTCCTCCCCGCCGTCGGTATCAAATTGTAAGACTTTTTTAGATATATATTTTGTTATGTATTTAGACATACATTTATCAAGATACATAACAAAACAAATATAAAAAAGTCAAACCAATTTATAATTTAGAACCGAGGGAGTATATATTTGCCGTTCCCTCGCGTGCGGCTTTGGATTTCAGTTAGACAACTCTGAGTTCATATTGATCGCTGTACCCAATGCAACACACTCTTCACTTTATATATCCATCCCCGAACCTCGGTGCACACCTGTATGTTCAGTTTGTTTGGTTTGCGTAACCGAAGCATATGGAATGGTCCGAACCTATATCCGAGCCTAAAAAGGGTGTTTGGTTTGACTCAGAGAGAGCCGACTCGTCCATTCCACCAGCTGTTTATGACCGACTCGTCACCTCAGAAATGTTGGACAAGTGCATCCAATTCTAGCAGAATCGAACTCATGAGGGATGTGTTGACGACGGACAGGATCAATCCCCAAACCAAACAGCACATTAATTTAATTTGCAGCTTGATGCCGGTGATGTTAGTGGCAAGAAGGGTGGTTTCCAACTCGACGGCGGCGCTAGCTGTTGCAAGCCCCCAATGGAAATGTTAATACCCGGCTGACTTAGTTTGTGAAAGCATTGCAGCACAGAATGATTGCAAGCTTATTGATGAGCTCAAGATCCAAGAGACAAGAGACGACACAGAGGAGCGTGAGGGTGCAACATAATTAAAAATATGACGTGGGATGTGCATATACATGTGGTGTGTAGTCTCCATCAAGAGTCAGTGAAAAATACCAACGTGCTTTAGTATACTGCCCTGCTTGCTGTTGCTGCTCTAGGCACTAGGCAGGACCCCGGCCCTTTTAGCCTGCAACTTGATTGAGTGCATGTTTCACTGAATGCATAGCACACATCTTTCCAGCCTGGAGAAATCTACCAATCCTCGTATGAACCTTGGGCGTGCCGCCGCCTATATATTAGCACACACGCGGTCACATGGCCATCAAACGGACACATGTCTCTGCTCCATCTCTTTGTCTGATGATGATGAGCTTTGCATTGGTTTAGTCGTCTGCTCCACTTGGTGCTCATTGCTCAACAGCCTGCATTTTGAATATCAGCTTGCGAAGACGGTGAGCACGCATTAGATTTACTTTTGACCTTTTGTTTCACACAATGGTTCTCTGCCTAGAACGAATAACACAAACACGTAATATAAGCAGGGCATCGGTATATCTTTTGTTCACGAATCTTTCACTTAGAGATCATATAAGTATAGAGATCAGTCTTGCAGAGACGCCGATGTCATCGACGGTGGCCATCACGTTAGACCTGGGATGCTGCCGCTGCAAAACCAAGATCCAGAAGATCCTCTGCTGTCTCCAAGGTGCGTGTATTAACTGACGTCGACGATCCTTTTGCTAGCCGATCACATGCATGCATGTATATCGTCATATCTTATATGTTCTTCCCATGCCATCCACTCGATAATCTTTGATTATAGACATGCAAATGTGGTGTACTGATGCAGAACGATGCGGGTTTGTCTTTGAGAAGGTGGTGTACGAGAAGGACAAGGTGCTCGTTTCGGGGCCCTTCGACGCCGTCGACCTCTGCTGCAAGCTCCGGTGCAAGGCCGGATGTTTCGCAACCAAAATTGAGATTGTGCCCCCGCCGGAGCCGCCCAAGAAGAAAAAGAAGAAGAAGAAGAAAGAAGATCCACCGCCTGAGCCACCAAAGTGCAAAGCGCTAATCGCATACCCATGCCCATACCCATACCCGTGCCCGTGCCAGTCTCCATGCCCAACATGTCCGGCGCCGCCACGGCCATGTCCGCTACCGCCGCCGCCGCCGCCATGTCCGGCACCACCACCGCCATGTCCGGAACCACCACCACCACCACCGCCATGTCCGGCACCGCAACAGCCATTTCCGCCGCCACCGGTGTGCAAGTGCCCAGCATGGACGCCGTGCCAGTGCCGCGGCTACCCGTGGGTCGTCTGCTGCGAGGAGAAACCCGACCCCAGCTGCGGTGTCATGTAATTGCAAACTGCTGCTTCAGGCGGGTTGCTGCAACTGCAACCTCATGAGTCATGACCCTGCCATTCCTACGCACGTGTTATGCATGTGCCCGTGCATAAAAGATCAGTGAAAGCGCCTCTAAAAAAAGGTACAGTGAAAGCGTCCGGTGAGATTAACATGGGTTAGTTTCTTCCTACCAGGATTGGCTGCTTCTGCAGTCATCATTCGTCAGCTGCAAACGTTACTGGAGTATGTGTGTCGTTGTTCGTTGTTACTACATGAAAAAGAATAAATTTATGCTCTTTGTCTCCAGGTCATGCCGAGTTCTAATTCACTTCTTATCATGTAAAATATAAGGCCCAAATAAAAAACCATCCATCATCCAAGTTGGTGCTGATTTGTTGGTTTTTTTTTTCTTCTATCGAATGTTGTACATTCATCAACAATCTATATCTATACCTAATCTATATCTATACCTAATAATAAATCATCAAAATTTCCTTCCGCCCTTTTTTGTTTCGCTCCACAAATCAGACTCTTACACGGTTGAAATCTAATCTTGCCACATCAGGACCGTCACCTCCAGAGTTAGCATCCGAAACCAATTCAAAAACCAAATATTCCAAAATCCAAATATAAAGGAAAGCACACAAACGTCCAAAAATAGAGGCACACATAAATTTCCATATGCAAAATCTTTTGAGATTGAGTATACAACGAATCGAACAGAGCTACATACAAGAGTTAGTATCCGAAATCAATTCCATCCAAAATTAGAGGCACACAAACGTGGATTTATAAACAGGAGCTCAGGTTGGTGCTCTGCCTCAATACAGGGAGAAGAGAAGATGTTGTTTCTGTTACTCACCGGTCCATCCTGAGAACTCGAGCGTGCTGCGATAGGAGCTACGTCTCTCAACAGCCACCACATCCGCGCCCCGAATGGCCGCCATGCTGCCCCACCACGCCGTCGCGCAGCCCTGCGCTCGCGCTGCTGCTGCGAAGCGCTGCCAGCCCTGATTCACACAGTGGCCGGATCCTCCGGCAGATTTGCCCTTGGGACACACGGAGGGGGCCTCCGGCTGGCGTGCGGCAGGGCGAGAAGGTCGACGTTGGGAGGGTCTCAGGCCAGCGCTGGAGGAGCGAGGTCGGATGACGAAGCCGTCCTCGAGAGGATCGACGAGATCTCCGGCGAGAGAGGGCTCAGCTGTGTTTTTTTTACGAACCGGACGACCGAACCGGCCGAGAGCGGAACCGGTAAACCGGCCGTTTGTCCGGTTACCGGGCAAAAACCGCCGAATTCAAATTTGAATTTGAATGGCGCAGTTGTCCCGGTTTGTACCGGTAAACTGGCCGGTTTTCCGGTTTACCGGCCGGTTTGTCCGGTTTGAGCGGTTTGAGCGGTTTTTTTAAAATTCAAATTTATTTTTTTAAAAAAATGCTAAAAAAATTCCTAAAAATACTTAATGATTTGTAGAATCCAATGATGTCAAAATTACTCAAATTTGAGTGTGTTTAGTATGTTTTTCGACCTTCATGATTTAATGGGCCTTCACGGGCCGGCTGTGTATTTTTTTCTTTTTTTTTTTTCAAACTTCTAAACGTCTAAATAAATATTAAACGAACTCAAATTTGAAAAATTTTTACACCATTGGGTTCCATAATTCAAGAGCTATTTTTAGGAATTTTTTCAGCATTTTTTTCAAACTTCAAATTTGAAATTTGGGCCGGTCCGAACCGGACCGAACCGAACGGACCGGCCCGGAAGGTCGGTAACCGCGGTTTACCGCGGTTTACCGACCGGTAAAAAAAACGCTGGGGCTCAGCAGCCGGCACGAGAGGGGCAAGAGGTGGCCGGCGCGGGAAGGTGCGAGCCCGAGATGAGACAGCTGGTGTAGGGAGGGGCGACCTGAGCCAATGTGGCCGACGCGGGCAAGAATCTGGGGTCATATAACTTTTTACCATTATAACGGAGAGCAACTCTCCAGTTCTCATCCTACCGAATTCGCGTATTATTTCACCATCGTTGTTTGTCCGGCGATACATTTTTACCACTTTCGCCTGCGTGGCGCTCCAGCACAGCACGCCACGTCAGATCCGAGCGTGGGACGGGTGGCAAATGACCACGCAAGCCCTCGAAAAATCAGCGTCACATGCACTTGTGACCACCGGCGTTATCTCAGCCGTTGATGGATCTGTGGGCCTCATTTTCTTTTCTTTATTATTATTTTTCTATCTATCGTTTCATCTCCTGGAATACTGCCTACCGCACGCAGTCTCGTCTTCCTCGCGGCGCTCGCACAGCGCGGTGGCGGTGCCTCAGCGTCACCGGCGTCGTGCCCTCCGCTGGAGCCCGGGCCGCCGCATCCCGCGCTCCCGGATCCCGCGGCGTGGGATCTCGGCAGCTTGCGTCGTACCCACAGCTCGCCCCCGCCGGAGTTCTCGGGGGGGGACCATGGCCACGGCGGCGGCGGCGGACGGGGGAAGGGAAGAAGGAGGTCCCCGACGAGCTTCGCCTCAGGCCTCTGCCTCGTCCTCGTCTGCTCCTTCATCCGCGATGCCGACGCCGAGCGGCCTGGATGACTGCGGCGTGCCCTGCGCGGGCAGCGGCGCGGCAACCAGCGCAGATGAGGAGGGCCCAACGCGTACGGCCACTGCGCGCTGGTTGTGGATGCCGCCACCACGCACGAGGCCATCGAGTTGGAGCTTGACGCGCCGCCGCCATCCTCGCTTGCGGGCCGGTGTCGCCGTGGTGGCGCGGCTGCTTCTACGCGTGTCCGCGGCCGCCGATGTGCGCCGTGTGCGGGCTGGGTTGGAGGGAGTCCGAGCTCGCGGAGGTCGGCAGGAGGTGCTGCTGCGCGTCTGCGTCTGGCGCGGCCGTCTCGGACACGCCCTGCGCAGCGCGACTGCCGGCATGGGCCTTCGGAGCACCTCAGTCTCGCGACACAGATGTGTGCCGAACTCGGCAAAGTCGCAGAGGAAAGCGATGGCGAGGGTGGTTGCACGCATGCATAGGACAGGGGAGGGCAGGGGCAGCTATGGTCATTTTACTC
Source organism: Themeda triandra (assembly GCA_018135685.1). Classification (NCBI taxonomy): domain Eukaryota; kingdom Viridiplantae; phylum Streptophyta; class Magnoliopsida; order Poales; family Poaceae; genus Themeda; species Themeda triandra. The sequence goes on along the minus strand of JAENPR010000005.1, from coordinate 510,820 downwards.
CCGTTATTGTCTCGGATCCAACGTGGAGCGTGACGCTGGCATGCCAGATCAGCAAATGTGGTATTTATGTATCACTTCTCTAGATCTTCTGGCAAAATTGTATTGGCATCCGTTAAGGTGAGATCTGGAGAGTGGCTATCCGTTATAATGGTAAAAAGTTATATGACCCAAGAATCTGACGCCGGAGCAGCGGTGGCTATGCCCATACGGCGATGGAGAAGAAACTGTGTGCGTGGAGAAACCGTGCGGTGAAAGTGAAACTATGCGCTGGGATAATGTGGAGTGAAAAAAAAAGTATAAGATTGAGAAAAGATCAGGGTATTTGTTGTGGGCTGGATGGGCCGCTAAATAATAACCAATCATTTACATTTACTTTTCTTCTCTTTTATTTTTAAACTAGCAAATATGCCCGTGCGTTGCAACGGGAGAAAAAACTATTAAACGTTCGTACAAAACGTTAATATGAATGCATTTATAATTTGTTTTATGAAGACCATCACATCTATATCTATAATATAAAGTTAATGTTGAAAATAAATAACAGTGTCCTATTGAACATGTATCGACCTAAAATGCACCTTAGCATATGTTTTCTTCATGGCAAAACACATAATTATTTTTATATAGATATATCATAACTTTATCTTTTCGTACTACCATGTGTTACCAGGACTCAATATCGTCCTTCCTAGTTTTTTTTATGCAATCAACCTCCATACTTTCTTTTGTTGATGTGTCAAGACTCTATCTGCCAATAATTATGATGAGAGACATATTTTGATTTTTCATTAAGAATTATATAAATATATTTGTTTAGGATTTGATTTTTAGACAATAATTTAACAAAGATTTCAGTTAACGGTAACATTAACTAATCCATATTTTAATAAGATAAGTTTTGTTTCTATTTCTAATCTAAACTATCTCAGGATGGCATAAATCCCTCTTTAAAACTTAATGAATAAAAAATATAATAAGTGTTGAAAAGTAGGCGTTATACATTGGGGCATGCATCAGGCAGGAACTGGACAACAAAAAGTTAGTGAAGGCTTCGTAAACGCTAGTGACGAGGACATCCCGTTAATACTAAATAAATATAATAAGTGTTGAAAAGTAGACGTTATGCACTGGGACGTGCATCAGGCAAGAACTGGACAATAAAAATTTAGTGAAGGCTTCATGAACACCGATGACAAGTACATCCTCTTAATACTCCTCAGCCACCTCCGGGTATTTTGAGTTTGCTTCTGGCACGTTTTCAGACATGCAATATATGCAAGGATAATTTAACACACCTATAGTCAAAGCACAATCTAACAATATTCATAATATCTATGGATATACCATATTTTTTTGTGAAGATAACGAAAGTTTGCATTTTTTATTTTATATGATTTTCTATGAAGTTTGTAAGAAAAAATAAAAAGGAAGATATTATAAATATTTTGCGTTAGGAACCATGATATATTTTAGAATTTATCAATGTCCTCCTATCTTTTTTTCTACGTGGCATACATCTGGAACCCTATTTTTTTTTTCTTTTCAATACTTCTAATCTGAATCGGTCACGTATATATATAGAGACGGAAGCGAGGGAACGGACATAAACTTTTTGGTTCGATACTTCTATAAATATATTTAGAATCGGTCACGTACACATAGGGAAGCGAGGGAGCGGACAGAAACGTTCGGGCGGACTGAAATTTTCATGATTTATTATTAGGTAATAGATTTTATTTTATTATAAATGGTCTGCACACACAGGTAGTAGCAGTGTGTGTTACGTAGATTCAAAAATGATTTTGTATTCCTTTCTTTTTTGAAATATTTGAAATCTACATTATATTATAAAGCCTAAAAATTCTTTCTTTTATACGAACCTAAAAAAAATTCTCATGCGAAATTAGTCTTTTATTTCATTAGTATTTATTATAGGCCTTGAATTTATATGATGTAAGATTGGACTAAACACAATAGAAATACACAAAAAAGATAGCTAGCATCATTATTTGCATGATTACCATATAAAAAGATTATATTTCCGTTGTAACATACGGGCATATTTGCTAGTAATAATAATAAAAAGTTATCATTCTGAAGCTACCTACACTTTGCAAACTCCCTCCATTGATCTTAAATATACGGCATCCTAAAACTATTGGACAGATTATGAGTTAAAGCTAAGGACACAGGTAATCCTCCCAAAAGTGAACTGCTCATAGAGGTCCCTTGTGGTGGAATCTGTCCATCCGGGTTTAAGTTCTCGACTTGGCGCAGGTGCTCGTATTTTTCTGGATTTATTCCAGTATTTTCCGGCGTTATGCTTTAAATGGTAAGCAAAGTCCCCGTAGATAACAAGGCGCCAGTGGTGACTTCGGAAATCTTCAGATCTGACAGCTCAGTCCTTCAGATGCCCATTATGAATTTCTCTCATATGCAAAGAATGTAAATGTGGCAGCAATGTATTCCATATGTTCATTTGAGGGAAAAATTCATAGAAAATGACATCATATGAGGCCAGACATCACATTCTTGCAATCAAAACTCCATATGGGCTGGAGCAATTTCTCATTATAACACAACTTGTTCTGCAATGGTAAAAATGCATCCAAACGAATAAAGACAACACTAAGCCAAGAAATGCATTATTTATTTTGTTTTATCCACCAGGGAGACAAGTTGTACATATTACACCAATTAAAGCATAAATGAGTCAGAGGTTTACAATCTGACACATGTTGGACATGATTGACCAATTGACTCATACTACATCATATGAACTAACAACTTCCATGGTAGCTGCTGTTTCATCTTTCCTCCTTGGCAATGTGTAGTTTTTGAGTGAGCTCCTCGACTTGACTTCATAAGTACAGAATAGTAGCATCAATATCAGTCTAGATTGTTTTTATATGAAGCCTGAATTTACCAATCTTCATGTTGGAAGATCATCCAACCATTCGTGGACAAATCGCTTGGCAAGCTTACCCTCTGGAATGGGCGCCAAATCAACCCGGCAGGCCGTTCGACTTTGGTTAAAGCGGTACTTACATCTCAAGCGGTCTATTTCCTCACAGCTTTGCGTGCCCCAAATGAAACGCTCAAGGACATTGATCGACAGAGGAAGAAATTCCTATGGGCGGGATCCGAGGCCCTAACTGGAGGAAAATGCAAGGTAAACTGGCCGCGATCAGCAAGACCAAAATATTCAGGGGGCCTAGGGATCCTCCATCTTGGGAAGTTTGCAAGGGCCCTCAGACTGCGATGGTTGTGGCGGAATTGGTCTACAAATGCCGACAAACCTTGGGATGGGCAAGAAACACCGTGCAACAAGGTAGACAAGCTCCTCTTTGCGGCGTCCACAACGCTCACAATTGGAAACGGGGAAAGGGCATCGTTTTGGAAGAGTGCATGGCTTAGCGGCCAACGACCCTGTGATGTAGCACCACATCTTTACGCAATCTCCAGGAGAAAAAATAGAACGCTGCAAAATGCTCTGCTTGCTAACAATTGGATACGTGACATCAACCTACAGCATCCGAGCTTCTCCGCCCAACACTTCACCGAGTACACATGTATGTGGCGAGCGACTAGGCACATCATGCTGACAACAGGGACACCAGATGCTCTCACTTGGAAATTCGAGGAGAATGGAGAATACTCCGCCTCATCAGCTTACCACGCCCAGTTTATAGGAGCAACCCGCAATGACTTTGAAACCATAATTTGGAAGCCGTGGGCACCGCCAAAGTGCAAATTCTTCAGCTGGCTTGCCATACAAAATCGAATCTGGACTGCCGACAGACTGGAAGCACGGAACTGGCCAAATCAAAGGATCTGCCTCCTCTGCAGGCAGCATGCAGAATCGGGTCTGCACCTTTTTAGAGATTGCAGGTTCACCAAACGCCTGTGGAGTGAAATCGCCTTCTGGACGGCAAACCTCAATGTGCACCCGAATACCTGGCCGCTTAGTGACACCCTGGAGAGGTGGTGGAGAGCCATATCTGCAGTACCTTGTGCAAACAGGAGAGGGCTTCGCTCCATGATCATCCTAGTTTGCTGGGAAATATGGAAGGAAAGAAATGCGAGGGTATTTCAACGAGGGGAGTCCACGAACTTTGGGTTACTACAAAAGATCAAGGAAGAGGTGAGGGTGTGGATCATGGCGGGAGCAAAGCACCTGGACATTTTCGTGAATCACCACCGCATACATTTTTGATCGGCATAGATTTTTTCCTTCTCTCGCCCAGTGCGGCGTTTGTTGTTTCATTGCTTGTACTTTGCCTTCTTGGCGTCCCTTCTTTTTAATATAGCAGGCAGCTCTCCTGCCAGTTCGTTTCAAAAAATGTTGGAAGATCAACAGCATGAGCAAAGGCAACATATAATTGACCAGAAAACTTAACTCCACAGACTGAATTACTCTGAAATTGGGAAAAGGATTCTGATTCCTGAGGTTCCATATATGTCAATAAATGTCTTCTCAACATATAAACACTTGATTACTCTGAAATTATACCATATAATAATAAGGACAATGGATACTCTTGGGGGAAATAGTGTTGGAGTATAATATGTAGCATTTTCAAAGCTTTTGGATAGTTGCTCTCCAACTGCTCCAGAGTTCCTTTCTGATGCCAATGGCAACTTTGGAAAGGCAATCGAATAGATGTGAGGGCTTAGTAGCTTTGCTGAAAAAAGAGATGCGATAGAGATGAGACAGGAGGCAGCATCGCCATTCCTCGAGACACGAAGCTTGGTGGCGATGGGGGATGCCAACCGGAGGAGGAAGAGGTCGTGCTCTGCTGCCACACCTCCGCAAAACTACCACTGCACAACACCATCCCTAGCTCATCTGCAGTTTAGGGGATCCAAAATCCATAGGGTAGCAGGACCTTCAGATCAAATGGAGAGGAAGACACTAAAAATATAGCAGCCTGAGCGGAGGTGGCGCTCGGTACCGCAGCCTGAGCGGTGGCGAGGGTAGGGATGGGCGACAGTAGCGGCCGTAGCGACGTCCCTGACCCCGAGATGTCTGAGTCCTCCACGCCGGCCGGCGCCGTGCACCTGGGCTGGGCGGCGCAACGGTGACGAGGGCAGAGATGGGGATGGGGGCGGCAGTGGCAGCCGTGGCGGAGGCGCGGCCCTGGCTTGCGAGAAGAGGAGGCGTCGGGGCCTCCCACCGAGGCGGCGCTCGACAGGGACGGCGGCGGCGGCGCGACGGAGGCCTGACGCGAGGCTGCAGGAGGAGCGTCGGGCCAGGTGCAGAGCGAGAAGACGGGGCCTGGCGGCACATTCAAGATTCTTTGGGGGTCGAGATGCAAAGTGCAATGAAGCAAGGCGGGGAGGAAAATGAAAATGTAGAAGGAAACTTCCTGGGCCGCCGATCACGCATCAGATGGTGCACAATAAAAGTTTCCAAGTTTCCATATACCATTGAGTTTCCACTACATATTTTCCCTGCTAAAGAAGACATACAGGTTAAGATCATGCACGAGACTTGTGTGTGTGTGCGCGGGGTGTGAGCGCGGCGGGCGCCCCGGGGGGGGGGGGGTGGGGGGGGGTTCGGTCTCAATAGGTTAAACATGAGAATACCTCTTCCAACTCAAAAAACTTGGAGGCTCAGTACATTTCTTTAGAACATCCACATGTGTTGAGAGTACTAGAGAAATCTCGAGAACCATCATGTTTCGTGACTAACACAATGGCCAACAAATTTTAGTCATGAAATAGATCTTCAAATTACCATGCTTCCTTAGGTTTTGTATAAAACTAGTATCGTGCCCGTGCGTTGCTATGGGACAGCTATTTTTTCGTGAAAAACATCCGGATTGCACTATAAGAAAATAATATTATGAATTAAATAAAAACATGACATTTAATCTAAAAAGGCAAAGTTCGTGAAATTAATAATCACGGAGATCACGATGTCTTAGGCTCACAAACTCTACTATATAGACTTTTTCCATGATACGACTAAGATTATGTTTTATATCGGCAGGAAGAAATTTCCTATATCCATTTTTTTCGTGCGTCAATAAATCCACAAATAAGTTCCACGATGTCTCCATATCATCCTGTATACATGGTTCAAAGACATATATAAATAGGTACATATTAGTGTCTATCACGTGAATAATACTACATGTTTTGAAAAATCTCTTAGGAAACCTTATAGCAAAAGTATGTTACACGCACATATAAATATGTGTGGGTTTAGGACTGTTCCATGCATGCGTATATAGAATTAGTTAAATCATAGTTATTATTATTGCAAGCGATGGAGACTCTTGAGTTAGTTACTCATCTATGTCATCTGACTTATTTATAATGTTTTTTCACGGATGGATTTCCATTTGAAGATATCCTTGTTGCATCCAAGACAATGTATATTTCCTGCTGCGCCTCTGGTATACATCAGCGCTGGTGTGTCTTTACACCACTTTTCAATTGGTCTAGAATCAATCATGATAACCATCTTCTTCTCCTAGTCGAAAACATAAAAAAATATATTTTTAAATGTGTAGCCATGGCAAAAGAAACTACAAATATGGTAGCGATTAGAATATTATATAGGAAACCAGCAGTGTCCCAAGAAAATTTGGCCAGTTCAAAGCACTAATTAGAGGCCTGATTCCTCACAAAAAAGTAATTAGAGGCCTAATATCTAGTCTAGTACCAAAACAAGAAACTAATGGCCTCTTACGTGAAGCCCAAGTGACGAAGGAAGGAGTCAAGGAGGAAACCTGGAAGAAGGGTTACGAGAAGATTGGATCGCTGGATTCGGATGTCGGCCTCTCCGCCTTAGTCTCGTACATGAAGCCTGAAGGTCACGATCAGCAATCGTGATGCCTGGTTGGATACATAAAGGTCCGGTACGTGATGGTGATGCCTGGATGTCCAGCGGCTTCAACGACGTGCTTCAACGTAACATCTCGATAATTTGAGCATCAATGTGTGTTGTATTTTTACCCGGTATCAGTACTGAAGAGAAGACGGTTGACAACGTATGATTGGCAAGTGTTAGTCAACTACATCATCATGGGCTAACCGAGCTATGGTGTACTAACAATAGTAGTAAACAAGTGGTCAACTCCAGGTCCCAATGGGATAAAACTGATTCGACACTTTAAAACAGTATACTAGGGTATGATTGCTTGAGCCAGATGTTGTTCCATCAAATCAGGCATCTAGTGAAGGGGAACTATTCAACAATTTTTTTTTTTTTTTTTTTTTGCAGATAAGTATCAGCTAATACCACTTCCTTAAGGGAGAACTCATAATAGCTCAGAACACATATTGATTTTTATTCTGTTAATGCGATAGGCATCTAGAAATCAAAGCTCATTTTGTTGTCATCACAGTACATCAGAAATCAAGGCTCTACGGTTGCCCACAACAGAAAATGGTAATGAAAATGCCTCCAAGATTGAATCGATTGAAGTTTAGGAGATGCGTATCTTAAAATTTAAAGCAATAAAGAAAACACTGTAGGAAATAGAAATTTCTTCCTCTCTAACACCATGTCTGCACCACGATCTGCATAGGAGAAATGAAAACCTCAAAGCTAGAAATCAACTTTGCCCTTAGCTGGAGAATAAGGGGAATAACAAATCTGCCAGAAAAATAAATATATGCGACTACAATTGGGGATTCTAGAATGAAATGTCTAGTTGCAGAGGTCACACCATCCATGGAGGTAATTGCCTGAGGGGCACTACCCAGGTTGCAAGCACAACACTGGCATCAGATCGCCCTCGTCTACGGTTGCGAGAGACAGAATTCTCGACAATAAGAGTCTCCTGAAGATTCTCCTTAGGGGCACCAATGTTCCAGTTCCTGTGCAGCGATGGCAGTGCTGACCGTGCTGACACACAATATAATGGCCATGCTATTGTCCTCAAAAGAAATGCAAATCATATGTGGAGATCATGGTCAAATAAAGTGTTCTGTTCAGCAAATATCAACAAAATTTAGCCTCCTACATCCTGCAAAGTACAAACAATGAATCAGAAAACATAAGTGTAGCCTGGTTATATCAGCTTGAGTGTGCATCGGTGAACTAAATTCCCTATAGTCATTTTTCATTCTGCACATCAAGTTTTTGTCCTTAATGAAATTGTAAATAAGTAGTCAGGCAACCTGGTGCTCTTTGAATTTTTAGCCCATTCAGGTATATATGAACCTTTAGAATCTTTGCTGAAAAAATCATTCAAGAGGCCAGCTTAGACTAATGTGATGGAAACAAAAGGATGCACCTCTACTACATTGCACACACATGAAAGAAACTGCACACACATGAATATTCAGTCATGCTAATTCATACAAACGCTGGTGACTGAATATTCAGCCATGCTAACTTTTATTCTGTCATGTTAATTCATACAAACACATGAAAGAAATTGAACACACCACGCATCCATGGAAGAGGAGACAATGGTGCAGAGTAGTGCAAAAGCCACCAATGAAGGTCAATGCCAGTAAAGTCGTGCTTTCTGTAAATGAAGGAAAAGGCACCAGGGAGGCAGGGACGACACCACTCCCGACAGTGAAGCCACAAGGCAACATGGGAAGGCTGAACCCGCTGTTGTTGTTTGGAGGTCGGCTGCATGTTGCCGTCGACTGAACTTACCTTTCAAAGTTTGTTGCACTGCACGGATTCTGAATAAAATGATTCTAGGTGAGTACTTGCAAGGAGCAAATAGGGATCATCAGGGTCCAATACATTAACATCATATAACTCATTTCAAAAACTCAAGTAGTTGGCATAGTAATGACAAATGGTGGCAATACTGATGCTTGGATAGATAAATGACCATAGGGTGCAAGCAGCTAGTATATACTAAATTCAACGCTCAAATAATGCTAATACTTTAGGAACTAAACTATCAAGAAACAAATGCAACCATGTTGCTGTTGGCCATATGGCCAATAAAAGGTATTTTGGACTTTGAAAAAAAAAACTAAAAAGAGATTTCTGAGTGAAACATGAACTATACTATCTTCCAGGCAACCCATTACTGTAGTATGGGCAGTATAACATGCCCATGTATTAAATCAAATATTTAGCTACAAAAAATGATGTGACATGAAGCACTAATAATCTTCCATGAATTGTTCCTGAAAAGCAATTCATGAAACAAAAAATCAGAGCTTTGCTTTGGATAAAGGTACCATAATTAATGAACCAAAAAAGTGTGTTGCTGATGCTCCTTTTGATGGAAGGCACTACAGTACATGAAACATAAAACTATTATCCATATATCCCACTGCAATACACAAGAACTAACCCTGTATCAAGCTAAGCGGGAAAATGAGCCCATATCAGCTTATATGGACAAAAAACAACACAGTAACAAAAACTGTACCATGTAGCTAGAAAATATATATGCTTTCCATGTATATTGGCATGATTCATTCCATTACGGGAAAAATAACTCTTGCACATATGACATATTGGACTTAGATAAGATATAATCCAAAAACCAATAGATGCTTGTATGGAGAACCTGATACTTTTTAGGCTCAAAAATAATAACTAAAAATTATTCAACTTTTTTTTCTTCAGATGACACCGGAGAACTGAAAAATTATTCAACATAACTGATAGCTGAAGATAGTAACTGGAAGAGCCTGATCCTAGAAGTAAAACAATGAAAAAAATGGACCACATATATATTAGCTAACCAATAGTGAGTAGTTTATTTGGATCCAAGTAGCCAACTGCAGTAGCAACCAACAAACAATTTTAGCAATCTCTGAGAGACCACAAAAAGTGTCTTCTAGTGAAGAATGGCCTCACCTGTTGGTTAAAATGGAAACATATGCCAGCAAGTGCCTCTTACACATAATTCTTTAATATTAACTCCTAAATTTAGTATGCAGCAATTTCAAATCAGTGAAGAATTAAAATATTCCAAAAATTATTGTCTTCCAAGCTGGCTACACTTACAGCAAACTGTAGATATGATGGGCTATACTTGATGCCTTCTATAGGTAGAATCAGGGGAGCAGATAACAAGAATTGAATGACAGTCATTCACGGCAGTCATTATCGAGAAGAGGTTTATGCCATCCAAATTGTCCTGTAGCAAGAACAAGTTTTGTTATGGGGTGCAGTGTGCACAACATATATTATGCTCAACTGTTGTGAATCTACAGTTAGGGAACATTATATATAAGAGCAAAAAGCTCACCTCTTTATGTCTTTATGAGCGAGAATTTTCTTGCTGTAAACATTTCCAAGCATGTGGATCAAAGCCAAAGGCAGCATAAATGATAATTCATCGCATCAGTTATATGAGTGATCCAAAGGCAGCATAAATAATAATTCATCGCATCAGTTATATGAGTCGTCCAATTTTACATCGGTGCAGTTATCTTGTAATAATATATAATATCTTTATAGCTTTAGGTCAAAATAAAGGTGAGTAATCTTCTTTTTTGTTTATACACAGTACCTGTTTGTGGGATCGGAGAGCCTAGGTTTGGGATGAAGATTGAGCAACCACATGAGTGTGAAGAAGGATCCGGATGCGAACTGCAAGTCGGTGATGGTGTAAGGGATGGGTATGGCTTTCAGAACCTGGTCAACTCACAATTCCAAAAACAATCTAATTAGAAGTTTTGATTCCGTTAAAGAATGGCATTGAGAAATAGGATGAGACACGCACCAGCACTAACGGCTCCTCCGGATCGAGCCAAATCCGCCGGGTGTCCCGTGGGCGGCGGCGCCCTCCCTGATGCGCAGCGGTTTAGGCGGCGCACCTCATACGGATCTGAGCGCATAGCAGCGGCGGCGTCAGAGTCGGCGGCCCGCGATTGTGGTGGCGTGCTCCCGAGGTTGGATCGCAAGGAAGGAGGAGGAGGGTTTAGGTGCTCCGTTTTGCATGAAGGGAAGATAAGGGATTGGTACCCCTTGGGGGGGGGGGGTCGTGTTTCCTTTCAACCTGGTCGAAGAGCAGCCGCACTTCGACAAGGGGTGCGGGAGGTACTCACGTACCTATATCAGTATATTTCATGTTTTCCAAATTTAAAAAAGTCATAACTCATAAACGAAGTATCCAAATCAAAATCCGATCACACCATCGTATTTCTTGGAATAGATTCTTTAAAACAAGACCCCACAAGGATATATTTCGATAACTTTTTTATAAAACACATATTTCACTATGATCGTCGAACATCACACGGAACATCGTATATTACACTACAGAACTTCGGATAATACATCACAAAACACCGTGAAAAGAAACCTAGTACATCATATTACAAGAACATCGCATATTACATTACAGAACATTGGGTAATATATCACGGTACATCGCGTATTGCATCACAGAACATCGCGAAAAGAAGTCTAGAACATCGCGTATTGCATCACAGAACATCGCGAAAAGAAGCCCAGAACATCACTTAACACTACAAAAGAACATTGAAAAAAAAGCCCAGAACATCCTGTGTTCCTAAGTCTAGACATAGGAAAAAATAAAATAAAAAGAAACAAATAAAAAGTATAAAAATCATAGAAAAATAAAATAAACAAATAAAAAGTGGTATTAAAAATAGAAGAAAAGAAAGAAAAGTAAAAAAAGAAAAAATATATAAATATAAATGAAAAGAAATAAAAACAAAGAGTAGAACATCGAAGAGAAAAAAGAAATAAATAAACAAATAAAAAGGAATAGAAAAGAGAAAAAGAAAAAAAAAAACTTACGTACGTAACTTACCTCGACGCTCCACGTTGACGGAATCGCATGCGTCACTGCACGGGACGAATTGGGCCGCAGAAAACGTCGCTACATCGCGAATTAAATGGGCCGCATCGCTGAGGCAGGGGGGTGGTCGAAGAGCGGTTTCTTTTCGACCTGGTCGACAAGGAAGATTTCCGGGGAAGGGCGGGCGTGATTGGTGGATGTGGTCTCAGGAACTGTGATTGGAGCATGCAGGAGCTCGCACCGGGAGAAGGCCCACCTGCCGGCGTCGCGGTATCGCAGGGTGGAAGCCGAGGAGCGACCCCAATTTTTACCGCACGGTAATGGAGCCTCCTTTTCTACCTTTTTATTTGTGATGAGAGATATTCTTCCCTTCTATACATCTAGAACTTCAAGTACATCGGGATGAAACCCTTGAAGTGTTGAATTGTTCCATTGGGACAACAGAAGGCACAAGATGTATCCCATGCCAATTTTTCCTTGCTAATTCATCTTTGGTGAAAATAACACCTAGTTTTAGGAAAGATAAAAAAATTATTTTTAGAGGCCAAACATCCATATGTGCTCTTGCCATGAACCTTCTTTATTGCAAGGGAGAATTAGGTGGAAGGCCCTAGAAAAAATTTGTCTTAGGTATTGGTCTTTTTGTTTTCTGAATTTAGGTGGAAGGTCTCCAAACAAATTTTTCTTGGTTATCAGACCTTCCGTCATGTTTTAGGATTGAACGGTGTTAAGTAGGAGATAAAAAGATCATTTTGCCTCTAAGATAAAAAAAATAAAAAACAGAGTTTTGTGCATGCTTGGAGGTGACAGATTCACCGTGTACCGTTAGCATACACGGTAACCCAAATTGATCGATCTGTGACAACTAGTTTGTGCGTAACTAGCGCATCGCACGCTGCCCGGCCGTTGTTTTTAAAGCTTCTTCATTCATTCATCGATATTTGTATAGAATTTGTCGCATTTTTATTTTGTGGGAGGACGAAGGGAGTCACACCCATTCCTTTTCCTGTCCTGCTAGCTGCGTGTAACGAATTAACGTGTGCTGTGTGCGCGGCCAGCGCAATCAGGGGCGGCACGCCCATCCTGCACGCTAGGCCGTTGGCTGCTTTGCCAGCACCGGCACCGCGCCCCAGCCCCCAGAGCCCAGAGCGCCCGGCCGGCCGCACCGCATGTGCAGTGTCTCTGCTTGCCGACCAGGAATAGCAACAGATCGAAAAGGAAAAATGGCAAGAAACCGAGCCGTTCAAACCAACTTCGCTACATATACCCCCGATCGCGCCTCTTGTGATCATTATCCTGTCTAAATTAAACAGACCCCGAAAGTAGTCGTACTCCCTACGTGGCTAGCTAGCGGCATTAGTTTTTAGCAATACTTAGCGTCATTAGAGCATCTCCAACAATTTTGTAAATCCACTTGGTATTCTATTTTTTGGCAAAAACACAAAAACACAGCTCCAACAACTTGGTAAATCCACTTGGTATATTTCCCAACTGCGTAAAAACACCACCCGCGCGCGTAAATTCCCGCGCGCGTATCGCGTGCGTATCGCGGGTCCTTCCTCCTCCTCGGCGTCGTCGTGCTCGTGCGGCGGAGCCTGCAAAGAGTCGCTCGCGCAGAGGATGAGGAGCTACGGCACAGAGGAGCTGTGACCGCGCGAACTCGCTCGCTCGTGCGCGGCGGACTCGCACGCTCGCGGCCGCGGATTCGCTCATGCGCGTGGCGTGGCCTCGCAATGGACCACGGCGGAGGAGCCACGGCGCTCAAGACGGAGGATCTATGGCGGCGCGGCGCTCGCGGTGGCCTCGCGATGGGGCGGCGTGACGGGGAGGCACGGTGCTAGGGGCGGCGCTCGCAGCAGCCTCGCGACGGGGCGGGGCGGCCTCGTGAAGGCGCGGCGCGGTGCTCGGGGCAGCCTCGTGACGTCGCGGCGGTCACGGCGGGGCGGGACGGCCTCGCGACGGGGCAGGGCGCCGCTCGCGACCGGAGGCGGGCTCGGCTCACGGCGGAGGCTGCGCCGGCGGCGGAGGTGCCCCTCCCGTGCCTGCGCCCGGCGGATTTGGCGCGCGGCGAAGGCGCGACGGCCGCTCGCGGCGTCGTGCTTCCTCACCGATGAAATGCGCCTAGCCCCTCAATGCGCGTTTCAATGCGCCGCGGGTCGAAGGGGGCGGCGGAGGGGACGACGTCGGGGCGGCGCGGAGGCTGCACGCGGCGATGGCGCTCGCGCGGAGGAAGGGGATAAGAAATAGGCAATGACGGGCGGGTCCCATCTGTCATCCTCTGTTTTTACCAAGTTAGAATGCCAAGTTGTTGGAGATAGCTCTTTTTTTCACTTGCTAAATAAAATACCAACTTGTTATAACTCAAGATATACCAAGTAAATTTTAGAGAGTTGTTGGAGATGCTCTTAGTTTGAATCGCACTCATTTGTCACCGCACAAGGGAGTCCACGACGACACGCATTATATAAGCAGTACTAGAATATTTTCCCGTGAAGAAAACATGGAGCTGTTGAAGACCCAGATTAACAAAACTTTCTCCATGAAGGTGAAGCAGTACCAGGGATAGTTCATGCCATTGAACTGCGGCGGCTTGCCCGGACCGCGGTTCATCATGTCGCCTTCGGGGATCACGGGCCGATTAAGGTGGGGTCCTAAAATATAATAGCACGCTTGGTGAAACTCTAGGCCACATCTGATCGCGCTAAAAGGATCAAATGAACCAGCATATCTAAAAGGACCAAATAAACCAGAATATGCTGGTTCCACTGCCAATGATTTTTTTTCTTTTCTACTACTAAATTTGTGGCTCTTGAATTATCGCTATTTTAAAAACAAAGTATGGTTAGAGCATCTCCAAGAGATTGGCTAATTGGCTTTGTAAAGCCAAATATATTTAGTCTTGAACAAAAAACGTCTCCAACAGATTGGCCAAACTCTTTTCTAAATTTGGCCGCTCGCTATCCCGCATATTTCGGTCGCGATATGTGGATAGTCAGCGTCGCTCGCTGTTGGCAAATCCTATGCCTAACAGATATAATCCGCAAGCGTACGGATGCCGATGTAGCTTTCACCCGGGAGTATTCCTAGGTATCGTATTTATCCACAGGGAACGTGAAGTGTTCTAATCTAAAGCCAGGTAGTCCAAGAGTGGTGATGGAAAGGTAGATAGGTTCTTGGGTAGTGGAGCTAAGGTACTACAGATAATTGAGCAAAGAGCGATCACTAAGGTCTCTACTTCGGGCGCCTGGGACCACCCTACTCAAAAGAGCAGGCCAGCCCACTCCTAGGTCCTACAGAGCAGAACTAACGTGGTGGAATACGTAGATCGGACAGGGCTGTCACCACCTGCCGACTACCACTGCGATCCATTGAACTGAATGCAGACCAGAGTAATTACTAGCCTAGACCCCACGTCCACACTAATAATTACTACCTTGCTTACTATAGATAAGCATGGCACTCACACAATATATATACTACGCAGTAAATAAAAACTGAATAGTAAATACTAAGTAGCAAGCAAGGAACCAGTAAATACTTTAGTAAAGAACTGAATGCTCAAATAAATATTCGCACCTGAGCCGAACTTACAAGACCCTGAGAGGAAGAAGGCAGAGGAGACTCCGACAGACCCGGATCTTCTCCCGAACTCGTCTCTCTACAACTGGAGGAGAAACTCCGCCAGAGGGACACTACTACTAATAATGAGAAGTGTAATATGTCTAGGTGTGTAGGTGTGTGTGTTACAAGTGAGGTAGAGGGGGTATTTATAGTGGAGAGGTGGAGTAGGTGGAGTAGGGGCTACTTCACCGCCACGTCATCGATCCGTGTGCCCCTCTACCATGCGCCGTTGGATCCACCGACCTCCAAACCGACTTGAATGGACGTCAGGGATGAGCTGCCAACGTCGGTGGGATGCAATCGACCAAAGGTGGGCCCACATCCCAGGTCGGCCGACCTGGGTTTGACTGCCAGGTGGGCCCCACCAACCTTCTAGAAGATCCTGAGGTCGGTGGGATGCTTGGCAAGGTGAAATCCCACCAAAGTCCGGTCGGCCGACCGGGCTTCTGTCACGTGGGCCCACCAGCCTTGCTCAACTGCTGTCCCCACATGTCATAGAGTGTGTCTCCCAGATTTGAGCTCATTTGGACTCTTGGTTGCTTCCATGTGAACCTATGGATCCATGTGGTACGATATTGGCCTTTGCGAGGAAGAACACTTGTGATCCAAAGGTGGCACTTGCTTGGGACTGTATTGGGGTGACTCTGGTGTTCTGGCAGTGTCTGAGATGGTCCCAAAGCTTGGTCGGTCGACCTACCTTTGGTGGAACCAAAGGGCCATCTTTTGCAGGTAGCTTCACCATGCAATTCTAAGCACAATGGTGGTATTGGACCCACAAATGTCAGGTCGGCCGACCTGACCATTATGCCCATCTTTTGCACACTGTCTTCAGAGGCCATGGTATTGATGAATATGAAGTTGGTTTGTCCATTGGCCATCTTGGTTGGTGGGTCTTTCTTCATTTGGAGCTTCCGGACACTGGAAAGTACCTGTTCTGAGTGCTGCATCCAAATACTGACATGTACATGTGGAACCAAGTTATTTGTACCTAAGTCACTACTTGTTTGGTGGTTTCCTTCCAGAAAGAACATTTTGTTGACAGTTGTAACGGGGTAAAAACACGCAATATCTACTGTCAACACTCGCCATCCCTGTTTCCCGCACGCTCGGTGGCTCTGTTGGGTTGTTCATGAAATATCTTGCATGCAACCGCTATGCACCTCTCACTGCAATTAACGAATGCTTGTTCAGAATAGGTCTTCGGTGATGCGAGGATCCGAAAAGGTCGCGTGTTTGAATATAGACAATAGCATTTTACACAGGTTGTTGGAGCAGCCTAGTATTTTTGCAAGGATTCTATTTTAGAAAATCGCTAAATCGGAAGATTTGGAGAACACTTTTTGCTAGTCTCTTGGAGTTGCTCTTAAAAAACATTTGGTAAATGTAGGAAGGATTTATTCGATGAAAAGTGAAAACAACTTCACGTTACATATTCGTTTAGATTGAGAACAAAAAGAAAAGAAAACTTCACGGTTCATATGGTGGTGTGTGGCATCAGATTCCGAGCTAGTCCAAAATGCATTTCACGATCGGAAGACAAATTTTCTAATCGGGGGAGAAAGCGCGCACGCTAGCCATTACCGTCGGCACTCGGCAACAGCATCAGATAGAAGCTGAGTGTGGCACCGTGGCAGCGCCACGCCAGGAACATTGCGTGATGCAAGTAGCTTCGCACTGCACTATGTGTGGCATGTTTCGTGGCATGCACGCACGAATTGAGTATTACTGGGCCAGGCAGGATCCACAACGAAGCAATTCATGAGTCGTGACGCAGACGAGTAAGGTTATTCAGTCGATGACTCCATCTATGCCGTCTACGTACGCAACTCCGTCCACGGCCATTGCAATTAATGCCGCGGTAGAAAAAGATCAAAAAGACGACCTTGTCTGTTGTCCAAACATGGCGAGCAACTTAGCGAAGATCAGTCGTAGGTGGAGAGGTGAATCACCAAATTAAAGCACAAGAGCTTCACAGCGACGGGGACCTAACCTAACCGCGTACCGTGTCCCTGCCTGCAGGGCAAAATCGCAAGTACCCTGACACCTTTCGCGTAGTGGTGAAGGAGTAATCAACCTCGATTTATTGGTGATGCCATGCCGTGCTCCCCTCAACAAACAGGCTCAAAAAGAAAAATATCAGAGATGATGCTTGATGATATTTCAGTAAGAGAACGCGTTCGGGTGGCGATGGGCATGGGGTAGGCTAGATCGAGTAGAGCTTAGTCAGCTAGACGCACCGGTCACCGTCGGCAAATTGGGAAATGTGATGGCCGGAGATGTTCTGCTTTTCACCGTGGACACCGTGGCTGATGCCGGGCTCGCCCGACCACGTGCTGAGACCTCAGAGCCGCAAAGTAGGGGTGGCGCGCCATCTGAAAAGCATTGCGGTTCGTAGGTACCCGCGTCCAGCTTAACGTGTGGTCGTGGAGCACATGTATAAATCTTTCTTTTAAGATATAAGCATTTCTTAAAATAATATAATTATATACATGTGCTCAAAATATAAGCAATCAAATCTCTGTTTTTTATTTTTTTATCTCAGGGGTAAAATGATCTTTTTACCCCTACTTAACACCGTTAAGTCCCAAAACATGACGGAAGGCGTAATAACTAAGAGAACTTTGTTTGGAGGTCTTGACCTAAATTCAAAAAAAAAAGGCCCAATACCTAAGGCAAGTTTTTTCTAGGGCCTTCTACCTAATTCTCCCTTATTGCAACGTTTAAACAACCATTTACTTAAGAAACATTTATTTTTATGTCTAGATTTTGAATTCCTAAACCGCGTTCCAGATGGCCTTGTGGAGCCTAGGACAACCTCATATGTCCATCTCTCCCGAGAGGTGTTCCCGAGTTCTTACTTACTGCAGAGGTCAACTGCTAGCTGTTGCATACCATGTTATGGTGGCCAAAGCAACATAAGTGTTTGGAACGTAAGATTTTCACGATAATTTTGACTATCAAAAAGAAATTGAATTCCTTCTAGGATTTGGAAAGATTGTCTTGTCATAACATGATACAAGCACATCTGTTTCTTAGTCTTTGTTCTCTTGTAAACCCCAAGTCAAGAATAACACAAGTGGCAATTTGTTGGTCTCGATGTCCCTGATCTCATGTTCCATCCGCTCCCTCCAATTGATGTTCTGCTTCATAACAAAAACGATAACCGCCTTAAATTATTAGTTTATTTAGTTTTATCTTAATTAATACTTAATTGAGTCTAACTCTTTTTAGTTTGAACAAGTTTTTAGAAAAACCTATTTAAGTTCACAATTTAAAATAAATACACTGTCAAAACGCATTATATTACATGGTAAACTTAATGAGACTAAGTGAGTGTGTTGTAAATATGTGGTAACTTTTTCTACGGATTTAATTTGGTAAAAGCTAAAAAAGTTTAATTTAATACAAAATCAAAATCAAAATCTGTGATAATATATATAGAACAGAGGAAGCATAAAATTAAAGTTGTAATTAAATTATAAAATCTTGGCATAACAGAGAACACCACTTATTTTGATTATTTAATTAAGAAATGCACATCAGCGTATTTGACTTCTTGTTTCCTAGAATCCTAGTATCAGACAGGATCACAAGAAAACTTCGTTGATTTGGATGGTAAGAACATGCTGGAAATCTCAGGCTCTCCCCAAAAGGATCACAAGACCTGAGGTTTGCGGCTATGTGGTCACCGAGAGCTTTTCTTTTTTGTTCTTAAATTGCAATTGCAAGGTTTCCAGCTAGTTATCCGCAAATTTGCTTCATGAATATATTTTTGTGCCATTGAAAAACTCAGTAACATCTGGATGGGTGTGTTGGTTTTGAATATTTCTATGGAGAAAGACTGCAATATTATTGAGCAGTCATACCTTGCGATAAACCGTCAATATGAATCAAATTCTATTGTAATTGGTAATCACTTAAGGCCCTCCTTGGATCCCTCCAGTTTTTTTCCAGTTTTTAAGAATCTGGATTTTGAAAACTAGGTGGGAGCCACTTTTTGCCGGATTCTTAAAAACCAAGAACATTATAACAATAAATGAAGTCAAATTCTTAAAAATTGTGCAATTGAAACACCCCCCACTAGTTTTTGTTCGGAATCCAGATTTTAGAAACTAGAAGCAAAAACTGGTTTTTAAGAATCCAAAACTGATCCAATAGGCTCCATTAGGGCCTAAATTCCTGAAAAATATGGAATGATTATCCTGTCCTAAAGAAGATGTACAAAAAAGTTAAAATTCAGGCGTCTGGTTTTCGTCACTGTATCGTGATGTAGGGGACAAGAAGTCATTTAAAAACACATGTGGTGGTTGGGTACCTGAGTTTGAGTTGCCAGTGATTGCGAGGTTCTGTTACTTCTTCATGCCGACCCTAGTGTACTGTATGATTATGTTGTTCAGGAGTTCAACACAAAGGTATATACACAAAAATTGTAGTCCCTCCGTTCCAAATTGTAAGTCGCTTTGACTTTTTTGATACATCTATTTTACTCTTCATCTATAGATCTTACGTATAGATACATAACAAAATGTATGTACCCAAAAAATCAAAGCGACTTACAATTTAGAACGGATGAAGTATTTATTTATAAATAATAAGCTAGGAATGTGTACTTCAACGTATTTCTTGTTTTCTTGTACCAGCAAGCAGTATCAAAACGAGTTTGACTGATTTGGAGAGAATAATGCTTTCAGTAAAGATTGAGGATGACTAGCTAGTTGATGAGATTTTGGTTCAAATTAACTAATACCTGTATGAATTAATCTTGAAATGTTCTTGTCCAAACGAGGTTTTCATAATAGAAATAGTTTTTTTAACAAATTAAAAATGATCGCCGCTTCCTAGAAGTAGGCAAGAAAATCAGTAATGCTTGCATGTGGTGATTGGGCTTCAATCAATGCCAGTAGTCTTCTTGACATATTGTCGCGTTGTTCCATTCGCCCTCGCTAGCAAGTCCCTACTGTACTACATGAAAAATGTTGTTTAGTACTACTAAGAAATCAAAAAAAATATTGTTTATGAGACATTATTGACACATTCATACGCACCATTTACATTTATTGAAGAAATAATGACGAATGCGTAGGTGACACATCGACATTGATGATTTGGTAGTGGTTTCAGTAAGGTTGAGTGTCATTCTAGCTAGATGGTGAGGCTTATTTGGGTTGAAATCCAGTGCACCTCTCCAAACAAGACCAGAAATAGGTGCTATGTGGTTGGTTGCCGAGAATTTTCCTTCCTATTCTTGTATGTATATGTTGTATCACAATAACGAAAGTTACGCAGCAGGATTAGAGCATCATCTGTATTTTCCTGTTTTTTCAAATTCAGTAATTCCTATATTACCCGGAGAGAGTAATATTAAGCCACAGCTATGATTGTACCCATCTATAAAATCTTGGTGAAAGATACCCCGTTCCATGTATTTTGGAAAGTTGAGAAAAGCCAACAAATAGACGGGAGAGAGGAGTAGCTAGACATGTCGTTGAGGAGCAACCAAACTCTCCTACGCAGCTTTGGTCCTTGCCCCATCTCGTCAATCGTCATATATGCATGTACAGTAGAATAGTAGATATATCCGGATCCGGCCCCCTACTCACTCTGAAACTTTAGTGCCCCTCTCTCCAAACACCACCAGAACTAGATGCTATGTGGTTTGTTCCCGATATATCTTGTAATATGTTCATTACCAACAACGAGTTCCGCAGCATGATTAGAGCATATCTGTTTGTTTCGTCCTGCTCCTGCAAATTCAGTAATTCCTATATTTCCTATAGACTGTAGTAATAAGCAGCTATATTTTTTTTTGAACATATAAGCAGTATATGACCCATCTTTACAAACTCTTGATGTCAAAGATACCGTTCCATGTTTGAATGATATCACGGCGAGTTTAGGTATAAGAGAATGAAAAACCCAGCAGATGACGGAGAGAATAGCCTAGACATGTCGTTGAGAAGCAACAAAACTATGCTGCTCCGATCCTTTCCCCATCTCGTCATGTACAGTAAATAAAAAGATATATATCCGGCCCCCTAGCTACTCACTCCGAAGTAGTGCTGCACCAGCAACAATTATCGAGACGTGTGATCCAACAGACGGAATGCCGTGCCAAGTTGCTGATAATCATCACTAGTGGATAACTGATCCTTCAAGACGTTAGGCCATTCTAGATGAAAAGATTCATACTGTTATCTAAAAACACATAGAATGTACTAATGGACATCGATAAAACAATCATTTTTAATACATAACTTCTTAATCTAGACGCCTGAAATTTGTAATCTTTTTTGTTTTTGAGACGACGATCTCAGTCATTGGATCAAGATCCAACAACCCCTACTGATCAAGCCCCTTGTTCATCTTCTTCGTAGACCGTCTTCCACCAGAGCCGATGCCGGAGGGGATACACAAGAGGAGGAGCAGATAAAAAGATATATCCGGCCCCCTACTCACTTTGGAATAGTGCTGCACCACCAACAGCAATTATCGGGATGTGATCCAACGGACAGAATGCTGTGCCAAGTTGCTAATCACCACTACTGGATAACTGATCCTTTAAGACATTAGGCCATTCTTCATGACAAAAGTTTTACACTGTTATTTCAGGAAAAAACCATGGAATGCACCAATGGACCTTCGATAAAACAATTACATTTTAATCCATAACTTCTTAGGCCTTGTTTAGATTCCCAAATTTGCCACCAAATTCACTATGCAGAATTCCTATTCCCCGTCACATCAAAATGCCGCCACACGCATTTGAGTATGGAGTACTTAAATGTAGATGAAATCAAAAACTAATTGCACAGTTTTGTTGTACTTTGCGAGATGAACATTTTAAGCCTAATTAGTCAAAATTTGGATAATTTTTACCAAATACAAACAAAATGCTACAGTGCGCTGATGTGCTTGGGAATTGCTATCTGCCGGAGCACGTGGGAGCAAGGCACAGGGCGTATTATTCGAAAGAAACCAAGGTAAGAGAGTGGAAAAAAGACGGGAGACGGGAGAGTTGCTACACATATCGTCGGGGACCAACCAGCCAGCCAAACTCTTCTGTACTGTACAGGAGCTCCAGTCCTTTCCCCATCTCATCAGCAGGGGGAATAGATACAAGATATCTCCCTACTCATTCTCTTGTGCTGTACGAATGAACACCAATTATCAAGATGTGATCCAACATGCGTCACACATGGCCTAACTCTGCTCCGTCATAGTGTATATATAACCCTCCCCCATCCCCGGGCAGAGGTACTCAAACTCCTCTCTTGCTCATCGACAACTCCTGTGGTTGAAAGGTAAGCTCAAAATCCTTCAGCTTTCCTCGCTGCTGCAGAAGCAGCAGCACTCGACCCATATTACTGGCGTGGACCAACATTGAATTCTAGTCTGTATAGTTTGATATGTAGTACAAGGTATATTGTAGCACTCGTGTTTGTTACCAGAAAAAGAAGCATCGTTCCGTTTCAGCTCGTTACCAAACAAGAGATGGCATGCAGGAGCTGTGCTGATGGTCTACTACTTTCTGTTCGGCAATACGCCAATTAGTACTATTTGTTTCGCTTGTATATACGCCAATTAATACTATTCGACAATACTATTTGTTTCGCATGTATGTTTGCATGCAGATGGGTATACTGGTGATTACGGTGGACCTAGAATGCTGTCGCTGCAGAGCCAAGATCACCAAGGTCCTGGACTGTCTCAAAAGGTACATTTTAGTATGTATAAAATTGTGATTTATACATGCAACAACAAATCGGTCAATTATCTCTTCTTCTTTCAATTGCCGCAGGGGAGTTCTGCATCGAGAAGGTGGAGTTCGAGGACAAGAAGGAGAAGATGGTGGTGGTGGTGCGCGGGAAATTCGACGCCGAGAAGCTCTGCAAGAAGGTCTGGTGCAAGGCCGGGAAGGTCGTGAAGGAGATCCTCATCCCGGAGGTCTGGCCGATGCCACCGCCACCCAAGCCATGCACGCCATGCAAACTAAAGCCAGAGGAATGCAAGCCCAAGCCTGACAAGTGCTGTGTCTGTGAGCACTGCAAGCCCATGCCTGACAAGTGTGTCGTCGTGCACTGCGAGCCTAAGCCTGAGGAACCAAAGCCTGACAAGTGTGTCATCCTGCACTGCGAGCCTAAGCCTAAGCCTGAGGAACCAAAGCCGCCGCCGGCCAAGACAGAGTACAAGCTTGTGCCGTACCCGTACCCGCTGCCGAACGCCGGGATGTGCCAGAGCTGGCCGTGGCAGTGCCCGCCCCAGCAGCAGTGCCAGTGCTGCCAGCTGCCGCCGCAGCGGCCACCGTGCGGCTGTTCGAGCCATGCCAACTGTGGCTGCGGCCAGCTGATGGCACCGCCGGCCTGGCCACCGCAGCCGCCGGTCTGGCCGCCCCCGTGGGGCCCCTGCAATGTCGTCACCGAGGAGAGCTCGTGCTCCGTCATGTGATCCATGGCTACTTGCTCACTATCATCTGTCGCTGTTGCCCCGTTGCTGTGCTGCAAGCCTGCGATTAGTACTGGATCTCGGTGATCTGAATAATCTGGCACTAGTTCGGTCGGAGCCAATCTTGTTGTCTATAGTGAAGAAGTTATTGTGTGTGTGCAGATGTGCTTGCGTCCTGCAGTGTGTTATACGAACGTGCTATGCCTTGTTTTATAGTAGTAATCGTGTACTAGATTGCAACTATAATCTGCCCTTTGTAATGTAATATGTCCTTGTACGAGTTTCGTAATCGTGCCTGCAAGAATACCTTACTTCTCCTTGTGCTCAATCTGTCACTGTAAACTGCCATGGAAGTCCTAGAGCAACGAGCGGGAGTCAAACGGAGGAGGAAGAAGATCGACTAACGGGCTATAGGCTAGTCCAGTAGTTCGTGGGCCAAATGTAGTTCACACAAAAAAAGTTCGTGGGCCAAGTGTCAAGAGTTTTCATTACAAGTTTATATTTGCAAGCAAACTAGTTTGACTGATTGGAGAATAATGCTTTTAGTAAAACATCAAGGATGACTAGTTGAAGTGATTTTGGTTCAGATTAACTAATACTCGTAGGAATCTGGAAATGTTCTTGTGTTCCAAACGAGGTTGTAATAATAGAAATAGTTTTTCTTTTAAGAAATTGTGGAGCAATACAAGACAGAACTTACTCTTACTGAGAGGGTTAGCCAACAGCTAACTAAAGAGATGACTCTCTAAACAGCAGCCTAGAGCAGGAATGAGAAAAATCTATAAACTGTTGAACCAATTCATTACAGAAGGGTGATAATAAGACTTAATTCTGAACAAATGAAGTTTAATTTGATTTTTTAAAGAGAGCTTCCAAGCAGCCAGGGAAGGTGTCTTGCCATTGAAAATCCAAGCATTGCGCTCATTCCAGATGCACCATGCTGCTATCATTTTTTTTTTTTGAGGGAAACAGGAGGGGCAAAGCTCCCCTACTGGCATTTATTAAAAAAACAAATAAAGTTTCTTACGTCTAGAGTTCAAGATACAAAGAAAGACACAAATAAAATAGCTAAAATTCCACAAAGTTGTCTAGCAATTGAACAACATTTTTTGCTCTTAGTATAACCATGCTGCTATCATGAACACCTCCATCAAGAAAGGCAACTGTATCGTACTCGTTTTACTCTGTAACATCTTAAAAAATGCTCCCCAGCACATTCCAAACAAAGCCAATGCACAACCAATGGGATACTGCAGTTGAACGTTCGAAGAAAAGGTGTAGTAATGCCTCCTCAACATTATTCAGACACAATGCACAATTGTAACCCTCTTCCAAATGTTTGTGTTGGCATCTTAGGGTGTGTTTGGTTGGGCTTTTGGCTGTGTCTTTTGCCCCCAAAAGCCAAAAGCCAAACCAAATGGCCTAAACAGTGCCAAAAGCAGCCATTACCTAGTACAAACTCAAAAGCACCTTCACCCCCTGCTTTCACTAGCTTTTGGGGTAAAAAATTACCCACCTGCCACTGGTTACACACGTACCGGTTCGTTCTTTCTTTCTTTCCTTTCCCGTTCCCTTTCCTCCGACGCTCCTCCCTCCGCCGAGCGGCCTCCCTCCGGCGAGCGGCCTCCTCCTGCGCTCTTGCCACTATTCCCTCTCCTCCCTCTCCACGGATGAACAGCTCCTCTGACGAGGCCCCTCCCCGACGACCTCGTCCCTTACGCTGCGGCGCCCGGCGAGGCCGCTCCTGTACGCGGTGGCGCCCGGCGCGGCGGCGCCCAGAGAGGCCCCTGGCCTGCACGGCGGCGCCCGGAGAGCCACCTGCCCTGTGCCGCGACCCCGCGCGGCTCCTCCCCTGAGCAGCGATGCATGGCGCGGCCCCTCCCGGCGTGGCGGAGGCCCTCGTCGCCCGTCTTCCTTGAGTCTGGCAGCGCCGTGCTTCTATGGCGGCGCGTGAGCGAGACCCCCGACGGCATGCAACGATTTGGTCCGGCAACAGATCCATCCCCTACCTCTAGCAACCGGCGGTGATAGAGAAACCACTGCATGCTCCCCATTTTTGGATCCGGAAGGCGTGGGCAAGTCCACCGGGCTAGCGCCGCCGCGGTCCTTGCCGGTCTAGCGCCGCAGAGATCCTTGCCGCGGTCCTACTCCTTCACGGGGAGGAAGAAGATGTGTCTGACAAGTGGGCTTCGCTTGCCAGTGAGATAGACTCAAAAGCCACAGCTTCTCTAGCCAAAGGGCCTTCAGCTTTTGTCACAACCACTTTGCCACAACTACTTTTTCAAAAGTCACAGTCCACAGCAGTTTTTCTAAAAGACACAGCCCAACCAAACACACCCTTAATAAATTTCGTGTATTCAGCCTATCATTGAGGAGAAGCCAAGTAAAGAACTTTATTTTTGGTACACACTTTGATTGAGGAGCAGCCAAGTAATCCCTTAGCATGTACTTCTAGAAAGCAACGATTACCGGGACCATTGCTGTAAAACAAACTTCTTCTTCTACTTGCTTAATGAAATGCGTGCTAGTATGGCACGGCGTGAAAAGATGTCATGTGGTGATTGGACTTCAATCTATGCGACTTGTTGATGTTGTCGCATTGTTCCATTTGCCCTCGCTAGTCCCTACCATACTACATGAAAATGTTGTTTAGTACTAAGAAATTAAAATGTTGTCTAGCAGACATTGGCACATTTGTACACACCATTTATATGTATTTAAGAAATAATGATGAATGTGTAGGTGACACATCCACATTATTGATTTGGATTGTGGTTTCCGTAAAGGGTTAAGGGTCATTCTACGTGGTGAGGTTGTTCCTTTGGGTTGAAATTCAGTGCACCTCATCTCCAAACAAGAGCGAAATAGGTGATATATTGGTTCCTTTGCCGAGAATTCTTCTTCCAATTCTTTTATGTATATGTTGATCATTACAAGGCGTGAAGTATCACCAGCGATAGTTACTTAGCAGGATTAGAGCATCTGTACTATGATTGTACCGATCTGCAAAGTTTTGATGAAAGATAACATTACATACATATAGATATACTGAAATGATATGTCATGATAAATTACGCGTCAAGTACGCGATCTCGAAAAAATATGTCATGATAAATTGAGAAAAAGCGAGCAAATAGACAGGAGAGAGAGAGGATAGACATGTCGTTGTGGAGCAACCAAACTCTCTTACGCAGCTCTAGTCCTTCCCCCATCTCGTTAATGGTCATGTGACAGTAGAATAGTAGATATATCCAGCTTCCTGCTCTGTTTTAATCCACCGAACTAAAGTTTAATTAGTCAAAAGTTCAAAGCTAAATTTTAACTAGCTAATAGTGCCACAAAAAAAAAACTTTAACCATCTAAAAGATTTCATAGCTAGACTATATATAGCTGGGGTTGTTTGGATCCTCTAACTAATAGAGTTAGCAAAACTTTAGATGGATTGACAGAGCTAAACTCAGAAAAACTTTAGCTAGTTAGTGGATCATGCTGGTGTACGAACGCCATTATCGAGCTGTGATCCAATGGACGGAATGCTTTTTAAAAAACTCACCTTTTTTCCTCTTTTTTGAAAAACATTGTCATGTTATTAAAAAAGTTTAGATTTTTATTTGAGAAAAAGGGTTGGATTTCATTCATAGTTCAATTACATCTAGCCCCTTAAAAAGGGCACTCCAGTCAAAAGAGAAAATTACATAGAAATCCATGCTAGGAGCACCCAATGATCCTTGGCACTACCGACCACCATTGCCGCAAGCCAAGGCTTCTCCATCTCCCGCAATGAAGAACTCTAGATGAAACTCAAGTCGAGAACCTGAGTCAACGATATCTTTTCAAAGCCCATCAGTAGCACACTAGAAGCATGTCGTTTCTCCGTTGAACGCCCTAGGGCATTCTTTGCATTCACCGTCTCGGTCGCCGGTCGTCGTCTCACCAGCAAAAGCCGGTCGACAAATAGCCAAAATACCACAGGGGGACTCAAAGAACACCAGCTCAAACATCTAAGAAGGCGGACAAAATAATCTCACAAAGCAGTCACGGACGAAATTATAGATGTCATAACGACTTCAGAGGAACAAAAACAACCTCCTAGCCTCCAGCAACCATGTGGATGATGCCAGCATCAACAATACTATAGACTTCTTGAACACTTATGGCGTAGATAAGCTCACAGCAGATTTGAACAGGCACTGAAGAAAGCATCAAAGAAACATGTTAGTGCTATGGGCCTGTTTGGTAGGGATTCAGATTCACTAAATTCAGATTCATGTAGTTGGATTCACCAAAAAAATTCTCAAACGCCTCGGATCCACCAAATTCAGATCCACCAAATTTATGAATCTAGAGACCAGATTCACTAAATTAGTGGACTTCCTCATGAGGTGCTCCACGAATAGATATTTCATACCTGGTCATGAATGTTGGTGGAAATTACCCACCTTTGCCACTGGTTACACCCCCCAACTTACCGGTTTGTTTTTTTCCCATCACTGTTTCGTACGTGAGTCTCTTCTTCGTCCCGTAAGTAGGTACGAGTCAGCAGCGCTGCCGCCCGATCTTCCTCGCCGGCCTCCCTCTCCGGCGCGCCCCCATGGCCGGGCGTGGTAAATCCAGTCATGCTTGTCCTCCTGTCCCCCCTTCTTCTTCCACATCCATGGGGAGAGGTACTCCTAGGGTTGGGCTTTCTTGTCAGCTATGGACTGCGGTTGGTGCTCCTCCACCGGGTGGCGGACCACACCCGTCTCCGCCCCTGGGTGGCATGCGGGAGGACGCCGCGGCCTCCCAGGCTGCCGCCGCCGATGGCCAACAGTCGAGCCCCACCATGACTGGCCAACAGGGAGCCGCGGTCAGCGCGGAGGAAGCCGCAACCATGTCTGTTGTTTTGCCAAACAGTGTTTCAGTGGATCTACGGTAAATTTCTGATTCACGGTGGATCTAATTCACGGTGAATCCCTGATTCAGATTCACTTTTTACTGCGGTGAATCCCTATCAAACAGGCCCTATGTGAACCACATGAAACACCATCGTGGTCAAGCTGTATCATTATTGGCATTTCTTATCGCAACCATCGCGTATGGCGCGACGCCGTAGATGCCGGGAGGGGTAATTCTATATCTATTGGATATTCCGCAGCGCACGTAATGTACCGCTAGCATTTCATCGAGGAGTATTCCACGGTTGTTGATTTATATTTCTCCCAAGGGAAAGCCGTAGCTAGGAGTTAATAGAGGGAGAAGATCCAGGTGTCTATAATCTAGTATCACTAGTGGAAGAGGGATAAACAGAGTGTATAGGAAGGGTGGATCAATGAGTTGGCAAGGGAGTCTATGAGGTAGAGTGATAGCTAGGTGGGAGGACAACGAGTGAGTATGGACTCCTATGGCTCTAACTCTACTTCTGTGAACTAACCTAATCTAGTAGTGGACACGCACTAAAGTCGCTAACCTTGACTACTTGGCTGCTGGAGGTCTGACAAGGAATAGGAGATACAACCCCTATTCAAGCGGACCTAATTCTTATGGGTGCCTATTGACCAAACCCAACGCAAATAGAACTATAAGGAGACGGAGGCCTGTCACGCTTCGCCGTTCCCGCTAATATAGTCAGAATATTGAGAGGTAAACCAATCAAGGTAAGGTGATATTCAAAGGTAGGTTTTAGCTTAAGCACCACGCCTATGCTAACCCCTACAACTCAGGCTGGGTATACAATCTAGCCCAAGCCCGTGCTACCGGCGATGAAAACAGCCAAGCTAACTATCTAGTGAATGACCACTACAAGACAGACTAGAACACTACAACACTACTACTAGAATAGTATTGCACTAAGTAAGTACTGAAAGTAAATACTCAAAGCAGTAAAGGAAAAGTAGATATAATAAGCAATGAAAGTCTTACAAGAGGAAGACATACCAGACTCTCTAGAAGATGACTCCGGAGACCCCGAGCTTTGCTCGACTCACTCTAACTCCCACACTACTACTACTACACTGGACTACATAGCTTCACATGGCTCTCAAGAGGCTTCTCCCTTGATGTCTTGAATGAGAGGGAGTGAGGGGGTATTTATAGTGGGAGGTGGAGTAGGGCTACTCCACCGCCACGTCATCGATCTGTGTGACGTTGCCTCCTTGCCCTTGGATCAAACCGACTTCAAATGAACGCCTGTGAGCAAGGGACACGTGGAGGCCGTGCAGGAAGTCGGTGGGAGGCCAACCGACCTTTGGTGGGCCCACACCCCAGGTTAGTCGACCTGGGTTTGACTGCAAGGTGGGCCCCACCAGCCTTCTAGAAGATCCTGAGGTCGGTGGGATGCTTGGCAAGGTGGAATCCCACCAAAGTCCGGTCGGTCGACCTGACTTTTGTCACGTGGGCCCACCAGCCTTGCTCCACTGCTGTCCCCACATGTCATAGAGTGTGTCGCCCGGACTTGAGCTCGTTTGGACTATTGGTTGCTTCCAGGTAAACCTATGGATCCATGTGCTAAGATATTGGTCTTTGCGAGGAAGAACACTTGTGATCCAAAGGTGGCACTTGCTTGGGACTGTATTGGGATGATTTTGGTGTTCTTGTAGTGTTTGAGATGGTTCCAAAGCTAGGTCAGTCGACCTACCTTTGGTGGAACCAAAGGGCCATCTTTTGCAGGTAGCTTCACCATGCAATTATAAGCACAATGGTGGTATTGGACCCATAATTCTAAGCTTCACCTTTGTGCTCATCTTTTGCACACTGTCTTCAGAGGCCATGACATTGATGGATGTGAAGTTGGTTTGTCCAATGGCCATCTTGGTTGGTGGTTCTATCTTCATTTGGAGCTTCCGGGCACTGGAAAGTACTTGTTCTGAGTGCTGCACCCAAATACTGACATGTATATGTGGAACCAAGTTATTTGTACCTATGTCACTACTTGTTTGGTGGTTTCCTTCCAGAAAGAACACTTTGTTGACAGTTATAATGGGGTAAAAACATGCAATATCTACTGTCAACAATCACCATGAACATTGACACCATAGAAAGCATCAAGGAAGCAAACTATTCCTAGCGGAGTCCGCACCTAGAAAGAAATCCAACACAATTTCCACATAGAGCCCAAGGAGGAACAAGAAGCTCCTATGACCAATGCCGAAAGTGGGGTCGATATTGTTACCTAAGTCTGGGCACAAATAATCGAGAACTAAAAATCAAACTAAAATAACTGAAACCGAGCTAACCTGAGCCGAAAATTTGAGTTTCTAATTCTCAGGAACTGAAATAACTAGGTGAATGCACCGCAGGTTGTTACAAGAATTTTTAAAATGATATCTCATAAATGACATGAAATTTTAGAATTTTGGTAAGGAGTGGAGTATTAATATTATGGAATTGCATGTTCCATGCATATAGTAGTGAAATGAGAAATGATCATATGTAGATCACTAGGAGCGAATGGAGGAATAGAGAAGCTATTAATTAACATGCTTGAGTTAATAATGCTTGAGTTAATAACTGATTTAGTGAGGCCTGCTTGATGATGTCGCTTAAAGAGATGCTAGAAAATTAAGCTAGTGTATTTTGATTTATTAGAGTTATAGATATCAGATAATTCGGTTCTGGATCTCAGTTAATCGAACAAAATTAAACAATTGAATCTATACAATATAACACAACCCCCACATTCGGCCAGCTACCTCCACCTCTACGCCTTCTAGCCAGCTGTGCTTGCCTGAGTGAGAGCTAGAGGCGAGCGTTTTTTTTTTGAAGGGAAACAGGAGGGGCAACGCCCCTACTGAGCTTTTATTGAAAACATAAAGTTCTTACAAAGGTAAATCATGAAACCCAAATGGAAACGAAAAAAATTAAAACTATTACACATAGGCTTCTAGCTAGAGGCGAGCGTTGCCCATCATTGCCTATACTTCGGGGCCAATTCATCTACCTGTGTCCCCACCCCCCTATCCACGTCTGGTGTCTGCTCTGGGGGTGGAGACTGAAGCACCTCACCACCTGTGCACGTGGGCCGTGCCTCTTCGGGGCTTGGATTGGTGCTCTCCACCGCCACATATGCCTGACTGCCTGCCTGGAGTACTCTATCGTCGCCTTTGTCGCCGGCAAGTGCTTAGGAAGTCAGGATATAGAGGAAGGCGCAACTGCTACCGTGTCTTTTTTCTTCACTTTTTTCCCTTTTTGCTGCTGTTGTAATAAATTGCTCAGTTAGCTTGGATCTAACTGGAACCGAACTGAACTAACCAAATTTCATGAAGAACCAAGAAACTAAGCCGATCTATTTCGGTGAACCGAAGTGAACCGAATGCCCAGGGCGGCGGCCGCCGCCGCCGGTGAAGCAATGGAGAAGATAAAATCTAGCTGACGACCTAAAACCATAGAAGGTAAATACAAGCTAGTAGACCTACATCTATAACTATAACTATACAGGGCCCTCTCGCCATAGTGCCGAGCTCCCCTCGCTACTCCAACGCCCAAACGAACGCCGGTGGGGAGAGATCCAGCTAGCGGATCGACGGAGGGAAAGCAAGGTCGCCCTCAAAGTCGGCCGAGGCGACTGTAGCTTGGGGAAACAAGACTCTCCGGAACTCTCGACCACGGCCTTGTGATGGACCTTGTAAAGTGGCGAGGTTGGCCAATGGAAGAGAAACATGTGGCTTTTGCGGGTTGGTCGGCCCAAGTGTTTGTGGCCTGTTTCGTGGCCGCGTCGTCCACGTCTGCTTGCCGACCTTTGCCTTGGCCACGGTGATCCAGTTACTGCGTCGGTGGAACTCGAGGTAGAGGTAGGGGCAGCAGCACTCGAGTCTGGCACGAGAGTTGCAGCGGGGATTGTATTGTACCCCCACTCCAAAACTCTTGAAAGAGACCGTTCCATATTCGAAGTTTCGTTAGAAAATGACGGGAGAGGGAGAGCAGCTAGACATGCCGTGGAGGACCAGCCCAAGCCAAAGTCTCCTGTGCTGCAGGTCCAGTCCTTTGCCCATCATCTCATCAGCAAGTAGACACAAGATATCCCCCTAGTCCCTACCAATTATCAAGACGTGATCCAATCCAACACGCATCACACAAGGCTTAGCTCTGCTTCGTTATATATTTGTATAGATAACCGTCCCCCGTCTCCCCCTGAAGAGGTACCCCTCTATTGCCCATCGGCAGCGGGCTCCCATAGCTGAAAGGTAAGCTCAAATCAAATCCGTCAAGTTTCCTTAGCTTTCACTGCTGTTAGATAGCTTCTGCATTCAACGCATATTACTGGAGTGGACCAACATTGAATTCTAGTTTCTCTACTATACTATAGTTTGATCTATAGAAGGTATATTGTAGCACTCGTGTTTGTTACCCAGGAAAAGAAGCATCATTTCGTTTCAGCCTACCAAACAACGGAGAGTAAATTAAGGATGACCAAGAAGAAGAGATTAATAAAACATGTGTATTTTTTTGGGTTCTTTTTCGTCGTTCAAACATACATAGTTTTTCATTTGAAAGGATGGCAGGAGCCGTGCTGATGCTTTACTACTTTCTGTTCGGCAATACGCCAATACTATTTGTTTCACATGCATGTTTGTTTGCAGATGGGTATACTGGTGATTACGGTGGACCTAGAATGCTGTCGCTGCAGAGCCAAGATCACCAAGGTCCTGGACTGCCTCAAAGGTACATTTTTTTTACTATTGTATATAAAGTTGGGAATACTTCCATGATGCAATTTTAGATATATTGAAAGACCAAAAGAGCAGTTGCGCAGAAAACTATTTGCCCCCTGAGTGAAAGCAGAGTAAGAGCATAAACAATCATTGTTCCAACATGCAAGAAACTGGTATCTTGACCAGGTTTGCAAGATTCTTCTAAAACCACATGATCAATCTGAAAACGTTTTAGCAAACACCGTCTAGGCATAACATGGAACGTGAAAATTATTGAATAATCCTGCAATTAATTAAATAACCATAATTAAGACAGCAACTACTAGCTTACCGAATAATCTCATTTGTGCTTGCAATAATAATAAATCGGCAGGTCAATTATCTTCTTTTTTTCTTATTATAATTGACGCAAAGGAGTTCTGCATTGAGAAGGTGGAGTTTGAGGACAAGAATATTATCAAATAATATGAAACGTGAATATTATCGAATAATCCTGCAGTCAATTAAATAACCATAGTCTAGACTACAACTAGTAGCTTAGGAGGCTGAATTCTCATCTGTGCTTGCAACAATAAATCGGCCGGCCAATTATCTATTTTATTTAATTGACGCAGATGAGTTCTGCATCGAGAAGGTGGAGTTCGAGGACAAGAAGGAGAAGAAGGTGGTAGTGGTGCGCGGGAAATTCGACCCCGAGAAGCTCTGCAAGAAGATCTGGTGCAAGGCCGGGAATAAGGTGGTCAAGGAGATCATCATCGTCGAGGTGTGGCCACCACCGCCACCCAAGCCGCCAGCGCCACCCAAGCCATGCGAACCATGTTGCTGTGCGCACTGCAAGCCCAAGCCTGAGCCATGTTGTGCCTGTGAGAACTGCAAGCCCAAGCCTAAGCCTGAGGAATCAAAGCCTAAGCCTGAGGAAAAGCCTAAGCCTGAGGAGAAGCCTAAGCCTAAACCACAGGTCAAGTTTGTGCCGGTCCCGTACCCGATGCCACCGGGGACGTGCCAGAGCTGGCCGTGGCAGTGCCCGCCTAACCAGCAGTGCCAGTGTCCGCCACAGCCTCCCCCGCCACCGCCGCCACCGCCACCGTGCAGTTGTTCAAGCCACGGTGGCTGTGCCGGCTGCGGCCAGACACCACCGGTCTGGCCTGTCTGGCCACCGCAACCGCCGGTCTGGCCGCCCCCGTGGGCCGGCTGCAATGTCGACGCCGATGAGAACTCGTGCTCTGTCATGTGATCCATGGCCACTTGCTTTATCATCACCTGTCGCTGTTGCTGTTCTGTGATTAGTACCGGACCTCGAATATCTGAATAATCCGACACTATATAGTCCTGATGCAGTTTGCAGTGTGTTATATACGAACGTGTTATCCCAGTATTCTTTGTTTTGTATACAGTAAATGGTGTACGCACTAGCTTCCAAAACAAAACGAATATATTTGCTCTTTGTAATGTGATGTTCATGGCCTTGTACAAGTTTCGTAGTTATGCCTGCAAAAATCATTCTTTGAGCTCAATCTTTAACTGTAACCGTAACCGGCGCCGCCATGGAAGTCCTAGAGCAAATTAAACGAGCTGAGACAAACGGAGGAGGCAGAAGAACCACCAATGGTTCCGTGGTCCAAGTGTCACGACTGACATGTCGTCGAGCCTATCTCACCATGATGTTGAGCCTTCTGCTCAAAAGAACAAAGAACATGATGTTGTGCCCATCAAGACTCCGTCGGTGGACATGAACGGAAGGACAGGAAATGGCCACAGCTGAGGCAAGAAAGCAACGGCGCATCTAATTTTGGACTTTGGTATTTTCCAACTTACCTTTGGTCCTCAACGATGTAGCCTGTATCGTCGCTTGCCGGATTGCTGCACGCTTTGGTTGCCCGTGCCTTGTCCTTGCCCGCGCTGGTGTGGCTGTCCCCATTGACTGTGGGGCAGCTGCACTAAGGTACGTACCTGTTGGCATTCCAAGAGCTTCGATTAGAGGGAGAAAAAATTGGAGATTTGTTGATTTGGGTGATACCATACTGAGACAGAGAGAGGGTTGATACTACGATGCGCACCGCACAGCCATGTGTAGAGGGTGGGATTGATCTGGCGGGTTATTTCTTTGAGTTGGCAGATCATCTGATGTTCTCTACGCCTGTCAGCCCCCCCCCCACCCACCGATTAGGATCCTCACTCTCTATATAAGTGTTACCCTAGCTCATTTAGAGTTGTTCTTCAACACCGTTGTACACGGCACCTTGATGAGAGATTAGTGAAGCATTTGTACAGCTGCCTAAACTAAGAAGTGAGCTTCAAGTGTTTGACTAGAGTAGGCCTGCGGATGGGGTGAGCTGCTCAGGGGTTTATGGGGTGGGTTTTGATTTGGAATTTATTTGGACAGGTACAAATCTCATGGGGTGAGGTGAGTTCGGTTTGGAGCAAAGACGAGTTGAGCGAGGGCGGGGAAGTCCATCAGGGCGAAGCCGCCCTCACTGAGATGTGACTCATCCACTGTCTTGACCTCATGCAGTCATGCGTCCACGGCCTTGCCACAAGGAAGATGCTATAGCTCCTCGGCCCATGTCTCCTCCCCTCGGTAGTCCCTATCGATCAAAGTGTGTGGTCTCGATTTGACACCTATAGGAGACCATGCATGGCGACTACCATCAGCGAAGATGGCGGAGACCATAACCATATCCCTCTCCACTAAACTCACCATGGCGTCATCTCGTCTCTACATGGAAAAGTTGCTCTCGGCACGTTTTCATAGTAACACACAATAAAACCGTCTCTATATACTCATGTAAAGATGCTTTTCAACATGATTTTATGGATGTCTCAACATAACACTATATTTGACACATTTTAAGGGTTAAAAGTCATCTAAGGACAATTTTTACGATGATATTATAAGCATCCCAAAATGACACAATACTAGATGCACTATTCACCGCCCTTTATCTACAAAACACACTTAGGGAACTAGTCTCTACAAGTCTTAACATAGTCCATGTGAAGATGCTTCTAACATGCTTTTTAAAAATGTGCCTAATAAAACGTGTCTAACATATAAATAAAGCGCCACTATAGAGGGTATTTCTAGTAGTGCGTGGAGCCACTATCGACCTTGTGCCCCTATTGGGTAGAAGCTCTGAAATATCTGCCGCCGAGCAAGACCTTGATCTCTCCTCCACGGACGTCGTCGTGCCTATATGGGTCAAGCAGTTCCGCGATACTGCCTTTGAGCTAGAGGACATGATATGGATGAGTGTTGCTCCAGTGGCCATCATTACCAGGCATAGGGGACTAGGTCATTGTTAGGCCGGTTCATAAAAAAAGTTCAGCGTTATATTAGGGTCCACCACACTAACGGATTGACAATTTATTGGTTCCGACGTATGATAGGTGGATTGTGGCAGATTTAACCAACAAGAATGAGGCAAGTCTTGGGGTGGGTTTGGGTGGGCTAGGGATGAGTTTAGCCCCATTAGCAGGCCTATGTGACATTGGGTTTTCTTGGGGAGGCGCATCAAGACTTGTTACTCTTGGTGTTCGCCAGTACCTAGACGACATGGTGAAGGACTTGGTAACCTTATTAATTTGGTGGTGCAATTGTGAAAGAACTCCAAAAATCTTGTACATGGTATTGAAATCCATCATGTGGGGTATTCAGTGGAGCATGTAGTAAAAGTCTTTTGCAACTTTGGTGCTCTAACGTGTAGTATGGGGTTTTGGCAACAATCCGAGATCATGGGGAAGAAACTTGGTACCTCTTTTTCTTGCTCATCTACTTGCTTACTCTCATTGCTTGTAATATATTGTGTGAGAACTAGGATTCATGCTAGTGTGTGCTTAGCATAAGTTCCTTTAGTGCACCGTTAAGGACATTAATCTTAGTGTAAACTTTGCTAATAACATGCTTAGCTTGTTGTCCCTAATGACTAACTAGCTTGGCCTTTTAGAAGAACTTCGAAGCCATGGTGTTTAGGGTTTAGAAATTTTATAGGTTAGGGTTTATCTCTTTAAACGTTTAAAGCCCAATTCATTCACCTTTATCTTGGGTCAGTGGGTCCTTACACCAGAATGGGAGACTAATATTGTCTAGTGGATAGAGGAGCGAGAAGGAGAAGAGGAATGACCTGAGGAGGTTGATCTAGGAGAGTAGATTGTATAGACTGAGGAGAAAAACTAGGTGGTGCAGTGACTTAAGAATATTTGATTTTATAAATTTAGATCTAAAGCTTGTTTCACTGTGGGTTGCTACCGGAGTTTGTTAGTAGAGCTGTTACTGCTACTTAGCAGTTAGACCCGATAATGACTATCGTCGGTACTTAAGTAGAACTGGCGGCGATAGACTTTTTGCTTACCAATGAGTAATGATAGCCTATCATTGTCGATTCTAAAATGAGCAATGATAAGGGAAACAATATGAGAGGAATTTGTAGTAGTCTTCGACGACAATTAGTGATACTTGCTAACAAAAGAATGTAAAACAAACCATGGGAGAAGTTGTAATTTTTTAACCCTATTGGGCCCTAATTGATTTCATAGGAATAAGGCTAGCTACAAAGTTTTAGATCTCTTCTAGTACTAGTTTTGGTCTATATCCTTTCTCCATCCAAGATCATTTGAAAGAATAAAATAAATAAATTTTAAAATAATTTAAAAATTAAAGTAGAATTTTCAGGCCCTAAATGATTTTGAATAAAAAAAATAATCAACTACAAAGTTGTAGATGCCTTGAGGCGCTACAACTTTGGTATAAGGCTTGTCTTTGCTTTCTTTATCTGATTTGAAAAAATATAAATTTTATTGTGTTTCACCTATTTTTAGAGGATGATTGAGCTTTTCAGCCTCCTCAAAATCGATTTATAGAAGCGGCTCAGAAGTTATTTTTAGCCTAAAAGGGCCAGGAGATGCATCCTAAATTGGTTTTCAGTGGTGAGGACTAAGTGTCGATACACTAAACATTCAAAGACATTCAAGAGACTAGCTTAATATAAAGAGCTGACTCTTCCATTCTCCCTACATAAAAAATGACCGATGACATGAAATTTACTCGCTCCAGACATTTTGACTTTTCTAGATATATTGCTAGTTTTACATGCAACTAGACATATCGTATATCTAAATACATAGCAAAACTTATGTATCTAGAAAAGCCAAAACATCTTGTAATTTGGAATGGAGTATGAGCTAACATACATGGCACTACATTTTTCCAAGAATACCACATTTGGAGATGCCTTAAACAATTTCTGTTCGTTTGTATGATCACATTGTAATTGCAAAAGAGATAAAAATTGCACATATATTCTTTGCTTCTACCTAATATAAGTAAATCATTGTACAGGGTATGATGATGATCGCCATCGTAGACATGGGTCGTCCTCGTAGTAGGAGGCGCGCATTAAATACAACCACCGAGCGGCAACTAATCCGACGACTTGTCTTATTAAAAACTCGTACTCCAACCATTCTATTTGCTCGCGTCTTTCTCATCTTGCCAACATTCGTCTATTTACAATAGAAACTCTGCTAGACAATTCCCTTCGAAGAAAAGCAAAGATAGGACGTGACGACGAAAAGGAAGTCAAGGAAGGGCACCAAATTCAGCCGAGCGGGCACCAACGCCTGTGAATGGACGCGACGGCCGTTCTCAGCTCTACGATCAGTGTCCATCACGCAGCATCCAAAGAAACATTCGGAATTCAGCCGTCGACACGTGCGTAGCTTTCACCATCGTTGGTGCCAAACGGCGTTGAAGGGCGCGAACCAGCCAGATGTGATCCGCCACCAAATGCTTCGTAGGCCCATCTCGGCTATAAGAACACGCACGGATGCACGTCGCTGATAGATCACTGACCACCGGCAGGATCCACCTGCTCTGTTCATCGGAAGATCACCTGCATTTCCTCAGAGTCAGGATTTGCAGAGCAAAGGTGAGCTCATGTAAATATCTAGGCCTTACGTACATTTGAGGACGGGGTACGTGCAACGCTCATCAGAAATTACCTGCATTATTGGTTCATGCATGCCTTTTGTTGATATGTTTGCAGAGATGCCGACGCTCATCATTACCGTGAACCTAGAGTGCTGCCGCTGCAGCAGCAAGATCCAGAAGATCCTCTGCTGCATCCAACAAGGCATGTACCATCTTTCAATAATCCAGATCATATATACTAACGTCTGTAGCTCAGGTTCTGCTCGATCGACTCATGGTTGATGTATATGATGATCGTATCTTCATGGCACAGAAGGAGAGTTCGTCATCGAGAAGATCGTGTACGAGAAGGACAAGGTTTTCGTCTCAGGACCATTCGACGCCGACAAGCTGTCCAGCAAGCTGTGGTGCAAGGCTGCAAGGATCATCAAGAACATCGAGGTCGCCAAGCCGCCACCGCCAAAACCTGGGCCACCCAAGCCTGAACCGCCGCCCAAGCCAGAGCCACCTCAGTGCAAGCTGATATACCCTTACTACCCTTACCCGTTCCCGTGCCCACAGCCCGGTGCATGGCCGTGCAGCTGCGCAAAGCCTCACTGTGGGTGCCAGCCGAAGCCGCCGCCCGAACCCCCGGCGCCACAACCTCCACCACCGCCGCCGAAACCTCCGGCGTGCCAGTGCCCCACGTGGCCATCATGCTACTGCGGCGGCTACCCGCCGTACCTGCCGCCGTACCCGATGGTCGTCTGCGATGACACCCCGCCCTATGGCACCTGCACCGTAATGTAATATTACTGCATATGCCACTACTGCTGCTAAACATTGTTTCCAGCCTTAACGAAACAGGTCATGCGCTCTAGGTAGAATATATGTTTACGTATGTGTATTCATGCAAACTTATGATAGTGGCTTAATTTCTATCACATAAAAAATGCTTGTGCATTTCTTTATCAATTAGTGGTCACCTGTGTATC
The DNA here is from genome assembly GCA_018135685.1 of Themeda triandra. Lineage (NCBI taxonomy): Eukaryota > Viridiplantae > Streptophyta > Magnoliopsida > Poales > Poaceae > Themeda > Themeda triandra. The sequence goes on along the minus strand of JAENPR010000005.1, from coordinate 470,520 downwards.
AAAACGCACGGCGGTTCATCAAATATCTTACAGAATATTATTTTTCCTGGAATAGATTTCTGAGATGCAATTTCCATCTGTCCCGATGTATGTACGTGTCAAATACATGTGTCGGATCATCATCATGCTGCAATTAATATATGTACGTCTCAGTGGTATGACTGCAAAATGTCTATCTTTGTATTACTAGCACTAGCTCCTTTTAAACTTAAGGCTTCTTTAAAATTGTATAAATTAGTGCTCTACAAGACACGCTAAAATTATTAAATTTCTCTAATGTATATATATACCTATAAACTCTGACCATCAATTTGGTAAACTTTATTCATCACTGAAGACAATAGTCATTGGACTATTTATGTCCAAACAGATTGGACCTAATATGTCTATATATAAACTACTATATACACATGCATTGATCACTTATGAGAAATTAACCCAAGTACCATTAATACACAGCTTCTAAATTGCTATCATCAACACTATATATGAACAGGAAAGTTTCAAATTTACCAATGACTTTCGATCTAAACATTGTCCTTTTTTTTGTGACTGATCTAAACATTTGTCTAGGGTAGCCTCCTAATAATTAAACAGTTTTGTGTGTAATACACCCCAAAAGTACTTCAATTTGTCCAATCTACCCCTTAAGATTTGTATTTTTTTTTTGTTTTTGTACATTCAACTAGAATTCTAGGTTCAATTTGTGGGACGCTACCTGACATTATAATTTTCGTTAGAAAAAAGTACTAACATAGTGAATTTAAATATTTGCTTCTAAATTGTCAACATTTACCTCTACAATAAAATAGGCACAAAGTAATTACCTCAAAATAATCTCCTTGTGACATGACATATGATTTGAAAACAACAACACCACTACGGATGAGTTCAGAAAAGTAATTAAGAAAGAATTTTTACTATGCGAAGTGGTTGAGTTTATTTGGAGATCAAATAAAGAAAAACTTGGGCTTGTGAATGGCGTTCCTAGGGTGTGTTAGGCACAACACAGGTGTCCTTGTGCAAAATCCTAGTGTTCTGTAGCTTATGGTATGGTCAATATTCATGCCTGTAGTGAGGCACACTAGTAAACAAAAGATTCTTTGGGGTGTTTTCCTTTTCTATCAGAGGCGGTTAAACTAGCACACTGTCTCTAACATCATCAGGAAACACTGTAGCTCCATAACCGTCGCTAAAGATCAATTTTCAAGGGTGGTCCTATTAGGAAATCTATCTCTGGAAATGTATCTATTTTTATGGGCGATTATGTTAAGATAACCACCTCTTAAAATGTTATTTTCAAGGACGATTGCTGAAGTCAACTGTCTCTGAAAATAAGTGATCTTTAGAGACGGGTTTATTAAGTCAAGGGCCTCCAAAAAATAATTTTCAAGAGCAGTTGACTAAGTCAACCATACTTAAAAAATAGTTGCAACATAAATAAAGTTATATATTTTTGAAATGAAGTCAAATGAAGACAAAATTTATATAAAACTATAGACCTCGATGAGATCTAAAAATTTTGTTTGAGATCATTTAGGATTTCAAATATACAAATTAAGTCTCAGATTTTCAATTTGAAATTTTTTAATTTTGCTAATGACCTTGGATGGTGAAATATCTTATATGAAAGTTGTACTACTTGATGAGATCTGAAACCTTGTAGTTGAAAGTTTTCTCATTTAAGAATGTTTATGAGTTAGAGTTGAGTTTTCTCATTTAAGATTGGCTATGAGTTAGAATAGTGATTAGAAGATCCATACATATCAGTACAAAAAAACAACAATGTAGAGTGTGCACTTATTCAAAACAAGTGAAAAAAAATCTTGTGAGTTGTGGCTGGTCCACATTGGAATTACTTGTTTTCTTATTTTATTACACTCTAAATGTTTTTTAAAAATATCTAAGAATTATTTTCAACCGCCTCTTAAAATCGATTTTAAGAGGCGGATGTCTTAGGAGAAAACATCCCTGAAAATCGATGGCATTGTAGCGGTTGGGCAAACCACCCCTAAAAATCTATTTTAATATGTCCTAAAAAGCAGTTTTATGTGCTAATGGTACTCTACTCTAGATTCTGAGATTGGGAGCAAGATCGATGGGGAAATGATGTTGAACTTGGTTATGGGAGTCTCAAACTCGTTCCCATGAAACTCAAGCTTCACTAATTACCCTTCTTGCACCATGGGAGATGCTCGAATCGATAATGGAGAGGAAAGGAGTGAATTTACGTTACAGTTGAGAATATGGAGATTCGAGATGAACACAAGGGATTGATTGATGAGGATCACAAGCTTACACTTGAGTTGGAGGTGGTAGTCTTGACCTTCACCTTCTCCTTCATCCAACATGAACACAAGCATTAGGAGCTCATGTGATTGAGTTTGAGAGAGGCCTTTTGAACTTGTTTTTGAAGTGATCTCGAACGCCTTTTTTTGGAAGGATGTCGAACGCCATTTCCACTGCAATCAGCAGAAATGCATAGAGAGGCCTTTGAAAAAATATGAACCATCCATTAGCCCAGATCGGATGGTGAAAAAGGAGGTGGTACCCAAGTAGAGGTACTTGGTGGTAACAAATATGTGGGGATAGTACCAAATTAGGTGGGACCAAGTACCAAAATAGGCGAGGGCATACCTATTTTTAATTTTTAATTTTATTTTCGAATAAGGGTAAATTAGTCTTTTAGGGTTTAGGGTAGGAACAAAATTGGGAATTCCATATCTATTTTTTAGAGGCAAGTCGTGTTGTGGTGGGCGTTGGTTCATGGTCGATGGATTCCCTATCTTTTTTATTTCGAGCAGGATGCCCCGTCCCTGACTCCGCCCCTCGGCAAGATCGTTCCTTCGGCAAGCCACCATGTATGTCGTTGCAGCCATGTATCCGGCGTCAAAACACCACACGAGACGGTTGCCAGCGGCAGCGTAACTTGCGGCCATGTATTCAGCGTCAAAAGACCATACTCCTGCGCCACGCCACCCACCACGCTGCCGCCATGCACTCACACCAAAGTCGAGCCTCCCGCGCCGGAGGCTTCCAGCGCCACGCCAGCACTCGCGACTCACCGGAGAGCACGGAAGTCGAGCTGAGGAAGATCGGTGCCGAGACACAACGGAAGAGCTCTCTGGCACCACGCCGGAGATGGATCTCCACGATGCTATGATGAAGATGGCAATAGGCATGGATGTCCAGAGACATGCACGCCGTGAAGCTCTGTAGGGACTAGATTCAAAGCTCAATTGCTTGACGCCTTGACTTGGCTTATGATTCATGCAATTAGATTCTTCATGTCAATACAATTCGATGCTGTGAGGTATTTCGTTAATAAAACTTGTGCTCGCCCACGGTGGCCTATGTGCCAGCGGAGCTGCGGCGCTGAGGCACGGTCAAGGACATGAAGAGCACACCCCCTGTCCCCGCCGTCCTGATTGATTGTGGCCTCCCAGCAGCGCGTCGGGCAGGAACTCTTTTCTCGGTCCTCTAGGCACGTGGGCTCTTCGAATTCGTGTATGCTAGGTTCGCGACTTCACGTATATCGCCGGTGGCGTCGTTGCTGGCACAGAACATCAATGTGGGCGAGCACCAGCGCGCGTGCCCGCACAGGCCTGCCTCTGCTCGGAGCTCGACTGCGGGTTCGTCGTGCGCCCACCCGGCCGCTCCGGGGCCGTGCAAGCGCCGAGAGTGTGGTCCTGGAGATGGCGCCGGTGGCGAGAAGCGTCATACCCCGAAGACAATCCGGCTCGCGCCCAGGCCGGGCGGTGATTGGCCCACAAACGTACAATTCCAGAAGGGCACACTTCAATCAATTACTAAAATACCCATTACAATATTTTTTCTCATTAATTGTTTAGAAAATAGAAAATGATGAAAGTACCTAGAAGTACCACAGTACTTTTTCAACCATCATAAAAGAGCTCTACACTTGTTATTAGCCTATGAACCACCACCTTCTCATTCTTCACACTGACAAGGATATGTAGTGGTTGATATGGATGTTCTTCTCCTCTACCTTGTATCATCCCTTATTAGCTTGCCCACACATTGGATGTGACTTGTGGCCTTCTTTGTTAAACTTGAATTATGTGACCATTGCACCCTACTTAAGCTTTTTCATCGTGTTATCATGGTTATATCATGAAGTGGTTAGAGTTAGAAAATGTTTGTTGTGTACTCCCTCCACACTCATAAAAGGGGTCTCCAGAGCACAAAGGTGACCTTTTATTTTTATAAAAAAATATTTGTGGAAAAATGATATATGCATACTTGTATGAAAGTATTTTTCATAAAAAATCTATTCATATAATTTTCATATTTGCAAACTCAACAACTTAAATGTTATTGATGATTTATATTTCCAATGTTTAACCCAAACATTGTCCAAATTTTTTTTTTTATGAGTACGGAGGGAGTACTTGGCTTTTAAAGTAGACAACTCTTTCTTGAGCCTTTCCATCTATTTCATGAGTTGATTGTTCTCACCATCTCAATGAAGCCATCACATGTCTTTTGTTCTAAAAATGGAAAACTGTGGATACGGATGAGAAAACAATTATCATAACCGGATACATATTACGTGGCACCTATATGTATATTGTCTTAGAAAATAAATAAAGAGAGAAAACATATAAATCAGTGTATGAAAATTTTAATGGTCACATGTATTAGACATTAGATCTAGTCTAGCTAATTGTTATGTCTCTTGATATTCTAGGCCGTGCTGAAGCACGTGGCAATGAACCAGTGAAACAAATCCCAGTTTTGAAGAGCATGACAAAAACTGAATTTTGAGACCAAATTTAGTAGAATGAAAATAGCGATTGTTTAGTTGGGTAATCAATCACTAGCGGTTGGGTTAGTTGGCCACCAGTCAGCGTTATGTTTGAACCATATATATCCTGCTGACCACCGAGCAACTGACTTAATTAGTCGGTTACGTTCATGATTACCCGTCTTTGGTAGCAAGCCGAAGTTGACGTAGGGTTAGCAGTCGTCGTCAACCTCAGCAACAACTAATCCAACAACTTGACCCGCCTGGATGACGACTACTCGACTAGAACATAAAACTCAAGTCGTAACCTACCAAGCTGAGCTCACGCATGTCATGCGATGCAAGTTTGTCTGTTGCAGAGATGGGCGAGTTGAAGATCACGGTGGCCCTGGAGTGCGGCCGCTGTAGCACCATTGCACCAAGATCCAGAAGGTGCAATGTCACTACAAGAGCAATGGTGCTTTTATATGATGATTACTTTGGTCACAACAGTCGAAAATATGTCATGGTTAACTTACCATGACGATCGAAAAATCTGTCATGTATCTCATGTCATACATTTGCAGGACCTAATTGAGCCATCATAGATCGAGATTTGTGATCTTCATGTCTAGTTGTCTATCTTCTATAACTAGTCCAGATCCAAACCATAGTGACAAAAAAGAACATCACAAATTATTAATTACCAAATTATCATAGCATTAACGATATAATAATCACCATTAACCTTGTCACACACCTTAGGACACACTCAAGGTCACAATTGACAAAACATTGCTCATCACCATTAACTGAAATTATAGGAAAACACGGTGAAGTTTTTAACACGTACCAGAGAAATGTGCCATGCACCATATTAAATGGCTCATTTAGTGAAAGTAATTTATACTAGATGATATAACCTTTTTGTGCATATATATTTTTTCAAAAGCGTGTGTTGCACGTACTTGATTAAGAGAGGTTAGAAGAGTTTGTTGTATTCTACCCATCCAACTGGCGGAGTGCCAGTTGGCTAGGCAGACAACACACGACACAAGGCGCCGGTTAAGAACGGCGGTGCTTCGAGGATTGTACTGACTAAGCGAACTACTGTGCTACTGCCAGAACACGGCAGCCACCTAGGCGTGTCCCTCACGCACCCCAGGACAACGTTGGGCGAGCAAGAAACATGGTCGAAGATCCTCTTGTTGTGTTCCTTCCAGATCATCCAAGTCATTAGCAGGACGAGGGAGTCGAAGCCACCAATCCACCAGCCTGTCGTTCGCAGACGGGCAAAGGTGGGTGAATCCGACGGTGGCCAAGAGCCTGTGCCACAGCTCCCTAGAGAAGACGCAAGCCGTGAACAGGTGATCCGTGGACTCGCATCCCTGGGCGTAGAGCGAGCAGTCGTCGTTTGGCTGCAGGCGTGACGCTTGCGTCTGTCAGCCGTCCACAGTCGGCCGTGGAGCGCGAGCTAGAAAAAGAATTTGACCTTTGGCGGTGCCAACGCCGCGCACAGCTCATCTGCGCCGCATAAGGTCACGCGCCCGTTGAAGAAGGTACGGTAGGCGGTTGAGCTCGAGTATGGGCCGTCAGACGACCATCGCCACTCCATTCGATCTTCTGATAGGTCATCTAGGTGGACGTGCTCAAGGAGCGTCCAGTGACGCAGGAACTGCGCAATGAACCGCGCGGTCGGCGCTACCTCATCCCAAGCCCACTGATTGTTGGTCAAAGCCTCCTTGACGGTCTGTCGTCTTCGCCGTGCGGGCACGGGTGCAAAGGCGTTGTGTACATATATAGTACTTGGTCAAATGTGAAGAAGTTTCAACTAACAAAATCAAAAGATCTCCCGATTATGGAACGTGTAGGAAGCTGTAAAAGAATATGCAAGTCCACTCGATAATCAGGCAAGCAAATTAAGGTCATATTTGGCACAACTCAGCTTCACACCACTGAGCAACTTTCCTTGTCAAACTTAGTTGTTTTGGAAAAATTATTTGGCAAAGCAGATTCACCAACAACTTCATGCATAGCTTAGAGAGAAATGTGTGTGAGAGAGAGTTTCTGTTGCTACCTCTTTTTTTAACAATGATCGAGAAGGTGGAGCCTATGGGCCAAGGCCGGTATGATCGTCAAGAACATCGATCGAAAAAGAAAGGAAAAGGAAAGGAGCCTGATCCCGAGCCCAAGTGCAAGCTGGTGTACTCCTTCCCTTGCCCACAGCGCCCACAGCCTGGCCCGCCCACAGCCTGGCCCCAGCGCGTGGCCGTGCAGCTGCCCCACGGCATATCGTGGGTGCCACTAGTCCAAGCCGCCGCCACCGAAACCGGCGGCGTGAGTCCCCGGCGTGGTCGTCTTCGTGGTATATACTGCAGCGGCTGCATGCCGTACATCACGTCACGTGCCTCCGCCCAGCACGCCCAATCCCCGGCACTACTGCGGCGGCAGCGGCAGCTACCAGTCCTCACAGCCGTGCATGCCGTCCCCCGGCTCGCGGCCCATGCCACAGCTCATGCCACCATCCATGCCGTACCCGATGCTTGTATGCGAGGACAACCCGGCCGCCGACCTGCGGCATCATGTAACTGCAAACGTACTTCTGCTACTACCACGCCTGACGCACAGTTGCAAACTATGTATATGCTGGTGAGTTTCTTTCTATCTATTAATTATTACTGTATTTGTTTTCTTGTAACGCAGTTTATCATGAAACTGCATTCATTTAAGAAATATAATTCTGAGTTTTTACTTCAACACATCAATGTATTTTACCTCATATATAAACTCAAACACTTGCTAAATTAAACGCCATATGAACTTCCTTCTCCATAGTCCAGGCATGTTTCAGTGGTCCGCGCGGGGGCACAATAATTCGATAAAGCATAAACTGGACGGTGTGCGGAGCGTCAGGTTGGCAATATGAACTTGCCTTGCAGTGTGGACGTGTGGTTCCTCTGATCCAGGCATGCTGCCTCCGCCGTCGCCGTCGCCGTCGCCGTCGCCGTCGCTGTCGCCGGACCTGTCACCCGGTCGACGTCCATATATCCATCCTTGCAGGCAGCAGTACACGTTGGCTGGAAGCAGTAGTTGGCAAGCTCCCATCGACGCTGCATGGAGCCAAAACGAGAAGAAAACGATCTGATTCCATACATATCGATCCGTCCAGAAACTGTCGATGACCGGCACAGGCACGCCGCGCCGGGTATGCTGTGCTAGCTAGCTCGACATCAACGCTTAATTCGATAATCCTTGTTTGCTTTGTGTGGAGTAGGTGAGTAGATGGTCCAACAGGTAAGACTACCCGCACTGGGGGCCTGTAAGGCTTCCGCAAAAGCTTTTGCGTTCGAAAAACGCTGCAGCGGCGAACGCAAAGCGATACGCAAGCGTTGCGTTCCGGCGTCCGTCCGTGGTATTTGCGGGTCGTACGGATGTTACGCAAAAGGACGTGTGGGTCCCGCTGGAGGAGAGAGAAGGGGGAGAGAGAGAAGGACCGCCGGAGGGAGCAGGGAGGAGGCCGCCGCCGGCAGGAGCTGCGGCCGCCGTCGAGCTCGCGTCGTGCCTCCATGGCACGCGGGGGAGCTCCGCCCGGCCGCCATGGCCGCCGCGGTGAAGAAGAGGAGCACCGCCGCGGTGATGAGGAGCATGGCGAGCTCCGCCACGCCGAGCTCCGCCGGAGGCGCCGCCCGTCCGCTCCACCATGGCTGCCGCGGTGAAGAAGAGGAGCACCGCCGCGGTGATGAGGAGCATGGCGAGCTCCCACGCCGGTCCGCGAGGGCGAGCTCCGCCATGTCCGCGCCGCGGGGCCCCTCGAGGAGAGAGAAGCCCGCCCGCGAGGCCACCAGCGCCGCCCGCGAGGCATGGCCGCGGGACTGCCTCCCTCCTCCGCGCCGGGAGCAGCGCCCTCGCCGCGGCCGCCATGGCCGGCGCGCGCGAGGTCGGTGGAGCAGGGCGACGGGAGGGGGCATCCCCGCCAAGATCCGGCCGCCGCCGCGGCCGAGATGGAGGAGGAGGGGCCGCCGGTCCTCCAGCGCGCCATGGAGGAGGGCCGTCGGGGCGGGGAGGGGGAGGAGGAGGCCGGGGAGGAGGGAGAGGCCGGGCTCGGCGGCCGGCTCCATGGCCGCCGCAGTGGGAGCGGCCAGGCGAATGGATAAGGCAGGGGAGGGGAAAAGAAAGGGAAGAAGAAAAGGGGAAAAAAAGAAAAAAAAAAAAAAATTGAAAAGTGGGCCCTCTTGTTGGTATTGAGTAACCTGTAAAGGATTGATGAGTGCGGCAGAAAGTTGGATAGAGTAAGGAATCTTGCTGACCAGGACGGAATATTCCTTTAGAGGGATGAAAATAGAGTTCCATGAGTGCGGGTAGTCTAAGCCACGGCCGTGTTTATTGGCAGACCTCTAATATCCACTAAATTTGAGCTTATACTACTTTCATGTAAAAGCCATGCATTATAGATAGGTGGTCCTAAAGCTAGAGGAACATCTCAAAGCATATGGTGGTGTGGAATCTTGTAGCACTTCCGTACAAAATAAATCTATGAATGTTTTTTCTATCATCAGTTTGCTTTCAAAATGGTTGGTACCAGACACCACTCCTATCTGGACATTTTGGAGAGGACAAATTTGAGTTCTAACATCACGCCAAACTTTTTCCTTCAGTATCCCAGTACAAATTGATCTCTTAATTTCTGTCTCCTAGTGTCTAAAGTCATCTCTTTGTTGAGTCTAGTTAACACAATTATGATTTTATAATAACTCAATATCCTTATGATTTTCCCGTGGTGTATCCAACCGACATTTGATAATTTTTTCTGGTGTTTTTGTCCATATATATTTTTTTGACCGAACCGGTCGGGGAGTCCCCGACCCCTTTTTGTTTGTCCATATATATAATTTACAACTACAGAAAGAGTATTCACCAACCGGTTTTAATTGGAACCTTGGTGATAACATATCACCACCTATTCATAATAAAACTGGCGGTGAAAGTTCCAGTTTGGCAAAGCAACTAAACGGTGACAAATATTGATAGAAGATTCTTACCCAAGTGTGCCATTCTTTTTTCGCGACCGGGTCTTTTACCCGTTTTTCATTAAGAGGAAAGAGCCACAAGAAAGGCCAAACCGCGGTTACAAAGGGGCTCACAAGTAATCCAGAGATTACCGGCAAGGCCCCAGAAACAAGAAAACAAAAACACAATAAAGCAAGAGTACACAGGGAGGGGACAATCCCGCCTCAACACACCAACTAACTAACTATGCCTGCAAAATAGAATTACATCCACACAAGGGTCGCCAAGATGGTGTAGATCATCCCCAGTGACCAGGTAGCCACTGCGGGGTACAGACGACGACAACAACCACACTCACCAACGGCCAGGTAGCCGCTGCGAGCAAGAGCGTCAACGGCTAGGTAGCCATTACGCAGAGAGCCAGACATCCGCCAATCGGCCAGGTAGCCGCTGCGGGGAAGAACGACGACGACGGCACCAAGCGCTCGGCAAACCATTGTGAAGATGACGAGGAGGCACATACAGACACAGTAAAGGGGGCTTCTCCGACGTAAGCGGCGACACGACCGAGACCTGCCAGGATGGACTGAGCTTCGACGGCACCTTCAGGAAGGGGAATGACGATGGCGCGCCACTACCGCCGGCCCGAGCAAGTCGGGCAAGGGTTTTCACCCCGCATTTGAACGTCCATCCGGAGAGTGGCAGACGCCACCCCCAACGGCTCCCGCAGGGTTGAGGTCAATAGCGATGCCCCCAGGAGGGTAGTGACGCGCAAGCGACACCATCACTAGCCCAGTCGCTGGCAACAATGAGGGCCAGGTTTTCACCCGAACTCACCTACGGGAGACGCCGGACCAAGGCCGCAGGTGGCCGAGGACGGGGAGCGAGATCCACAGCTGGCCAAGGCGTCAGCCCCCAGGGTAGTCGCGCAGCCCGCAGCAGGCTGGGAGAGGCCGGCGGCAACCCCAGGCGGCAGAGCGCACAGGCCCCAGAGCTGGGGAGCCGAGCACGGCCCAGACGTCGCCAAGCACGGCCCAAGCTCACTGGCCCGAGAGGCCAGCAAGGCTCTGCGACCCCAGCTCCGGCAAGCACCCGGAGCCCACCGCCGGAGAGGGGGCACGGCCAGGGGAGGCGAGAGCCAAGGCCCCTGGCCCAAGATCCACCTGGCCGCCGCCCGCACGGGCCCAGGCGCAGAGGCGCGCCCCTGGATCCCACCGCCGGAGAGGGAACGGCCGGGGGACGCGAGATCCACGACCCCCGGCCCCGGATCCGCCCGTTCGCCGCCCGCACGGCCCTAGGCGCGGAGGCGCCATGGCCGGGCCGCTGGTGAAGAGCGCGGAGGAGAAGGGGGGGGGGCACAGCGCCGCCGGCGGCCGGATCCATCCCGCACGGGGGTAGATCGGGCCGGCCGACGTCGAACCACTTCGCCGGAGAGCCGCCGGGAAAGGTTGGAGGTGAGGGGGGTAGGTGGTGGTGGCCGGGCGCGGGGAAGGAGAAGGGGAGGAGGCGCCAAGACTACCCATCTTGCGGGCCGCCGAGGCTGGCCGCCGCCGCCGCACACCGAGGGCTAGGGTTAGCACCCGCCCGAGTCGCCCCAGGGGAGCGACGCGGGGGGAGAATAAGTGTGCCATTCTACTGCCCAATTAATCTCCCTACGTCATGTTTATTTAGAGTGGATTACAAGCCGCGCCGACATGGCGCCCTAGGGTTGGCTGCCATGTGGACGGCGTGAATTGAAGGGCCTACTCCTACCAGCCTCGATCCTATTTCCTACCAGGCTCGATCCTATTTCGGTATCTCCCTCCCACAAGGCTCCCAACCCTATCTCTATCTCTATTCCCTAAGCTCCATTGCTCTCTATCTTGCCTCTGTTAATGACCCTCACACTCTACATTCTCCCTCTCACATCTAGTGATGGTACGATTGGCTGCACGATGAGACAGCGAAGGGTTGGGGTATGAAGAGGGCAATGTAGATCATTCAACGTGTGATGGTGTATGTAGTACTTGATGCAGAGTATAGGCGACACTAGGTTGTGTAAGGACAAAATGGACCCTACAGCCTATTAAAGTTTGATTTTGGTGTTTGATGATCAACATGATCATTTGGATATATATTAATTGGTTGTTAGCGTTTTTAGATATAGTTCAATGGATGCCAAATGGACTTCGGCTTTGGTAAAGTGGTGATCCAGATGATCAACACCTCAAGCATTAGAGGCTGAGTTGAAGACCCACAAGATATGTAAAAGTCCAAGACATAAGATGGAACCAAGCTGGACATAAAGAACACGAAAAACAAGACAAATGGGGCATCAGACTGAGCATCCGGCCGGATCCTAAACGGCAACAGACCATAGACTACCAAACCCTAGTAGGAAGGCGTCCAAAAGGCATCAGATCAAGCATCAGACCAGCAGAAGGATAGGCATCCAACTATACACTGCTGGTCTACTGCTACTCATAAAGGAGCAAGCATTAGGCCAAGCTCGTATTACATTATCGGACCATAAGATCCTAGTTCGAGGGCTTGTAGAGAGGATATTGCATATAATATAGTCCAATATCTACCGCTGGACTTGTGAAAGCTTCCGGCCAAAATACCACGGGCCTTGTTCCCTCTGTACATCATGGTGGCCACATACCCACCATGAATATGGTTAGTTTGGTCTTGCAAGACTTACAATCCCCGTCGAGTATAACAATGGTGAACGCAAGCATATCAAGTGATAAGAGGTGTGGAAACCTCACTAAACATTAGGCCTAAACCTAGAGCAAGCACATAGGAGAGTGATCTAATTAACCTAAACACTTTGCAAAGCACTACGAATCTAGAGGACACTAAGATGGTCTAGCAATACCTTTGGTATGTTTCCTCATTCCTTCACACCACATTTGGCCAGTTTGAGGTCTTATTTATAGAGTCCCCATTGCAAATAGAGTCGTTGGTGCTTGGAAGACTTTTTCTGTGGACTATCGAACTAGTTGCAACAGTACCTTTGGACTAGTTTGGTTAGGGTCCACGCTTTATGCAGGTTACCATTGAAACTAACCGTTCCAAGAGTGGCAGACTAGTTTCTGAGTGTCAGACTAGCTGGTGAGCGTCGGACCAATTGGTGAGCATCAGACCATATAGTGACACTATATATTCAGTAAATTTCAGCAAGTGATGGACTAGTTGCTTGAGCGTAGGACTAGTTTCATCAGACACTCAAGTTTCAACACAACACACTTTTGTATTTTGGGCATAACTTTTAGCTCCGAATTTTGATTTTGGTGATCTTAGACTTTTTGGAAAGATTATTAAAATCTCTACAAATTTGAATTAGTACATGTCAATTCGAGGAGATCCAAGATGATTAGACAATTCCAATTCATTCACCTCTTTGTCTCGGCTTGAACGGCTTCCATTTTAGTTTGTGCATTTGTGTCTGTGCTTCTACTTCTTGTTCTTGGTGTCTTTGACTTCTAGATATCATGTCTTGCAATTCTTCAAAAAAGGCTTCTAATGTGTTGCTTGAGATGTTGATCAACTGGATCACCTCTTTGCCTAAGTCAAAGTTCACCTTGCATGCATTTGAACTATACCTAGCAAATGTCATTAGCTCAAATGGCTATATTGATCATCAAACACCAAAATCTAAACTTAATGACCCATAGGGTCCATTTTCATTACATATGCATCAAGATAAGATTGGTTCATTAAATCCACCATGAGAAACATGTGCATATTTCTAATGTGTCATATGATTAATTAAAACACACCAATGATGGTGTCAAAATAGAAGAAGAAACTTCTACTATAAAAGAGGCATTGCATTATATGAGTTCCAAACATGGTATCTTGTTTTTACATGAAGATACAAGTATTTCCTTTAGCATATCTATGCTTGGTATTGATTATTTAGTTTCTATATTTAGTTGCTCGGAGATGTGGCAACATCGGAGTCTTGGTCTCCCTTTTGAGGTGTGCCAACTTCAGTTCCTTGCTCTCCCTTAGGACCTTTCTCCACAGTTTCACTATCTTCAAAGTTTGGATAGTCAATGAGGTCCATGTCTACAGAGTTGCTTTTTGTGGAGCTTTGCACTTCAAAAATATTACGCTTTCCTCCTCGCTTTGCATAAAAGGATTAACTCAGGATGGTGAGGATGAACTCTAGCAGCCTTATATGATGGTCTATTCCACACTTATAACAATCAAGGTGGGACTAAACTCTCCACAATATCACATCAACATGCACATGGGTCACTGTGGGCCAAATTCCAAACTGGGCTAGATGTGACAGCATATGGATGAGAAATAAATATGGAGCCGCCGAGTCCATCGACACTTGGTCACCAACTTTAGTTGCTCAAAAAAAACTTAGTCAGCACCTTCAATAGGCCGAGAAAAAACTTCACGTGCAACAGGGTGGGACAAAAACCTTGAGTACTAGAATCTACTCAACTACACCCATATAACGAGAGAAATAAAAAGACTCTCTGTGATAAGCAAGGCTTATTTGGTAGAGCTAGCTAGATAGTCCGCGGTTCTGCACCGAGATATTGAAGGAACATTTTAGACAGACCCCAAACTTGACGCATGCCATTATTTGGGAGGTGTACCACTCCAACCAATTCTTGCTACCTTGCTGGTTCCATCTCCTTCATCTCCAAACGTACCATTGCTACTCTAGAGCTCATGTAGCTTCTCTGCTTTGAAAAGTGCACGCAAAAACCACATCACCCATCACTCTATCCGGTACCACTCTTTTAGTCCCGGTCCTCTTCATGCCCTGAAACTGGAAGAACTTTGGAAGACTTCCATAAACACCAGGAAGCTTGTTCTCTCTGAGGGAAGGATTGGAGGCAATTAATAAGGAGGATTTTAATCCCTTACATGAAAAAATCTCTCTCAATACTTTTTGTTCCCCTGCAATCTCCTTGGTATAGAGGCTAACTGAAGAAGCCCTGAATAGGGATGGATATATAAATGTAATATGAGAGAATTGTATTAAAACACGAAGAATGAGACAAGGCAAAAAGCTAAGCAAAATTATTTTCAATTTTGTTTTCTTTTTTGAGGAAACAGGAGGGGTTTTACCCCCAACTGGATTTTATTGAAATTAAAACAGAGTTACAGCCTACCCCGAGGGAGTTTCAAGAGAGAAAAAAAAGTTACAAAGAAAATAAAGAAAATTATTTCCAATTTGTAACACTGGTGTCCCTTAAGATTGCTCGCCCGTGCAGACGCATGGATTAAATGGACAGTCGTATTAGACCCTTTTAGGACGGGAGAATCTTTGCTAATAAAAAAGCTTTACATAATATATGTTGATCCACATATATATAAGATATATATACCTGTATAAAATTCTTATGTGTGTACCGAACAAAAAAACATGAAGCCCTGCTGTGCCATTTGTCCACGTAGCAGTATTGGTCTTGTATAGGACCACCCTAAAGATTGGGTATCTTTTGCGGGCCTTCTTAGTTTGGCATGTCGCTGGCCACTGCCCACATCCGACCTAAACCATCTAAACCATTACCCATCCATCCGATCAGGATCAAATGCACATATATACCATGCATTCTAAAGCTTCTTTTTTTTAGATAAGAAAAGACTGTGGAGAAGTTCCCCACGGTACTGATTTTTTTTTAGAAAATAGGCACCCAAATTCGCTCCCGACGTTCTAAAGCTTCCTTGACTCCACTTGTTTCTCACTAATGTTGACCTGTCATTTCTTCATCATGTCCGGAGTAACCAAACCTCGAAACTGCATTTTGTGACAGCCAGGAATTTTTGGAGGATTTTCATCGGCTAGAAATCGTTACCATGATCGATTAGTACCACTAAGCATCACTTCACAGCACACTTTTTTAGACCAAAGGCCATGGCCCTGCTTATATCGAAAGCAAAATAGCATCTGCTGGGGATTCCAGCTCAGAGAGATGAGCGTCTATGAAAAACAGGAGGACGAGGAAAAGGAAACAGACTGATCGGCCAGAGTTCAAAGTCCACCCATAGCGTCCTGGCCTGTTAACATCATCATTTCAGCACCTCTACTTCTTCAGAACACCTCCATAAGTCATGAACTGGCAAAGACCATCCACCGGACCACCAAAACCAAAAGCATGACAGAGCGAAAAGAAACAAAAAATAGCAAAAGGCTGAACGACTTAACAACTCGAGCTTGATTATATCAAATATGAAAGCTAAAAGCTAAGATGTTCAGGGCAAATCCATCGCCATCTTCATGTCACTTCACAGGACACATCATACAAAAATAAAAAAAGAAGTAGTTACCCAACCCATTATTACGAATGTAATGTAACATCGAATTAACAAACACATCATCGGTGTTGCACAAGTTCTGAAACAGAGAATGATTTACATGACAAGACACGACACACAAACTACACAACCCAAATGAAACCACAAACACGAGAACCAAGAACACGACGAGCGTGGGATTATTGCGACTGATCTGATCGATCACATGATGATCGCAGAGCACAGCTGATCGCAGCAGATTGCAAGAAAGGAACCATGGATCACATGATGGAGCACTGGCTGTCCTGCTCTGGGCAGTGGCAGACTGGCCGGCACTGCGGCGGCCACGGGGGTGGCGCCCAGGAGCCCGGCGGGCATGGTGGGCACGGCGGGCACGGCGGGCATGGTGGGCAATGATGCTTGCTTTCATCCTTGGGCGGCTTCGGCTTTTCTTCCTTGTCGTGCGAGCACTCGCACTTGCAGCTGCACTTGCAGGGCGGCGGCTTCGGCTTTTCCGGCTCCTTCGGCGGGCACTCGCACTTGCAGCAGCACTTGCAGCAGGGCGGCGGCTTCGGTTTTTCCTCCTTTTTCTCCTCCTTCGGTTTCTCCTCCTCCTTCTTGGGCGGCGGTGGCGGCTTGCAGCAGCGGCACGGCGGCTGAGTTGGTGGGCACGGCCAGTTCTGGTACGGATACGGATACGGTAGAGGGTATGGGTATGGCACCACCTTGCATTCCGGTTTGGGCGTCGGCGGCGGAGGCGTCGGCGGCTTAGGAGGTGGCGGTGGTGGCGGTGGTGGCCACTTGTCGACGAGAGCTATCTCCTTAACGATGCTGCCGGCTTTGTCTGATATCGCCTTCTTGAGCTTCTCGCCGTCGAAACTCCCGCGTACAATCACCTTGCAGAGCTTATCCTCGAACTCAATTTTCTCGATGCAAAACTCCCCTGCGGCATCACAAAATTGTATAATTGATACTCCGCTTCCAAAATGAAATGAAGGTTGGACCTTTCCCAACTTAAATGTACCTTTGAGGCCTTCCAGGATTTTGGTGATCTTGCCTCTGCAGGCGCAACACAGGCACACCATGGTGATGACCAGTATCTGCAAATTTAAAGAACATGTATGAGGAAACAATTTTCAAGACGGCGTCAGAAAGTGTGCAAATATGGAACCCTTCATCAATTATGCATGGCTACTTCAGTGGCGGCGATGGCGGCATGGAAACGGATACGATACAGGATACAAGTATGGCACCACCTTGCATTTGCAGCATTCCTTGCATTTGCAGCATTCCGGCGTGGGCGGAGGAGGCGGCGGCGGAGGTTTGGGTGGCCACTCTTTGACGATGGCTATCTCCTTAACGATCTTGCCGGCCTTGCATAATATCGTCGTCTTGAGCTTCTCACCATCGAACTTCCCGCGTACAATTACCTTGTTGTTCTTGTCCTCGAACTCAATCTTCTCGATGCAGTACTCATCTGCAGCATCAGAAAGTTATAATTGATGAGTTTATTGATACACATACACCCGTACTGACCAGAATATATACAATCCGGAGATATAATCCAATTGCGGCACTCTTCAATCTTCATCACGGTTACTTAACTGCTCGGTTGCTCTGTAAATGCTGCCTTGCATATGCATGCCTAGATGGTGTTTGTCAGAACTTTTGAGATTTCAGACAGGACCATGAGGAGTTTCTTTTTGCTTAAATACGAAATAATTTTGTATATATACTCATACACATATGGACAACTAATCAATGTTCTGAAAGAAATTGCTCGTAATAAGATATATAATGACTCTCCATACGTTTACTCTGCTTGAAAAATTAAAAGAAGGTTGGACCTTCCCGAACTTTTTGCATAGTACAAATGTACCTTTGAGGCATTCCAGGATTTTGGTGATCTTGGCCCTGCAGCGGCAGCACTGCAGGTCCACCATGGTGATGACCACTATTGCCATCTGCAAATTTAAAGAACATGTATTGGGGAAAAAATTCAAGACAACATCAGAAAATGTTACAAACATCTCTAAAACGCCTATGAAACTACAAAACTAAAGCTAATAATGTTGGTAAATGCAAGGATTAGTACACACAAGTATGGAGACAATAAAGCAAAAAGAGAAGGATGAAGCTCACCTTCTAACCCTGAATAATGTTGTCGATCAATGGACAAGAGAAGAGATAGAGCAGTTTGTAGGCGAGGTGTGGGAGGAAGAATATAAAGGAGCAAATATGAGCCTTTGGTATTTTTATGCCTGGATATACCGAAGCCTGCCAAAAAAGCAACAATGCTGCCATTGTGTTAGGTCCGTCAGATCACATCTCGATGGTGCTGATACTAAGGAATGGGTTGTGAAATCTAAATATGGGGATGGGATTAATTCACAAACAAAAAACACATATGTGGATGGGATAAGGACTAGACCGGTAAAAGACACTTTGGTCCTTCTCAGGGACTTGTCGCACTAGTCACCCCTCGTTTTCTTGCTTTTTCTTTTACATACAATGATTTTAAATGTCATTGTTTGAAGAATTTGAAGAATTTTGGAGAAGCTGCCTTTATCAGGGCAAGCTGCTAATCAGTTTGAAGTTCAGTCTCTTTTGACAGAGAGAACTGGAGATGAGAGTTCTAGTGGCATCTGGAGTTTCTTTTGATCCAAATACAGTAGCAAAGAAAGCCTATCAAATTTTGATTGGAACTCAGAAGCATCCACCCCCCCCCCCCCCCTGGTTCCCCTGGTTGCGGTCTTCGAGCAATTTGGGTAAGCACAAATTCACTTTTTTGCTGCTCCTATACAAGGAACCTCTAGAAAGGAAAAACATGGCTGTAGAAGTGTAGATGATTACAAGTTTTTTTTTTTTGAAGCATCTTATCTGAGTACAGTCGTAGTATCTGTTCATACACAAACACACGCCCACACTACATACGCACACCCCACACACACCACGCACTACCGGAATCGGCTTGTTTGCCGATGGCGGCCAGCTTTGCCGATGGCAAAGTGGTCAGCCATCGGCAAACCACCAAGTTTGCCGATGGCAAAGTGCCGCCATCGGCAAAAAACAGTTTGCCGACGGCCCAACCATCGGCAAATTCTGGCCATGGGCAAACCTGTAATTTGCCGGTGGCCAGGCCATCGGCAAACTACAGCCATCGGCAAAGGCCCATTTTTGCCGATGGCCGGGCCATCGGCAAAGCCCGACCATCGGCAAAATTGGCCCAGGGACGACGCCGTCGGGGGCCGGCCGACGCCGTGCCTTTTGCCGATGGCCGGGCCGTCCGGCCATCGGCAAAGTAGCCGGTTTGCCGATGGCCACGGCCATCTGCAAACCACGGCCACGTGGCAGCCTCGGGAGCTGCCGGGCCCACGTTCTTTACCGATGGCCGGCCATCGGCAAACTTTTTTTGCCGACGGCCTCCCAGGCCGTCGGCAAAGTTTGCTTTTTTTTTTATTTTTGCTTCCAGTTTTTTTGTGGTGCATTCCTACCTCAAATACAACCCACCTGCAAAAATTGGGACCATTTTGAATTTTTTTGCTATATTTCGTTAATTATTTCTTTTTTTTTGCAATTTTCCGGCAACTCCAGTTTTGAACTGCAGGTACATGAAATAATGGAACTTTTTAATCCGAAACATGGTATTCATGATGCTCGGAGTATGTTGAGGTCGTATCCAGCACCTCGCATGAAATTACGACCATTTTGCCATCGTAACGTGGGGAGTGACGTGCACGGAAAGTGTTTTTAAATTATATAAAATCCAAACGAAGTCGGAAATTGACGAAACTTGACGAGTTGTGTGGCCATGGCATGCAGAGTCTATGGTAAAAATTTCAAAAAGTTTCGAGCAAGTTGTGACGTCGGATCGCCAAAACCCAGACAACTCCGCATGTGATCACAGGTGATGACATGTGGAGATGTCTCGGTTTTGGTCATCCGTCGTGACAACTTGCTCGAAACTTTTTGAAATTTTTACCACACACTACACATACTATGACAACACAACTGGTCAATTTTCGTCAATTTTGGACTTCGTTTGGATTTTATATAATTTAAAAACACTTTTCGCGCACGTCACTCCCCACGTTACAGCGGCAAAATGGTCATAATTTCATGCGAGGTCCTAGATACGGCCTCAACATACTCGGTGAATCATGAATACCATCTTTTGAATCAAAAAATCCCATTATTTCATGTACCTGCAGTTCAAATTTGGAGTCGGTGGAAAATTGCAAAGAAACAGAAATAATTCACGAAATATAGCTAAAAAGTTCGAAAATGTCCCAACTTTTGAAACTGGGATGTATTTGGTATAGGAAGGCACCAGAAAAAAACTGGAAGGAAAAAACAAAAAAAAAAAAGTTTGCCGACGGCTTGTGAAGGCCGTCGGCAAAGATAGTTTGCCGATGGCCGGGCCCAGGTGGCCATCGGCAAACACGGTGGCCCAGGACGGCTGTCAGGCCTCCATGTGGCGCAGCTTTGCCGATGGTTTGGGCCGTCGGCAAAGCTCCTGACCTAAAACGGATTAACGGGCTGGCCCA
The DNA here is from genome assembly GCA_018135685.1 of Themeda triandra. Classification (NCBI taxonomy): domain Eukaryota; kingdom Viridiplantae; phylum Streptophyta; class Magnoliopsida; order Poales; family Poaceae; genus Themeda; species Themeda triandra. The sequence goes on along the minus strand of JAENPR010000005.1, from coordinate 449,967 downwards.
TCCTCTCACCAGCCGCCACCCCCGATCTTCTCTCACCACCAGCCGTCGCCCCTGATCCGCCGCCCCGATCCGCTGCTCCGCCGCCCCCGATCCGGCACCTCAACTCCGGCGAGCCCCACTCCCGGTGCGCCTCCGCCGCTCCGCCCCGTCGTCCCCGCGGCCGGCGCGCGCCCCTCCCGACGCCCTCCGCCGCTCTCCTTCGCTCCCCGCCCGCGCGCCCGCCGCGCCCCGCCCGACGCTCTCCACCGCGCCTCCTCTTCCCCGCGCGCGCCCCCCGATCCGGCCACCTCAACTCCGGCGAGCCCCACTCCCGGCGCACCTCCGCCGCTCCGCCCGTCGTCACCGCGGCCGGCGCGCCCTCCCGACGCCCGCCGCTCCGCTTCTCCTCTTCCCCGCCGGCGCGCCCGCCGCGCGCCCCCGCCCCGACGCTCCACCGCCGCTCCTCTTCCCCGCGGCGTGCCGCCCGTCGTACTCACCGCCCTCCTCATCGATCCCCACTTCAAGGTACGGCGTTTCTTCCCCGCCCCTCTCCGTTCCTTCCTCGCGCGCTGGCCTCGCCGAAACCGCTGTACCTGGCTGCCCCCTGTTGATTGATGCGTGGCTGTCGAAGGAAGTGGATCGAGTTGTTCACTTCATGTTCTGTGGAGTATGCTGCTTGGCATCACAAGGAAATCTGCGATTCCTAGCAGTAGCCATCTGGTGCTGGTGTTTCTTTGTTTTTAGACTTAGTCCAGAGGATTTGTTTGTGGCAAACTGTGAATTTTGTTTGGGCAGCTTTAGGACACAACTTTGTATAACCGATTTGATACTGCAATGGCTGCTTATACTTTCTTTGGCGCCTCTGCACTGTCACAATTGTACCTGGACTTTAGCATGATTCTTGTTACTAAGTAGTTACTAAGTAGTTAAGTAGCTCTTAGTGTTAGTTAGTAGTGATAGTTAGTAGTAGTTAGTAATGGTTAGTAGTAGTAGTTAGTAGTGTTAATTAGTAGTGTTTGGTAGTAGTAGTTACTAAGTAGTTAAGTAGCTCTTAGTGTGGACGAAACCTTCCGTCCACGTCGTCAACGCCGTTCGTCCACTAATATTGATGTCTTTATTGTTTTGCAGAGCAGGACGTGTCGTAGGGGAGCCTGATCGTGTACGTCCCGCCGACACCTCCACCTCCACCGTCGTCGGTTCGGCCACGAGAGCAAGGTATATGAACCCTTCTCTTCTTGTCGGCCTTCGTGCTGTTGTGATGTCGGCCTTCGTGCCACTGTGTTCATCGGCCTTCGTGCCGTGGTGGTTATCGGCCATCGTGCCGTGGTGCTTGTTGGCCTTCGTGCCATGTTTTTTTGCAGGTTTTGGAACCTCCCCGTGCAGGGGAGGTGCTGCCGAAATTTTTAGTGGCTTCTAATCTTTTTTCCTCTTTTTGTAGGAGGAGGACCTGTGGGAGGTACTCGGTGACGGCGATCTTCTTCTTGGGCGTTGCGGGCCTTCCTGCACCGCGTCGACTCTCCTCCGGCCCGCTACCCGCCTCTGCGCCGCCACCCTAGGTATAAACCACCTCTGTGTCTTATAGTTGTTGTAAGTACATTGCGTAACCGAGTTAGGTGTCTCCCGTCCGAAAGAGATTCGCGGTCGTTGGTATGCGGATCAGTGCATATCTGCGACGGTTTCTCTTTCGGATTGTCCACATTTTTTGGACAGCCTGAGGATGCGTAGATAGGTTAGCTTCCATGTTCCGCCCCCGTCCGAGTCGAAGTTTCGGCAGCCCCTCCCCGTTGTTCTCCGGATACACACTCTCCCAGTCGGGACGTGTATCGGGAGAATAGCGGGGAGGTGCTGCCGAAATTCCGTCTCGGACGGGAGCGGAGCATGGAAGCTAACCTCATCTACACATCCTCGGGTGGGATTAGGACCTATCCTTCACCTATTAGATGGTAGGAACGCCTATAAGATGCAGCTCTTGTTTCTGTTACTCGCTTACGTTAGCGCATGACAGAGGATGGCTGACCGTGAGTGGATGTACATAGGGTTCAAAGACAAGACAGAGGAATGGATAAAGGGGACCAATGAATTTCTAGAGCAAGCATTTGGCCCATCTGCTAAAGGGTCGATTCGGGTGTTTTGTCCCTGTGCCAAGTGTAAGAACGAGACAAGGAAAGAGAAGCGGCCGATGTGGCAAGATATTTGAAAGTATGGATATGTTCCAAACTACACCCGATGGACTCTCCATGGGGAACGTAAATGGCTTAGGGAGGCGGTGGTGATACCGGACCTCACGGGGTTTGATGCGATGCCGGAATGGCGGACATGCCGACGTTGCGTTGCCGCCGTGAAGGAACGGAGGTGGAGGAACAAGATCCGAGGACACAAAGAAAGGCGTACTACACCATGATGGAGGCGGCACAAAGCAGCCCCTTCACGTGAACACCAACATTTCTAAACGGATGCCATTTCACGCCTAATAGGCTTGAAGGCGTCACCGGGCATCGATCGAGAAGGTTTTGATCTCGTGTTGGTGATGGTTGGCGGGCTGCGTCCCGAGCTTCACGTGTTGCCGAAGAGCACGTACGAGTCACAGAGGCTCCTTCGAGCACTCAAGATGCCGTATGACCTGATCCAAGCTTGTAAGAATGGGTGTGTCCTGTTCCGGGGAGACGAAGCGACATCAACACACTGTCCGAAGTGCAAAGCCTCTAGATACGTGGAGGTAGAAGGCAGTGATGGCAGTAAGAAATAGTCTAAGATCCCCTTGATGGTGGTTAGGCACCTTCCTGTACTACCGAGGCTGCAACGGCTGTACATGACAGAGGAGTCAGCGAAACAAATGACGTGGCACAAGAATGGCAAAAGATACAATGACAAGATGGGTTCAACACGTTTGGGATGAGTGCGGCCCCGTACACTTGTTGGCCCGTGTTCGTGATCCCCCTGAATCTTCCCCTCCGTGTCATGCTCGAACCCAAGAACGTGTTCTTGACGCTGATAATACCTGGACACCCGGGCAACAATATGGGTGTGTTCATGCGGCCGGTGTGGGATGAATTGCGTAAAGCATGGGAAGAGGGGTACCGACGTACGACCGAGCAACAAAGACGAACTTCACGATGCATGTGTGGTACCGCACTCAATGCATGACTTCCGGCGTACGGCTTATTCGGCACGTGGTGTGTTCACGGGAAGTTCCCTTGCCCAACATGCAAGGCGGATGTGATGTTCACCGGGCCGGCCAAGGGTGGCAAGTATTCTTCTTTCGACAAACATCGTCAATTCCTAGAGGAGGACCATCCACTGAGACGAGATAAAAAGCACTTCACGAAAGGTGTTCAAGTCACCGGCCCCATCCCTAAGGAAAAGAGCCCAGCTGACATCCTTGCACAGATAGAGGCTCTCGAAATTGATGACGTGAATGGTGGTTTCAAAGGATATGGTACCACGAACATGTGGACTCATATCTCGGGCTTGACTAGGCTCCCCTACTACAAGGACCTTCACCTTCCACACAACATCGATGTAATGCACACAGAAAAGAATGTCGCCGAGGCACTCTGGGCAACACTTATGGAGATTGGCAAGAAGTCAAAGGACAACGTTAAGGCTAGACTGGACATTGAAACGATTTGTGATAGACCACATCTAGTGATGAAGGCCCCTGCGCCAGGCAAGAGATGGAAGAAGGGCCCGGCCGATTACATCCTAAAGAGGCCACATAGGAAGGAAGCACTGGAGTGGATGAAGAAGCTAAGTTTTCCTAATGGGTATGCGGCGAATCTGAGCAGGCAGTGAACTTGCAGACTGGCAAAGTCGTAGGGATGAAGAGTCATGACTTCCACATCTGGATTGAGCGGATCCTTCCTGCGATGACCCGGGGATACGTCCCCGAGCCAGTGTGGCGCGTCCTGGCAGAGTTGAGCTTTTTCTTCTGCCAGCTTTGTGCCAAGGAGTTGTCTCGGGAAGTTTGTGTTGAACTGGAGGAACAAGCACCAAAGTTGCTCTGCAAGTTGGAGATGATATTTCCACTCGGCTTCTTCCTCTCCATGCAGCATCTCATTTTGCACCTACCAAGGGAGGCATGGTTGGGGGGGCCCGTGCAACACCGGTGGTGCTATCCAATCGAGAGGTGTCTAAAGCTACTTTGGAAGAAGTGTAAAAATAAAGCCAAAATTGAGGCTTTCGTTGTAGAGGCATTCATTATGGAGGAGGTGTCGACATTCACACAGGCGTACTATACCGAAAAACTTCAAAGACCGGGAGATCCAACCCCTTGTTACAACATCGATGAGAATTCATGCACCCTCAGCCTTTTCAAAGGGGATCTCGGGTGAGCAGGCGCAGGGACCAACATGTACTTGATGCATGTTGAGTGGCACACTATCATGATGTACTTGTTGCTGAACCTTTAAGAAACCCGAGATTATCAAGAGTAAGTTCTCGATGAGCTAGCTTGTTAAATATGCCGCCACTATCCTCCACCTATCGATCCGACCCCCTTGTCTATTGTTTCTCCAGGGAATTTATCATTGAACACTGGAGGGGCAGTACGGCTCCTACCGAGGATGAAAAAGACCATCTTCTCAGACATAATAAGCCTAATTTCGTCAATTGGTTCAGTAGCAAGGTACCATCCAAGTAACCTCTTTCCGACTTTGAGATTCCACTTTGCTCCTATGAGCGAGTAATGTAACTATCTACCTGTCCTAACCTTGCAGGCTAATTTTGATGCGAAAATGAGTCCTGCATTGAGATGTGTGGGCAAATGCTTTGACCATACTTTGGCCCTAGTCGGAGTCATTCAACGTTTATGACGTAAATGGCTATCGCTTTCGCACGAGAAAGTACGAAGAGAAACGGGGCAACCTAAAAACCACGTGCGCGGAGTTCGTACGCCCGACGGATGGGAAGGACTATTACGGCATAGTCGATGAGATATTGGAGCTTGACTTTGGCAAAGACCTAGGTTGTAAGCCGGGTATTCAAATGCCATTGGTTCGATCCCGGTGTCATGAAAAAGGACACATCAATTGGGCTAGTCGAAATCCTAGAGGATTCCAAATATGGAGGAGACGATGTCTATATTGTGGCTAACCGAGATGCCACGCAAGTTTATTACCTCCCATGGGCAAACCAAAATGACGCGCCTTCATGTTTGGAGCCTTGTGCACATGGTATCACCGCACGGTAAAGCGGCGGTCCCAAACGATGATGATTACAACTTTGACCCAAGGAATGATGAGTTCTATCAACCTGAGGGGCTAGAAGGTAGGTTGGAGATAGACATTGCTTCGCTGATGGGTATGGAAGTAAACAACGACATCGATGAGGACGAGGGTGATGAGGTGCACGATGCTGAGGACTTACGAATCCTTGAGGAATGGCAGTGGCGACGCGATGTAGTTGTTGAGGAGGACGTTGATCATGAGAAGGACAAAAGAGAGCTCGACAATATTGATACTGATGATGACACTACTGATGATGAGGACGAGTGCTCGCCGGCAATATTGCCTTTCGCGGAGCTAATTTCTAATTCATGTAATACTATATTGTTATTAATATTACCTTGCAAGTTCTTAATTTTGCTTTGCATTTATGTTTCTTTACAAGTATTTGTCGTTAATACTAACTCTTCTAATCTTTGTTTGTCATTGCGGTGCACTCGACAAAATGCCGAGCGGAAGCGGCCACAACGGAACGTCCAAATGAGGTACCGACGCAGCGCGCTAGGAGGAGGAGCACGTGGCGGCCGACCACCGCGAGGACGACCACCTCGAGGACGAGGAGCACGTGGCGGCCGACCATCGCGAGGACGAGGACGAGGACGAGGAGCTTGAGGTGGAGCCGTCCACCAGTCGGGGTCGGAGGGCCCCCAGCGGACGACACCGCACGCCGACGAGGAGGCTGTTCGAGGAGGAGTTCGAGACGGCCGGTGACGGTGGCGGCGGCGGCAGTAGAGATGACGAGGACGACGAGGGTGGCGAGCACGAGGTCCAGGGTGGCGACGAGGAGTCCGCGGGTGGCTCGAGTTCCACAGCTACTCGTAAGCCCTTCCAGCGCGGCCCCACCAGGCTCCCTACGGACCCTCCAGCCGCTGACGAGCGCCCGGTGATCCGGCCCGCGGGCAAGTAAGTAACCATTGTTGATTTCTATACTTGTTCATATGACATTTTCAAATTCAAAATGCGTACTAACAATTGCTGTTAATGACTCGTGCAGGGCCCGAATAAAGCCGACAAAAAGGAGTGCTCACGCCGTCCAACTAGCATCCAGGGCCTGGCGATTAAGAAGCACTTCCTCGGCTTGGTCGTCACCCCCAAGGGTAAGACCATCGTGCCGAGAATTGGGGGACTTCTACCTTATCAAGGACGACGTGGGAAAAGTCCTTGCTCGAAGATCAAGGATGAGTTCTCGGGTGAGTCTTTGCATCGCATCACATATCTCAATACAACATTATTCGTTGGACTTCTTTCAAACAATGAAATGATGTTTGATGCCCGTGTGCGCTTGTACTTCAAGTTGGACGAGGGGTGGACCCGGTGAGGGCGTCGCAGCCAGCCAGGACGTGGTGTGCGCCGACCGGCTCGGGACATGTTCTACGAGGCGCGTACCCGTGCCGTCATCGCCTACTACGCCGACATCAAGAATCGAAGATAAGTAAGACGGAGGCCCGGAGTTGTCTTGTCGAGGAGACCGACCTCGAGGAGCAAGACTTGCGGGTAATTAGGCAGGAAACATCCGTTATGATTTCTTACATGACACATTCCATTCATTATCTGTAATAACAAAAACTTGAATGTCATGCAGATGCCTCCGGGCTGGTGCAGCAAGTATGAGAACTGCTGGGAGGCAATTGTCAAAGGGTGGGCGTACGCGGAGCGCAGAAGACGTCATTTGAAACGCAAGGCGGAGCTCGACCGGTTAGGGGTCCCATACCACCAAGGGAGCCAGATCCTGCCACAGTTCATGGACAGATGGGTATGTATCCTTCTGTTGATGCGTTTGTTATAGCGCTCAATTGTCACTACTTGTAACCATGTTTGTGTTTTCCTCACAGTCGGCGTCGCATGGTGGTGAGCAAATCAACGAGTTCACGGGGTACGCGCTTGCTCACATCGGCAGAGCCACAGCGCCCACCACCGTGTACAGCTCGTCGCACGGGCCAGAGAAGTACACCAGCCCGACGGTCTACGAGAGGCTCACCAAGTACACCGCCGCAGCTCGAGCGAAAGATGGCGACACCTACGACCCCGCCACCACGCCCCTGGACACTGACCTCCTACAGAGGGTTGGAGGAGGGAAGCAGCACGGCCGGTACTACTTGGCCAACAGCGCCATCGACCCGTCCTCTGTTGAGACGCTGACCGAGATCCGCAGGAGAGACCGGGGAAGTGGGGGCGGATCGCAGATCCCCATAGCGCCTCGGCGGCGAGCAAAGGCGCGATGATCGCTAGCCTCTTCAGGTAAGTGGAGTTTCATGATGTAGCCTGCCTTCATGATGTAGCTTGCCTTCAAATAACATCAATCGTGCTGGTGTAATATTGCAGGCCACGATCGAGGAGATGAAGAAGAGGGAGGAGGCCATTGAGGCGAGGATTGAGGCGAGGATGACGGCGCGGGTTCAGGAGCAGGTGGTGGCACTGACGGCGCACTACCAGCGTCAGTTGGCCATGGTGTCGGGACACCCCGCGGCCCGGATCCCGGAATGGAGCCGCCTCCCCCCTCGATCTACGCTCCACCACCGGTAGTTCCACCGCCCGGTGCACCGCCTTTCCCGGACTTGGTCGGGTGAGTACATTGCCTCTCGCTTTAGCTTGTCGCGTCAATTGGCCTTCGTGCCCATGTTTGGCCTTCGTGCCATGTTTGGCCTTTCGTGCCATGTTTGGCCTTCGTGCCCATGTTTGGCCTTCGTGCCCATGTTTGGCCTTCGTGCCATGTTTTTTGCAGGTTTTGGAACCTCCCCGTGCAGGGGAGGTGCTGCCAAAATTTTGCAGGGGAGTTGTACTAATTACATCACTTGTTCTTTGTGCGAGCACCGTCGGCGGGTTTGAACCCGACTCCAAGCCCACCAGAGCTTCTCCACAGCACTGCAGCTTCCCCACGCCACCGTGCTCGCAGCTTCCCCACGCAGACGCACCGGGATCCTCCACCGCCGCAGGGGTACTCGTGGCCGCAGCACCCGCACTCCGGCCTCGCCACCTTCCCTCCGCACTCGGGCACTCCGTCCCCGCCGTGCTCCCTCCGCAAAGACGTCGGCCCGGGCAAGACGCCGCGGCCCTGGGCGCCCGAGTTGGCTGCGTGGGAGGATGCTTTGCCGGGGGCTCGGGACCCAAGGGGACGGCGCCGCGCAGTTTAGCCTTGTAGCTTGTGAGACATGTATGGATGACTTGTGACATGTATGACTCTTTTGCTTGTGACCCGGATATGTTTGGATTCCGATGGACATGTATCGATGCTTAAAACCGTATTTCGTTGCTATATATGTGGATTATATGCTATATATGTGGGTTAATTGATATATATGTGATGCATGTGCTAAAATGTAATATAAATGGAAAGCAAAAAAAAAAAAATAAAAAAAAATCCCAGGTTTGCCGCCATAACTTTGCCGATGGCCATGGCCATCGGCAAAGCCTTTTTTATTGGCCATTGGCCAACTTATTGCCGACGGTCTTAGCCATCGGCAAAAAAATTTAAAAAAAAATAAAAAAGGTTTTGCCGATGGCCGAGGCCACGTCAGCCATCGGCAAAGCCACCGTCAGCCTGACGGCGCATTGGCTGACGTGGCCGCTTTTCCGATGGCACGCGTGGCCATCGGCAAAGGTTTTCCGATGGCAATGTCAGTGGCCATCGGCAAACCGGGCTTTGCCGATGAAATTTTTGCCGATGGGGGTTTGCCGATGGCCACGTCAGATTGCCATCGGCAAACCCTTTGCCGATGGCAAAACTGGCTTTGCCGATGGCGGCCGGCCATCGGCAAAAAAGTGGATTCCGGTAGTGACGCGTGTACAAACAAGACCTACAACTACACACAGAATGGAAGATCGCGTCCTTTTTAAGATCAACGGGACGGGAGTTCAATTCCAGGAATCGAACCCACGCCGGCCGCCTGCACACCTGGTTGGCTAGCCATCCGAGCCAAGCTTGGTTCTCGTAGAGGATTACAGTTGTGTCTTATGTAACAAAGGCTATGAGAAAACCAGTTTCTATCTATTTTTTGAATGCCCTTTTAGCCAAGAATGTTGGGAATCCATACATGACCCTCTCCCTGAATGATGATAGATGGCAGAAGCAACTTTGGAAATTCCATTTTCAGGAAAATAGTAGTAGTTGCCCGTTGGATGATATGGATTAAAAAAAAAACCGAGTTGTTTTTTTTATGATGATCAGGTTAGAGCATCTCTAACAGTTTGTCAAAATTCACTTGGTACATATCATAATTTGGCAACCTAAAATATATGGCAAGTGATAAAATAGACTCTCTCAAATAATTTACCATTTTAACTTGGTACAAAATTAAAAAAGTAGGCCCACAACCAACCGGTCCCAACACAATTTGCCGAAAGGTAGAGCTAGTACATGATATATTTTACACAACATTTACATGACATGAAAAAGCTAACAAAACAAGAACCACATTTTTTTGAGCATTCTATAATTACTTATGCATTTTTCAAGATTCACCATATATCAATAAATAAATAGAGTTGAATACAAAAGTATCAAAAAACTAGCATTTCATATTTTTATCATGTAGTACTCATCGAGACAAACCCAACAAAAATTATCTCACTGAAGATATGAATTTTCTAAGCTTTTTCATATATTACGGAAATATTTTTTTTAAATAAAACGAAAATCCTAATAAGACAATGACTTTGCATCTCGGCCCCTGTAGTTTCCAAAAATTAACCAAATACTGATTAAAACTCTTTCTCTCTTGTGTCTTTTGCAGCTAAATCCAGAAAGTGTAATGAAATCGCGGAAAAGCCCTTCCACTTCACCCCTATACGCCCGCGGCGCGATGCCAAGTTGGTTCCGCGCGCGCGTATCTTTACGTGCGCAGAAGGGAGAAATACCAAGTTGGTAAAATTGGCAAGCTGGTTTAGCAAACTGTTGGAGAGTAATTTTGTTTGTTTTGCCAAATTTTCTAAAATAACAACCTTGTTTGACAAACTGTTGTAGTTACTCTTAGTCGATGTTTGGAAAAGAGAATTCAAAGAAGAACTTGGCTTAGTTTGTACTAAAGCCAAGACCAGGAAGCAAGGCCAACTTAGCCTTTCGAGAGATAGCCATAATGTTTAATTCCTTTTTTTTTATTTTGGGTCTAGCTGCTTTGCACTTTTCTCTGTCGCATATGAACCATTCTTTATTTAATGGAAAAGAAAAAAAAAATAGGTAGGACGCTCCCTTGCTGACTAGATAAAAAAAATTAATTCAACGTGAATGCGTGAAACATCTCTTTCCAGATTTTGTATAGAACGATAAAATTGTAAAACTGCTCAGTTTAAATTTGCTCACCCCTCGTTCACGTACTAAATACCTAACACTAACCAATTAAGACGACCGGTATAGTTACAATATCTCCATGCCTTGGATGTTCATGTAGTTTATGCTGTCTTAATGTTTGTGTAAAAGAAAACTCAATGTGTACAGTCTTGCAGGTTTCTAAAAATGGTTCGCAAGTTTAGCAATGTTCATAAATGCCGAATTTTTCTTTTTACGATGGACTTGGGTGACATATCGTGGAAATCATCTCAGAAATGGACTGGTTATTTTTCTACATTTGCCACCACCGTACCATAATCAGACCATTTAAAATTTAATTTCCCATTTACAATACACACTGATGCACTATTGCATAGTTGAAGCAGTTGCATAGATCTTGTTAGGCCTTGTTTAGTTCGCCGATCCGGGGGTGGCCGATTCTGCACAATGCCACCCCGAGCACTGTAGCATTTTTGTCTTTTTGTGTTAATAATTGTCTAAATCTTTATTAATTACCTCAAAATGTTCGTCTCGAAAGACAATAAAACTATATAATTAGTTTTTGATTTTATCTACATTTAGTACTTCATGCATATGCCAACATTTTGATGTGATGGGGAATCTTCTTTTTGCATAGTGGAATTTGGGGGTAAATTTTGGGATCTAAACAAGGCCTTAGTGCCTATACAATTTTGTTGGTACCATTTATAAGCTAATCATATGCTTTTCAAAATATTGGGACCACAATAAAGTTAATCTTTCAATTTTTAATTTTTTTGACCGAATCGGTCGGGGAGTCCCCGACCTACTTTTTTTGTTTTTTCTATTAAATGAAAGAATCAGAGTATGTACATTTTGGTCACAAGGCCTCAGGCCTAACAAAAGAAAAGACTATTCTATGCTAAGCTATCTCTCCAGGCAATAATTCTGCTGCATTTTGCTGGCTTGGCTTTCAACGAAACCAACCCCAGGTCCTTATATAGAGTTGCTTTCCAAAGCTCCACAGATTTCTGGCCATTTTTCAAAGATGATTTTGTTTCTAATGCACCATAAGTCCCAGCAGCCACATATGAATAGTTCTCTGAATATGGGGTCAGCAAAGCTTTCTCTTGCACTGATGATCATCTCAACAGGGTTTAGGGTGAAGTCCCAGAGGACTGAAATTGCAGCCCAACAACTCTGGCTGAACTGGCACTCGAAGAACAGGTGGAAACAAGTCTCCTTCACATTGGAGTTGCACAGGTGGAAACAAGTCTCCTTCACATTGGAGCCCAACAAATCTTGGGACCACAGCTCAAGGCGTTGCTCCTGATGTTTGGGTTAATTCAGTGTGATGATCTGTTCTCAGCTTGTACGGTCTCTCCTCTCCTCTGTAGGATTCTAGCAGTAGCTTGTCTTCTCAGATAATTAGGATCTGGAGGTGTGTTGTCACATTCTTCTACCCACTCTGAAAATTACCATATTCTGCTATTTGTAAATTGGTCCATCTGTAGCACATTTTATGCATGAATCATGAAATTGGTTCGGTTCAATTGCTGCACCAATCTAATTTCATGTCTTAACATTGGTAGTCAGAAAGTGATGGATGAATTTGCTTATGTAGACACCACCAGTGACTGAAAATGCAGAAGGTGCGAGGACAACACCCTCCATTGTTGCTAAGAATCAGAATGGTGACCTACTGATCAGTATCACTATGAGCAGTAGACGGTGATCAACGCCCAGAACATAATTCGTTGGTCGAAGTGTTTGGTAGGAGACCTAGAAGATGATGGAGAGATGGTGTCTTAAAAGATTGTAAAGGCCTAATAGTGTTGCCTGGGTTGAGACGGGTGACCAACACTAGACTGGTGCATTTGTTCTCACTAAGACAAATGTATAGAGAAAATTGACTAGTTAAAAAAAACCTAGTTCATAAATAAATAAAATTGCGCATGCTCTAGAAGGATTTATTTATATGAAGTTCTTTGAACAATGTACATAGTTTTGAAATATATGTTTTCATATTTAGTACCTCCTTTCGTAATTCGTAATTTTGTAGTTTTGATTATTCAGGTGACTATATATAATATTCATTACAAGAAGAAGATGTGATGCTCTTATTAAAGATGAAATCTATTGTGGGCATAGTGTAATGACATCTCCTTGCAAAGAAAACTTTTAGTGGTATCGTTGTTGATTTTATTGTGCATCACATCTTCATGAGGAATTACTTGAAAATCTTTATATTTGCACTATGGATTCTTGTTCTGCAACTTACAATTGCTAAGATTTGAGTCATCAAACAAGCATTGGACAAAGGCCGGGATGAATATTTTCCATGTTCATGATATTTTCTCGTTGCAATTGCAACGCAGGCATATGGCCATAATAATAGTGAACAAGACTATTATAGACAAATAATTTAAGATATCATGGATCATACATGCCCCATAAGGCGTAGAGAAGACTTTGTTAAATGTACACTTGCTAATAAATTGTTCAGATATTCTCAACGCTGGTTATAAAGTTCATCGCAAAAAGAGAACGAAAAAAAAATGTGAAGAATCAGAATCATATTCTTCCCGTCTCCCACAGGCAGTAAGTAGGGCCCACCTATATCTTAAGAAAATAAAAAGCAGAAAATAATAAATATTAAATTAAATAAAAAAAAGAAAACGCATCATCGTCTTCTCCAAATCTCGTCGCCTTCGCTTGCTACAGCGTCCTCCGGCCGTCCCGCGTCTCGCCGCCCGCCGCCGCCGATCTCGCTCTCTCCTTCTCCTCTTTCCTGCCGCTCTTGGTCGTACTGCCTCGAACCCTAGCCGCCGGAGCATCAGATCAGCAAGGGACTTGGGCGGTGGAGGATAAAAATTCGGAGCAGACCGTCGCCCCCTCGCCCACAGTGGTGCTACTGCTGGTCATCAAGTCGGAGGTGAGCAGCCGAGCGCCCGGGCATGGCGTGGGCGCGGTCGCCGGCCCGGTCGACGCGCGCACAGAAGCATGGCCCAACTCCGGTCTCCAGCATGGTAAATTCCCCCATTCCAATCCAAATTCCAATCTTTGTTTCAACGTTGAATTTCCCAATCCATATATCCTCATGTCACATGCCATTTGGCAAGTCTGGTTCTTTCTTCTCTGTCGATTTTCGTAGAATTATAGTAGAATTATACGGACCATGACATTAAAATGCTAGTATATTTTTTTAATATGAAAGGTGAGGGCGAACTTAATTAGGTTCTTTTTACCAAAAATTTTTTCACCACCAAGCATACTGAAGATTTAAGCATGAAATTCAGATATCATCTAATTTAGACATATGCATTTATGAGCTTGTTTTGTTATCTACCAGTATTAGACTTGTTGTGGGTATGTGATCCTGTACAGGTGGTATACACACTCTGATAATGGCCTTTGGTGTGAATATTGATCAGCTCCGCCACTCCATCTCTTATTTCGCAGGAATCCCTCTAAGTATACTTCTGCCATCAATTGTAGTGAAGAGTTGATTGTCTTCAAGCTGTTCTGATTCACCATGCCACAGTCATCCGCAGAAAAAATGCCGTCAGTTTATCTGTACATCCCTAACATCATCGGTATGCTTCTGATGTTTGTCTGTTTTGCTCACCTACTGTTTTGAGCTAACTGGAATTTCATTCATACTACATGCAAGTGGTGTCCATATTTAACCATGACTTGCTTTCTGTTATTGATTATGTGTACTTTGTTCATTCTATTTTCCGTGTCCATATTTAAACTTCTGTATCGTAGTTTGGTTGCCATTTGGCTGCTGGTAGCAATGGTGCCTGTGCCCAAGAGTATCGATACATAAGAAACCAAAATTCTAATGGGGCTCATAGTCCCCCCAACAATGTAATTTATTTATTTTACATGCTGAATTCAACTTTTTACTCTTAGCTTGTGGATGAGTAACTTAATTAACTTCAGATTTCAACTAAGAGCAAAATTTATTAAACAATTTGCTTTTAGCATGTGTTTTAAAAATGCAAATCTATTCAACATTCAGTAATTGCTATCGTGCAGGGTATTTCAGGATCATCATAAATTTCATTGCATTTGCTGTTTGCTATTCCAACAGGCTCCTCTTTGCTATCCTGTACTTCTTCAGGTGATTGTCATAAACTTTTCTGCAGCCTATGTTTGTTCACTATAATACGCAAACAGTTCATTTATCTATCCTTGCAAAAATTTCAGTTTTGTCCTTGATGGTGTGGATGGTTGGTTTGCGCGGAAGTTTAATCAAGGTAATAAATATTGATTGAATTTCATGTTTTAAGAACTTTGAAAAGGTTATATCTGCCGGTAAGTTCTGAAATTGTCTGATCAGTTTATCTTATTCAATCAATCAGCATCAACATTCGGAGCTGTGTTGGACATGGTTACAGATAGGTACTCCTTGAATAAACCTTTAAACTCTGGATATGCAAGGTGAATATATTCTGCAGCCTGAATTAATTCCGTAGTTCACATTCCTTCTCTTCAGGGTTAGCACTGCTTGTTTGTTGGCCCTTCTCTCACAGTGTTACAGGTAATGATGGCAAAACTATCTTATATTGATCTGTCCTGAATCTTGATACCCAGTACAAATTCTAATTGCAAATATTTTAATAGACCTGGTTTAGTTTTCTTGATGCTGCTTGGGTTGGATATTACAAGCCACTGGTTTCAAATGTACAGGTTAGCTTTTGCTACCATTTTGTTCAATTCCTGCTAGTTCCCATTTTGTTCTTATCTAGTCAGTGTGTAATCCTGTCCTCCATGATAGCAGATGGAACATAATAGATCTGAATAAATTTTTTTTCAAGAATAATATGATGATTTCATGGTGCATATGTTGTATGCCTACTATACATGAATTTCTTATGTTAAGAATCTCTTCTTGTTTATTATTTGCAAGTTATCTAATGATATATTTTTTGTACTAGTTCTTTCCTGTCAGGTAAGACTAGCCACAAGGATGTAAAGAACACAGGCAATTGGCTTCTAAAATTATATTATGGGTATAGGCCATTTATGGCATTCTGTTGTGTTTCTTGTGAGGTATGTTCAGTTGTTCACTTATATTTGCAATATGCTCAGACATTAATTTTGTGGAGATCATATGTCAGCAGTGAGCAAATCTAGCAATTTTTTATGCAATCCTGTATATTTCACCCTCTTGACACATATTTCTTCAATTTGTCCAAATTTACAGGTTTTATATATTATCCTCTTTCTCTTTGCTGATGAGAAATCGACAAGCTTGCTTAGTGTAAGATGCCATCATTTCTATAGTTCCCTAAATTAACCAGTGGAGTTGCTTAACATGTGATGTTCCTGTATCATTTTAACAGGCATGCAGAGGTGTCCTGAAGCAAGGTCCCCTCACTGTCTTGGTGTTTATTTCAACTCTAGTTGGTTGGGCAGTGAAACAAGTTACCAACATCATCCAGGTATTCACACTTGAGTTTCCCTGCAGCTTAATTTGCTATGTAAATGTGCATGTATTTAGTTGGCATCATGGCGTTATAAGAGTATAGGAAGTATATCTAATAGATAAAAAATCGGGATAAAGCTTTCGATGCAGTATTTTGCATACAGCTTCTATAGAGTCTTCAACTAAAACTTAGGTTGGTACATGGTGCTAGAACAGCTGCATATTGTACACATGGTCCACAAAACTGCAAGTGCATTGTATAATGATTCATCAAGAAGTTCAGTTTTTTTAACATCTATGTACTTTGCTGAGTACAGATGAAAACAGCTGCGGATACATGTGTCGAGTTTGATCCGAAGCGCAGCAAGTGAAGCTGGAAGGCCCTGGCTTCATATATTTTTTATTTTATATTTGACATACCCAAGGAAACACTCCATGTGAGACTTGTACACAAATGTTCATACATATAGCAGCTGCTTCTTATGTGCCATCTCATTTTTGTGATGGCGCTGATCACAGGACCAAATGAGAACATGCTGGTGGTTCAAACAAAAATACAATATGCTGTTGGAAAAACAGCATATAGAAAACAGGAGATAGGAGAAAGAGGAGGTTGTCAGGTTGTTTCTCCAGTGTGTGTTCACGATCTTTGTTATCTAGAGTAGCCTTGTTTTAGCATATCTGGACAATTTCCATGTCCCATTGAAATCCTAATCTGTGCAAGGAAGGTTTTAGTATTGTAAAGATTGCATAACTTGAGTTGAAGACTTCCCCAGTTTAAATAGGGAGTTTATTATATTATGTATATGTTAAAATGAGAGCACAATCGAAGTTAATTTCGTGTTCATGTCATTACTATGGCGATAGTTTGTATCCTATATAGTTGGAATTGGAGGAGCGAGTGGCGATTCCGTCTTGCTGATTAGTGCACAAATACATTGCTTATCGGCCATGGCAGCTAGGAGAGGAAACCTGAACAAAGATGGGGACCGCAACGCGAAGTTGAGGTTGGACAGGGGGCTTGCTAACGATGCCTTTCTGAATCTTTTCCGACAAGTGATGGTGTGGCACGTTCAAAATACCTTGTCTGATCATTGTGACCTATCATCGAATGCCTTGATCACTCCAATGTAAGGAGACGGAAGAAAAACTACTGGTATGAAAACATGTGGCAAAGGGATCCTTAGCTGCACGTCTTTGGTTCAAGATTCTTCGTTATCTTTGAGTGACTTATAGTCGATCCTGCAGGGGGTATACAGGTGAGTCTCCAAGCTTGGGATTATGACACTTTTGGGATTATGACACTTTTGGGTCTGTGCGGCAAACGCTGAAGAAGCTTTGGCATGAATTGGAAGAGGAAAGGAGGCGTACCATCAGCTCTGGCCCAACACAACGTGAGAACCAGATTATGGCTCGCATGTCTGAAATGTTGTCACGTGAGGAGATAATGGAGAGGCAAAGATCCCAGTTAGAATGCTTAAAGATGGGGATCGGAATATGTATTTTTTCCAAGCAAAGTCAAGGATGACGGCATAAAAAAATATCTCATCGCTCAGGTGGGAAGATGGTTCATTTGCGCTAAGCCAATAAGAGATAGAAGAGGTCTCCTCCACATTCTATAGAAATCTGTTCAAGGCTCAAGAGGAGTTATCTCCGGCAACATGTACAAAGGAAGGTGACTCATGAAATGAATCACCGCTTGTCCTGCCCTTACTTGTCTGGTGAGGTCGAGAGAGCGCTCTTCATGATGGGGGCGACCAAGGCCCCAGGACCAAATGGCCAAACAACTGGGTTCTTTTAGTTACATTGGGAGCTGTTGGGACCAGAGATCTTATTGAAGGAGTACTGAATTTTCTAAATGGCGGGATTCTTCCTGAAAAACTCAATCATACAACGCTAGTGTTGATCCCAAAGACCAGGAACCCACAAGAGATGAAAGAGTGTTCAGGCTGATATCCTTGTGCAATGTGTTCTATAAAATATGCTTCAAGGTCTTGGCATTAAGACTGGGAGAGTTTGTAGATGATATAGTGGCAGAAGAGAGTGCATTCGTGCCTAGTAGGCTTATCACTGATAACGTCTTGGTCGTGTATCAGTGTATACACTATATGAAGAGGAAAAAAGGGATGGCGGGAGCTTGGGCACTGAAGCTCGACATGGCGAAGGTGTATGATAGAGTCGAGTGGGACTGCCTGAAAGGCATTATGACCCAAATTGGTTTCCATTCCTCCTTTTTTTTCGTGACCGGGCCTTCACCCGTTTTTCATTAAGAGGAATAAACAAAAAACAACAACAGGGCGTCAAATCATTGATGTTAGCAAGATGCACACATCGAATGCCGAGACAAGAGTTTAAGAACCTAACTACCGGATACAACATAAAGATTACATTTTGAACAAATTTTGCGACCCAAAAACCAAGATAGCAGCTCATAAACCGAAGCCTCTAGCGCTTAGTCTTGGCTCTACCCGATCGCATCCTCTTGCCATGAAGCAGAGCCTGCATAGACTCCTCTGCGTCACCCGCCAGTGTGACCTGGAACGCGACCTGGTGAAACTCCTCGAACGTTGCTTCATCAGGGCATTGCGTCTCAACCTCATACCCGAGCTTCCTCATGAGGACCCACCTTGCCTGTGCATCCGGCTTGTTGAGCTTGTTCTTGGCGACCAGGCGGGCACTACGCTTGGGCAGCCACTCCATGGTGTCTTCACTGGGACCCGCCTTAGTGATCCGCAGGTTTCCATTCCTCCTTTATGGGCCGAGTTACAAAATGTGTGCAACCTATCTCATTCTCTATTAAAGTGAATGGTGTCTTGACTGAAGCTTTCAAACCTAGAAGGGGATCAGAAAAGATGATCCTCTACCCTCCTATCTTTTCCTATTATGCTTGGAAGGTCTTTTTTGTCTCATGAAATCGATTGACTCAGGGTGTTCGAGTTGGAATACATTCTCCCTGGGTTTCGCATCTTCTCTTTGCGGATGATTACATAGTTTTCTCAGAAGTAACGCATGGAGGTGCTAATAGATTCATGGAGATCCTATAGTTGTACAACAAGGGTCGGGTCAACTCGTGAATAGAGAGAAATTGGACGTGTTCTTAGTACGCATGGAGGTGCTAATAGATTCATGGAGATCCTACAGTTGTACAACAAGGGTCGGGTCAACTCGTGAATAGAGAGAAATTGGACGTGTTCTTAGTAGGAATTGTTTCTTTAGCACTCAACGGGAGGGGGGGGGGGGGGAGGGGAGGATTCCCCACCCGATTTTATATTATTGAAGACCCCATAGGTCAAGTTTGAAATACAAGAGGTTAAAAACCTTCACGGGTATCTACAAGTTTTGATTTACTATATTCTGAAGATAGGTACACCAAGTATTGATTTGCTTTTCTTTCTTCTTAAAGCTAGGTCGCCAAGCTGCAGCATCAAGAGTTCAGGCTTGCAGGACCTGAGAAGGGAGAGATTTTCATTTCAGAAGACGCAAGCATTACGACGTTTTCAAAGCTGCCAGCAACAGAGGGCGAAGAAGCTGTTGGGCATTACGACGTTTTCAAAGCTGCCAGCAACAGAGGGCGAAGAAGCTACTGTATTGTTGCTGAGGAATTGTTGGAATTCTTGGCAGAGACTGCATGTCGCGAAGAGACAAGTCGTCGGTGATAACCAAACCCATTGAATTCCAAAATTCTCTAGCAAAAGGGTAGTGCAGCAGCTTCTTTTTTCGTAATCGTGCTTGGCACGTATCTCATTAAGGGAAGTTAGAATGTTTGAATACAATCCGGCAACCCATGGCGAGCTGCCTATGGGTTGACGAAAGACACACTTACACAGATCGCCGGCTGAACGGCGCCACTTAGAGTGTTGTACTTAGACTAGGCACTAATTTTGCTCGAAAAGACAGTGAAGAAATTACGCTACAAAAGCAAGTAGGGGCGCGAGGGCCTTGTACCCCGCGGCCACCCACGCGCCAGCTGACGTTCTGCGCCGATGTGGTTGTCCCCTGGAACATTCTTTGTGACTGTGTAAGTGCAGCAGCTTCATGCACATTGCAGATTTCACAGTTGGGAGCAGGAACAATTCTCTTCTTGAACAGATTAGCCCGACATTGAATTCTGCCCTTTGAGACTAGCCACATGAAGAAGTGAACCCTTGGGGGAGAGGAGTTCTTCCAAATGAATTCGAGACATCGAATCTGCTTGGTCTTTGTCGGCCTTTAGTAGTCTGTTGATTGAAGAAGAGTCTAGCCTGCCATTACCACAGTCGAACTAAGATTTCCTTTTGTCATTACTTGGCATCAAAGAAATCTGTGCCACAATAGACTGAAGTTGCTGAAGATCAGAAGCTGCTTGTGTGGACAGCCTTGGGACAAAGTCGTTGGCTAGTTGAGACTGAATAGCTTCCTTTACTGATTCATCTTTCCTTGTGCAGTGACTGCAGAGTGCTGGGAATCTGTCAGCCAAAACTTCATCCATGAGCCAAACATCATTCCAAAATGACGTCACAGCTCCATCCTTTATCTCAACTTTGGTCAGGGCTTGGTATAGAGGCAAGATTGAACGTAGCAACTCCCATTGATGGCCCTGCAGATCTCCCTTTAGCGTTGTGTTGACGGCAATTATACCCTGTTTTCACCCCATGAAAAGCCATCAACAATGGTTGAGTTTGGAGATAACACCAAGCCAACGAGTAGTGACATAGGTACAATTGACTTGGTTCCAGATGTACGTGTCATTATTTGGGTGCGGTGCAAACGGACACTTTTCGGTGTTCTAAGCTATAGATGAAGGTAGATCAACCAACCAAGATGGCCAATGACCAAACCAACTCCACATTCATCAATGTCATAACCTATGGAGACAGTGTGCAAAAGATGAGCACAAAGGTCAGGTCAGCCGACCTGACATTTATGCGTCCAATACCACCATTGTGCTTAGAATTGCATGGTGAAACTACCTGCAAAAGATGGCTCTTTGATCCCACCAAAGGCAGGTCGACCGACCATGGTTTGGGACCATCTCGGACACTGCCAGATCATTTGAGACCTCAGGACAGCAGTGGAGCAAGGCTGGTGGGCCCACGTGACAGAAGCCCGGTCGGCCGACCGGACTTTGGTGGGATTTCACCTTGCCAAGCATCCCACCGACCTCAGGAGCTTCTAGAAGGCTGGTGGGACCCACATGTCAGCCAAAGGCTGGTCGGCCGACCTGACATGTGGGCCCACCAAAAGGTCGGTTGGCCTCCCACCGACTTCCTGCATGGTCTCCACGTGTCCTCTGCCCACAAACGTCCATTCCAAGTCGGTTTGATCCAAGGGTGGAGAAGGCATGTCACGCGGATCGATGACATGGCGGTGGAGTAGCCCCTACTCCACCTCCCACTATAAATACCCCCTCACCCCATCTCATTCAAGATATCAAGGAGAAGCCTCTTGAGAGCCATATAAAGCTATGTAGTCCACTATAGTAGTAGTAGTAGTAGTAGTAGTAGTAGTAGTAGTAGTAGTAGTAGTAGTAGTAGTGTGAGTTAGAGTGAGTTGAGCGGAGCTCGGGGTCTCCGGAGTCGTCTTCTGGAGAGTCTGGTATGTCTTCCTCTTGTTCTAGTAAGATTCTTAGTATTTAATATATAGTATTCTTGCTTTGCTTTCCTCTGAGTAGTACTAGTATTTACTTTCTGTCTTAGTTTATCGTAAGTATACATCCTTTCTTCTGGCACATTGCTCTCTCCTGAGCGAGCGTATGTTAGGCTCTTCAGTGAAGTGCTCTAACCCCTAGCTAAGTTTAGAGTAGTATATATAGTGTAGGCGCGGTGTCTAGACTAGATCTACCGGTGTGAACGGCTGCACCCAGGAACGCCCAGAGTGAAGTGTGACAGCCTTCCATTGGGACCATGGAGTTCTCCTATGAGTGTTGTTAGGTTCGATTGTAGGTCTGCACTGGTGGCCGCTTCAGGGTGTGTTATTTAGCAACCTGTCTCGCCCATCGGCCGCAGCAGAAAGATAGAGTTAGTTCTCACGTATACTTAGGATAGCTGGGTAGGAATCTAAATGCTAGGACTAGTTCATGGAAGTAAGCCAAGATCCATTAGGAATCTTACACTCTCTCGTTGTTCTCTCACCTAGCTGCTATTCCATTAGTTATCCCTTGGACTCTCTTACCAACTCCTTGATCCATCCTTCCTATCCACTTCGTTCATCCCCCTATCACTAGTGATACTAGATGATAGACATCTGGATCTCCTTTCCCTATTGACTCCTAGCTATGGCTTTCCCTTGGGAGAATATAAATCGACAACCTTGGAATACTCCTTGGTGAAATGCTACAGCGGTACATTCTGTGCGCTTGCGGAATATCCAATAGTTAGAGAATTACCCTCCCTGCATCTCCGGCGTTCTTTGCCATACTTCGGTGGTTACACTAAGAAATGCCAACAAGCATTTCTGGTGCCGTTGCCGGGGAAAGCGTCAGCCTAGGGGTTTTAATAGGACCAGTCTAGTTAGCAATTAGTGATAGGGTTTTACCTCTCACCTGTCTTGCTTCTCGAAGCAAGACGGTGCATGAACGGTTGTTGAGGTGAACTAGACATTGTCAAGTTCTACCTCCAGGATTCATTCGAACCTAAACCCGTTCAAGGAAGGAGGCTTTGCACTGGTTATCAAAGAAGCCATGACCCAAAAGATCATCCCTGACTATTCTGCACCGTTAGCTGACTATGTCGCTGCGGGTTCGCAGCTTAGCTTGGGGGGATGCAACTTTTGAGTCTGTGCTCATCATTATGGCACAAGCCAACCCGTTTGTGGGAAACCACACGGGAATGCCAATGCCCATCTCCAACACTTCCTGTAGGTGTGTGGGACTTTCACCATTTAGAATGTATCCACAAAAGCCATCTATCTTCGCCTTTTTCCCATTCTTGCTATTGGGAAAGGCGAAGCGGTAGTTTTACACCAACAGAGAAGAAGTCGCCGTCAAGAGAAACCCTTCTCATTGTTAGTGACGAAATGACTCCATCACTCATAACCCAATCATAGATTATGAGTGATGACTTGATCCAAGGATGTCGTTCAATCCTTTTGTGAATCTTTGTGCTTCATCTTCAAACTTCCATTTTCCACTCTAGTAAGTCTTGGTTTGGTTGTGCTTCATGAGGTGCTTCCATAGGCCCTTTAAATTAAGCGTGGTGCTTAGGTTAATCTGCCTGCCTTAATCAAATAAGACATGGAGTCATGTTTGGTTAATTGAACCAAAACTTCTAGTGTAGACTATGGTTGTATGCCTAGACTAACCCCTGCAGGAAGTTCAATTCCAAAAGGGTAAGTCGTTGAAATAAGTTCACAAATAAGGTGAAACATTGAATGAAACCTTGATCGAGAAGAGGATGGAGATCTTGAAGGTTTGGCAAAGTGCAATCATCCCCATCCATCTCCAGGATGGAATGATGCACATTCAAGCTCAATCGTCAATGGAGAGGTCCTGCTCTATGGACCTGAAACACGGAGCCCTCGCTGATAAGGTATGTCAGTAGTTATCTCATATTTACTTTCTGCGTTTAAATTTTGCATTTCCCTTTTCAACTGCATGTTTGCTTTCACAACTGCATTTTTTTTATTCCAACAAAATAAGTTAGACTTAGGTAATAAAACTTGAGTAGAGTGAGTAGAGAAAAGTTGAGCTGGTGGGGCCAGCATAGCCAGGTTGACCGACCTATCTTGTGGGGTCCACCACCTCTCTCTTCACTCTGGCTAGAAGCAGGGATCCAAGGAGCAGCATAGGATGCTCTGGGGCTCCAAAGCCCAGGTCGACCGACCTGGACTTGGTGCCTCCAAGCACCCTGCTGTCTCCCAATGATGATAACCATGGATCCTATGCCCACCACACTAGCCAGAATTCGAGGAGAGATGGTCCATTGCTCATAACTTTAGTTTAGGATGCCACTTCGAGCATCTTGAATGCTTTAGGAAGCATGCCACCAGCCAAAGCCAGCATAGGGAGTAGCAACGCATACTTAAGTGCTCCCATGGTTCATGGGAATCAATTTGATGCTTGTCTCCGCTTCTGCTTTCTCCTTTTCTCTTTCACCAAACACTAGACATAGGAATCCGAAGCAACCTTAGCAACTTTAGACCATGACCACCACCACCCTTGCCAGACAACCTGACTTAGCATGACTAAAGTGGTTGGGGGCACAAACCTTGGTCGACCGACCAGGTTTAGGGTCCAATGCCTGTGACTTTTTGCAAACAGTAGGCTAGATTCCTTGTTAGAGGGAGAGCATGCTTCATAGGGGCCAGGGCCAGGTCGGCCGACCTGCCCTTTGGGTGGCCTTGCCTTGCCCTTTCACCCTATAACTAGCACCCCAAGTTGAGCTCAATCCCATACTACAACCAGAATCATCTCGACCTCACTTGGCCTTCTCTTTTCTCTTTAGTGTTCCAAGCCTTCTCAAGCTTAGTGTAGTAGTAGCCATCACCAAAAAAAACCCTAAAAACATTTCCCTTTTCAAATGCATAAAACAAAATAAAAAAAATAAAAAAAATGAGACAACCTTTTGCTTAACCTGCTGAGCAACTTAGGGACCAGGTGGGGCCCATGGCTGAGTCGGCCGACCCAGCCCTGGTGCCACCCATTTGCCAACTTTGCCCCCCTGATTTGCCATGCCATGTTCATGATTTGCTCTTAGCTAAAATCTTAAAATCATGACATGATTAGCTTCATAGGCTTACTTGAACATCTAGATGAAGCTAGCTTGGCAAGCTCTGCAGCTTTAAGAAAAGAACTTTCAGTGCACTTAGTTGGCTTGTTGTTTGCGAGTGTCACTAGAGATTGGGGGAGGCCCACCTCCTTCCAGCTTCTGGTATGTGTGAGCATATAGCTATAGGATGAGTGCTACAACAACATGAAGACAGGAAACTGTCAACTTACATCCTAGGAGCTAAACTCCCTATTGGGGGATAGCCGAAGCCTAGGCACCTGGCGCAAGCCGAAAGGCCCATGTGATTCGGCATGTGCCCATGAGATTCGGCGCGCAGCCCTAATGCCCAGCCAAACTCAGCAAGAGTCTCATTCGGCGGGCCGCCAGGACAACGGCGGGCGCGCACCCAGGACAGATTCGGCGGTGACGCCGAATCCACCCACCGAAACATTATCTTTCGGGCCCCTAACCACTTGTCTTAGCTGTGTGCAGATGGATAGCTGGTCCACGACCCCCAAAGGAGCTGCGCTAGGGAAAGCGGCGTGAGCGCCTGATGACAAGTGGGGCTTAGGCGGTCGGCCACCCAGGAGACAAAGCTTAGTGCTACAAGCTTGACTGTTTAGCCCTTGGCCAGTTGTTTGTTGACGGTCGTTAAGTGCCAATTTTTACCGTCAACGAGACATGAGAAAGGACTAAAATATGTTCACCAACTAGATATAGGGGTTATACTGATAGAATTCCACGAGTTTTGGTGAATGTCTGTTTCGCGGTGTCGCCTAAAAATACCCAAGGAAGGCCCACATGTCGGGTTTACATAGAGATAATCGGGAACCGGTGAAAATTCTCGTAATCTGGAAGGTTCGAGAAGGCTCTGGACCAAACGGGAGCCCGAACCGGCTCGGTGGAGAGTCGGCCGACTCCACTCTAGAGTCGGCCGACCGGGGACTTCAACCAATCGAGTCGGCCTCGCGGATCCCCGCGTTCCACCGCCTTTGAGGATGAATAATAATCGTCCGTTTAGGTCGGTTTGATCCGAGGGCCGTGGTGCATCTTAGAGGGCTATATAAGCGGGGCCCCCGGCCCCCGGAGGAGGCAATCCCTTAAACCCTAATTCATTATCTCCCGAGCGGGATCGAGTTGTAGAGGCGTCCCTTGAATGGATGACTTCTCCTCTCTAGAGAATTAGAGCTAGACATTCCAATGTAGTAGATTAGATCTAGATGAGAGTTAGGGAGAGCGGAGTTGCGCTCCGGTTGAGAAGTCTTCGGAGATTTGGTATGTCTTTGTATCTACTCTTTGTAAGACTTATGCTTTAATATATTTATCTTCTCTATTTACTTTTATGCCTATCTTGTGATTGTTAGTATAGTAGTTATGCTTTAGTATGGGATCTTCGCTCGCATCGAGTGCTCTAGTTATCCTAGGTAATTAGAGTAGTAATTGATAGTGTAGACATGGTGTCTAGACTAGAGGTTACTCGAGATTGCACCCAATCCCACGGATTGTTGTGGTAGCCCCAGATCGTGACAGTCCTGACGGCCGTCGTATTCCACCTCGTTCGGGTTGGTGTTTGTAGGACCGTAGTCGGAGCTTCCTAGCCCCCTTCTCATCCATGTCCGTGGCTAGTGTTCTGATGTCCCGAAGTGCTATTGTATGATTGCTATATCTATCCATCCCCTCGTTATCATAGAACCGAGTAATAGAGAAGTATATAGGAACCTTGATCTCTCCCGTTGTCCTCTCACTCTAGCTAGCTACTCATTTATCATAGAATTCTCATGTGTGCTTTATTATTTATATTACCTTATATATATCATTTGCCCCTACTTTAGTCTAGTTGGTTTACTAAGTTAGTAGATACATGATGGTGAGTTATCTAATTCTTTAACCCTTGCTTCCCTGTAGTAAAATATAAATAACGATACCTGGTTTACTCCCGGTAAAATGCTACAATGGTAAGTTCTGTGCGCTTGCGGAATCCTTCATATTTTAGTTGCACTTAATTTATACCAACAAGCATTTTTGGCGCCGTTGCCGGGGAAGCAATCGGTGTTAAGTTTTTGATAATGATCTTGATGTCTGCTAATTTAGTGTATCACTAGCTTTAGTAGGATTACCCCTTGTTCTGTTGAGTGTGGAATAGACAGGACAAAAGATGTCGTTCGACCTTCCGACAAGCTTCCACAAGACATTGAAGATCCCGGGTCCCTCAACATTCAACCGGAGCCCCGCCATCTCACAGTTTGTGTATACATATATATTATTCTAACCATGTGCGATTGGAGAAAATGTCGTCGTCACAATAAGTGATGAACATAGATGCCGCAACACTACTCACAAATTTCATCCCGTGAGTCATGGTAAGTATGATCAAGAACGGTGAGATAGTCTTGCTCATGGACTTTAAAATTATGAGTAGTTATCTTTTAAATTCTTGCACCTCACTACATGTTTACTTTTAAGAATTCATGCATCCACTCCACTCTTTTATGTTTGCTCATCCATTGCATGTTTAGTTTCTTGCATTCATTCATACGTTTTGCATCTAAAAAGAAAAAAAATCACCATGATCATGCTCTTTCATCCCCGTTCGCATCCCTTTTATTATAAAAAGATAAAAATATTTCTTGTGATCTTTGTTAGAAGACATTTGAGTTAAGGCAGTTCTAGACAACCAAGGCTTAGAGGCTTTTATCACTAATGCTTAATCGGTTCCACAAGCTTTGTTGTCTATTTGAGCTTCATAGAACATAAAGGATTAAGAAAAGCTAATAGACGAAGGATGTCCAGTCTCTGTCGAAGTGCTGCCCTCAACAGTTGAACGCCGCCTCCAACCGAACTATCCACGAAACTCCGGGAAGACTAGAACTCCTTCACCGTCTCGGCAATATCCACGAGACTATGTCAACATCCGGCTTGGGGGAGAGCATCCCCGTGTACCAAGCTAAGTGTTTCCAACTTATCTATTTTATGCCTTGTTAGAGTGTGCTTTGTTAAAACAACTAAAAAGATACATAACCATAGAAACCCGTAAAGATTTCCTTATTTATCTTATGGAGAGCTCTTGCAATCTGTCTTTAAGTTATCCCGTAGAATAAACTCTACATGGAGATGATGAATAGTTGCTCTGCCGTAATTCCTTTCAAGTACCTAGTTTTCAACCTTGCACTCTCCCGAGTTTTGGACACAAACCGTTTAGATTTGAGATTTGCTCGAACCTAAAACTTGTGGGTAGCAAACACTTGATCTAAGTCTAGGTGGTTGACGGGTATGATATGGGAAGGTTTTGAGCCGTCATCCATCTTGTTCCTAGAGATACTAGAGTTCTGGAGAATTTATCTTTGAAAACATTAAATTCCTGCATGATGAGTTCCTTTATGATGAGAGTTCAAATTCCTACCACAGCCATATATTCATGCTTACTAGATTAGGAAAAACCCATCTATTTATATAGATCATTTTGTAGGCATTGAGTGTAGTCTTTTTAGGCATTGAGTGTGGTTATGCTGTGGACCCATAAGGAATCAGTCATGCAGTTAAAGTCAATACTATGTGCTCTCCATCCATTGATCTATGCTACTTCTGTCCTCAGAAGCATGCATCCATTTTATAAATACTACATTCATTCTATGCTACTTCTGTCCCTAGAAGTACCACCCACATATAGATCCACATCCACCACATATTGTGCTATCTCTACCCTACAGATATGCACCTATGCTGCTCCTACCCTGGGAGTACGCATTTCTCCACATATTATATTGTCTCTACCCCGGAGATACGCACTTATGCTTGCTCCTACCCCGGAGTACGCATCCATCCATCCATCCATCCATCCACATATACATACGCCACTCATTTCACTTCATCCGAAAAGGTTCTACTCCTATCCCGGGAGTGAACATCTAGAAATAATCATCGCCGTTCCATTTGCCTACATAAAGCTCCAAATCATTGTCATTTCAAGTTATACACTCCCCGTTGCTAAAGTTTCGTTTTTAGAGGATTGGTTGCTCTAGTAAAAAAAAGAAAAGAGAGAAAAAAAAGAGAAAAAAAAGAGAAAGAAAGAAAGAAAGAAAGAAAGAAAGAGTAGCCAAGTCCTTCCTTTCAAGAAGTTTCAAAGTTTCCGAATAAAGGGAGTCATGTTATCCCCAAAGGAGCAAGTGTAGAAGTAGATGTTCACCAAGTGATCACTCCTCATAATCATTTCCTTATCATCATCATCTTATCATTCATCCCATTTCCTCATTCACATGCACATATGACTTTATTATTTTAGTTCCTATTGGATCCATGGTTTAACTGTGCAATATATGCAAGTGAGTTTGAGTGTCTCCCCATAAGCTCCACATAAGCCTATTAGAAAGAAGGGTGAGAGAGAGAAGGCACTTTCCACTATGCCTTAGTTCCACAAATACCATATATTTTGAGAGAAGGGAGAAGGCATACACTACTCATGCCTTGGAGAGGATCCAGAAATACCACAAATGAGAGACCTAAAAGGTTCATACAAGGAACTCGAGTTTTATTTGAAAATCTTGCAAAAACTCCGAATAATAGTTGATCAAAGAGCGAGAAACATGGTGCTTGACTTGACTGTTCTATCTTTCAACTACTCAAGACCCAAGTGACGGTTACAAGCCCCATGGTGAAAGGTAATATGAGTAAGTTTTGAGTCAGAATAGTTCACTCTAATTTTGAGGAGAGTTCTTGTTTGAACGCATGTGTACTTGTGAGGAGTGAAAGCATAGTAGCAACTCCCCGATCCATCATTGAGTTTATCTTTGCTCAGGGACGAGCAAAAGGTAAGCTTGGGGGAGTTGTTGACGGTCGTTAAGTGCCAATTTTTACCGTCAACGAGACATGAGAAAGGACTAAAATATGTTCACCAACTAGATATAGGGGTTATACTTGACGAATTCCATGAGTTTTGGTGAATGTCCTGTTCATAGGTGTCGGCTAAAAATACCCAAGGAAGGCCCACATGTCAGGTTTACATAGAGATAATCGGGAACCGGTGAAAATTCTGTAATCTGGAAGGTTCGAGAAGGCTCTGGACCAAACGGGAGCCCGAATCGGCTCGGTGGAGAGTTGGCCGACTCCACCCTAGAGTCGGCCGACTGGGGACTTCAACCAATCAGAGTCAGCCTCGCGGATCCCTGTTCCACCGCCTTTGAGGATGAATAATAATCGTCCGTTTAGGTCGGTTTGATCCGAGGGCTGTGGTGCATCTTAGAGGGCTATATAAGAAGGGCCCCTGGCCCCTGGAGGAGGCAATCCCTTAAACCCTAATTCATTATCTCCCAGCGGGATCAGAGTTGTAGAGGCGTCCCTTGAATGGATGACTTCTCCTCTCTAGAGAATTAGAGCTAGACATTCCAATGTAGTAGATTAGATCTAGATGAGAGTTAGGGAGGGCGGAGTTGCGCTCCGGTTCTCGGAGAAGTCTTCGAGAGATTTGGTATGTCTTTGTATCTACTCTTTGTAAGACTTATGCTTTAATATATTTATCTTCTCTATTTACTTTTATGCCTATCTTGTGATTGTTAGTATAGTAGTTATGCTTTAGTATGGGATCTTCGCTCGCATCGAGTGCTCTAGTTATCCTAGGTAATTAGAGTAGTAATTGATAGTGTAGACATGGTGTCTAGACTAGAGGTTACCGAGATTGCACCCAATCCCACGGATTGTTGTGGTAGCCCTGGATCGTGACATTCCCGACGGCCGTCGTATTCCACCTCGTTCGGGTTGGTGTTTGTAGGACCGTAGTCGGAGCTTCCTAGCCCCCTTCTCATCCATGTCCGTGGCTAGTGTTCGATGTCCCGAAGTGCTATTGTATGATTGCTATATCTATCCATCCCCTGTTATCATAGAACCGAGTAATAGAGAAGTATATAGGAACCTTGATCTCTCCCGTTGTCCTCTCACTCTAGCTAGCTACTCATTTATCATAGAATTCTCATGTGTGCTTTATTATTTATATTACCTTATATATATCATTTACCCCTACTTTAGTCTAGTTGGTTTACTAAGTTAGTAGATACATGATGGTGAGTTATCTGATTCTTTAACCCTTGCTTCCCTGTAGTAAAATATAAATAACGATACCTGGTTTACTCCCGGTAAAATGCTACAATGGTAAGTTCTGTGCGCTTGCGGAATCCTTCATATTTTAGTTGCACTTAATTTATACCAACATTGTTGCATAGGGCCTTAGGGGGCAAACCCTAAGGGCAAAATTGTCTTGTAAACGCCTACGGGCGACTATAAATATGCCCGGACGGCAACTGTGTAACAGGACTGATTCTTGAGTAATACATTGATCTTCCACCATCGTGTGTTATTCGTGTGTCTTTTGTTATATTCCGTATTCGGGGTTCTAGGCTTTCGGTCTAGATCAACATTGGCGCCCACCGTGGTTGTTGCTCGCAACGGCCATGGCAGCGAAGGGAAAAGGTAAGCCCGGTCCTACCAGAGAGGCTTCCGCGTCTACGGCCGTGCCGGATGCCGGATTTCAGCTCCAGCCGCCAGGAGGTGCTTCGGCATCAGCGGTGAATGCGGTGCCCGCCGGTACCGAAGCACCGGTTTTGCAACCAGCAGATCCGCCGGATCCCGAGGCGGGAGGCGGTGTCCATGATGCGGAAGTCGAAGACGAGGAAGAGGAGGAGCCGCCAGCGGTTGAGGATACCGAAAACGCGAAGCTCCTCAGAGTCCTTGAAGAGCGATCGTCCAAGGTAGCAGAGCTCACAGTGGAGCGAAACCGTCTGGCCAGCATCGTCGCCGCAAGAAAGCGGGCATCGTCCACCCAGGCAGCTATCGATCAGGCAGCAAAAGAGGAAGCAAGGCTACTGCACGAGATCTAGAGCCTGCAGGAGAGCGGCTCCACCTCACCGGGGTACACCAAGGATGTAGTTTTCATCGGGGAAAGCGCGGCGGCAGCACCGCCGAAGCTATAGACATGACATCTCCTCTGTCCATAGCGATACAGTGTCACCCGTGGCCCGTGGGCTACAAACCAAAGATACCACAGTACAATGGCAGGTCCAACCCGAGGAAGTTCATTTCAAGTTACGAAGCGTCGGTTCATTCGGCAGGAGGAAACGATGCCATTCTCGCCAAGTCCCTAATCATGGCGGTCGAAGACGTCGCGCATGATTGGTATATGTCTCTGAAGCCATTGTCCATCACTTCATGGCAGCAGGCAAAGGCCGAGCTGTTAACCACCTTCCAGGGCTTCCAGACCGACAAGCAAACGACGGCGGATCTGATGAATTTGTACCAGCCAGATGACGAACTGCTATCCAAGTACCTGGAGAGAATCATTCAGCTAAAGGCACAGCTGCCGAATGTGTCGGATGACATCGTAATTGCGGCCGCAATAAAGGGTCTAAAAATCGGCCCGTGCGCCGAAGCTCTGTCTGGGAAACCCCCAACAACCATCAAGCAACTCTTCGACCAAATGCGAAAGTTCGCCAGATCAGAGGACGACTTAAACAAAAGAAAGGCTGCGCGTCACAGCTTCAAGCAAGCCACGCCAAAGAATACATCGCAGGCTCCCTCGAAAGCCAGCCAGCAGAACAGTCCGGTTCACAATGTACAGCAGGATTCGGTTACTCAACCTAATGATTCGGCGCAGCCAGGGTCTCAGCAAGGCAGGGCCTCTGGAGGTCAGAGCCACGGCGGTCGCGGGGGTGGCGGCGGAGGCCGTGGCAAAGGGCGCGGGAAGGGCAACCGAACCCATTACTGCGCGGTGTGTGGAGAAGACAAAGGCCCTTTCACCAGTGATTGCAAGTACACCCAGCTCGCGAAGCAGCAGCGGGGGAAAGACGAATCTGCAATTTCAGCAGAAGCGCTGAAACATGTATATCACACAACTCTAGCCCCAGCGTATCACCAGCCTGCATTTCAGGCTTATCAATCTCCGTACACTTGGTATCACCCGAATTACGTGCAGTTTCAACAGGCCCAGCAGAACCGACAGCAGGTCGCCCCAGCGCCAGCTCAGCCTTCGGCCCCTCTGGAGAATCAGGCCCAGCAGCAGCAGGCGCAACCAGCACCAGAAACTTCAAGGGAGCTGCAGGTGGTAAATTCGGTGGCCCTGGTCAATATAATGCCGTCCAACGGTCACATTTATGCCATCACCGTAGGAACTAACCTGGAGCACGAAAACAAAAAGGCTCGTTGAGACTACATCAAAAGGGTGCACTCGGTTTCGGTCAAGTGCCCAGTCACTAGACCCGCATGGAAAAATGAGCCCATTTCCTTCAGTGAGCAAGACATCCAGGTCCGGGATTACCCGCATTTCGACGCATTCGTCGCCACTGCCTATGTCACCGGATATACGCTGCACAATATACTCATTGACAACGGCAGTTCCGCTGATATTCTATTCACCAAGGCCTTTGACGGAATGAAGCTCAACAAAAAAGATCTAGAGCCTGTCGGTAATGCCTTGTTCGGATTCGGCGGTCAAAGAATTGACGCCATCGGCAAGAAAACCCTCACTTTAGCCTTCAGCGAAGGTCAGAAGGTCAGGGCAGAAGAGATCACGTTCGACGTGGTCGACATACATATCCTTACACGGCCATATTCGGCCGCGGCATCATCAACAAATTCGACATCGTCATCAACTAGGGGTACCTATGCATGAAAATGCCTTCCCCGAGCGGAATCATCGCAGTACATGGTGATCAGATAGCCGCCAGGAACATCGACAGCAAACCCATCCCAGGGTACAGCGCGGTTCACGAAGTCAAAGAGACTGTGCTCGATGAAGACCAAGAGTTTCAGCATCATCAGAGAAAAGAACCAAGGGCAGCACCGTGTGAAGACACAGTTCAGTTGCCACTCAGCTCCGGCAGACCCGACGAATGTGTACACATCGGCTCCGGCCTAAACGCCGAAGACAGGGCCGAATTACTGAAGTTCTTGTCCGAGAACCGGGATGTGTTCGCATGGTCGGCAAGGGATCTGCAGGGGGTAAACCACGAATTAGCGCAGCATTGCCTAAACGTCGACAAGCAAGCAAGGCCAAGGAAGCAGAAGCTAAGAAAAATGTCAGACGAGAGAGCGGCGGCAGCCGAAGCAGAAGTGCAGAGGCTGTTGGACGCCGGAGTCATCCGAAAGGTACAGTACCCGGAATGGCTGGCCAACGTGGTACTGGTAAAGAAAAAGAGTGGGAAATGGCGCATGTGCGTAGTTTTCATTGATCTCAACAAGCACTGCCCCAAGGACCCGTACCCATTGCCACGCATCGACAAGTTGGTAGACATTGCGGCCGGGTGCGAAATGATGAGTCTCCTAGACTGTTTTTCGGGGTATCACCAAATATGGATGAACCCGGAAGACGAAGAAAAGACAAGTTTCATCACGCCCGCCGGAACGTTCTGCTACCACCAAATGCCTGAAGGACTTCAGAACGCTGGACCTACATTCTCCCGCATGACAGATGAAGCCTTTCGAGACCAGAAAAAGAAAGACAATCTGGTGGCCTACGTAGACGACCTGGTCGTCAAAAGTGATGAAAAGCAGACGCACATAGCGGACCTCAAAGAAACATTCGCCAGCCTTCGTGCCAGCGGATTGAAGCTCAACCCGGAGAAATGCATATTCGGCATACGTAAGGGAAAGCTGCTAGGGTGTCTGGTATCGGCAAGAGGCATCGAAGCCAATCCTGAAAAGATCGCAGCCATCATGAACATGAAGCCGCCAGCAAGCAAGAAAGATGTGCAGAAGCTCACGGGTCGCATCGCAGCCCTGAGCCGTTTTATCTCCAGGTCAGCCGAAAGAGGGTTGCCCTTCTTCAGGGTTCTGCGGGAAGCTGACGCATTCGACTAGGGCGCCGAACAACAGCAAGCTTTTGAGGACCTAAAGGCGTACTTGACCCAGCTCACCACACTTTCAAAGCCGGAGCCGAATGCCACGCTCATTCTGTACCTCGCAGCATCGCCAGCCGCGGTCAGCGCGGTGCTCGTCCAGGAAAGGGAGCCTGAGGGGAAGATGCATCAGTTCCCAATATATTTCGTCTCCGAAGCATTGGCTGGGGCGAAGCTCAACTATTCCAAGCTGGAGAAAATTGCC
Source organism: Themeda triandra (assembly GCA_018135685.1). NCBI lineage: Eukaryota > Viridiplantae > Streptophyta > Magnoliopsida > Poales > Poaceae > Themeda > Themeda triandra. Next base: position 415,323 of record JAENPR010000005.1, on the reverse strand, counting down.
TACACTGTCATCATGGCATCAAGGAAGCTGAAACACTACTTTCAGGCCCATGTCATTCGGGTCCTGTCCGCGCAGCCCTTGGAGGCCCTGTTCCGGAACGCCGAAGCAGTGGGCCGGATCGGGAAATGGGCCGCCGAGCTGAACCAGTATGCAATTCAATTCGGGCACAGGGCCGCAATCAAATCACAGGTTCTCGCAGACTTCATCGCAGACTGGACCCCAAGCGGGGACGATCCCACTAGGGAATTCTCCGAACCCGAATGGACCACGCACTGCGATGGCTCCTGGTGCAGCGCCGGCGCAGGCATTTCGGCAATCTTAACACCGCCTTCGGGCCCGGCCATTCGCTACGCAGCGCGCCTGCAGTTCCTATCCACCAACAATTCGGCGGAGTACGAGGCAGTTCTGCTGGCACTGAGAAAGCTGAGAGCCCTGGGGGTTCGTCGCTGCATTATCAAATTAGATTCGCAGGTGGTCGCAGGACACATTCAGAAGGACTATGTGGCCAAGGAGCCCGAGCTAGCTAAATACCTGTCCGCTGTAAGAAGAATGGAGAAATTCTTTCTCGGTTTCACCCACGAGATACATTCCCGAATGTCGAAAACACAGAAGCTGATGAACTGGCCAAGGCAGCGGCTCAGGTTTCACCAATGCCACCGGATGTATTCTATCAGGTCCTAACAGCCAAGGCAGTTAAAGAAGAAGAGGAGAACCCAGCCGTCATCCACGCTATCGCAAGCGATGATTGGAGATCTGAAATCTGGGCTTACCTTCGGGGGACCTATGAGCCAGCAAGCAAGAAAGATGAGCAGCGCATGGCGTCCAGGACAAAGCAGTTCTCTATCGTCGGAGAAAGCATGTACAAGGAGGGGGTAGTCGCCCCGCTTCTCAAGTGCATCAGCCGAAATGAGGGGATTCAGCTATTAACTGAGATACATTCGGGTTCGTGCGGAGCGCACAGAGGCCCGCACGAAATCGCCCACAGGGCCATGAGGCAAGGATTCTACTGGCCAACCGCGGTCGAAGACGCGAAGAGCATTACAAGGTCGTGCAGGGGCTGCCAGATGTTCGCCAAGAACCAGAACGCTCCGGCGAATCCAACCAAGCCGGTATACCCCACTTGGCCTCTGCAGCGATGGGGGGTCGACATAGTGGGAGCTCTACCGCCGGCTCCAGGGAATCTGAAATACGCCGCGGTGGCCCTCGAATACTTCACCAAGTGGGTCGAGGCCAAGCCCTTGGATAAGATAACCTCAGGTACACTAACCAACTTTGTATGGCAGAGAATTGTTTACAGATTCAGCGTACCTGCCTATATCACCGTCGACAACGGCAAGCAGTTCGACTCAGCACAGTTCTGAACATTCTGTGAAGAGCTTGAAATCAAATTGTCCTTCGCGTCGGTGAATCACCCCGCGTCAAATGGAGCGGTCGAGAGGGCCAACGGCGACATCTTCGGCACCATCTCCAAAGCACTGGAAGACGCAAAGAAAGGGCAATGGGCTCAAGAGCTGGTCACAGCTGTCTGGGGCCACAACATCTCCAAGACCAGGGCAACAGGATTCACGCCGTTCAGGTTGCTGTTCGGCGAGGAGGCAATCACCCCCGAAGAGGTGAAGCTCGGCTCATTCCGAACTGAAATCTCCCCGACGAATCCGATCCAGAGGATGGTGGAAGTTGAAGTCTCCGACTACAGAAAGAGCCAGGCGGCGCAAAACCTCGACGCCTACCATGCCGAAACTAAAAGCTGGAGGGACAAGAAGATCCTCAGGAAGAATTTCGCCCCGGGCGACATGGTGCTCATCAGGTAGCCAGACAAGCATGGCAAGTTACAGCCCCAATGGTATGGACCATACATCATCGCGCGGATGGTCGAGACAGGCGTTTTCACCCTGGTGACCGGAGATGGTTCCGAATCAACTCACACTTGGAACGCAGACAACCTGCATCGATTTTACCCTTGATCTCATGCTCCACAAAAGGATTTGTAATTTTCATTTCTACTTTTATTCACTACCACATTCGGTTATGACGCCTAAAGACATTCCGAGCTCGCACTCTTTTTCCTCACCGAGGTTTTTTAATGAGGCATCCCTTGTAATAATTGCCACTGCATTCGATGTTTTAACTAGCACCAAGTTGTTGCTGCATGAAATGTCTTCACCGAAAACGGCCAAGCTGACGAGTTTGGCCATATATTCGGTATTCTCTCTTAGGTTGCAAGCAACCCATTCAGCCAAAAAGGCTGTAGGCAAACTCCCTAAAATACAGGGGGCTCGCTGGTGTTCTCTAGCTTAGCAAAGTGAACAGAGCCCACCAAGAATCAAAACCGCCAATAAGGCGCAATAATGACAAAGATATCTGTCAAACTATTAATGCACAGTTAGGTCAATGCATTTACAACCCCTAGGGTGTGGAAGTGCCTATATAAACACGGCATTCCCCCCAGACTTCCCATAAGTCACAAAGCCATGAAAAGTCTTGGTTACAAACCAATGCATCCCCAAAGTCCTGGTAGCCAGCCAACTAGGAATAGGAAGCACCAGGAGAAGGTGAATTCGGGGAATTAAGAGAAAGGCTACTTCCAAACCATCACCAACCACATCTGGTTTCAGTGTTCCTGGCAAAGCCTATGCGGCATCCACCAGGCCCTCACTAACCGCTGAAATAAACACGCCAGATGTCGCGTTCGTTCGCACCACCAAGATTCGGTGGGCAATATTTTCAGCACCCCACATATCGAATTTGGATGATGGTACAAAGAAGCGCTTCATCAATGGTAGTTTCAGGCACCTGCCCATCTTTCATAGCAAAACGTCCCTCGGAGGCTGCATTCTGGTCGTCACCTTCAGCCGCAGGGGTTTCGCCAGCCGAAAGCAAACAAACATTCGGCGCTAGTCCCCCTAGCTCCATAGCAGCACGTGCCGTCAAAGCACGACCCACCGGTCGACAGTGCATGAGCCGCTCAGCGTCCACAGCAATCCAGCTTTCAGCGTCAGCAAAACTCTTCAGGGCCACTCACGGTGCCCAAGCCAAAGGGCCACTTCACAAATGTTTCGGGTCCCAAGTTAAACCTGTAATGTTGTAAAGTCGTGACCCCAAGACTATAAGAGAATACAACATTCTCATGCAAAACTCTCCAAGGAAGTATCCAATTCGGCGTCCAAGTCGACACGGAACCGCGCGTTCTTTTCGACTTAACCAAGTCGGGGACGGCGTTTTTCAAAACCAATTCGGCGTCTAAGCCGAAACGGAACCGCGTTCTTTTCGACTTAACCAAGTCGGGGCGGCATTTTCAAAACCAATTCGGCGTCAAGCCGAAACGAAGCCGCGCGTTCTTTTGACTTAACCAAGTCGGGGGACGGCGTTTTCAAAACAAATTCGGCGTCCAAGCGAAACGAAGCCGCGCGTTCTTTTCGACTTAACCAAGTCGGGGGACGGCGTTTTTCAAAACCAATTCGGCGTCTAAGCCGAAATGGAACCGCGTGTTCTTTTCGACTTAACCAAGTCGGGGACGGTGTTTTTCAAAATGAATTCGGCGTCCAAGCCGAAACGAAGCCGCGTTCTTTTCGACTTAACCAAGTCGGGGGACGGCATTTTTCAAAACCAATTTGGCATCCAAGTCGAAACAAAGCCGCGCGTTCTTTTTGACTTAACCAAGTCGGGGGGACGGCGTTTTTCAAAACCAATTCGGCGTCCAAGCCGAAACGAAGCCGCGTGTTCTTTTCGACTTAACCAAGTCAGGGGGGACGGCGTTTTCAAAACCAATTCGGCGTCCAGGCCGAAACGAAGCCGCGCGTTCTCTTCGACTTAACCAAGTCGGGGGACGGCGTTTTTCAAAACCAATTCGGCGTCTAAGCCGAAGCGAAACCGCGCGTTCTTTTCGACTTAAGCAAGTTGGGGAGATGGCGTTTTTCAAAACTAAATTCGGTGTTCTTAGCGAATCCATGCTTAATGCCGAAACACACACATCCAAATACGTCGAAGCTGAAATGCGTTCCAAACAGCAAAAGCGAGCTACGCCTAAAGCAATCCAAGCTTAACAGAACAAGTTAAGTTTTACACCCACTGGGCATTCGTCAAAACACGCCGAATGCATTCAAGTTCACAGTTCAAATCACCAAGATTTTCAGCGCCATCCGCGCAATCTCAGGTCGCAAGCACAAGGGGCTAGAACTAAAGTGTTTTATATCCTGCGATCAGGCTGCGGGGGCATTCTCCTCAGTGGCGGTGGTAGAAGCAGGGGGCGTCGAAGCTCGAGTCGGTGCGGCGGGATTCGGTGTAGGGGCTGGACCAGGGTGACCCGAAGCCGTAGCCGCAGAGGCTCCAGGGGCTGAGCGAGGGAGTTCTGTCGTTTCATGCATGGGGGTGCCCAGGGTGGATGACCCATCCCTCTCGTCGCGCGCCCGAATATAGGCCGCGACCTTGGCCTTGATCATCTTCCCCTCATCCTCATCCTGTCAAAAAACACAAGTCACAATTAGCATCCGGTCATTCAATTCGGGTCGCAAGCTTCGGCAAGCTCGCCGATTCGCTACCCTCATACCTTTGCGCGTGTGAGAGCCGCGCGCAGCAGGCTTAGATCCCGGCCACCCGAACTCCAAAACTCATCGAAGAACCACTTTCTCGCGGCTTTGTCGGCGTCAGCATCATACTCCCAATAGGCGTTGACGTCATCCGCAGCCTCCACCCAGGCGTAGTGGTCACATTCGGCGTCTTTAAGGGACTTGCAAAGGGCGCGAACGCTCTCAAAAGCAGCGTATTCACGCCCAAGCTCCACAAGTCCCTCAGGAGCATTGAGCCCACCGTTAAGCAGCCGAATCTTCTCAAGGGTGGAGGTACCTTCAGTCGGAGTAGGAAATTCCTCTTCGACTCCCGAAGTCATCCGTTGCACTACGGCAATGGATTCTCCGACAGCGGCGACAATGTTTCGGTGGGTGGTCCGATATTTCTCCAATTTCCCGCAGCGTCGTCCGGCGCCGTCGCTTCTCCTTGAGCAATTTCTCCTTCGTCTCCTTCTCGCCCGCCTCCTTCGCCAACAAATTCTCGGTGACGGCCGCTTCTTCACCAAAGGTTCCTTGACCTGCCTTTCGGCATGGGCCAAGGCGCCTTGCTCCTGCTTTGCCAGGGCGTCCACAAGGACGGTGGTCTGCAAACAGACAACTCAGGGTCAATCGGTTGGTCACCCGAATCTGTCCAAATAAAGTTGCGAGTTTCGGGACTTATCGAGATGGAGTGGAAGTTGATGGCAGAAAGCAGCTCGCCGCGAGTGGTGGCCATCAAGCCTTGCTCAGTTTCAGTGGCGCTGAACGCGCCACTGCATTCATGAGCAAAGGCCGCCCCCTCGGCAGGCGGCAAGACGCCGGCAAGGTGCGGGTCGACATTCGCCACCAAACGGCAATCGGAACTGACCCCTAAAGCACGAGCAACTCGGTAAGTTTCAGCTTGCTCGGAATTCCCTTCTTCAAGAGACAACGACCCCGAATACACCCTCATTTCACCATAACGAATCCGGTCCACGTCCATGGGAACAAACCCATGACCGAACAGTACGCTTTTGGCCATCTCGGGCGTCATTCGGGTCGTCTCCATATAAAAGCGAGACTTACCGAGACGGCGGTCGTCTTGCGAACCGCTATGTGCCGCGCCCTGAGCGCTAACTTCCCTCACCACGGTCTCCCGGTGGCTGGCTTCGGCGTCCGCGGCTGTGGGTTTCGGCAACCTCACCGGAGCCAGCGGGTGCGTGTCACTCTTGGCCTTCTTCCGCTTCCGGCCGCCGAAGTCCAACCCGCTTACTGCTGGAAGCGAGTTCACGTCCACGTTGCGGGGGCTCGGGATCTTTCGTGACATACTGCCGCTCCTTTTGTCTGAGCACCCGAAATCCTGCATGAAAACGGGAACAAAGAGCGTAACTCAAAGTCAGTTCCAGCCAACTCGGAAGCAGGAAAACAAATTCAGCAAAGCTAAGGAATAACGAAATTCAAGCAAGGCAAGCAGCCCGTGCGTGGTTTCGGTACCGTGTCCCCTGCCAACCCTTGCTCAGATTCGGCAATCTGCAGTGCCGGCTGGCGGCTCCGTTTGAGCGGTTTCGGCCAGGTGCGCCCAGCCAACTCGCGGCCCACCCGAATGTCACCATCTTCATCGGGTGCCGTGCGTTGGGTCCTCTTCTTCCGGGCGCGGGTTTCGGCTTGAGCAGTGGTTCTAGCCAACGCCGAATGGCGGCCAGCGCCCTAGGCACCGCCACGACCGCGTCCCCGCCCGCGGCCAAGTCCAGCAGCGCCCTTCCCTTGGGCGGCCGCGGATGTGCTGGCCGCAGCATCCGGTTCACCCGCCGAAGCAGTCCGCCTCACAGGCGCGGGGTGGTCGGGGTATTCGAGACTCATTCAGCCGTCGTTTCTGACCAAGCTTTCGCAGTTTCACCTCATGTTCCTTGTCCCCATACCGGCTGCATATTTGGTTGGCTCGGCACTCAACATCCGCCAGAAACACCGAATCCGAGGAACAACCGGTCGGCCGTTTTAGCATCAGTGCCGGGCCCTTATAGCCTTTAGGGCTAGAAAAGCACGCGAAACTCATCTCCCGACAGAGCGGCCACTGGCCCAAAGATAGCATTTCTTCCAGCAAGTCCCGACTGATCTGTCGATCAGCAGTCCGTCGGTACGTTTCGGCGGCATCGCCGCTCACCTCGTCCCCAGCTCGAAGCTCGCCCTGGGTAAGCCCAATCATCGGAGTCATCAATGAAACCAAGCCATGAGTTTTCGGCAACCCCTTTCGCTTCGCTTCGGCCACGGCCGAGTCTTCACAAACCGGAATGTAGAACCAATGCTTCTTCCAGTTGTCCCACTTGCTCTTGAAGTAAAGGACCAGGCATTCGTCAACCTTTTTCTTGGCGGGTATGAAATTGAAGGACCCAACCTCCATTCGGTAGTCCTTGTCGGATGAATATTTTCCGTGACGGTGTGATTCGTAAAGCTCCACGAACAGCGGAACGCTCAAGGGGCTCCCCATCATTTTCATGCACATCGCATAGACGCTAAGTCTAGAGATGGCATTCGGCGTAAGCTGGTGAAGCTGCAGTTTGAACCGATCGAGAACCGAGACCACAAACTCTTCTTCCAAAGGAAAGTGGAGTCTGGCTCTGAAGTAATCCCGAAACATCAAAGCTTCATGGTCTCGGGGGTCAGGTACTTCTCCCCTTTCGGCGGAGCACGGCATTTAGCTCTTTTGGCGATCGTCAGGTAGCCGTCACGAACATAGTCGTCCAGTTTCGCGTTATCCACGTCAGACTCCCCCAGTAGGCAAGACCACCCGACCAGTTTAGCGCGTTTCGTGGCACGACCCGAATCCACGTCGGCAATCTCAATTCGCTGCCGTGGCGCCACGCTGAGGGTGTCCAGCTTCCCAGCCTCGAAACATTCAATGTCCTCGTCCATCTCGTTCTCTCCTGCAGACTCGGACCCCGAATTATCCTCAACCACGATTGGCGCAACTGCGCGCAGGGGGACGGTGCGTTTCCCGTCCGCAATTGCAGCGCGGGGATTCGAGGCCGAAACGGATTCGCTAGACGACCCAGAGGTAGATTCGCAGGAACCGCCGGATCCAGTTCCGCTGGGATCGCCGGAGTCAGTGCCGTGGCCCGGATCCGTGAGATCAAGGTTCTGGCTATCGGTTGCTGACGAGCTCGCCATTCTAATTCAACGGGAGTGAGCGATTCGGAGACCTTGCCGAAACTAGAAAGTAAAACAAGGAAGGGAATTATAAGATGCCTTCCCCAGCACCTGCCGAAGCAAAACAGGAAAAGCCCTGAAACCCCGGTAACCTGCGAATGTACCAAAATGAGAAAAAGAGAACTCACCGAATCCGCGACAGCCGCCGAATGCCTTTCGCTGAGCTCGCCGAATGCTCTGAGGAGACCTCTCACACGCGCGGGACAGCGGGGGGGCGTGAAAATGACGCCGGCCGCCGGGGGGGCCTTTTATAGGCGGGGGAGACGGCCGCCACGCGACGAAACGTCGCGTCGGTTACGCTTCCCGAGGTGGCGGTTCACGCATCCCGAGGTGACGGTTCACGCTTTCCGCCACAAAAAAAATACTCTCCGATTGCACACTTCAAACCTGAGGGCAGGCTTCCCGCGTGCAAATCGGGGACGGCGTTGGGCAATTCGGCCCAGGAGCCCAATTCAGGGCAGCTCATTCGCCATGCGCGAAACAGCGTAGCCAGGGGCCTCTCGGCACCCCAGGCCTTTCGGCATCCTATTCCTTGTCGGCCCCTGCCGAATCTCGCGAGCCGGGATTCGACAGTCACCGAGGGGCTACTGTTGGGGGATAGCCGAAGCCTAGGCACCTGGCGCAAGTCGAAAGGCCCATGTGATTCGGCATGTGCCCATGAGATTTGGCGCGCAGCCCTAATGCCCAGCCAAACTCGGCAAGAGTCTCATTCGGCGGGCCGCCAGGACAACGGCGGGCGCGCGCCCAGGACGGATTCGGTGGTGACGCCGAATCCACCCACCGAAACATCATCTTTCGGGCCCCTAACCACTTGTCTTAGCTGTGTGCAGATGGATAGCTGGTCCACGACCCCCAAAGGAGTTGCGCTAGGGAAAGCGGCGTGAGCGCCTGATGACAAGTGGGGCTTAGGCGGTCGGCCACCCAGGAGACAAAGCTTAGTGCTACAAGCTTGACTGTTTATCCCTTGGCCAGTTGTTGCATAAGGCCTTAGGGGGCAAACCCTAAGGGCAAAATCATCTTGTAAACGCCTACGGGCGACTATAAATATGCCCGGACGGCAACTGTGTAAGAGGACTGATTCTTGAGTAATACATTGATCTTCCACCATCGTGTGTTATTCGTGTGTCTTTCGTTATATTCCATATTCGGGTTCTAGGATTTCGGTCTAGATCAACACTCCCTCACTCTCACCTCTTGCTTTAGCTAAGAAGATGAAGAAACTACACTTAGCTAAGCAAGAGTGCTTAAGCCACTAAGCCAATCATAATCTTGAGAGCTTCTTGCACCAAGGCTTTGAGCTGGTAGACCGCCAAAGGTAGGGGTCAGCCGATCCCACCATTGAGCCTACTCATGCTCCTTTCACTTTGGCTAGATGTGTAGATTTAGGGACAACACTTGGATACTCAAGGGGTCTCCAAGTGAGGGTCGACCGACCCACACATGAACCCCATGGGCATCCTGTTGTCTTCTACTCACCTCACAAAAGAATCCTATACACACTATGCTAGCCGAACATTGAAAGAAGTGGTCCCTTGGTCCATCACTCTTAGCATAGATACTCCTCTTCACCTTGGGACCAAAGCACCAGCTCACATCTGCAAAGTGGTCAACGAGACATGCTTGAGTGCTCCCATGGTTCAAGGGAATCACTCAAGCCATGTCCCCACTTTTGCCAATCACCTTCTATCGTTCACCAAGCACTAGACTAGGGAATCACTGAAATATCCATCAGGATTCCCTGCTCAAAGCCCATTAGAACATTTAGTTGTGCTTAGGGGAGATCAGCCTACCTTAGCTTTGGGACTTCACCATTTGCCCTTCTCCCTCTGTGAACACCCTTGCAGTGTGAGCCCAAATCCACACTTAGAATCATCTTGAGCTCACATTGCCTTCTCTTCTCTCTATATAAGTTTAGGATAAGTAGAAACTTGCCTTTACCCTCTTCCTTATCCTCAATCACTTCAAGAAGGGAGATGCCACGAGCATGCTCCCAAAGAGAGAAAGAGAGAGACGTGTTGGGAGTGAACCCAACATAGAGTGACCTCCACTCAATTCCCACTTTGGCACAAAGCAAGGGAAGGAGCATCCTGGGTCAGTTGACCCAGGAGGTAGGCACCCAGCTTATGGGTTTTGATCTACTCAATGCTCATGAAGGTTCTGTTTCTTGATATTGGAGGAGTTGCACCCTCACTCTATCACACAGCCATCCACCATCTTGCTGCTAAATCCACACTTTAAGGTCTACAAGGGTACAGGTCGACCGACCCATAAAGTTGGTCACTAGTACCCTTGCTCACTTACTCTTCTCCCCTTATGAACACATCTACATTGTGAGCCCTTCTTCCAGTAGCGATAAAAGTTTGTCTTGCTCAAAGAGCAAGTGTGGCGTGTGTCACTACCCACTAGCACACTTTGCTGTGGGAGTGACTATGCCCCACAAGGACCACTAATACTTGGGAAGACTAATGCTAACGCTAATCTTTGTTTCCCTAGTGTGCCCTTGTGTTGTCTCACCTTTTGCGCTAAGAGAAGAAGTTGTTCCCCCGATAAATGCCCGGCGCACCTCCACTGAGAGTAACAGAGTCCAAGAGCAGCCTCATATCTAGCCTTCTTGGACCGCACAGGCAAGAAGCCAAAATGTTGCAGGAACAAGCAGACCCTGCAGGTGAAACCGTAGAAGAAGACGATGAGGTAAAGTCCATGGACATTCTAGGTCCATATGGAGACCTGTTCAGATCACACTCGAAAAGTGCGAACTCTTTACCCATGGGGTAGAGAGAGGCACAATCAAAAGATGGATATGGATGACTTCATCGACAACACTAGGCTTGGCTCAACAAAACGCCCAACCTCTACAGCTATACAAGATGAGCAGAAGCCAAGCTTGGGGAGATCCTCTCCCCACTAAGGTACGTTTATCCAAGGTATGTCTTCTATCTTGCATTTTCCTTTATTTACTTTATTACATTATAAATAAAATAAAAGTTTGATTATAATAAAAAGGCTTATCATGCTTCTTGAGTGCTCTTCTTCCTATGGAAATGATTGCTAAATTTCTAGTTAATGTGTCTCTAATGCTTGTTTACAAATTAGCACTACTCTAAGTATGGATTACTTGGCACTTTTAACCATCATGATCTTGATCACTCAGTGGGTTGCAAGTGCTAAAACAAAGTCTAAGTTGTTGTGAGATATGACATAGTTAAGATAAGAGCTCTATACTATTGTTCTAAGCATGCATGATTGCCAGAGAATTTATCTTGAAAATGAATGAAAAACTTAGTTGTTCCTCAATGGTGTTGAATTTCCTACCACGGCCATATACACTTGATATCAAAAAGCCTTCTACATAAGCTACTTGCTTGCATTGAGTTTGGTTAAGACTTGTAGAACCTGTGTTAGAGGTTTGTCATGGCTCTAAGATCAACATCCACAGACTACCAAATATGCTGCTTCTAATCTGGAAGTACGCAACCATGCTACTCCTACCCTGGAAGTACGCATCTCACTACCATCATTATGCTACTCCTACCCTAGGAGTACGCATCTCACCTCCATCATTATGCTACTCCTACCCTGTGAGTACGCATTTTACCATCATCATTATGCTACTCCTAACCTAGGAGCACGCATCATCATCCATACCACCATTCTTGTGCTGCTTCTACACTGGAAGTACTCACCTTCACCATTTCCATCATATAGGTTGCTTCATGTTCCAAAGTTAGAGATCCTCTCTCAAAGTTATCAATTATTAGGTGAGACACATCCCAAAAAGGCTAGGCATCTATGCCTTAGATAGATTCAAAAAAAAAACAGAGAGAGAAGAAAAAAGGGAGAAAAAAAAGAAAAAGAAAAAAAAAAGAGAAAAAAAAGAGAGCTAGCCTTGTCTAAATAGAAATAGAAAGAGAGATGGAATCAAATAAAGGAGCAACCTCATCCACCATACATCCACATTTCTTCCATTACCTTACCATCCATTACATTCTTTCACTCCATTCACTCCATTTTACATCTTGATCTGGGGGTATGATGAGTCTCTTCTGTGGTCCAAGATCTTGTTCTTTCTTAACTAAGACAATATATGCATTGCTAGTATGCTATTCCTTGACATACCTACTTAAGCTCCATATAAAGCCTTATTAGAGGTAGGATGTTTTTGAAAGACAAACACATGATGTGCCCTGGTGAGGATTCATACACCACTTGAGTGACTTGAGGGAAACCATTTGAGGAACATTAAGACTTCTTTCGAAAACTTATCAAAAATCTCTCGCATGAAACTTGCTAAAAGAATGAGAAAAGTAGATGCTATAGTCAAAGTTGTTCTGTCTTCCAACATCCCAAGACTAAGTTAATGCCATAAGCCCCATGAGTGCTAGAGTAATATTGGTGTGTTAGTATTGCTAATTTTTCCATTCAAAGAGAAGTTCTTTGTTGTGCACTTAGTATTATTGAGATGTTAACTTAGTGATAACACATGATCCACTGATGCTAAGTCTTATTGTTTTCTTGGGACGAGCAAAGGTTAAGCTTGGGGGATCTTGTTGACGGCAATTATACCCTGTTTTCATCCCATGAAAAGCCATCAACAATGGTTGAGTTTGGAGATAACACCATGCCAACGAGTAGTGACATAGGTACAATTGACTTGGTTCCAGATGTACGTGTCATTATTTGGGTGCAGGTGCAAACAGACACTTTTCAGTGTTCGGAAGCTATAGATGAAGGTAGATCAACCAACCAAGATGGCCAATGACCAAACCAACTCCACATTCATCAATGTCATAACCTATGGAGACAGTGTGCAAAAGATGAGCACAAAGGTCAGGTCGGCCGACCTGACATTTATGCGTCCAATACCACCATTGTGCTTAGAATTGCATGGTGAAACTACCTGCAGAAGATGGCCCTTTGATCCCACCAAAGGTAGGTCGACCGACCATGGTTTGGGACCATCTCGGACACTACCAGTGGAGCAAGGCTAGTGGGCCCACGTGACAGAAGCCCGGTCGACCGACCGGACTTTGGTGGGATTTCACCTTGCCAAGCATCCCACCGACCTCAGGAGCTTCTAGAAGGCTGGTGGGACCCACATGTCAGCCAAAGGTTGGTCGACCGACCTGACATGTGGGCCCACCAAAGGTCGGTTGGCCTCCCACCGACTTCCTGCATGGTCTCCACGTGTCCTCTGCCCACAAACGTCCATTCCAAGTCGGTTTGATCCAAGGGTGGAGAAGGCATGTCACGCGGATCGATGACATAGCGGTGGAGTAGCCCCTACTCCACCTCCCACTATAAATACCTCCTCACCCCCTCTCATTCAAGATATCAAGGAGAAGCCTCTTGAGAGCCATATAAAGCTATGTAGTCCACTATAGTAGTAGTAGTAGTAGTGTGTGAGTTAGAGTGAGTTGAGCGGAGCTCGGGGTCTCCAGAGTCGTCTTCTGGAGAGTCTGGTATGTCTTCCTCTTGTTCTAGTAAGATTCTTAGTATTTAATATATAGTATTCTTGCTTTGCTTTCCTCTGAGTAGTACTAGTATTTACTTTCTGTCTTAGTTTATCGTAAGTATACATCCTTTCTGCTGGCACATTGCTCTCTCCTGAGCGAGCGTATGTTAGGCTCTTGAGTGAACAGCTCTAAACCCTAGCTAAGTTTAGAGTAGTAGATATAGTATAGGCGCGATGTCTGGACTAGATCTACCGGTGTGAACGTCTGGCTGCACCCAGGAACGCCCAGAGTGAAGTGTGACAGCCTTCCGTTGGGACCATGGAGTTCTCCTGTGAGTGTTGTTAGGTTAGATTGTAGGTCTGCACTGGTGGCCGCTTCAGGGTGTGTTATTTAGCAACCTGTCTCGCCCATCGGCCGCAGCAGAAAGATAGAGTTAGTTCTCACGTATACTTAGGATAGCTGGGTCGGAATCTAAATGCTATGACTAGTTCATGGAAGTAAGCCAAGATCCATTAGGAATCTTACACTCTCTCGTTGTTCTCTCATCTAGCTGCTATTCCATTAGTTATCCCTTAGACTCTCTTACCAACTCCTTGATCCATCCTTCCTATCCACTTCGTTCATCCCCCTATCACTAGTGATACTAGATGATAGACATCTGGATCTCCTTTCCCTATTGACTCCTAGCTATGGCTTTCCCTTGGGAGAATATAAATAGACAACCTTGGAATACTCGTTGGTGAAATGCTACAGCGGTACATTCTGTGCGCTTGTGGAATATCCAATAGTTAGAGAATTACCCCTCCTGGCATCTCTGGCGTTGCTGCCATACTTCTGGTGGTTACGCTAAGAAATGCCAACACGTTGCAAGCGAAGGTTTGCATGACCTCGCACCCAAGTTCCCCAGGCTGAATTATCAAAGCAGTGCAGTCTGTGAATAAGCTTCAAAAAGAGGCAAACATTCTATGTAGCAAAGTCTTTGATCCCAAGGCCACCAAGTTCCTTCGTGGTGAAACATTTTTCCCAAGCGATAAGGCATTTGGCAGAGGATGTGTGTGGCTTCACCTACCCAGAGAAAAGCACACCGTCTCTTGTCGATCTCACTGATGGTGTTGGGAGGAATACAGAGCATAGACATGGCGTAAATCAGTTGGCTGTCCAGCATAGAGTTGATCATAATCACTGTTCCCATGGTGTTCAGTAAAGATGCTTGCCAGGATGATAAGAAGGCATCCGTTCGAGCAATGTAAGGGCTGAAGGCCGACACTGGGAGTTTGGATGCTGACAGAGGTAGGCCGAGGTAGTTGTCGGAAAGATTCCACACAGCACACATAGATTGCACCTAGGCCCCCACGTCGCCCAACCCTAGGGCGACTCGGGCGGCACCTCCGGAGCGCCGCCACTCGCCGCCGCCGCCCCTCCCCCTCGCCTCCCGGCCGTCGCCGGAGCCCAAGACCGGCACAACCCGGCGGACGGCCGTGAGGGCGACGGCTGGGACGTCCTCGCCGAGTTCTCGCGAGCGGCGTCTCCACCTTCTCCTTCCCCCCCCACCTCTCTCCTTCACCTCCGGCCTCTCGGCCAGCTCTCCGATGGCGGCGCCGCGTGTCTCCCGAGGCCGTGATCCGTGATCCGCGACGGCGCTTGATGCACCTCCCGATCCACTGCGGCGGCGGCGCGCCAACCCCGATCCGCGGCGGCGCGGCCCCGCCCGCTCCTCGTCGACCCGCTCCGGCCTCACCATGCCACCGCCGCGGCCTACATCGTCTGCGGCGGAGCGCTCCGGGAGCGCGGCCGCGTCGCGATCCCACGGCGGCGCGGCGCCCTCCCCTCCGTGCCGGCTGGCCTTCCCCTCCATGGATATGTAGCATGGTTGGGTGGTCCGGCTTGGGGCGGTGGATTCAGGGGCGGGGCGACGCTGGGCTTCGTCGGCCTGGCATGGCCCCGAGCTTGGTGCCGCCTCCTCGGCTTGGGGTCGCGGTGGCATTCCAACCACCACCACGTCTTAGGCCTCCCATCCCGGCCAGGTGCCCGTCCGGGATCTCTCTGTCGGCCGGATCCCTATTGGGTGGATTTGGGTGTCATTCTTCGGCCTCGAGTACACGGTGTACGCCACGGCCATCCTCCGCGTTTCAATTGCGTTTGGGAGAACCTCTGGGAGTACTGGCTCCACCCATTCATGGGTACGGCCATCGCGGCGCTCGTCTATGACATCACATCGAACAGCGCCCGCATCACACTTTCTGCTACCTCGCGACATCTGATGAAGACCCTGCCGATTCTCCGGCATCTGTTGTATTTAGGTTTGGCTTGGATGTGTTTTTGCAGGACTTTGGATTACGGGTGAAAACTCTGCCTAGCGGTGCTGGCCTGCGGCGATGACGCACAACGTCATCTTCCCCCTTGGAGGCGTCGCTGCAATTTTCTCTTCCTTTCGTTGATGATGGCGTCTGTGGATGTCATTTACCTTATTGAAGGCATCAACACAAGCACACATACTCCTAGCCATGCCCTGCACAGCGACACTTGGGTCTCAGCGGCGGCGTTAAGAGCAAGCCAAGGACGCCCTCTCTCAAATAGAGGGTCGAAGCATTTTTGCTGTATTGTCCTGGTCATTCTATAAGGCTATGACTTTTTTTTATTTTTCTTTCGCTTTTGTAACTTTGGGCTATGTACATCTCTGGATGTAGGGGCCGGATTTTAAATCCATTATCTAAAAAAAAAGCAACCCATTGAATCAACACACTGCTGAAGGACAACTGGATCCATGTTGAGAGGCACCATGGTACTTTTGTGGTAGTTGATGGTCAGTCCCGTGGCGTCAGCACACAGAATCCTCTCGCCTCCAAGATTGAGTCAAGGCCACCCCAATTCACCGTGTCAAAAGCCTTTGCGAAATCAAGTTTCAGTACTAGTGTTGGAGTCTTTCTTCTACAACAAGTCTGCATGTTTCAGTAGGAATTGTAGCCAATGCCACTTGCCATCACGCTCGCTCACCCCTATTCCCGTGCGTTGATTCGCTAGGAGCCTAGGTGACGTGCATGGCCGATGGCGGATGGGCCTACAAGAGATCAATTTGATTGTCCATGTGCTGTGCATGGAAATTTTTAGAGAGGTTATTGTAGGACTATATTACTTTGGTGAGTTTTCTATTTTAGATATAATGACTCACTAAATCATAGAATTAAGCATCTATTTTGACATCAGCTCTTAGAGTTGCTCTTACACGACTATAAACAGTCTCTGGAAATAAGGAGGACAGAGGCGCACCTTAAAAAAATTTAGAAAGGGGAATATACTGATATTCCAGCCTCTGCATCGATTAATGCATGTAGATGTGGTTTGCAAAGTGAGTTGTCTCTAAAAGTTGATTTGATGTCTTGTAGCAATAGACCCAAGCACACAACTCACGATAGATGCACCCAAACATCGCCGCCACCGAAGTCCATGGATTACACGGTGGTAGCGGCACAGATTGGCAGATCATCCTCCTTGGTGGGCCGCTGCTTGAGGATGGGATTGCTCTCGAAGAAGTTGACTGGTTTGAGGTCGAAGCTTGAGGACACGGTGGGCATGATGGGGAAGTCCTCTTGGCATGGGATGTGGTGGAACCCCAGCGTGTACCACAGCACCAGGTCCTTGTTCTCGATCGGACGGTCTCTGTTCGTCCATCATATATATCACCACAAACACAATTAATTAATGTTTATATATGTATCAACCTGAAAGTATGGATATACAGTGCCTTATGTATGTAGGGTACGTATACCTCTCGGACCAAGTAGCCAGTGTGTCCTCCCCTTTGCTCTGGTACACGAACAGACCACCAGCCCATTCCTCGCTCTTGTTGTAGGGTGTCACCCAAATCTGTTTGGAATCAAATTAAAAAGGTGAAATGAAATCAATACTATGTCAACAGCAACAACTCGATAAGGTGATGGTTCCTCTGTTACCTGATTGTTTGTGAAAGCACCCCTCTTCTGGGGGGGATCCTCCGGGTCGAGCAAGCTCGCGGCGGTGGCGGCAGGGACGAGCTTGTAGCCGACGGGGTTGCCGACGCGTGTCTTCTTGGCAGGGTTGACGACATGGAACTCCGCGGGATCATAGAGCTTGAGGCGCACCTGGGCGTCCTTCTCGGTGCGCGCCACGTGCCGGGTGGCCTTGAGGTAGCTCCGGCGGGGGGACTCGCCGGGGGCCGTCTCCTGCCGCACCATCTCCACTCGCACGAACGAGTTGTCGGCGCCGTCCACGTCCATGTCCAGGCGGAAGGTCACGTAGTGGTCGTGGATGACGCCGATGACGTTCTCGCAGAGCAGCGTGCCGTGCATGTCCTCGTTCTCGCGGGCCTGGCTCAGGTGGGAGTAGGCCGTGCCCTTCACCATCAGGATCCCGCTCAGCCCGACCTTGATGCGGACGAGGCCGTCCATTTGGAACTCCCAGTCCATGATGTAGTCGTAGTTGGCCAGGGACGCAACCATCCGCGCCACCAGCGTCACCTTCGGCCGCGACTCCCTTATCTGCAGGCCACAAATATAGTCGGGTGTATTTAAGCCCATCAGTATCATCGCTCATTCTCACTAGCTTAGCAGCCTAGCTCCAATACTAAAAAACAACTCATTTCACCGTCATCTACGCTGCTACGCCTAGCTAGGTCGTCCAATACAATTTACATCATGCATGGTAGATGTCTGCACGCATCACCTACTCCTTGACATAAAACAGAGACGCCAGTACATAAATGCAGAAAAAAATGATTTCATGCTGGAAATAAAAAAAATGAGTTTCTATGATCTGTTTTGAGAATTCACACGGAAATGGTACAAACAAAATTCTGTCTGTTTCGGTGCAAGCTGCCTCCTTTAGTTTGGATCAAATTCCTGGTAAAATATTCTTCTTGTTTGTGCGGCGCTGCAAGTTAGTTTAGTAGCATAAGAAGAAATTAACGAAATGGTCATCAATTCCATTTGGTGATGTATGAATAATCATGAATAAATTAAATGTGTCTAGTAGACTCGGTCAGAGTATATTTCTAGTCAATGTCATCCATTATATTTAGGCATCCGGCGTCACGAGTGCTTACGCCAGTGTTGTAATATTGTCCACTCCTTATCTTTTGCTGTGCAGAAGTTTCAACTTTTCAGAGAAAACAAATCTAGGAACGAAGTGTTTTGTGTGCTCTTGTTCAAGATTCATCTGGTGCTCCTCTTTTGTCAGCTTCTACTGCAATTAATTAGGCAAAAAAGAACCTTTTCGCATTTGATGAAAGGTGAGTGTTGACAAACTAGACGAGCCAACAGCGACTTCTACCTAGTATGGCAATACACACATAATAAACACAAATAAGAAAGGACAAAGTGACGAGTGCAAGTAGAAATGCACAATGAGCTTACGTCCATGCCGGTGACGGGGCACTCCGAGTGTCTCCACGCGACCTCGCCGGTGTACCTCTCGAAGACACAGATCATCTTCTCCCGCACGTAGGGCCGGCCGTCGGCGGCCACGAACACGCCGTCGAGGTACCGCGCGTGCCGCGGGCAGTCGTTGAGCGGCACCAGCGGCATGGCCTGCAGGCCGAAGCCGTACTCACCGGCGTCCATGTACGTCTTGAAGTACCACGACTCGGCAGGGTCCATGTACGGCACGAACAGCTCCGACGCCATGCCCTTGTACAGCACCTCCCGGTGCGCGCCCGTGCCGGGGTCCTGCACCCGTGCGCGCGACACCACCATGCCGGCGCGCGCGTCCGCCTTCAGGTGGAACTCCCACCCGCCCCACTGCACCGTGTGGCCGTCCACCAGCTCCACTCCCGGCCCCGATGGCCCCGGCTCCATCGACGGCGCCCGCACCTTCTGGAACTGGGACGTCGTCTGGTCCCCGTCGCCGTCATCTTGCCGGTAGTCGGTGTTGGCGGCGGGCGGGATCGGGATGCCGGCGCCGCGGTCAGAGATGCTGATGACCTCCCTCGTGTCCATGTCCAGCAGCACGGTGAGGCCCTCGATGGGGCGCATGTAGAAGTTGGGCGTGCCCTCCGCGGAGAAGCACTGGATCTTGGTCATCCGGCGGTTCTCCTCGGCGGGGCCGTACCACCCGATGGAGATGGGCAGGCAGGCGACGTCGGACAGACGGACGCCGCGCCGCTGGATGCTGGCGTTGAACGCCGGGTCACTGAAAGGGGCGAAGCAGAGGGACACCTGCTCGTCCAAGGTCAAGGTCGGGTACCCGGAAGCGGGGACAGGCAGAGGAGTCACGGCGCCGCTGGCGAGGTCGATGGCGAGCACGAAGGCCTCGCCGCGGAACCGGACCACCGCCACGGCGCGCCGCGGGGGCAGCGGGTCGTCGGCGCCCTTCCGCCAGCTCAGGACGACGGGCTTGTCCGGCTCGTCCAGCGCGAGCGAGTGCACGAACATGGACGACGGCGACGACGCGAACGGCGGGTGCGCGCGGAGGAGCTCGCGCGCACGGTTTATCTCGGTCACCGTCAGCGGGTCGAGCGGGTGCCGCGGCACGTCGTTCTCGTGCGACGGCGGCTCCGGCTTCGGCTCCGGCTTAATCCGGCACCCCCACGGCGCGAACCGGGTGCAGCTGCTGCCTGCGGTGGCGTCGTCGAAGAGTGAGGTGGTGGGTGTGTCCATTCCACGTGGGAGGCGGAGAACCAGGGCTGCGCCGAGAGCAAGGAAGATGAGCCGGAGCAGGGAGGTGGAGTGATCCATCAGAGCGGCCGGCGGCTGTCCTGATGTTGGTCTTGGTCTTGGAGTGAGCTACCAAGTGAGAAGCGAGTCAGTAATATATGGCGAGGTGCCGTCGATCACCGGTTGGGAATATCATATCCAATCCAATAATTTGTAGCATCGCTGGTTTTTGAAGGAACTACGTACAGCATGCACTTACTTTTGATTGAAGCGCAAAGATTTTCCCTTGCCTACTGGCCGGCGAGTTTGAAGATGAGAGACGTCCAATAATTTTGTCAGGATTGTGATGAGAGCAAGTTAATTTAATAGTGGAGGTAAGCACTTAGACTATAGAGCCTCAACATCAGCACTTAGACTATCTATCGCTTCTATAAAAAAAGCAGAAGAATTGTAAAAATACTTTATATTACGTATCCACTCAAATTATCATCCCTTAGATCACAAATCCAACATAACAAATGGACTCAGACAGGCTTAGCCGGAAAACTTTTAATTATTTATGTGTGTTTCCTCTTAGGTTATTCTCATTGTTTGTTTTCTCCTCACCAAAAAAACATTTAGCCGTCCACGCCTATACCCACACGTGCGTCCGTCATCCCTGGGCAGGACCAAAATATTCTCCCTGTTCACTTGATAGTTTCTTATGGCTGACTATTGATTTATTATGAGAGAAATAAACAATGTTGAATGACTGGCAGATTCAGCTGATAAGTTCATCAGAGTTGCTGAGGCGCCATCGTCTATCAACCCGGGTCTTGGCCAAGGCGACTTCTCGGCATGGGAGAAGGAGCGGCATGGGGTTTACACGGTTAAATCTGCTTATAAATTACAGCTAGCATAGCAAGAAGATGGAAAACCTCGATCGGTCACCTACCGAGCTCTTCGGATGATCGGATATGGAAAGTAGGCTGAAAATGGCCGCTCCTCCCAAAGTAAAGGTCTTACATGAGTTTGTCTTGGCTCGTCAGGTTCTGCATCGAAGGCATATTGATCTGGTTGCTTTCTGAGGATTGTGTACATCCAGAGGAATCCATCAGACATGTTTTCTTGGAGTGCACAGTGGCAAAAGAATTTTTGGGTCAGGCAATATTGGCCAGGTGTGTGAAAATCCCACAAGTCTGCATTCGGTGTCTTGGGCAATATGGGCATCAGACTGGCTCTGAGAAGGATCGCTCCATCATCCTGTGTAGAATGTGGGCACTCTAGAGTCTGGACATATTGAGGAACAAACACAGGCACAACGAGGAAGCGATGACCTTGTACCAAGCATTTCTCTAGGCCCGTGACACAGGTTTTGATCCCTCGATTCTGTTGAAACCAACTGAAAGGCGAGTAGGGGTGGTGAGGTGCCTAGATGGAAGCCGTCGGACCATGGGTTTTCTGAAACTGAATACTGACATTGCTTTCATTCTGTGCTCAAACGGGCAATGGCGCATCAGCTTGTGTTGTTCGAGAATAGATCACCGGGGGAACTTTGTAGTGGCACAGGCGAAATGGTATGACAATCTCCCGGACGCCAGTTTGGGCCTTTGGGGGAGGCTTTGGCTTGCAGAGATGCAGTGAGCGAGGACACCTGGAGACGGATTGCCTATAACTCGTTCAGTCATGGGAGAAACGGGAGATGAAAGGCCCGTCCTCGCCCCAATCTTTTCAGAGAGATGATCTGAAGCTTGCCTTTACGGAGTTTGTCTTTGCTTTTGCTGATCAATGTTTGGTGATTTTGATCCTGTACTATGAAGCATATTATGATATAAATGAAAGGCAAATCTGATTCACGGAAAAAGAGCGATGAAGCTAAATTGTTTATTGCTTATTAAAAATGAAACAAATATCAACGAATGTCATTTTTCTCTCTCTCCCTACGAAGCGGCAATGCTTGGTCTGACGCGGTGGCCTTATCGCCGTCCCTTATTAGATCCGTCTATGTATGTCATTAATTAGAAGGGATGCTTTTATTTGTATTTGTATTATACTTGATCTCATGGCTATAGTTTGAGATACAATAAACTATTGCATGGAAATTTGATTCCATAACGTACCTAGATAAGTGGATAAATATTTCTCTCTTTCTCATAACTGCGTGGGACTTTTCTTTTTTTTTTTTTTTCGAAACAGTATATTTATGTTAAATATACGTATAGATGTAGATAATATAGAAATATATATGGATATAACATAGTTAATAATATAGAAATATATATGGATATAACATAGTTAAGAGAGGGATACTATACATATAAATACATATATAGAGGGGGAGATACATGATAGATAATCAGGCTGCCAGATAGTAGTGAGATAGATATATGACGTTTATATTATTAACTCAATCTCTATCACATAAAGCTCACAAGGGCGGTGGCGCCATCTCTAGCTTTGGCGGAAGCACCAGTTCAGTGTGTACCGAGATTTTGACTGTAGTTCTTTCTTTATTTAATATATATACTGGTGGCAAAGTCACACATAAACGACACATATATCCAGTAGTTCTTGTACATTAGAAGTCATCATCTAGACACTACATTACTAGACATCTCTAATATTTTCATAAATAATCAAATTGCTCACATTTATTATTAGGTGCCTGACTAATTTGTACATCTCAGCGAGGGAGGTTTTGTGGGGTAGATTTAGCGTTGTATAACTTGGTGCATTAGTAGGGTAGATAGTGCCGAAGTCAAGGAAATTGGAGGTGCACAGGTGCCACGGATGACATGAACAATAGTCATTCTTATGGGATATTCATTGTTAGATGTCAAATCAATGCGATGGTTTCACCCGGTCTCAACCAACAAAACAATGGAGATAAAAAATCATAGTTCCTTTCTCTCTTCCTTCTCCATCTTTTACACTTCATTTGTGTATGTGAGAGGGGGTTGCTACCAAAGAACATTGTGGGGGCAGAGAAGCAACAGCCATGGTGCCGCTCATTAGAGCATGCATATAGATGAAGCTACAATTGGCTTTGTCAAACGAATTAAGTGGGGTTGCGGCAATGCCCTTTGTGAGGTGAGAACTAATGGGGATGGGTGTTCAATCCTGCTTAAGATGGAGGGTAGCTATTGATTTGGTGGAAACTTGACAAACATGATAGATCTTTGTTCCCAAGCACATTGAAAGTACTGACATTAGGTAGTAACAAATTCTTATTAATATCATTATGCAAGGATATGAATGAGGTCACCTTATGTGTATTGGTTGTATCATTGTGTCACACCCTCATCATTCCTCTCCTTCATTCTTAACAACAAATCATCCTTGGTTTGACCTTAATGCGGATGCAGAACACTGAATACGGATTCCATATGAGACCAGGATGACGATTTTAGTGTGGGTCGCCATGACTTCGAGATGGCCTAAAATTTGATATGGATTGGGCCTCCAACTTGGCTCTGATCGGTGCCCACATCGATCATCTATGGAGGTGGCCAAAAGGGAGGATGTTCCATGACATCCTTGGAGTGCTCTCTCTAGCTTGTTGGGATGTCATGTTTCAACTTGGGTTACGGTGCTAAGGTTCATAACAAGGCCCAAGGCCCAACAAACACGACACTCAAGAGATATAGCAAAGCACTCAACATACTTTCGTTGTGATATCGATGAGGGACTAGATCCATTTGTTGTATTCGGTACTCATGGGCCTCAATCACATTTCGGAAGGCTATGCCTTCCCAATATAGCATCATTGGACTATGAATGGACCGAATGCTTGAATTTGATGAGATAACACTCAAGACGGGTCTTGTGCATGGTGTATCGAAATTTCATAAGTTGTAGAGGCCCTAGAAAACATCTTTCCAAAGTAATAACAACATCATCACCTATGTTCTTAAGCACACCGGAAGTAATGATATTAAGTAGCAACAAATTTGTATCGGCACTATGTTAATACAAACATATGAATGAGGTCACCTTGTACTCAATGGCCAATCCCTATATATTATCATGCCCTCAACAGAATTTGCTATGAAATATTTAAAAGGTGCGGTACAGAGAGTAAAACATAGAGATAGTAACAAGACTATTCTTGCTAGGTATTTCCCGAACAGTTACCCTAGACAGAGTAAATTACTAGCAAGATCTCACAAATGATGGGAATTCATGCCCAAAATGTCCACAAAACATGCAATGGAATAAAAGAATAATATATACAAAAACTTCAGGAATGAATTATGACTCAAACAAGAAACCAAAATGTAGACTACATGAGTAACACGTCAATAGTAATGAATTTATCAAAATTTAAGTGATTGCTTTGGGCTTAGGCCAATATATCTATATTGCGTTTATTACGGTTAGTATAAGAAATGCATTATATAAATTTTGGATGCCCTGATGGGTGATGGATAAGGGTGCATAGGAAATGGGCTAACCCTATTGTATTCGATATCAGATTAACATTTGGACTTAATTAAAGCCTCTATGGGGGGTGAAACCAGCCCATCAATGTCCCCTATTGGGGAAATCTCCATTAGGGATTGGGGATTGGGTCCATTACCATGCCAAGCAGAATGCTTATTTAGCATGTGCACTCTAGAAACATAACTTGCGGATGGATGACATGATCAAGACCTCTCTCTGCTTATTATAAAAACAACCCACCGTGTGTGATAGGCTTCCTTTTCCCTCCACATTCTCTAGTCCCCATCACTAGAGTCCGCCTGAGTCCGCCTCCTTGTCAACGAACCTCTCTCTGCTTTCATTTCAATAGGAATAGGTTGGTCTACTTGTCGCTTCCTTGCTACTAATTCTCAAGAAGGACTAACTCCACTCTTCCTTACTATAGTTGCCACAGTGGAGGGCCATGCATGATCCTTGGTAGATGTGGAGCTCTCTTTGGATCCATGTCTCCAATGGAGGAGGTCATCATATGGCAGGTGTTAGCACTATCCGTAACGAGGCTATTAATGTCTCCACATGAAGGAAATCCCCATACAAGATTGGGGCCCATTGCCATGCCTCGATGAATGCTTATTTAGCATGTGCACTCTAGAAACGTAACTTGTGGATGGATGATGTGATCAAGACCTTTTTATTCTTCATATAGAAAACCATCACGTGTCATACGCTTTCCCTTTCCCCTCCACATTCTTATTTGAGTCTTGTCTCTAGTCTTTCCCATTTGTTCTGGACACCCCGGCCATCATTAGAGAGTTTGCCTCCTTGTCAATGAATTATACTCCCCACCGATGCAAAACTCCCTCTCATTCAAATCATTAGACTTGTCTACTTGATGCCGCCTTGTTAGTTCCAAAGAAGGACTAGCTTCACTGCTCCTTACTATAGTTGCCATGAAGGAGGGCCACGATACTTGGAAGATGTGGAGCTCTCATTGGTTCCATCTCGTCCATTGGAGGAGGGCACCATGGAAGGCACCAGTGTCGGTATTGAGCATAACTCTTATTTTTCTTTTAAGTTGAAAACATTATTTGATTTTGGATCTTTTTAGATGAAAAGTCCCACGTAAAACTTTCTTGTTTAATGAAGTTTTCTCAATTTGAAACTTTTTTGTATTATTTTATGTGTGAAACTTTTGAATTGGAAGGTTGAGACTGAAAACTAATTACTTCCTGCTTCACTTGAGGCTAACTAGTACCAAAAACCCACCAGTTTCAATCATGTAGGAATTTACTCGCTGCTCTGAAATGGTTGTTTCTTTAATTGGATTCAATGTGAAAGGAGTCACAGATCGAAACTCGAACATTTCCACAGGCAGTATTCAACCGCTGCCAAAGTGTGCCAACTCGGTTATCTTTAGTGGTTACAAGGAAATGTTATCTGTAACCATTTATGAAGCTAGCTGGTTATAATGCATTAGCTCTAAACAAGGAAAAATATAATATCTGTTATACATATAGAATTGTGTGCTGCAATAGATTTAGATATTAACATATATATGCATTAGATATTTGGAAAAATGATACGTGTGATATGTGCACATTAATTTTCGTATAAACACGACGACAATACAACTGATCACGGTGCATACAAAAGGCACATCCAGCTACATCATTTTGCATTGCAGAATCGAGCAGCAGCTACGATAATCAAAACAATGGAGAACGGCGGCGTCGTCGCCGCCGCGAAGCCCAAGGTTGTCTTTGTGCTCGGCGCCACAGCGACCGGGAAGTCGAAGCTCGCCATCGCCCTCGCCAAGCGCTTCAACGGTGAGGTTATCAACGCTGACAAAATCCAGGTCCACGAGGGCGTGCCCATCCTCACGAACAAGGTCACGGAGGAAGAGCGCGCCGGGGTGCCCCACCACCTGCTCGGCGTGCGCCACCCCGACGCCAACTTCCCCGCGGAGGAGTTCCGACGCGAGGCGGCCGGCGCCGTCGCCCGCGTGCTCTCGGCGGGACGCCTGCCCGTCGTGGCAGGCGGGTCCAACACCTACATCGAGGCGCTGGTGGATGGCGACGATGCCGCCTTCCGCGCGGCGCACGACCTCCTCTTCGTGTGGGTGGACGCCGAGCGGGAGCTGCTGGAGTGGTACGCCACGCTGCGCGTGGACGAGATGGTGGCCCGTGGGCTGGTCACTGAGGCCCGCGCGGCGTTCGACGGCGCCGGAGCCGACTACACCCGCGGCGTGCGCCGCGCCATCGGCCTGCCGGAGATGCACGCGTACCTGACGGCGGAGCGCGACGGCGCCGCCGGCGAGGCCGAGCTCGCGGCCATGCTGGAATGCGCGGTGCGCGAGATCAAGGAAAACACATTCCGCCTCGCGCGCACGCAGACGGAGAAGATCCGGTGCCTCAGCACGCTCGATGGCTGGGACGTCCGCCGCATCGACGTCACCCCCGTGTTCGCGCGCAAGGCCGATGGCAAGGAGTGCCACGAACAGACGTGGAAGAAGATGGTGTGGGAGCCATGCGAGGAGATGGTGAGGGCTTTCCTCGAGCCATCCCTAACTGCCGTTCCAGGTGTTGCAGAAACTGAAGGAGACGTCGTCGTCGCCACTGCTGAACCCGCTGCCATTCCAGACGATGGTCGTGATGCCAGCGTCGTCGTCGCCACTGCTGCACCTGCTGCCGTTGTCGCCCCCACTGCTGGAGATGTCGCCAACGCCGTTGCTGATGCAACGGAGACCATATAAGTAGCTAGCGGACGTGGCCATGCTTGCAGGCATGCAGGCTGGAAGAATTAGGGCCTCCGGCTTTAAAGTGATAGGTGCGTGCATGGGAGAGGGAGATATACAAGGGTATGTGACTTGTTATTCTTTCTAAATGTACGATGTATCTCCTCTTTTAAAAATGTATCTGGAAAAAACGAGATCCAACCTAGGTGGAGCTCCTGGGTGGATCCAACCTTTTTTTAATGTATCTGGAAAAAAACTTGTCATTCTTTCATTGAGAAGAGAAGTAGGCACCAAAATTTAGTCCAAGATAGAATTTGAACCTGAGTGGTTGGGTACATTGTCACACCTCGCTTCTTTTAATATAATTATAGTGTTTGTTTTTAAATCACATCTCGTATGTGCTCACACTCAATGATTCAACCATATGAATATGAACTTACTATTCCTTCTGTCTCTGTAAGCATATACTCTATCCCTGTAACTGTAAGCAACCTTGCAGATTGAGTTGGTATATATTCAGAAAATCAGATTGAAAAAATTGCCTCACTATCAATGGATGCATCAAGTACTGAGAACAATACCGTTAAATCATAAATAAATCTAGAAAATTACGATCACAATGTTGATATCTTGCTTTAGATTACCTAAATGATTGTATTCTGGAGTTTAAAACTAGAATTTGACAGATGATATAAAAACTATTGGAGGATTCAAACCAATAGAACCGCAAAATCACAAACATGCAACATGAGGTGGCACTGATAGTATAATAATATAATATAATCAGGTATATATATATGAATGGTAAATCTTTAATTTGTGCAAATATATAGTAGCACAATATTGATATAAAATATATAGCAGCACAATGATGATATGGTATTAATTATTAGCAAGAGATACGGTGCAAAATCAAAATGGCTATATTTGAAGGTCGTACAACTATTAAAAGATTAAAAACATGCAAAAAAAAGTCAACCATTGTTCAACTCTATCGTACATTAAGAAGTCTTTGCTGAGACTTCATCGCTCAAGTATACGCCTATTCGTCAGCAATACGTCAGCAGACTTTTCAAAGAAAGAACAATGTTTTTCTCTCACAACAAATCAGCATCATCATTAGCACGCATAAGCTAAATTTTAGCTAGGAGTTAACATGGTAACTAATTGAAAAAAATATTAAGGTTACTAAAAAAACTAAGATTTGCCATATCCATATTGCATACAAATATGTTGTATTCACATGCAAAAGTTGTGAGGTACAAACTCACTTTTGAAAGATTCAACAAAAACTTATCCAAAAAATCTACAAAAATGTGTCGTGATTCATGTTTGCACCGCAAATATCGACTAATATCGAATAAGTTCAAACCGTTCTAGCTAGACATTAGGTACTAAAGTGGAAGCGAGGGAGTACTACAATGCATATGCTAAGAGAGTAGGTTTCTCCATCTGTATAGGCACCTCGTATTGAGCTGTTGTGACAAGGCAAATGTCCAAAGTTCAGTTCATTTGTAACATGGAAGGTAATGGGAGGAAATGGAAAGCTGAGAAGCCAATCAAGGGTGTTGTTGATGGTACTAAGAATGGTGATTTTACTAAAGAAGATACCAAAGAAGAGATAGACAATGACAAGGAAGATGTTGAGAAGAATAAAAAACTTGGTGAAGGAAAGAAAAGAAAAAGGGAGAAGATGTAATACACAAGCTGTAAAGCAAGAATGGCACTGAAGTTAACAGATTCAAGGTGGAGATTGATTCACTTTGTTCACAACCATGAACTTATTATCCGTGAAACCTTCAGTGAAAAAGTTTTTGAGATCTCACAAAGGGATCCCTTTGAAGGCAAAAACTTGTTGTTTCATGGGTGCAACTTAACCACAGGGCGCATAATGCAGCTTAATTCTATGGCTTTGCGCAGTTTACCCCATACGAAGGTAAGGATGTTAGCAACTTCTGCTCCACTACTCAAGGACATGCAACAAGCATTAGATCACTTTTGGGTGTTGAAAGAATATCCTATTTTTTCTCTACAAATTCAAGTTGGATGGTGAACATAGAGTTCAAACTTGTTCTAGGTTCATAGTGCAACAAGAGGTGTGCTTACATTGAGTCCTTCCATGATGGTGTCTCATTTGATGCAACCTACATGATGAATATATATATGACATGTCATTTGCACCGTTTATTGGGATCAAAAGACATGGCTAGACATTTGAGTTGGGTTGTGCGGCTTCCTAAGGGATGAAAAGATATGGTTTGTTTGAGATGTTTCTAGAAGCATGGAAGTGAAGGCAACACTGAACATCATAACAGATCAAGATGCTGCTATGAGAGGTGCTATCACACTTGTATTTCCAAATGCAACACATCAAAATTGTCATTGGCACATTATGGATAAATTTTCAGGCACAATAGCACCATGTCTTGCTGAAAACCAAAGATCTAAAAGAAAAAAAATCACATATTTTATTAACTACATATTGACTCCATAGGAATTTGACACAGTGTGACATGATAAGCAATCATAACCTACATGACAATGAGTATTTTAAGCATCTACTAGAAAGCCAGGCGCGACGTTGTCGCGCCCTTCTTGGAGGAAACCAGCTTGTGAATCTGAGTTATTCAATATGTTGATGTTTAGTAGCCGCTTTCCTTTTGCTAGTCAGGTTAGATGGCTGATTCATTTCTAAATGATTCTAATAAGGACTTGAAACTTCTAATGCTCCTTGACGATGGCTTCAAACATGGAGTGGAAGCAGAGGACTACTGTGAGCAACACGCTGTCACTGAGGGTGCTCGCGTTGCGGCCAAATGATCAGATTCATGTGCCTCCTGCACGCGAAGCACAATTGAAATAGTGACAAAGCTCACAAGATTCTGTATATTGACGAACTGTATTATGCAAAACACATGGATATGTAAGTTTGGGGCACAGATTAAAAAGAGAGAAATCAGAATGGGAGAAATATGTGTTTGGTACCTGAAGTTGCTCGGCATAGTGGAGTAGCTTCTTGGTGTTGTCGGTTGTCACCTTACCAAGCGATGTGCCAATGTTGGCTGCATTTGGAGATGACGTATATCACATTGAAAAGCAATTCCTGCATTACCATGCTGCCGTGCGTATACAGCCGGAGAAAATAATGTTCCAAGCGAAGAACGTCTGCTGCGGCATTTTGTCAAATAGCTCTGGAGCATAGGCAGGGGACTCAACAATGATCCAAAATTAACTGTAGGAGCTCTTCCCGCTGCTGCAGCTGCCGTGTGCGGGCCGCTGGAGCACGGCGTAGCAACTCCAGAGGCGGCGTGGAGGACTGTGTGTGAGCCTGGGCGTGTGGAGGCAGAGGAGGTCCAGCGTCGCTGCCACGCGCGGCCGGCGCGCAGCCCAGGTGGGCACGCGAGCGCATGGACCCAACGGTGTGGGAAGGGCAGTCCCGGCAGGTGAGTGTCGTGATTCGGCCACGATACGCGCGGGCGGGAGGCGGCGGCGCCGGTCCACGACACTTCGGCGAGGCCTTCGTCGTGCTGCCCAGGTTCGATCTCTCTCTCTCGCTCCAGGCCCCCGGCCATGGAGGGGCGGAGCTGCTCCCTGGCGTGGCTGCGAGATGGCCCTGGCCCCAACGCGACTCCTCCCTGGTGCGGGTGTAAGTGCAATCAAGCCACTTTGCGGGTTTTGGTGTTGATGATCACCTAATTAGAGAACTAATGAGATTTATCGAGTTGACAAGCAGAAGATGCATAAGGATGTTGGTGAACAGGTTGCAGGAACCCCTCAGATCCTCAAGGATGGCTTACCGGGCTCAGAAGGTTTAATTTGTTTTACTTTCGAATCTTGAGTTTAGGAAAAGCCGTACTATCAAGGGGGATTCTAGGTTAGTTGGACAAGTGTGCAACCAAGTGCTCAAAACTTACCAAATACATCCATATACCCAACCAAAGAAGCCAGCCAAATTTCATATCCAGGCCAGCCTTCTTTGGTGGGCGGCAGTGTCGCCCACTGTTACCGTTGCAGAAGCTGCCCGTATTTATACAGCAGCTCTCTCTCACAACGGTCATCTTCTTCCTCTGCGCATTCACTCGAACTCAGAACAGACCAAAGCTCTCCCTCTCTCCTCCATTGAAGCTCCCACCTTCCTCAAGCCGATCTGCAAATCCCACCGACAAATCTTGAGGAAAAAGGCGAAACTTCAATCGACGAGCGAGATCCACCGATCCCCAAAGTTTGAGAGCATTTGGTGCACATTTTGGCCGATGAACCCTAGGGTTTGTTACTCTTGGAGCTTGCTCCTAGACGGCTAGGCGTCGCCCTTGAGTTGCCAACCTGTGTGGCAACCTTGGGAGGTTTGTAACCTCAATCTGCAGCAAAGAAATTACCCTCTCATCTCAAGAGTTCACTCTCTTGACTTGAGATCAAGGGAAGGACCAACCTTTGTGGTGACGTCCAATCCTTTTGTGGATACCTCAACAACGTGGACATAGGCAAGTCTTTGTGGCGAGCTGAACCACGGGATAAACAGCTTGTCTCGCGTGCTTCAGTTTATTTCACTGTAGTTCTTGTTGTTGAGTTTGTTTTAGGGTTGTTTCTCTAGATCTTCAAGGTTTCTATCTTTCTGTGGGAGCCAGTCTTCGAGCTGGACTTGTAGCTAGAACTCTACCAGTAAGTCAAGCTCTGTGAGTAGTCTGTCTCAGCAAAGTTTCAGGTTCAGCAGATTATTATTTGTGGGGCGACAGTGTCGCCCGGTCTAGCGACAGTGCCACCCGAGTTTCTGACATCTGCTCGAGTTGATTTTTGACAGGCCTATTCACCCCCCATCTAGGCCATTTACTCTTCCAGAGATCCTACAAGTGGTATCGGAGCGTGGTTGCTTAAATGGCAAACGCAACCGCGTGAAGTATGGAAGAGGCCGGAGCGTCAAAACCAGCTCCCAAGGCACCGGGTGTCGATGTGCACACCTCAGAGGACAGTAGCCATGCATCGGTAAGAACTGCAGGTGATGCTACTGTTCGTGATGGTGACAAGTCCACCGATGTGAGCGACACTGAAAGAAGAAGAAGGAAGAAGGAAAGAAGAGAAGCTATCAAGAAGAAGAAAGAGCTCGATGAGAAGAAGAGCAGAAAAGAAGCTAGAAGGATTGTTCGTGAACAGCGAGAAGAAAGAAGAAAGGCCAAAGAACTTGCTAAAGAAAAGGAGGAGAAGAAGAAGCAAGAAGAGGAAATGTCATCATCTAGTGAGCTTTCTAGCAGCTCAGATGATGGTGATGATGATATTTCCTACCATGCTTCCAACAAGAGCAAGAGCAAAAGCAAGAGCAAGAGCAAGGATGAAAGCAGCAAGAAAGAGGATGGCAGCAGCAAAAAGAAATACTCCGCTGTATCCTTTAATTATTCTTATTTATCTAACCGTGACCGCAAGTCTTTCATCAATGTTCCCGCGGGGAAGTTGCGTCATTTTGATGGGACCAACTATGCCAAGTGGAAACATGTGATGAGGGCTTATCTTTGTGGTATTCATCCAGGTCTTTGGGAGGTTGTTGAGAAAGGTTTTGAAGAACCCGAAGATCCCAAGGCACCAACAAATGAGGAACTCATGGCTGTCCAACTCAATAGTCAAGCCACAAGCATCCTCCTAAGTGCACTTGATGGAAATGAGTACAACCGGGTGATGAATGTCAATGTGGCCAAGCAGATTTGGGATACCTTGATCCTTGCACATGAAGGTGTGGACAAAGTAAGGAGGGCCAAGATTGATCTCTTGATAGCAAAGCTCAACCGGTTTGTGATTAATGAAGGAGAAGGGGCACAAGAGATGTTTGATAGGTTAATGGTGTTGGTTGGCAAGATTAGAGGTTTTGGTGGTAGTGAGCTTGATGATCACAAGGTAGTCAAAGTCATGTTAGAAGCTTACTCACCAAGAAATGAGACAGTGGTCACTTTGATTAGAGATAAGAAGAAGTTTGAGCACTTCACTCCGAATGATGTGCTTGGACGTCTTCTCACATTTGATATGCAAAGAGAAGAGGCAAATGAGAGGAAAAGACTTGGAGAGTTGCAAACCAAACTTGATGGGCTGAAACTCAAGGAGGTAGCACTCAAGGCAAACAAGTCAAACAAGGGTACAAGCAGCAGCAAGCAAAAGGGCAGCAAGCAAGCATCTTCAAGTCAGCCCAAGGAAGACAAGCAAATTCATCAACATCATGACTCAAGCACCTCCTCAAGTGAAGATGAAGATGATGGGGCTGATTACAAGAAGATTGATGATATGGCTTTGTTCTTGAAGGACTACCACAAGGGACCGAAAAGGAATGGTTACAAGATTGTCCAAAGGAAGTTCTCCAACAAGAAAAAGAGATCTTGCTTTGAGTGTGGCAGCACCGAGCACTTTGTTGCAAAGTGCCCAATCAAGAACAAGAAGGAGAAAATGATGGGAAGTATGAGCACAAGAGAAGATACAAGCAAGCGAGGTGAAGCACACATTGGACATGAATGGGACTCAACCAAAGAGTCAAGTGATGAGGATGAGAAGATAGCTACGGTGGCAATACAAGCATCATCCTCCACACCAAAACTCTTCAATAACTTATCCGATGATGATGGTCCTTCACCTCATATTTGTCTTATGGCAAAGCATGAGAAGGTAAAGAAATCTAAGAAACCTTCCTCTCCTCCTAGTGATGCTTCAAGTAGTGATCTAAGTGATAGTTCTAGTGAGGAAGAGTCAAGTGGTGTTAAAGAATGTGCTAAACTTTCAAAGAATCTTGATCCCAAGACAAAAATCTTTATCACCAAGACTCTAGAAGAATTAGATAGTGTCAAAGCCGAGCTAGCCGAATTGGATGAAACTCTTGAGGAAAAGAAGAGTTATACAAAGGCGCAAGGAAGCTCTTGAGCTTAAAGATAGTGAAGTGGACTCTTTGAATAAGACCTTGCAAAAGGCTCAAAGAGAACTAGCTCTTGCAAGGAAGGCAAATGTTGCTCTCAATGAAAAGTATTGTGTCTTAAGTGAAAAGCACAACAAACTTGAAGAGCAATATAGCATTCTTTGGGAGAGCACTTCATCATCTTCTAGCTCAAATGACACTACTAAGGCTTCAACCAGCAAGGGAAGTGGTAAGTGTCAAAATGATGCAAATATTTGTTCCACTAACCTTGCTAGCTTGGAAGTGTTGAAGAAGGAGAATGCTAGGCTCAATGCTCTGCTGCAAATCAAATCCAAAAAGGGAAAGGAACATGCTGCAAGAGGAACTGAACAAGCAAAGAAGCCCAAATACATTGATGGTAGAAATCCAAGAATCAAAGATGGGCTTGCACTCACTCATGGAGGTAAAACCAATGGGAGAAAGGTAATAAATGGATTTGAGTGTGTTCAGTTCATGAGTAGGGGTCTAGGAGGTACAGAGAGGTCTGCACAGAAGGTGACACAAAGCAAGCCCCGAGAAGCACAGCCACCCTTGGGCGGCAGTGTCGCTGGGAAGGGCGGCAGTGTCGCCCCCCACAGAAAAGGGAAGACCACCTCCTGTTTCCCTGCTCAGAACCAGCTCAAGAAGAAGGTTTACCAGATGCAGCAGAACATCCAGAAGAAGAGGAAAACAGTGAATGTGAGTCAAAAACAAAAGACCAACCACCCAAGTGCAAAGTCATATGATTATGTTGTGAATTCTAACTTTGTTTTGCAGAAAGACAGCAAGGGTGGTGTGGTTGCCAAATTTATAGGAAAGGGCAGAAATGTTTTTAGAAATACTGTTATTTGGGTTTTCAAAGTTCTTGTTGCTTCTTTGCAAGGCCCCAAGAACTTAGGGGGGCCTAAATCTGGAAACTAATTCTGTTTTGCAGACATACTCCTCCGGTGGGTCAAGTTGGGTGCTTGACAGTGGATGTACAAATCATATGACCGGAGCCAAGAGTATGTTCATGAGCTACTCCCCAACTACGATCAATCGACAATATTATCTTTGGTGACAACTCTACGGGGGAGTAGTTGGTCTTAGTAAAGTTGCTATTTCTCATGAGCATTCACTTTCAAATGTTTTACATGTTGATGCGGTGCGGTACAATGCATGTCTGTTTCTCGGTTATGTGAGATGGGCTACAATTGTCTCTTCAGCGATGTGCCTGTGGAAGTCTTTAAGAGGGAGGATTCCTCTATTGTCTTTACGAGCCAACTCAAGAATAAGCTTTACTTAGTTGATTTCAACAAAAGTGAGACTAAGCTTGAGACCTGTTTAGTGGCAAAATCTAGCATGGGTTGGCTATGGCACCGCCGGTTAGCTCATGTTGGGATGAGGAACTTGGCCAAACTCCTAAAAGACAACCACATCCTAGGACTAACAAATGTTCAATTTGAGAAAGACAGGATTTGCAGTGCTTGCCAAGCTGGAAAGCAAGTAGGTGTACCTCACCCACCAAAGAGCATCATGACTACTACTCAACCCTTGGAGTTGATACATATGGATCTCTTTGGACCGGTTGCCTACTTGAGCCTCGGGGGTAACAAATATGGTTTAGTTATTGTTGATGATTATTCCCGTTTCACTTGGGTATTTCTTGTCTATGATAAGTGCTAGGTTCAAGACAAGGTGAAGACCTTTATTAGAAGGGCACAAAGAGAATTTGGTCTCCCTGTCAAGAAAGTTAGAAGTGACAATGGAACCGAATTCAAGAATACCCAAGTTGAAGAATTTCTTGAAGAAGAGGGAATCAAGCAAGAGTTTTCAACTCCATAAACCCCTCAACAAAATGTTGTGGTAGAGAGGAAGAACAGGACACTCATTGATATGGCAAGGACAATGCTTGATGAGTACAAGACTTCGGACCTCTTTTGGGATGAAGCTGTCAAAACCGCTTGTCATGCCATCAATCATCTCTACCTCCACAAGAAGTTCAAGAAGACATCTTATGAACTCCTAACCGGTAATAAACCTAAGGTGTCATATTTTAGGGTCTTTGGCTGCAAGTGTTTCATACTTAACAAAAGAGCCAAAATCCCTAAATTTGCACCTAAAGTTGATGAAGGTGTTCTTCTTGGTTATGGATCAAATGAGCACGCTTACCGTGTCTTCAATAAGGCCATGGGCAGAATGAAGTCACGGTAGATGTGACATTTGATGAATCTAACTCTCAAGTAGAGCAAGTTGATGCAAGTGTTGTAGGTAAAGAGGATCCACCTTGTAGGGCAATCAAGGATATGGCAATTGGAGATGTGAGGCCACAAGAAAATGTAGTCTCAGATGATGAAGATTCTCAAGCTGTTGCTGCACCAATTTCCGCTGACAAACTCTGTAAGAAAGGGCAGCACACACCTGCTGAAAAACAGCAGGGTGACAGTGTTGCCCCTATGGGCGGCAGTGCCGCCCCCTCTACCTCAGCAGTAGCTCCAGCAACTCCTGCATCAACACATCAAGGGATAAATCTAGATCCCATCTTTGAAGAAGAAGCAAGTGAAGGTCCAGAAAATGGTCAAGAAGATGTTGAGCATACAAGACTTCGACAAACTATCCAAAGAGACCATCCGGTGGACAACATTCTTGGGAGTATTCGAAGAGGAGTGGTAACACGTTCACATCTTGTAAATTTCTGTGAAAATTACTCTTTTGTCTCCTCTTTGGAACCTCTTAAGGTAGATCAAGCACTCAAGGATCCGGATTGGGTGATGGCTATGCAAGAAGAGCTCAACAACTATGAGAGAAATAAAGTTTGGACCTTAGTGGAAAGACCCAAGACTAATGTCATTGGAACAAAATGGGTTTTCCGCAACAAGCAAGATGAAAATGGCATAGTGACAAGGAACAAGGCAAGATTGGTGGCTCAAGGCTTCACTCAAGTAGAAGGCTTGGACTTTGAAGAAACTTTTGCACCAGTGGCAAGACTTGAGGCAATAAGGATTCTACTAGCCTTTGCTGCACATCATGATTTCAAGCTACACCAAATGGATGTGAAAAGTGCATTTCTCAATGGCCCAATACAAGAGGAAGTCTATGTCAAGCGGCCCACTTAGGGTTTTGAAGATCCCAAGTTTCCAAATCATGTCTACAAGCTCCAAAAAGGCGCTCTATGGGCTGAAACAAGCACCAAGAGCATGGTATGAATGCCTTAAGGAATTCTTGCTGAAGCAAGGCTTTGATATAGGCAAAGCCGATCCTACTCTCTTTACACATAAGCTTAAAAATGATATCTTTCTATGCCAAATATATGTCGATGACATAATATTTGGTAGTACTAACCATGTGTATGTTGAGGAGTTTAGTAGGACTATGACGGATAGATTTGAGATGTCAATAATGGGTGAGCTAAAGTTCTTTCTTGGTTTTCAAATCAAGCAATTGAAGGAAGGAACTTTTATTAGTCAAACCAAGTACACCCAAGATATGCTGAAAAAGTTTGACATGGTGAATGTAAAGCCAATAAATACTCCCATGCCAACAAATGGACATCTTGATCTTGACACTAAAGGGAAAGCCGTGGACCACAAGGTATATCGTTCCATGATCGGCTCTCTACTTTATTTGTGTGCATCTAGGCCTGATATTATGTTTAGTGTGTGCATGTATGCTAGATTTCAAGCCAACCCGAAAGAGAGTCATTTGACGGCAGTCAAAAGAATCCTAAGATATCTAGTTCACACACCAAATCTTGGCTTATGGTATCCCAAGGGCTCCAAGTTCACTCTACTGGGCTATTCAGATTCTGACTATGCCGATTGCACAGTAGAGAGAAAAAGCACTTCGGGGACATGTCAATTCCTTGGATGGTCCCTAGTGTCTTGGAGCTCTAAGAAGCAAAATTGTGTATCCATATCCACTGCTGAAGCCGAGTATGTTGCAGCCGGCGCTTGTTGTGCTCAACTACTTTGGATGAAGCAAACCCTTCAAGATTTTGGATGTCACTTTACCAAAATCCCACTCTTGTGTGACAATGAAAGTGCCATAAAGCTTGCAAACAACCCTATAGACCATGCAAGAACAAAACACATAGACATCCGACATCACTTCTTGAGAGACCACGAAGCCAAAGGAGATATCGAATTACGCTATGTGAGAACCGAAAAACAACTAGCCGATATCTTCACTAAGCCTTTGAGTGAGTCAAGATTTTGTGAACTTCGAGGTGAACTCAATATTTTGGATTCTAGTGACTTGGCTTGAAGTTGAGCATGCCTCTGTTTTGAATCACTAGTATGATAGGAAAATCTTTCAGAAAATTTCAGTTTCAAGTCTTTCAAAATGATTTGCAAATCTCTAACAAGGGGCATGACCATAGTTTGAATTGTTGTATGCTTACTTGGTCATGAAACTTGGTAGTCTACTTGTTTAAGTCGAAGGAAACCGTAGGAAAAAGATTGAACTTATTCCCGGCTTTAGGCCGGGCGACAAGTGTCGCCCCTTATGGGCGGCGGTGTCGCCCCGTTCTTGTCGCGAACAGGCCCGGTTTTCGGCGCGTGGGTTGGCTCTCTCTCAGTCTTATCCCATCTCGACCCGCGCCGCCACCTCTCTCTCCCTTAGTTTCCTCTCCCCAAGTTCCTCTTCCTCCTCTCCAACTCTCTCTTTCTCTTGGAGAAGAAGAAAGGGCGCGCCCCTTTGCCCGCCATTGGTGGCCGGCAGTGCCGCTCCACCTCGGCAAGTCATCTCCCGGCCGAGTTGGTGCTATCCCCTTGGGCAAGGGGCTTGCTTTCCTCTCCTCCTCCCTCCACGAGGTGTTCTCAAGGTGAAACCCTAACCTATCTCGATCTATACCATGTGCTTGATTTAGGGATGGTTTCCTGATGCAATGATGAGATTAAATGGTTTAGAATCAGTTTTAGGGATTGGTTTGATTTGATTCTAGGGTTCACCATTTGAATGACATAGGGGGAGGATGAAGCATCCTCTTGTAGGGGCTGATTTAAAAGGCTCCAAGTGGATTCCAACCACTGCCCTAGATGGATTCATTTGATGAAAAACAGAATCAAGTCGATTCATAAACTAAAATCGATTCAAAATCAAGTTTCATTCTCTAGCAAATGGAACCATGTCAAAATTTGTGCACATTTTTATTTTGGAGTGAGAATCTGAGATGATGGTGATGCATAGGAATTAATGAAAACTTGATTTAACTGTAGAAACTAGTTTGAACTCAAAACGCAAGATTTTGCCGGGCGCGGTGTCGCCCATCAATGCTTTGAAGAATTTTTCGGTAAATCCTGCGGGATTCCGGTTTCAACTCAAGTTCCACGCTTAACTCTTGTTAGCATTGCTTCCGTATTCACACCATAGGAACAAGTTTCTAAATAAGGTGTGTTTGCTTGCATAGATGGAGCAAAGGGGTGGAAGTTCTGCTGGTGGCAGCAAGAGAAAGAAGTTGGCTGAAAAGGCAAAGCCAAAGAGAGGCAGAGGGAAAGGAGGATATGTTGGTGTGAGGGAAGGTGATGATGGAGGCAACCAAGAGTCAGGATATACTATCAGATTTCCACCACAGGAACCTGAGATTCTTGGAGAATTTGATGTTGAGTTCCGAGGAAGGAAACTAGTGAATTCTATCTCGAGAAAGCCACGATTCGGTCAACGAAGGGTCATCAACTATGCAAATCGACAAAGGAGGTTGAAGAGGCAAGAAGGGAAAATGTTTATGAGTATGCCCAAGAGGAAGGACTTGATTACGGGTTACGACAGCTTTCCATGCGATTATTATGAGATCTTGCTATTACGTCCAAGGGTGACAAAGGTAAAATATGCAAGATGCGTGACATTGATCTTACTGAGTTGCAGAGCAGGAATGATCCAGATTTTAATGCTGCCATCACCACCATGTACAACTTTGATTTGGCAAACATCATGGAGTTCAGCTATGACTGGAACAAGGAAATCATCTCTCAGTTTCATGCCACTTATTTTTGTGATCAGGAGAAGGATGAGATGCACTGGATGACTGATGACAAACACTGGAAGATTGATTATGTGACTTTTCACAGGTTGTTGGGTCTCAGTGATGAACATCTTGGGTATGAGAGGATTCACAGTGAGCATGTCAGGAGACTGGAGCCAATTGAAGTGAGTTTCATGTGGGAAAATCAGAATATGGCTGTTCCAAATTGGACTAGAACTCATTTAAAGAGCTACTACTACATCATGAATAATCTGTTTGCCACCACCCTCAACCCTAAGGACAATGCTACAGATATGAATGGATTGATCACTAATGTGTTGTCCAGGTTCCCAGATGGTGAAATGTTCAATGTCTCTAAGTGGATTTGGGATGAGCTGAGGATTGCAATTCATAATGGTAGAAGGAAGATTCCCTATGCACCTTACATTATGTATATGATTGAGAGGGTAATAGGAATTTGCTATCCCAAAGACTCTGTGCACACTGTCTATGATATCAAGAAAAAGAAGGGAGGCAAGATAGCAGTTGAGGAGACTCATATTCCACAGGAGCAGCCCCCACAGCCTGCTGAAAGAAGGAAGAAAATTGACTCCAAGTGGTCCAAGATGGCAACTTATCTGAAGGGCATGTTTACTCATTGCTCATACCAGTCCAGAATGGCATATGAGGATAGAATGGAGAGGAGACAGGAGCAGAGGGCAGCTAGAGAGGCAGCTGATCTTCCACCATTACCACCTATTCAGTCTCCTCCTAAGGTGAATCTTCCCAACATGTCTGACACTGATTCTGAGGATGAGGAACAGAGAGCCAGGAGGACCCAGCAGCCGTATTGGCAGCCAGAGCAGCAGTATCAGGGGTATGACTACTATGATCCATCTACATACTTTGGCTATCCTCCTCAGTCATCCACTCAGGCACCACAGTATCCCACTGTCAGCTCAGAGATTCCAGCAAGGGAGCAGGATCC
This sequence comes from Themeda triandra, assembly GCA_018135685.1. Taxonomy (NCBI): domain Eukaryota; kingdom Viridiplantae; phylum Streptophyta; class Magnoliopsida; order Poales; family Poaceae; genus Themeda; species Themeda triandra. The sequence goes on along the minus strand of JAENPR010000005.1, from coordinate 374,558 downwards.
AAATGTTCAGGCTGCTCAGTTTCGTACCTACAGCAGGAGGGCTCCTAGAGATGCTCCAGGTTCCTCCAGGCAGCCACAGCACCGTGACAGCGACAGCGAGTGACTTCTCTCTTCTTTTCTCTTCTCTTTTTGGCGGTTGATGCCAAAGGGGGAGAAAATTAGAGGGGTCATCTCTTTTTCGACGATGGATATCCAGCTGCAGCGCTTCAGTTTCAAATCTGTTGAGAGTAGATTTTAGGTTGTGTGAGGATCGTTGAGAACCTTTTAGGTTGTAATAAGTTTAAGCTTTAGACTTAAGTTTCCTTCGGATTTGAACTTGTATTAGAGGTTACTTTCTAGCTTGTCATACTTGTGTGGTTTTTCTTGCTTTAGATGCATTATTAGAGCCGTGAAAGTTTGGCTTCATTCTCGTCCGGTTGTTCTTTGGGCGGCGGTGTCGCCACTGGGCGGCGATGTCGCCCACTCTGTGAAGCCAAATTTGCTTCGTTTTGACCGAACTACTAGTTTTAGCTCATATTTTCTCGTTGTTTGTTCGGTCACCTGACTGGCTTGGATGTAGGGGGAGGCTCCTTCTCTCCTAAAATTGTGAGTTTTGACTTCTAAGTCAAAGCGAGAATTCAAATCTCTACTCACAATTTCGGGGGAGGCCTCTACATCCATGTGTCGAAAATTCTCAGTTATTTATACTTGTCTTATAAACTCTAATTGGGTTGTCATCAATCACCAAAAAGGGGAGATTGTAAGTGCAATCAAGCCACTTTGTGGGTTTTGGTGTTGATGATCACCTAATTAGAGAACTAATGAGATTTATCGAGTTGACAAGCAGGAGATGCATAAGGATGTTGGTGAACAGGTTGCAGGAACCCCTCAGATCCTCAAGGATGGCTTACAGGGCTCAGAAGGTTTAATTTGTTTTACTTTCGAATCTTGAGTTTAGGAAAAGCCGTACTATCAAGGGGGATTCTAGGTTAGTTGGACAAGTGTGCAACCAAGTGCTCAAAACTTACCAAATACATCCATATACCCAACCAAAGAAGCCAGCCAAATTTCATATCCAGGCCAGCCTTCTTTGGTGGGCAACAGTGTCGCCCATAATGGGCGACGTTGTCGCTTCACTTTACCGTTGCGAAAGCTGCCCGTATTTATACGCGGCTCTCTCTCACAACGGTCATCTTCTTCCTCTCGCGCATTCACTCGAACTCGAACGGACCAAAGCTCTCCCTCTCTCCTCCATTGAAGCTCCCACCTTCCTCAAGCCGATCTCGCAAATCCCACCAAAGCAAATCTTGAGGAAAAAGGCAAAAAACTTCAATCGACGAGCGAGATCCACCGATCCCCAAAGTTTGAGAGCATTTGGTGCACGTTTTGGCCGACGAACCCTAGGGTTTGTTACTCTTGGAGCTTGCTCCTAGACGGCTAGGCATCGCCCTTGATTTGCCAACCTGTGTGGCAACCTTGGGAGGTTTGTAACCTCAATCTGCAGCAAAAGAAATTACCCTCTCATCTCAAGAGTTCACTCTCTTGACTTGAGATCGAGGAAGGACCAACCTTTGTGGTGACGTCCAATCCTTTTGTGGATACCTCAACAACGTGGACATAGGCAAGCCTTTGTGGCGAGCTGAACCACGGGATAAACAGCTTGTCTCGCGTGCTTCAGTTTATTTCACTGCAGTTCTTGTTGTTGAGTTTGTTTTAGGGTTGTTTCTCTAGATCTTCAAGGTTTCTATCTTTCTGTGGGAGCCAGTCTTCGAGATGGACTTGTAGCTAGAACTCTACCAGTAAGTCAAGCTCTGTGAGTAGTCCGTCTCGGCAAAGTTTCGGTGCTGATTGATTATTATTTTTGGGGCGACAGTGTCGCCCGGTCTGAGCGACAGTGCCGCCCGAGTTTCTGACATCTGCTCGAGTTGATTTTTGACAGGCCTATTCGGCCCCCCTCTAGGCCATTTACTCTTCCAGAGATCCTACAGCGGGCATGGCCAGCTCTCCGGTGCGATGCGGTGCAGCTTGCGATGCGCAGGCAGAGGCGAGGGAACCGGCAGAGAACTGTGGTCCGAGAAGTTTCCTGATGGATCGGTAGATGTCTAATCGGGTTTGAGACCCGAACCAACCCATATTGGACGTGCCAGATTACTTGACTGCTCGATCCAACGGATGTGGGGTTAGCGGGCGACGTGGCCCGATCCACTGGCCCGCATTTGGTGCAAGATTCGTATATAGGAGATATGACCTTAGGTGGTATTTTGTTCTAGCATATTATATACACTAATCCAATGCACTTTTGAAAAAAATATGTGAACCCTAACATTTGTTGAGCAATACTAGAACTAATAAGAAAGAATAAAGAGATGGTACAGGTATCACATAGAGAAACATGTTGCTACCGTGTACACTAAGAATGTGTTTTATATATTCTCAAAGGAATTTAAAAGTACAGCAGAGTATGATGTGAAACCTAATGAGCAACACCATTTTGGTTGTTGCCTAATAATAATTTATCTATGGCTATAGGAAGAGAATATATCTTGTGATAGTAGTTGAAGAGAACATAAAAGTTATATTTGTGGATGCAATAAATTTGAGAGGGATGGAATGCTTTGCTGCCAAATTATGAAGATTATGACCAAGCTAGGTGTTAAAACTATACCCTGAATGGTACATACTTAAAAGGTGGACATAACAAGATGTTCCGACTAATATGGGAATGCTAATCCTAGTACTCAATCATATGGCAGCCGATTTTGTGGGCGGTGGTATGCCAATATGTAGAACAAGGACAATGAGATTTGCTAACATATATAATGCATTTGCGAAGTTGGCCATTGTGGGTCACTTTCAGAAGAAAATAATGGTATTATACAAAATACTAGAAGAGATAGTTGGTTCGGCCTCTTATTTATAGAGTTGTTTACACATGTTCGAGCCTACGCTTAAATATTTTGGTTGAACCACTTAACCTTAGGGGCATGATGGCCTAAGTAAAGACCCTTGCATTCGACATCCACGTGCCCTAAACTAGAACGCTTCGCCACAACACAAGCTTCGCGATTATGCCACGTGAGGCCTTGTACTCCATCCCGAGTTTTGAGACCCAAACCCAGCAAAGTTGTCCTCCATTGGTTTTGGGGGCCCAAACCATCACACTCGTCACACACATTCTCCATGATCTTGATGCATGACACCACTTATCCTCAACCACAAGATCACCAAGTCATTCGCACCCTCGTTTGACTCGGACAACTGTTGGCGGTCCTTAACTCGATTCTAACCCCGCCAACATTAGCCTATGCAACACCAAATTTCACCTAGAATAGGGCTCTACTCTAACTATTTCCATAGTGTGGCGCAGAATTCTTGTTTTGCAGGTCAACACTGAAATACATCTGAAATGGGCCACGAAGTGGAGAAAAACTGTGGTATGAGAAGGTGGCCCACTTACCATAATATCTGGGCCATGAACATGGTCCAAAATGCCAAGCATGGACCCAAGAGGTGGAAGCCCAAAGTCTAGACCAATTATATCTTGGGCTGCAGGACCATGTCTCAGTAAATTGGGCGCCACGGATGCATCCGGACTCTGATTTGGACGAAACACCAGCCGAATCGAAGCCAGCTGAAAGCCCCACACACTGGTGGCAAAAGCAGAGGCCCAGAGGGCCCACAATGGGCGCGCGCATGCCTGAGGCGCGAGCGCACCTCCTGGGCTGGCTCCTGGGCCCATCTTTGGTCGGTCGGTTCCTGATTACGTGAGGATGTCGATTTCGGTGGTGCTTCTGGTATGGAAGGTCTGAAATCACCTATGGAGGTCGGTTTTGGCCCTTCCATGTGGGGATGGCATATTTCCAAGTAGCCCCCTCTTCTCCACCTATAAAAGGAGGCCATTCCCCCTCCTCTCAACACATTCTACACAATGTAGACACTCTTCATTTTCAGTCTCACTCTTCACCACACCTCCACTCTACAAGTGTACAATAGAGAGAGTAGAGCCACTCTACCTAGCCTAGCTAGAATAGAAGTAAGGAGTGCGAGAGGAGCAAGACTAGAGTTTCTCTCCAAGAGATCTCTCGGGAAGCTAGTCTTCCACGGGGTGAAGTGCCGGATTTGTCGGCTCCCTCCTCGCTTGTACCTCTACGGCGTCTTGCTACTTGAAGTAAGACATCGTGTTTATCTTTCGGTAATACCTTTGAGTAAGTTATTCTTGCTTGTTATCTTCTTGCGGGTTCGTCGTTGGTCCCCGTGATGGAAGCTCTAGTAAGAGGACCCCTGATAGAGACGGGAGCTCCTGGCCGCCGCTAGAGTTGTAGCAACTGGCATAGACGTGGTGTCTAGGCTAGGACCTACCTTCGTTTGATTTCTAGCCCACGGTTGAGGTGGTAGGCGGCAGGTGGTGACAGCCCTGTCCGTCCCTTGTAATCCCCCACGTCCGGTTACGACGTAGAGCCTCAGGCCGGCATCACCTAGCAGACCAGGTGCGATCCGGCGCCCGAAGTAAGAAGTATAGCAACGAGTTTAGCCATCTCTTAGGCCTCTACCTTTAGAAAACCTCACTACCTAAGCTATCCTACTCCACCTCTGGGCAACCTCTGGTTAGAATTAACTCACAAGCCGTTCTTCGTGAAAGAAATACGATACCCGATTACTCACCGGGTGAAGTGTTATAACGGTAATTTCCGTGCGCTTGCGGATTTGGCTGCATACGCTAAGAAACGCCAACAAGCATTTCTGGCGCCATTGCCGGGGAACGGTTGTCGTAGTTAGTTCCGAACCTAGATTGCCCGTGTACCTTGACCTACCTTTGCTCCACTTCTTTTGTTTTTATTTTAGAAAAAAATATCTATGGAGCAACCAACCATTTACAACCTTTCTGCTCTGAAGGGCGAGCTCATTCAAACACCACAATCCTCGAAGCCAATCACAGCTTCCGAGTATGAGCTCCGCCCTGGCTTTATAGCCATGGTTCGGGACAAAGCCTTTTCAGGTTTGGAATATGCAAACGCATACGATCACCTACGGGAGTTTGAGCAACTCTGTGCGTGCCTGACCATTGCGGGCATGTCACAAGACACATTGCGGTGGAAATTGTTTCCCTTTTCTCTTCATGAGAAGGCGAAGCAATGGTACACCCAAAATGTAGGGAAAGTAAACGGAGATTGGGAAGAATTGCGTAAGCATTTCTGCTTCACATTCTACCCTATTTCTCATGTCGCTTCTCTACGACAGGAAGTGCTCAACTTCCAACAAAAAGAGAACGAAACCATAGGTGCAGCCTGGGAACGCTTTTTGATCCTAACAAGATCAGGCCCAGACCTGTCCATTCCTAACCATGTACTCCTACAACACTTTTGGTTAGGACTAGACAGAAATTCTGCCCTATTGCTCGATGTAACCGCGGAGGGTCGTTCCGGACAAAACCACCGAAGAGGGCGTGCTCTCTTGGATCGCATCCAGAGAATACCCCTCCTTTAGAACCTATCCGTGTAGAACCCGAGCCAGTAAAAGAGGATGTCTCTTCGGCATCAGCTGAACCTTCCCAATCCATAGAGAAACCCTCTCCTGAACCGAACCTAAGACGGAAGAACCCATGGATCTTCTGATCTTTGAGGATGAGCTTTTCAAAAATCTCGGAAATACCTCACAATATGGGTGTCGCACAAGACCACCAATTCCCGTCACTCCTAGCAGACCCCTTGACGAACTCTTTCTCAAGGAATCAGTTAGAGAGTTGACCTTTGTTATAAGCATGGAGTGGGTGGCAGAAGGCGAGCTCTCATCTGAAGTAATTCAGATTCGTGCTCCCTCTTCCACCCACTGTTGCAAAATCCAGCGGAATTGGGTGGATGTTTTGTATAATCCCACCGTTGGAGCAAACTTAATGTCCCATTCCTATGCATCCACGTGTCTAGAAATGGAATCTTTTACTCCAACAACACGGTCCTTGAGAATGCCAGATTCCGTTCAAAAAGGACTGGGATTGTACATAATGTGACACTCCAGCATGGAGACTTTGAAATGTCCCTAGACTTCCTTGTCTTTGACATCCAGGAATTCGACATACTCATTGGGCACCCCCTGGAAACACTCTTTGACAATCCGTCAAAAACAGGGGAGATTAACATGAAACTAGGGAGAGAATTATTCCCGATTCAAGTCACTAGAGCCAGGAACTCAGTGGCCAAATCTCCCCCTAGTGTGCCCATATAGGTTCTAGCAGTTGACATGTTTGAGTCACCCAAATCGTCTTTAGACAAAGATGCCGAATTCTTCATTGAAGAAAAAGACGAGTTCGGGGAAACAGTTGACCTCCCTATAGGGGAGAAACCGCCTAGACCTCCAGTTGAGCTTAAGCTCTTACCCAAAGGATTACGATATGTTTTCCTGAATGGCGACACACAAACTCCAGTCATAATAAGTGACCAAATTAGTGACGAGGAGATAATCAAACTCATCGCAGTCCTAGAAAAACATAAGTCGGTCTTTGGGTATTGTCTAGACGATCTTAAGGGGATAAGTCCAATGCTCTGTACCCATCGCATTCCCATAGAGCCAGCTAGCACACCTTCACGGGAACCTCAGCGTAGGCTGAACAATGCGATGCGGGAAGTCATGAAAAAGGAAGTCCTGAAACTTTTTCACGCCGGGATAATTTATCCCGTACCACACAGTGATTGGGTTAGCCCAGTCCAAGTGGTTCCCAAAAAGGGAGAAATGACAGTCATTGAGAATGCTAAGAATGAACTCATACCTCAACGAACTGTCACCGGATGGCGAATGTGTATTGATTATTGTTGGCGCTCCTTATTGCATGCTTTTCACCGCCAACTTGTTATGAAAATAGTCACCAAAACTTAGTAATAGGGTTTTGAACTAATCACTTCCATGAGTTTTGGTGTTTCCATTGTTTGGCAGGGCTAAATACAAAAACATACCAATTTGGATCAAAAGTGGAGAAAGCCCAAAACCCGGACTAGTTCCATCTTGGACTACACGAGTAGACCCGGGTAATCGGGCCATATCTCACTCATACGAACTCCGATTGAGGCAAACGACCTGGCCACGCGAAGCTAACGATGAGGCCCACATGCCTGCAAAAGCTGAGGCCCAGCAGAGCCACCCTTGGCACGGCCGCGCCAAGGGAGCAGGCGCGCCCGCGCGGGAACCGATCGGACCCAGCTTCGTTTGGAAGGTGCTATGGCGGTTCCTTATGGCGGTTCCAGGGTGTTTCCATGTTTAGCTATGCCGAACCGACCACTCCACACTATAAGAGGGGAAAATGAAGCATTTCTCAAAGACACACCACATTAGAGCCTCTCTCCCTCCACTTGTATCTTCTTCTTTAGTAGTTTTAGTTATGTAGTGGAGCAAGGCAAGCTTCGTTGGAGAGCTTGAACCTCTAGGAGGATCTCGGTATGAGCAATATCAAGGTCTCTCTTATTTGTTCTTGTTCTCATATGTTCTTGTTCTAGTTCTTAGATGTTCTTGTTCTAGTTCTTAGATGTTCTTGTTCTTCGTATAGTTATGTTGTAGAACTAGAGCATAGTTCTTATGATATGATCTTAGCATATGAACTAGAATATAGTTTACATGTTTTGATCTTATCATATAGAATCTAATGTTTAACATCAGTGCATGCATGTTTAGACTTAGAACTAGGTTGTGATGTAGAGATATATCTTGATTTAGTCTTGGTCAATGTTGGTTTACGGGATCTCCGTTCGACCGAATGCTCTAGTCATTATATGTGGCTAGAGTAGTGACCTCTAGCATAGACGTGGTGTCTGGGCTAGGGAGTTACCTGAGTTTGCGCCCAACCCCATGGATAGTCGTGGTAGCCCCGGGGGTGACAGCTCCGACCAGGCCTTTGTATTCCACCACGTTCGGGTTGGTGTTTCGTAGAGCTTTGGCTGTCTGACCCCGATTACCCCTTCCCAGTCTTTTTGAGAACCGGAAAGGAACAGCTGCTCTGAAGTAAGTTGACAGTGACCAGGCTATGTTAACATAGAATCTCTCTAACCAGATGTGTTTGTGTGATCGTCCGTTGTCTTGACTTAGCCGCTCGCTCCAGCTTTAGGTTATTCTTTATTCTTTCTTTTATCTTTATCCTTGAGTTTGGTTCGAGTGTGTGTGTCAGTTATCAAATACCTATCTTGTTTTACCCTTGTTGTGAATTTTGGTCTACTATGCAATCTTGTTATCTTGTCCATGTCCAAGTTAGACTCTTTTACGCCATGCCTTCCTTTGGGAAAATATAAATAACGATACCCTGAATACTTCCGGGTGAAATGCTACAACGGTATTTCCGTGCGCTTGCGGACTTGTTCTGTAAACGTTACAGAATACCTACCGGCATTTCTTGGCGTTGTTGCTAATACTAGTGATGACGTTAAGAAATGCCAACAAGCATTTCTGGCACCATTGCCGGGGATAGACTTTTTATCTATCTTTGGTGATTGCGCTAAGAAATGTCAACAATTACCGAAAACTTAACAAGGCAACAAAGAAGGATCACTTTTGCTCCCCTTCATTGATGAAATGTTGGAGCGGTTAGCGAAACACTCCTTCTTTTGCTTCCTTGATGGGTATTAGGGATATCATCAGATTCCCATCCACCCGGATGATCAAAGCAAAATGACCTTCACATGCCCCTACGGAACGTACGCGTACCGTAGGATGTTGTTCGGGTTGTGTAATGCACCCGCGTCATTTCAACGGTGCATGATGTCTATCTTTTCAGACATGATCGGAGAGATCATGGAAGTTTTCATGGACGATTTCACCGTCTATGGAAAACTTTTGATCATTGTCTTAAAAATTTAGACAGGGTCTTGCAAAGGTGTCGACAAGGATTTGGTACTTAATTGGGAAAAGTTCCATTTCATGGTCTAAGAGGGCATTGTCCCGGGACACTTAGTGTCCGAGAGGGGAATCGAGGTAGATAAGGCTAAGATAGAGGTTATCGAGCAACTACCTCCCCCGGTAAACGTAAAAGGGATCCATAGCTTCTTTGGTCATGCGGGGTTCTATAGAAGATTCATCAAAGATTTTTCGCAAATCTCTAGACCCCTTACGAACCTATTAGCTAAGGATGCTCCTTTTGAGTTTACCGATGAGTGCTTGAAAGCATTTAACACTCTCAAGCAAGCACTCATCTCAAGCAAGCGACTATGTTGTTGGTGCGGTCTTAGGCCAAACCAAAGATAAGAAGCATCACGCGATAGCTTATGCCAGCAAGACGTTAACAGGAGCTTAGCTCAATTATGCAACAATGAAAAAGAGCTTCTTGCTGTAGTATTCGCTATCGACAAGTTTCGGTCTTACTTAGTGGTGCAAAGGTGATCATTTACACGGATCATGCTGCCTTGAAATTCTTGCTCACTAAGAAAGACGCGGAACCACGCTTGATCCGCTGGATTCTCTTGCTCCAAGAGTTCGATCTAGAAATAAAAGATAAGAAGGGGGTAGAGAATATTGTAGCAGATCATTTGTCGCGATTGCAAGTCACTAACATGCAGGGTTTGCCCATCAATGACTTCCTTCGCGACGACATGTAGTTGGCGGTGACGGACTCCAACCCCTGGTATGCAAACATTGTGAATTACATGGTTGCAGGTCATGTACACCCTTGAAGAACCACATCACTAAGTAATGGCACACGCACGTGCATTTCCCTTTCCAATCATCTTTTGATTTCCATTCGGTTTAAATTCCGTAAGTGTGCCTATTGTATCGCCTTAATTATAAATGAAATATTTCTTTATTATATATCTATATATTGTGTCTTGTCTCCACTTGTTTTTGTGTGCATATTAGAAAAAGGCAGGTACAAAAACAAGTGTGGGAGGGGGGGCACCACGCTCCTTGGTGCACAAAAATATTTGACTCGGCAAAACATAGTTTGTGCACCCTCTCACTCCCTGCTAATTCTCCTTATGCTGAAAATAAAATAAATAAAACTAAAAATTTGGAAAACTCCATCTCCTATTTTCACCAATTGAGAACGAGTCGCATACTTTTTATTTCTTGCTGATCTTGATTGTGTGAACAACTTGTGCAATAGGGACCCCATGCTTTATCTAAGTTATTGGCAGGTGAGATATAGTAGAATGATATGATGCTTACCAACTCGTGCAATGGACTTGGGTATTTCTATGCAAAAATTTAAAACTTTTTAGCAATGCTCCTCATGTGATAAGTGCCATGTCCTACCAGAGCCTAATATCTACGCTTACACTTGTGCAAAACCTGTTCTAGCTACTTTTAGCGATGTCAAGTCTTGAGATTCTTGTTAGAGATGGCCTTATCCCCAAGATCATTGCATTCACCCACCAAATAAACATGCCGACTCTCACACTGAGAGGCGCGCACCATATGCACCCACCATTCCACCAACACGCTCATTTCTTACACTGAGAATTGAGCACATATATTCCGCATCTTCTCCCTCTTCCACCAAAATACTCCTACCAACAAAGTCATGCATCTCTCTCCCATCTTTCATACAAGAGGAGTATGGACTGTCATTAGAAAGATCCTACAAAAACAGAGCAGAGTTCGTGAATAAGGAAGAGTTCTTTTTCTCCAAGGACGTGAGATAAAAAGAGAGAGACAGAGAGAGAGAAAGAAGAAGAAAAAAAGAGAGAGAGAAAGAAGAAAAAAAGGAAAAAAAAAGAGAGAGAGAAGAAAGGAAGAAATAAAGTAAGGTTTAAAGATGTTTTTGAGTCCATACTTGCTTGCATATTCCTTCATAAAGAGAGAAACATGATCAGGAGTCCACAAAAATTTCTACACTTGCACTTGCACTTGCACATCTAGGGATATGGCCTTCTCTTCGTGAGTCCAGTTGGCTTGACATTGGAACCTGTTCATCATCCTTACTCAAAACTCCATATATCAGCCTTTAGTAGTAGGATGATCAAGAACACCTGGATAGGACTAGCCACTTAAAAAGAGCGACTTGAGAGTATCACATGAGGAGCTAAGGCTATCTTTGCGAAAATACTAAAACCCTAAGTCTCAAAGCAGGGTAGTGTGAGTTGACTTGATTTCAAGCTATTCCTCCTTCAATAGCTATAAGATAACTTGGTAGCCACCATGAATGTTCACAAATGCAGGAAGAAGCTCGGAATAATCTGTATGCAGGTCAGCTCTTGGGAGAATACAACCACCTTAGTTCTTCATCCTTTACTCGAGGACGAGCACAGAGCTAAGTGTAGGGGAGTTGTTGGTGGTCCTTAACTCGATTCTAACCCCGCCAGCATTAGCCTAGGCAACACCAAATTTTACCTAGAATAGGGCTCTACTCTAACTATTTCCATAATGTGGCGCAGAATTCTTGTTTTGCAGGTCAACACTGAAATACATCTGAAATGGGCCAAGAAGTGGAGAAAAACTATGGTATGAGAAGGTGGCCCACTTACCATAATATCTGGGCCATGAACATGGTCCAAAATGCCAAGCATGGACCCAAGAGGTGGAAGCCCAAAGTCTAGACCAATTATATCTTGGGCTGCAGGACCATGTCTCAGTAAATTGGGCGCCACGGATGCATCCGGACTCTGATTTGGACGAAACACCAGCCGAATCGAAGCCAGCTGAAAGCCCCACACACTGGCGGCAAAAGCAGAGGCCCAGAGGGCCCACAATGGGCGCGCGCATGCCTGAGGCTATGAAAGGTCTGAAACCGCCTATGGAGGTCGGTTTTGGCCCTTCCATGTGGGGATGGCATATTTCTAAGTAGCCCCCTCTCTCCACCTATAAAAGGAGGCCATTCCCCCTCCTCTCAACACATTCTACACAATGTAGACACACATCAATTCATTCTTCATTTTTAGTCTCACTCTTCACCACACCTCCACTCTACAAGTATACAATAGAAAGAGTAGAGCCACTCTACCTAGCCTAGCTAGAATAGAAGTAAGGAGTGAGAGAGGAGCAAGAGTAGAGTTTCTCTCCAAGAGATCTCTCGGGAAGCTAGTCTTCCACGGGGCGGAGTGCCGGACTTGTCGGCTCCCTCCTCGCTTGTACCTCTACGGCGTCTTGCTACTTGAAGTAAGACATCGTGTTTATCTTTCGGTAATACCTTTGAGTAAGTTATTCTTGCTTGTTATCTTCTTGCGGGTTCGTCGTTCGTCCCCGTGACGGAAGCTCTAGTAAGAGGACCCCGATAGAGACGGAGCTCCCGGCCACCGCTAGAGTTGTAGCAACTGGCATAGACGTGGTGTCTAGGCTAGGACCTACCTTCGTTTGCTTCGTAGCCCACGGTTGAGGTGGTAGGCGGCAGGTGGTGACAGCCCTGGCCGTCCCTTGTAATCCCCCACGTTCGGTTACGACGTAGAGCCTCAGGCCGGCATCACCTGGCAGACCAGGTGCGATCCGGTGCCCGAAGTAAGAAGTATAGCAACAAGGTTAACCATCTCTTAGGCCTTTACCTTTAGAAAACCTCACTACCTAAGCTATCCTACTCCATCTCTGGGCAACCTCTGGTTAGAATTAACTCACAAGCCGTTCTTCGTGAAAGAAATACGATACCCGATTACTCACCGGGTGAAGTGCTATAACGGTGATTTCCGTGCGCTTGTGGATTTGGCTGCATACGCTAAGAAACGCCAACAACAACCATCATCGCCTTGACTTGGTCAACACGATTTATGTCATTTCCTCATGTACACTTGTTTGTTGGTATCCCAAGTGTTAGGCACACATGATCAGTCTTCTGGACCTCGATCCCGCAGTTCAGGTCTCATGTTTGTCCTTCACCGCTCCTAGTCCATCGGCATGAACCCGCTTGACCCTTCTCCATAGCCATCGACCGTCCCAATGCTTCATACCTGCGCAACACAAGCCAAATAGACATGTTGCACAACACCATACTCCACACCATGCTTAGTCCAAATACTAAACTAAAACTTGATCATCTCCGTACGATCACTCATCATCACAACACACATGGGCACATCTACGATGTGTTGTTCAGATTTACAATTCTTCTTCAAGTGGTGGCCGGAGAACTTCTTAATGGGCAGTCTATAATTTAGGCATTCTACAAGTGTGAAAACGTAATTAACAACCGTAAAAGAATCACCAATAACCATTTGATAAATAGTGGTACTAGTAGTAGCAAAACAAAATAATTAAACAGAAAATATTAATATCGGAAAATGAACCAATTTAGGCGGACAAACAAACAATAGGCGCAGTAAAATGGATGTGTTGGCGGGTGTTACTGAAGTGCTACTGGAGACATAATCCATATCAATAAAGAGCAATTTGATCCAGAAATTTATATATGTTTAGCCACTCGAATGTTTCTTTTACTTTTTTTTTTTTGTGGTAAGGTTATTTGTGTTCAGCTACATTACTTTTGCAGAGGATACAATCATTTGATTAGGTACACCTGAACGAGGGTAAAAGTGAGAGCAGAGAACAAACAGAATGGCAGCCATGGATGAGAGTTTGCTGAATAGCAGAGTGTGCCTTCGATGGTTGCACACTTGCACAGTTGCACTTATACACACATGTACACTATGGGTCTATGAACTTCAAACGAGTGGTCTAACTGCATCAAGTTCATTGGCTCTTTTGGCCATTCAGACGCTGCCTGATTCACACAACGACATGCCATCAAACAGTGTATCCAGTTTGAGCCAATGCAAGAACAGCCAATGCACCAACAACATAATCAGTCTGGACCATTATGGTGTCATATGCTGACAACAAAGGGTACACTAGGAAACAAAATGTACATATAATAACAGCATATTACAAAAGATATTACACTGAACTGAAGCGCCAGCAACACACGAGTGCATGCCGACTGATCACCTTTTTACACATATATATATCACTACTAATGCAAGCACCCAAAAAACAAATGACAAAAGAGCATGAAAAGATACATCCCGGCCCAATATGAAAGGCCCATCGATCACCCAGAAAATGGAGATGGAGGCCCAAAAAAGTGACAAAATACAGTGACAGTACATAGGAGTATATTATTAGGAAAGTAATTAAACTGCTAAGCGCACCCAGCAACTCACCACGCCACAGTCCACCACCGGCGGGCGCAGAGGCGGTACGGTTGACGATCGATCCGTACGGGATGGACGACGACGATCAGTAGTAGTAGGACGACGAGGAGCCGCCGAGCTGGAAGCCGTCGGCGCAGGCGTCGTCGACGGCGGGCATCGGCGAGAAGAGCGGGCTGTGCACGTACCCTTCCTCGAAGTAGACCCCGTGCGAGGCGGCGGACGGCGCGCCGTACGAGCTGAACTCCGACGCGTCGCACCACCCGCCCCCGCCGCTGCCGTAGCTGGCATTGGCGCTGCCGCCGCCGCCGCCGCTGCTGTACATGTCCACGGAGCCGCCGGCGTCCTCGGCGCCGTAGTCGTCGGTGGTCAGGTCGTCGGGTATGGCGAGGTCGTCCATGAGAGCGGACATGTCCTCGGCGCTATAGCCGCCGTAGGCAGAGGCGTAGTCCCCGCCAACGCCGCCGTTCGCGGCCGGCTGGGCCGCCTGCATGGCCGCGGCGGGGTCGGCGTAGAACGGCTGGAGGAGCTGCGTGGCGTTGTCGCCCGAGGTGAGGTCCGGGGAGAGGTAGGGGGTGATGGAGGAGCCCGGCGGGAGGTCCGGGTAGGCGAAGTTGGTGCGCGCGCGGGCGCCGCGGAGGGAGCGCGCGGCGCGGTCGTAGGCCACGGCGGCCTCCTCGGCGGTGTCGAAGGTCCCCAGCCAGTGCCGCTCCTTGGTGGCCGGGTCGCGGATCTCCGCCGCGTATCGGCCCCACGGCCGGCGCCGCACGCCCAGGTACCGCGTCGTGTTGGCGTCCGGCTGCGGCGCCTGTTGCTGCTGCCGGCGCTGCTTGGACGACGACGACGACGACTTCTTGTCCGAGGATGAGGAGGAGGAGGAGAAGAAATACGACGAGAAATTCATGCTGTCGACGAGCTACCACGGGGCACAGCAGGCTGAGAGCTCTAGCTAGCTAGCTAGAGAGTGGTGTGTGTTCGTCGTTGACAAGCTGAGGAGAGAGATGGTGATAGAGATTGAAGGAGGTCAGAGACTGAGAGGTGGTTGAGCTGGTAGTTGGATTGGTGGTGCATGGGACGGTTGCATGGCAGGAGTATATATAAGCGCGGGAAAGCTTGTTTAGTGGGGAGGAGGTTGGCCATGAAAAGAGGATTAACAAGGTGATCCGTCGTTACATGGCACTGATGCTACATACTATACTGTTATAGTATATTACCCTCCTCCTTGGAAATAATATAATCATATTCGCAGTACGTATCATATGGCTACATGATTATTCAGGGAGGGAGAGAGCGTGATGAAGGAAACGGTGGTAGCAGCGGCGGCAGTGATCTCTTTGTTGGTTTGATTCTGTGTGGGGACAGCAGAAGGTGGTCAACCCAATGATTTGGACCGGTGGATGCAAGGAGGGGTACATGATTGTACATGGCATTGATTTGGCATCAATCATAGGTACAGTAACTAAATAAAATTTTATTATATACGATATATATATGTGCATGCATGTATATGTACAAAACCAGAGATAATTTTGAGATGGTTGAAACAAAGAAAGTTTTGAGGAGCTGAAAATTAGTGACCCCGTTCACTACTTACAACACAGTATATCTGTCTAATTAGTTCTTTTTTTTGCATGAGAGGTTGTTGTGTAGCATAGTCCTAACCGGGACAAGGCCATTATTCACGTTTGGTCCACTTTGGAGTTTGCCTTGGGCTGTAGAACGGATGCATGGGAGCTAGGAGGTTGCATAGCTGAATACGTAGGATTTGATTGAATTGTTCGATACAGGTTGGGCTTGTTTTGAGGAGAGCGCTAACCTGCAAGCAGAAAGACTTGTAAACAAACATGAGCCAATTACATTAGTGGTGCTAGAGAAGTTGTGCATACAACCAATTAGATCCTACATATATGTGACCCATACTGTACAAGTATTCATCTAACCACCACATAGGTCTGCTTGAGTCAAAATATGACCAATAATTAACGAATCGACGGGTATTACCAGTGTGTGACTATGGTAGTCCATTGATATGCCGATTGAGGTGCGGTCGCGGTGGTGGTGAGAAGAAGAGAGGCGATCGATGTACCCTGAAGTTGACTAGTTTTTGTTAGCAGGTTGATGTTGGTTCCATAATTTATTTATTTATTTTGGGAAAAAGCCAATGCATAGAGTCATATGGAGCGTTGGGTTTTTGGAATCAATTTGTTCTAAAGATGAGAACCATAAGTCTATCTCCCAAGTTTAGTGTAATCACTTTACTCCACACATACTCTGCATGAGACCTGCGAGGAAAGAAGGAATAATATGCACGGTAGTAGTAATAAAATGTCGGACAAGTCTAGATAGTAATTATCGCGACAATCGTCGAATTACTGTATTCACCTTCACCCTGTATTGAACCACGTACTCTCTCGGCTCTTTTGGCTAGTCAAAAAAACATGGTACTACGTACTCCTGAAGTCGTGAGTCCTGACGGGCGGTGTGCAACAGTAGTGCATGCATGCTTGGCCGGCATGTCGTGGGCGGCACATGTGGCCCGGCCGGCCGTTGGGTCGACGATGCGGCCATGCTGCAGGTGCAGGGCCAGCAGTACGTCCCACCAGGCACCAGGGCCACGATCGACGTCCGGCCGGCCGTTGCCACTGACCACAGTCCACAGGCATGCTATGCATCGTCGACCGTCGCCCGCAACGCTCGAGTGACGACGCGCCACACCGACCACGGCAACGACCACGACGACGGCCGTACGCGCGCGCGCATGCAGAGGGAGAGAGGCATGCAGAGCAGCGATAGCCGAGGGACACCGCAAAGAAGCCGGGCGCCCCGATGCAAGGGACGAACGTGCGTGCGCGCCATGCATGCATGCTTGCTTGGCCACCGGCAAGGGCGTACCGCGTACATGTGTACCGACGTTGTCCATGGCCAATGGGCAATGTCAGCAGGGCGCAGTGCAGTGTAGTGCAGGCAGCACAGGCCCAGGGGCCGGCCGGGGTCCGTGCTCAGGCAGCACCGGTCGGGTCCATGAGCTGCTGCAAGCAACCGCCGCCATTACTCGTGGAGCACGCAGGGGATGCTCATGTCTGGGAACAGCATCCAGACACGGATCGTTTTCCGGTACGTCAGGGGCTTTAAATTCCCCGGCGGAGTAGTTGCGTGGATTGATCGGTCGATCTGCCGGCAGGCACATGGTGACGAGGATACGCTATCGATCCACCGGTACGGTAGTGGACGGGCCGGGTCAGGCGGTCAGCAGCCATATGCATTGTGCCTGCCCGGCCGTCCCACATCGCCATGCCAAGGATGCACGCAGCCTTGTGCCCTTGTCCGATCCGGCCGGCCGGCCGGCCGCGAGATCTTCGCTGCTATCACATCTCTCGCGATCGATCGACAGGATCGTCACTTGTCACTGACGACGGAGATCACCATCGATCCAGTCATCTCACGATCGTCGCTGTCGTCGTGTTCCATCATCTGATACGGCCACCCCCGATCGTTTTCCACACAGTAGGAATCACTAAACTACACAGGTCAGAATTGAAGCTAGGAAGATCTGTTAGTTTGAGGCGCGGGGTCGGCCGGTCTAACGAGATGCAACTGCCAAAACTGTTTTTGATGGATCATGCACCACTTGTCACGTCGTCTCTTAATAATTAAGTAAACCCCATCCTCGATCTTGCTAGCTCTAAGATCAAATTAGAATATATAAACATATATGTAGGATTATCTAATATACTATAGGGCCATCAATTTGCATGCAGCTGATGCACACAAATGTGCATGTGTCCTTTGACTGGGCGGCTGAAGAAGAAGAAGATTGACAAGCATGGTGCATGGGCCGGCGGCCGGGGCGCACGCTAACGTGGGTCGTCGTTCGTACAACGAGATCCCAACCGACCAAACTGCTGTGGTCCATGCCCCATATGCCCCTTCCTCCTGATAACCGATGAGAGCCTCTACTAGCTACTACCAATGCAACTTGCTGCATTGCTGCTTGCCTATATCATATAACTGCTCAGAGTACTACTGGAGTGGCACACATTACATTACATTACATTACCTGATGATGAGTGATGAGTCAAGGGTCAATGTGCCAAGGGGCAGCGCAGGGCGACCTGCAGGTCTCTCTGATCACTGCTAGTGCAGACGTTCACATGCTGCATGTCTTCTTTAATTACCACCACCATATGTCTTGGGATGCCTCTGCATGCAACATGTTGGCTTCGAAAATAAAATTCAGGACTTATTTAGTACAGCGGCAAGACTTAATTATTAGTTATTTGTACGTGTTATTTCTCTAACAGTCCTCTCTTTGCTTCATATATTTAATTTTCATTTTCATCGCTCGAGTTGGAGTATACATAAACCAGTACTTAGTCAATTTGATTGTCGGGCTTATTGGCAATGCATCTTGGATGTATATATTCTAGCTTCAACGCAGTTTGATTATGTTTTCTAGTTAACTGTTTCGGTTTGTGCATACATTTCTCTAAGTAATTTTAGACTGAAGGTAATGTAATAATAATATAAGATAACTTAGGGGCTAGCTGCTAATTCGGAAGCATGAATCAGTTCTGTTTTTTGGTAGGATCGATAGAAATTGTACCAAACACAGTATTAACAAAAAGTTTCAGACCTAAAATATGGTATGGTATATACAAAACAATATGTGTTTTCCTCTGGTCTTGCTATTGTATATTGGCAAATATTTTTCCTTTTATAATCCTTTGTTGGAAGGCCATTCTGCAAACCAACTGGTTGAGTACAACGAATCACCTCGCATTAGCAAGAATTCCATGTTGTTAAAAAATCCTCTCTTTAAATCTCAAAAAAAAAAAAAAAATCCTCTCTTTAGCAAAAGCTAGGGTTCATGAATTTTCTTGGCCAGCATGGTTGAGGCGGTCTTGTACCTTAACAGCAATGCCCTAGGGCCGGGGAGGCCATACGCTCGACTCATTGGAGTTTTTTTTCCTTAGTGCAACAAGTTGAAATGGGTTGTAGTTCACCCACAAAATTTCAATTTTTTAAGAATTTTTCATTTATGTGATCTTTTATAAAAATGAGAATTAGAATCTAACCCAAAAAACCAAACAATTTCATAAAGTGATTCTGATCCAGCACCCCAAATATTTCATGAGACAATCTAATCCGAAAATGTTTCTATGTGAATATGAATCTCTAATTCTCTATCAAACCCACCCTTAATTAGCTTGCCTTCAAATTACTTCTGTTTCAATATGTTTTTTACTTTTACAGAATTTCACTTCTTTAGACAAATACTGTGAAAAAAATCAAATTTACATTTTGTAGAGGCCCTACTGATATTGACTTTTTTCAAGAAAGAAGTGAGTACATCGATCACTAATGCCCTTGATTAAGAAACAGCTTTCGCCTCAAAATATTGGTGCAAAATCTAAGCTAGTGCTCTTCGATTGATTCAAGGTGCCTGCGCGTGAAAGGCCAGGTATGGGTGGATGCATATGCATCATGCATGCTGATGAACACTTTCGGGCCGCTTATGATTGCCCTCTGATGCAGATGAAGCTTCTAATGATGAGCAAAAGCGATGGTTTAGATGTTTGATGTGAGTTGTGAGATGCAAAAGAAAAAGGAACGATTACATATATGTATATTTATCTATATAAATATGGATGGGGCCAAAGGAACAAGTAAGCTCACATGATTAGTTGAGCTCAGATAAATGATTAGCATGTGCCATCCCCTTTCTTTATTAGATGCCCCTCTTCTCTTTCATCAATGCCGTAAAAAATACCCATGATTAAAGTAATGTTTCGATTCATTGTACCTCTAAAGGTTTGTGTTAAAATATGATATATAAAATGTGCCTTCTTTCATCCGTCTCCGGTTCCCTTCTTCGTCTCCTATTTTCAAATGACAATAAGATCTTTGCATATATGGAAGCATCTTGCTTATAAAGACATTAATAGTATCTTAGGGCATTAGGTATTATGACTTTTGTGGCATTTGGTACCAGGCTCTATTCTTGCATGACACTTGGAAATGCAGAAACTTTAGTCCATGTTACTTCTCAACAAATACTATGAGCAAGTCTATGACCAGCTTCTTTCTGATCTAACTTTTCGATTTGTTAACTTCTGCTTCATTCCTCAAGAGCCGAGGGAACAATCTATGACCAAAGTCTTCAAAGAATGAGAGAAGATGCTCTAGCTTGTTAATTTATCCAGTAGTTACTTCTACTCAGTTGACCGATCCAGTGGAGGTTATGGCAGTTGGTCTGAATATATGAAGGTCATGAGGTTAGCTATACAGAATCTTTGATTTGCAATTACTAATCGAAACCATGTGGCGAATACCGACACAATACATCCAAGTAGACTACCTGAATGGAAGGGGCAAAGAATAAGTTGTAATAGTTTTTTTAGCTACCTAGCTAGTAGATTTTATGAAAGATGCCACATTTGTTGTTTAATTATCTTGGATATTCAAATAGTACAGGCCAGCGAAACTAACCCAAGATCTCGCTATCGATCCATCCCTTTAGTATCATTGCAAGTCGTCTTAAAAGGGAGGCGCATGACAAATTTCAGTTATGATCGATGCAGATGTGTGGTAGCATGATAGGATGCTGTAGCAGTACCACTTATGCTTTGTTTATGAACCATCACCAATCTTTCTTGGAATATATTAAAGATTCTACATTTCACCTTCCTTTATGGAGTACTACTATATCATAACTAACTGAAAATTGCGTGCCGACATTGATATTTTAACACAACTCAATAATCCCAACTAAAACGGAAGCCATCTGTACTTACACTATGATATCCTATTGGCTCTTTTAGATCACCCCCATCATGTTACTAATCATGCAGGTTATTAGGTTTCTGGTTTTGACAATATAAGGGCATTATCATTGCCACTTCCCCATGCATGTGCCTGCAATCTTAGCCAAACTAATCATGGGTCACTTCCATTAGCATCTATCACCTTTGAGGCCCCATGGAAATACTTTTAATCTCAGCTCACTCATGGCTAGATTAGCAGATGCCTCACCCTTCTCTCTCCTACGTACATATGCACTGATGTAAGATCAAGGCAAGAGGCTACCAATGGGTCCAAACCAGTTATGGGCAACATGTGAGCCAGGAGACCCAGCTGAATTTCCTAACGGTAGCCGGAACAATGTACTGGCCAGTGGGCACTGCAATCTTCTGAAAACAAATTGGCAGAGGACAGTCTAATATCTTGCATGGGAAGGCAATGGATCAAAAGACTGTGCTTACACTCCCTGATCATGTGTGTAATCTTCTAGAGATCTTCTGACACGAGCAATCTTTGCTTGATCCAATGTGCATGAAAGGTGAAAGGTGTATCTTTGCCAGATCTGGGACTACATCTAGTATTACCATCGCAGCAACAGCCATAGCTAGCCAGGATCAATGAATCTTAAGGTTTGAAGCTGGTCGTTTTTCTCCGTTTGCTTCTCTGGCTGAATCACCAAGATGACCTCAGGTGTTCCTTTCTTGTTAGATAAGTGAGATGCAATCTTTCACTGCTGAGTTTCTTTTTTTATTAAAAAAAAGAGAAAAATTAATGAACTCAACCAACATAACCATTTCAAGTATGGATGCAGAGTATGTGCGATATGATACGACTAAATATTCAGCAGTTATTGTTCGTATCATATCGGCATTAATATATTTTTTTCTTTATATATAGTACATCAGAATTAAATAAAGCAGTGATATGAAACTAGGAGCTTCTATCGATAAAAATCTGTATACACCAAATGCAGGTCAAGTCAATCCTCCTCTTACACTATAGTCACATGGCATTAAAGATTTTATGTCTGATTGTGCAGAGTATTTGGCGAAAATTGACCCTGATTTAGTAAACAAAAGGTCCGTGTCATACTACAAGCA
The DNA here is from genome assembly GCA_018135685.1 of Themeda triandra. Lineage (NCBI taxonomy): Eukaryota > Viridiplantae > Streptophyta > Magnoliopsida > Poales > Poaceae > Themeda > Themeda triandra. The sequence goes on along the minus strand of JAENPR010000005.1, from coordinate 352,639 downwards.
AATAAATATTGTATATGATTTGGTAGAAATGTATGGTGATACTAGTGGTTTTGAAATGACCATGCATTTCCAAGAATATTCACTTTACTTTCATTGTTTTCAGCTTCTGCTGCTACTCTGAAGAGTACTATTCAAGTTCTTGACCTTGTAAAGTCCAGCTATTTATCTACCTTATATGCATCTTGAGAAAATCATTTTGATTGACAATTTTCATATATATCATCCATTTGGCAATGCAGAAACGACATTGCTATTTAAGTCTTAACCATAGACAAACAAAACTAAGTTGGTAGTAAATGGAATGCGCTATGATAACTTGGGTTCTCAAGTCTAAAAAGGACAATCTTTCCAGTAGTATCTGTTCTAGGTGTATGCTTGTGACTTACTGTTAAAAGAATCCAAACTACTCTATCTGTAACTCTATCCTTATGGCTACATCTAGTGATTAGGTAGCCCTGTGACTTCGCCGATGCTTCCTCAGATCAAAAAGCAGAGACATAAAAAACTGAATGGAGCATGATTTCTAACAAATTCTCCCAGGAACAACAAACAAGTAGTTTTGGACGAATAAAATCATGTGCTCTAAGGAAAAGATTTGGACCTGATGCAACATGTTCTCAACAAACCTGTTGTTCTGAAGAGCCGTAGCGTCATGCTCTAAGAGTTAGCTATTCAGACAACAGTACAGTGTTCACAAAAAAAAAAAAAGACAACAGTACAGTCTCTTGGTAAACAAAGCGAGCACTTCAGTGCTGCACACATGCATGAACCAAGGTTCCATGTACCAGTAAAAAGTCTCACTTCTGACCCAAAACTTCAACATGCTAAGCATCGGGGACTGGAAAAGGAGCAGAAGCAATGTATGCTGTATCCTGATTCCTGAAGCATTAGAGACCCTGAAAGTCAAAGTTTACTACTGATTTGGTTATGTATGTAGTAGTTAAATATGCCATGCAAGTAAAAAGGTAATTCATCAAGAGATGGATAATCTGGTGCAATTACCACTACTACATAAATTATTTTGACCAATAGCATTTTCACCGCTAGTTTCTCCAGAACCGGCGGTGATAATGTTCCACGCCGCTGGTTCAAAGACTGACGGGTTGCAGTGGGGCAAAACCTGTCGGTGAAAAATGTTTTCACCGTTGGGTTGGCATATGACCCAACGGTAAAAACCGTAGTGGTTATCACCGCTGCATCATACGCTGATCCCACAGCCGTCATTATATATTTACTATTGGTTCGGTTTTCAGAGATTTGGAGCTGATTAGTATATAGGATTAACTACAGCCTACATTAGTTGCAGAAGTCTCTTGGGTTCCATAGGAATAGGCATATCCACTAGCTCTATCCTCTATTAGCTTCAACAAAGAAATGCATGCACACATACGCCCTTGTGACCTACTACTGTTAAGCTAGGAACAAAATAAAGCTAGTTTTAGCAAGGGTTCACGACCAAAGTAATGCTATTAGCCAGTCAGCCATGTGCTGATGTGCAGGTAAGGTAATCCCACTATGAAGAACATGCAGGCGTGAACTCCTCTTTTCAAAGTAGCATGACCGTCGTACGTATCTTGAGACCAAGTCATCTTTCATCAAAAGAAATCTTTCAAAAAAAAACTTGAGGCCAAGTCAGCATTGTATTGCCAGGATAGTTATAACGTATAGCTGTTCAAACTTTTCATGAAAATGAAGAGGCAAATTTCCTTTCTGCTATGTGTGTGGAAAGTGGAAGGCTCCATTAAAGTTAAAACCAATGATACTGAAGGGAAAAACGAACACAGTTTTCAGCTGTCATCGGCTATATATCAGTCTAATCACAGTTTTCAGTTTTCTTGAATTGCCTGAAATGCTGTCGAAACACACTGCACACAGGACCGAACTCAAGCGAAACACGCAGACTGCAGGTCTGCAGCCAACAATGAATGGACAATGACAAAGAGCGGTGATAACCAACTTTCAGTGCAATCCTACGCTGTTCATCAAGCAAGGTGTGGAGTAGTATGCACTCTCGTTCCAGAATGCAGATTCAGGGCACTGCGTTCTTTTCATGTTGATTGAAATGGTGAAAGGCTTTCCGGCTAAGTGAAGCCCTGTGGAGGCCTGCCTGGACCAGGTGTTGAATGAGTCAGTACGGGCCGACTTGTATAGTGGTGAGGATACCAATTTGGAAACCGAAGTTTCGGTGGTTCCTTTCTGGATTGGAGTGCTGGTCAATAAGGGCGGCCCAGCCCACGAACAATCAAGATTAATATACTCATACAAGTGGCAATTGAATCGATCTTTCAAAATTTGATAGCTCTCCATTACATGGATGGCCTTGAGTAACACGTTCAAAATAACATGCCTTGAGTAAACCTTACCCCTGCCGCACTGCATATCGATCAGCTTGGCTTCAATATAGAGGGGCGTTAGAACAACTCCAGCCCAACATATAAATTGGGCTCCTATTTTACCCATTTACATGCTGACCTGTAAAAAATAAGAACCCAAATTTGCTTTCAACTCCAGCCCAATACTCTATTGCTACCCCTTTGATCCAAGATAGGGTCATGCTATTTCTGTGGGTCTGAAACTAAATTTTAGAAGTCCAAATAGAAGGCCCATTGGAGTTGTTTTTTTCACTTGAACTCCTAAAAATTAGAATAAGGGTCTGTTTAGTAGGCCCACTGGAGTTGCTCTTAGGCCCTTGGTTGATGTTTCACCATGGGAAGTACGAGATGCTTACCCGCCAGGGTTTGTTGTCTACGCTGTTGTGGTGGGGTTTTGGCAAGTTTTCCTCTAATAAACCGCACGTCCGTACATTTTTCGGCCCAAATTTCTTATAAACCGGGCCAATTATTTTTACTTATACTTGAGTTTTTGCCATTGTGTTAAAAAGAAGAGTACTCTAAAACGAATATAGAGAGAGGGTTCTCCGTCGATGCTATACATTGATCCATCTACGGATCAACACACAGTAAGCACCTAGCATCATATATGTACACAAACATATTTTCTAAAAAGCAAAGAAAAGAAAATTAAGGGTCTATTTGGTTTCCACCTCTTTAACTAAAATGGACTAAACTTAAAACTTTAGTAACTCTAGGGACTAAAGTGCCAAACAAACTGACTAAAAGGTGACTAAAACACTTTACTTCTACTAGTCACTCAAGAAATACTAAAAGGTGACTAAAATATTTTAGTCCAAACAAGCCCTATGTTATATGTCCTTCATTTCCCTAAAATACCACGTGCACGAGCTAGTGGTTACAACTTTTGATTAAGCTAACAACTGACCCCCCCCCCCCCCCCCCCCCCCACCCCACCACGCGCGCGCACACACACACACAAACTACTGAGCGTTGGGCAGCTGTTTTTATCATCGGCGGGCCTAGGTGAGGAGGAATTAAACGAAAGAAGTGGAACTGAAAAATTTGGTTGTAGATTGCGAGGAACCAAAATGACCAAGCAAATTTTGGTTCCTACTCTCAGATAACTGAATTAACTGAAAGAACTAAAATACATTAATTATGCTTCACTTGTACTATTTTGTAAGACCATGTTGATTTATGTATAATTTATCATATTAAATTGATTGTATTTGTGTTACTGTATTGATATTGTTCACTTAGCAGTTACTACTATCTAGAATAGAGGTAGTGTTGCCTAAAGTTGATTTCAAATATCTATAATTTTTTGTTGTATTAACCTCTGAAAAAGTTTGGTTAGTTCGGTTAAAACCGGGACCGAACCGCGTCGAAAAATGGAATGCTTGTTCCTAAGTTTTTTTTTAAACCGATTATCACCGATAACTGAAAACTGAATGCTGATGGGCACATGGCGGCTCCTCACCCCAGGTGAGCTGGAGAAGAGGTGGCATAGTGATATAGTGGATTTGAGAAGGAGGAGGTGATCGACGGCTCACCAGGGGCGGTAGACGACGGCGATGGCCGGGGTGGAAGTGGCATGGCTAACCAACCCAGGAGTACATTGGCATGGAAAAAGAAGAACAAGGCTCGCCCGCAAGGCCAGTTTAATGCGGCTCGCTCTATCAGCCTTTTTGTTTGGGCGAATTAGAAACCGTTGGATATGCTCCAAATTCATCCCCAAGATAAAGGCCTATTTCTGACGGAGCGAAGCGGAGGCCCGTCGCCGGAGGCTTGGGCCGAAGCGCCAGTTGTTGGGCTTGGGGGTGAAGCCCCCGCGGTACGGTACGGCATACATACCCTTTAGGGTTTCCACCTCAGCCGCCATTTCATTCCATCCAATTCAGACACTCCCGTTCATCTTGTAAGCCGCCGCAACGGCGATTGTACTGCTACACTTGATTATAGTGAGATTGTTTCCGTGGCCGGCACCCGTGGTTTTTTCCCTTTGCTTTGAATGGGTTTTCCACGTTAAATCTTGTGTCTCCCTTTGGTTTAATCCGCTTGTTCTTCGTCGTTCTTGGTAGTTTGCTGCTCGGATTTACAACAGAAACCATCCCAATTTGGTTTACAAAATATAGCAAAGTATTTCAAACTTGCTAGTGATTTTAAGGAAAGCTTAATGACTTTACAAAGTTAATTTGAAGAAAACTCTAGCTCCGCACTGGCAATTGTATTCATTTGATTTAATCCATGGCCTAACCAAAATCATTTACAGGCCCAGGGGTTGACCGGACAAGTTTGCAAACACTGCGTCTGTTTGAAGCCAGAACATTTTCCTACGAAGCCAACCGACACCAAGCATTCGAAGGAACAACCGTGCCTGAGGAGGATTTGCACATGTACGTTGAGACGAGATTGAGAATGAAGTCGCTAGTCGCAAGTAACAGAGAGCTTGAGATGGTTTTATGACTGCTGCCAGCGTGCCATTGTCATTGGCATTGGTGAGCTAGCAGAGCGCCACCGCTCGATCCGCGGCTCCGGCTGCCTTGACCATCATCATGTTCATGCACACGCCGGCGTGGTCGCCGAGCCCCTCCGCGGCGGCGGACCTGGGCTCCGGTTCCGGCTCCGCGAGGCGGTCCAGCAGCGCGGACAGCGCCTCGCGCATCCAGTCGTAGCGGCAGAGGCGGTACGCGTCCGCCGGGGAGACCCACTGCCTGCCGTGGGTGTCCTGCTCCGGCCACTGCTCCAGCTCCTCGCCCACCTCCAGCGCGAAGATGTAGCCCTTGCACGCGCCCCGGGGGCTGTCGTTGCTGCTCACCGGGCTGCTCTTGCTCCTGAACACCCACATCCCCAGCGCAGTTCGCTGAAACCAAAAGTACACAGCATTCATTCATTCATTCATTCATTCGTTCATTCATTCATTCATTCATTCATCAGTTAATCAATCACTCAACGAAATTGATTATTTAGCAGCTGTTCGAATTAATTTCTTGTCTCTCTTTGCTAAAGAAAAAACAATTTTATTTGTATTCTATTATTCCAGTAGACTGGGTGACATGTGTTTGCCAAGCAGGAGACACGGCACATGCATACTGGCCGGCCATGGATACAATGGCGAAGGCGAAGTACAGAAAAAAGGGTGTTGACTGACTAGGATCTTGAGTTCTGAGTTCTGACAAGCAGCCCAGGCAGGTGCTGCGAATAAAGCGATCAATCATTCACAATCTATCTGGGATTCCCAACTCCATGACAGGAGCACCATTGTAAAAATAAAATTTTGCCGTGCTTATCTTGAACTCGTTTATCAGAAAACTTCTTTGATGAGCAAGTCAACGGCAAAGTCGCTGTTGGTTTCTGATGAGACGATCCACCGCAGCAGCGGTAGCACATCTTTCGTGAGGGGAAATTTCCCTGTCACTTTCCCTATCGAGCGAGCATCGTCGCTGTCGAATGATTCAACAATTTGGCTTATTCAAGTGTATCCTCTGAAATGACAAATCTATAGAGGTCAATGACCTCAATTCAGGGTTGATTTTTTTCTCGATCAGTAAGAAGCTGATACAGCTAACCACAGATAATTACAAGCAAACAAAGAAACTTGCACCGTGACATGAGCTGCTCCATTTCCTAATTCCTATAGACAGATAGGGCAGCTTTCATCGATGAATGAAGTGAATTTTTTTAAGCGGATAATCTTGCAACTAGTCAGCAGCTACTGGTTTGCTAGGATCATGTTCGCCCACGTAACGATAACGACGCGGACAGCAGGCGCCCATCGCCATCAGCTGCGTGCTTTTTTTCCCTTTCGGAGGATGGATCGAGCTGCTAGCTAGATTGCTACGAGCCTACGAGCGCCGGAGACGAACGCCGCGACGTGTAGGCGAGAGTGTTACTGTGAGAGAGAAAGAAACAGAAGAGAGTAGTTACGTTGATGGCGCCCCTGACGCCGGCCTCCTCCAGCGCCTCGCGGCAGGCCGCCTCGTGCACGTCCTCGTCGTCCTCCCACCCGCCCTGCCAAGTGCCAGAGGTGGAACACAATGTCCTCACTGAGATGCTGATCGCGTGCAATTGTGAGTTGTTAATGATAGATGGAGTAGCTACCTTGGGGAAGACGAGGTCGTCCCTGTTGGGTGTGGACACCATGAGCAGCTGCGGCTGGCCGTCGGCGCCCACGCGGTACGGCACGCACCCGGCCACCAGCCGGTACTCGCCATCGTACCGCTGCCGCAGCCTCCCTTCCTCGCCACCAGGATCTTCTTCTCTCCTAACGGCGACGACATTTTTACTCTGCTGCACTGCACCAAGAAACCAAAACAGGACACGGTTGGTGACCGATATATATTCAAGTTTGTCCAGAGAAACAAAGGATATTGAAACGAGAAAGCATGCACGATATGTACTGCGATAGCAAACCTTACGAGCGAGGACAAGAACAAGCAGCTATGTCTATGAATGAAGTGAAGGCCAGGTGGTTGATGGAGAGCAAGACAGACCAGAGCAGAGAACAGGGGAGATGGAAGAGCAGATGAGCTCAAGACAGGATCAGAGATGGCTAAGAGGGTTTGAAGCTCTCATTCAGTGGTTTGATTTTTGATCACGGGGAGATGGAGAAGTGGGAGAACTATTTCTCAAAAAGAAGTGGGAGAACTGAGGCGACGTAGGAGACGCTTCCCGCGCGATTTAAAGGCGCGAGGGCGAGGCTACGGTGAGGAGGAGGTCAACCGCCATTAACGCACCAGCACCGGCCAACCAGACAGGGCCACTACTATTCCTCTGCCCCGGAGCAGAGAGGCAAGAGGAGACTAAAGAAAAGAATTGCGGCCGGTGATACATATACAAATGCAATGATTTGGGAGGAGGGGGAGGAGGAAGAACCCAAGAAGAGGAGGAGCACTGGAACAGTGCAACGTAGCCCCCTAGTAAAGAATGCGAGGCCCGTTGAAATGGGCGGCACCTCGAGCCGGCCTAAGATTGGAATCCATGTAGGAGAAGGCGGCTGGCTGAATGGGGTTCGTTTCGTCTCGGGAGCAGCATTGGACAAGATGATATACTGCACTTTAGAAAACTAGTCATGGAGCCGCAAAGCTTGCGACACCGAGGGGGTTTTTTCCTTGGAGAAAGGAGACAAATGGAGCTGCTATATTAGATCAGTTTTAGTAGAAGTTTATGGAAGTTTTGTACAAACATGAAATAAGCTGATATGATATAGTGTGATAAAGATAATGGTGATAAAAGTTTTTTTGAAGATTAAATAAAGATAGTGGTGATAAAAGTTTTTTTGAAGATGAAATAAGATAGTGGTGATAAAACTTACTTACATCATTTCCAACACGTAGAAGTTTTGGAAACTGTAACGTGAAACAACTATTGAGATTGGACATAGACGGCTTCGTACTACACGAGACGAGATATCGACTTATCATGCCTAGCATATGGGAATGGGAAGATTTTTTAGAAATATTTTAAATTTATATATTTTTAATAAAAATACATTTTATATAAAAATTATAATCATTTTAAAGGATCTTTAGTTAGTAGGCTGAATTTTGAGGCACAATAAAATACATGTTTTAAAAAGCATATATTAAATAAAAATATGGGTTAAAAATTAAAACTTTTTGTACACAAAGAACAACTTAAATATAAATTATTTTAGCTTACTAAATTAAAATGAGACTTATAATAATAATTCAAATTATCCATGTGTCTTGATCATAGGGTTAAAATTATAGGAGTTGTGTCTTTTGGAAGGAACTTAAGTTGTAGAGCATAACTCAAGTTATGTGGGACTGAAACACATTGGAAAATAATAAAAGTATAGAGTCAGACAAAGCATGTCACAATGGCTAGATTCCTTCAGTTAATCGATGTATGTATGAACTCTTTACCCTTTTATAAATGAAAAATGATCTGTACTGTGGGGATCTCCCCCACAGTTTTCCCGGTCAAAAAAAAGATATCGGTCGTTTCATACAGCCTATTATGTCAACACCATAGTTACAACACAACCCTTTACGTGTTGTCAAAAAAAAAAACCTTTACGTTTGTGCAGTGTTGACACATATCCCAAAGTTTATCTTGTTATGCCTAAAGCTTGTGCCATGTGCATCCTAAAATGGCAAAACCTAAGTTGCAACTCTTAACTCTTTTAATACCACTCCCAATAGAGGTTTCAATATCTAGCTAATATATTTACCAACAAAAATATTTTTTAATTACTTAATACAACGTAGACGCTCACAATGCAAGCACACTTATCCTTATGAACGCACGCACGTAAATCCTACGCATATGAGCACCTTTGAAGACTAAGTTGGCAAAACAGAGATCTATTTTGATGACGTGACATTCTTAAACAGAAAAATAAAAACTCCTTGCTCGCTCATTATTAGGACTTTCTTAAAACTCAGAGACGCTTAATCAACAGTAACTAGTAACTAAATGAAACAATTTTGTATGAGTACTATCTCAAATGTACTCGTGTAGGAAGTAGATCGGCAGTTTCTTTTTTGTTTGATTTAGGTTGTACTTTTACCGAAGAAGAAAGTGGGTTCACAATTATTGTTTCAACTCAATACAATGAATGTGAATTAGTAAAATCCTTACTTTTCAAAAAAAAAAGAAGGGGGTCGTCATCCCCACTAAAATCATTTTCAAAACCTTACTACATTATTTTTCATTGCTTATTAGAACATGAACGTCTAATATAGAAGCAATTAACTTCTTAACGACTAAGCTTGGAGGTTGGATCAATCAATTTTTTTTCATCATCTTACATCATGTTGGTTAGGATTCATCCTAGTTTTTTTGTACAACAGTTTCTTCCCTCTAGTTGGACCGGCCGGTAAAACAAGTGTGTTTTTATCTCAGCATATGGAGGGAAGTGTAGTTGGAACACGGTGTGTCTGCTAAAAAACAAATTGGAACACAGTGTCAATTTTTTTCTATCATGAGTTTTTCAATAACTAACAAAATCTAACCCTATTATTAAATTAAAACTAAGCCTTACAAATAAATCATCACTTTTAGAAGAGTGTGTTCGATACATAGCGCGAATTATTAGCAGATGCTAAAATTAACCAAATCACCAGCAAACTATTAGGTTATGTATTCCCTCTGTTTTAAATTATAAGATGTTTTGGCTTTTCTAGATATATTGCTTTTGTTATGCAATTAGAAAAAGATATGAATCTAGAAAAGCTAAAATGTCCTATAATTGGAACCAAGGAAGTATTAAACAAAAATTAATTTTAGCCAAGTAACGATTAAACATCTAACCACTAGTTAGTAAACCATTAATTAGTTTTAGCTGATAAAATCAAACAAACTATAAATAATGAAATAATGGTCCAGCCTCGGGTGTGAGCCCGTGCACACTGCCAACATAAAGTCCGAGGGTTATTGCTACGAGCCTACTAATGATTACTAGGTAGTTCAGATCTTGTTAGGAACTGAATCTTCAATAACACAAACATAGTCAGTTGGAACCAACTTAACCACTGGGCTCAACGACTGTTCATGATTCTCACCATCATTTACATGATTGCTTCAAGCTACCAGCTAACTTACTAGTCCTTCGCTAGAGTCCAAATCATCAACGCACAATTTTTTCTCAGAAATATGTTTACGTACGGACATGTTGATATCAACATTTTTGTTCTCTAACAAACACCAAATATTAACTTGACTGCCTATTTGCCAGCAAAGTTTCTTTTGCTGATTTCGCAAAAAAAAAAGTTTCTTTTGCTGATAACATTTTGTGACTATGTATGGCCGCATAATGAGATGGCTTCAACTTGCAAACTCATTTAATTAGCTACCCATTGTTGACACCCTAAAATGGCAATGAAGAGTCAACGCATGTCAACGTATCAACGAACGGCAAAAAACGGGTGTTCCCGGCGCAAACAACGGCGTCGGACGCTGCCCGGGGAGGCGTCGACGCGCGTCGGACGCGGTCCAGAGACCTCCCGCGGGGGGCCGAACGCCGGACGCCTGGCGACCGAGCGTCGGACGCGGGCGACGGACGCGTCCACGCGCGCGTGCGCAGCAGCGCCGGACGCGGGCGACGGACGCGTCCGACGCGGTCCAGTAACATCCCGCGCGCGCGACCGACGGACGTGGGCGCCGGACGCGCGCCCAGGGGCGTCGGACGCGTCCGGCGCCTTGTCGGGAAGTCCGATTCGTAAACGAATCGGACTTTTGGAAAGCTCTACTCGTGGGAAACTTGATGGACGAGTTTCAGGAGAGTTTCCTACTGGGATAAGACCACCCCCCCTATATAATTGAGGGGATTATGGCCGATTGAACCCATCCAATCAATCGACACAAAAACCAACACCGATCGATCGAGACGATCAATCTATCTCCTTCTTCTTCGTCTACTCATGCCCTAATTTTCTAGTTGCTGTTTGGTGCTTCTCTCCGCGAGTTCTCCGGCAATCCTATGCGCCATCCGCTGGTTCCTCGGAGATCCCCTACGTGCATCCTCCCGACGGGTCTTCCCGGAGGTTGTTCTAGGGCTTACCCCTCCGTCGACGGGCTCTACATCGGCTTATCGATCTCTAGATCGGTTTGCCGGTAACGCTACGTCGTCGTTGCGTTTGCAAGTCGCTTCAAGGCACCTCTAGGGCGTCCAAGGCCCACTACCGGTGTGTTGGCGGATTTCTTCGTCAACACACTTTTTGGCGACTTCGCTGGGGAAGGCAAGGCGCCGTCTTCAGTATCCATCTACCGATATGGGGAGCAGCCAAGATGGTGATTCAAGTGGGGATGATCGCTCCAACGTCAACCCCAAGAACATCATCTGCCCGCAGAACATGGACGAGCTTCCCAACGAACTCTGTAGCAAGCTCCAAGGACAACTTGACGCCATGTGCAAGGCTTTCTTCGAGAGTTGCAGCAAGGGGCGCAAGGACAAGGTCAAGCAGTACAATGAGCCAGACTACGCCGGGCTGTTAGCGTCTTCGTCATCATTAGGAGCTAAGGTAACTTCAGACAAACCCAAGCTTGATGATGAGTATCCTACACATGCTGATTTTGCCGCTATGCTAGATGGACAGAAAAAAGTTGTAGATAGTAATTTAGCTACCGCGGTAAATATGATCATGGCTAGGTTTGATAAATTAGAAGGTAAAACAGCCAATTCAGATGAATCGGATGTTGAAGAAATAGAGTATGAGTATGGCATGCCTCCTAATTATTATGCTAACCAAGCCCTTTATGCAAAGGCAAACAAGAACAAATCGGGCTTCATAACACTCAAAACAAGTAAGACCGATTATGTTGAGCCTCAACCTATGGTTACTTTTGCTGATTCGGGTTGTTCTAAATGAACCGAATCTCATCGTACAAGTAAGTCTTCGGCAGGAGAAGCAATCCTCCCAGACCCGCCGAAGTCACCTAGTGTGATTCCTCACCAAACTAGTTCTATAACAACTCCTTCTACCGATTATACTGACACATTTAATCGGTTTAGGGAAGATTTGTCTAAATCTCTTGAGGAGACGTTGGGCGTATCTATTAGGTCCAATAAAACTAGTTATCACAAGCCATACCCGGTGCACTTTGATTTTATGAAACCCCCCGTAGGATGGAACGTGCCGGATTTTCAGAAATTTAGTGGTAGTGATGACAAAACATCTATGGAGCATGTTAGCATGTATTTAGCTCAACTAGGTGAAGCTTGTGCCTTTGATTACATGAAAGTGTGTTGTTTTCCTTTATCTCTTACTGGCACTGCTTTTGCTTGGTTTACTTCATTACCTCGCATGCACCATTGGTTCTTGGGCTCAATTAGAAGAGAAATTTCATAGTCACTTTTATTCCGGAGTCCAAGAAACTAGATTGTCACACCTCACATCGGTTCGTCAAGGGCGAGATGAGCTTGCACTTGATTTCTTTAGAAGGTGTAGGGAGATTAAGAACCGATGCTTTCAATTGATGATCTCCGTGAGAGATTTGGTTGATATATGCTTTAATGGGTTGCATTCTAGGATTCGTGAGAAACTTGAGAATGTACAATTTAATAATTTCAACCACCTCGTCGAGAAGGCTGTTTATTGGGAATCGCGCCTTAAAAAGTCTCGCGAGTCGTACAAGTCTCATTGTTCGAACACGCATACTTGTGATTTTGTTTCAGATAGTTCAGAAGGTGAAACTGGTGAATGCAATGCCACTGAAATTAGGTGGCCAGCAGAGAACAAGCATGTGACTTGTCCTTCTCTCAGACCGATTCAAAAGAATCGGGGTGAGGAAGTTACATATACTTTTGATGTTTCTAAATGTGACCACATTTTTGATGAGTTGCTGAAAATCGGACACATTAGAATTAATTATACCATGCCTTCTTCAGATGAGATTAAGAAGAGAGCTTATTGAAAATATCATAATTCTTATTCGCATGCCACTAATGATTGCAATTATTTCCGTCGACAGATACAATCGGCCCTTAATGAGGGATGATTAAGTCTTGCAGAGATGGAGATTAAGCGGAATCCCTTCCCAAACAACAACACCAATACTATTGAGGCGGGGACTCCGGCTATTTTGATTCGTTCTGAACAAGCCGGTGGAGCTAAAGGCAAGAATGTCATCATCGGTGAACCACGTCCTGCACCGAATGTCCAAAAGAATTCGGGGTGACAAGTGGTGATGGAGAAGAATCAAGATGGCAAAAACAAGCTCACAATCACCGCTGGATCAGCGGAGGCTTTGGGAAGGCAAAGGTGGTATGAAACTCAGGCGACGCGACAACGGCCGGCCCGTCCGACCCCTCCGGTCGGCCAAGCCGACTCATCTAGCAAGGTGGAGGTGCTCAAGGCTGCCCCTGCCGATGGTGCTCCTGGTACTTCCAAGTTGGCCAAACCGATTGATGCAATCGGTCAAACCGGCTCACAATCTCCTCAAAGTTCTGTTACTTCCAGCATTCATGTGACCTGCACCTTCATTCCACACAAGCCGGAGGTTGGAGTTTGGAAGGAGAAAGAGCAAAAGCCCAAGAAATTTGTGGTGAAGCCACTTTGTACTTTTGATCGGCTTATGGCAAAGTACAAGCAAGAAAAGGCCGATTCCGAGAAATCGACCGATAAAAAAAGAGAGTCTACGCCTCCCAAATGTGAGGATGATGATAAGAGACAAAAGGCTATGACTCTTTCAGCTAGTTCTTATTCGCAGGTTGCTCGTTCGCGGCCATCTCGTTGGGGACCGCCGGTTACTCCGGCTCCAGCCGTTTTTCCTTTGCTGCAATGGGGCGCCCAAGGTGTGTGGGTGCCGTACCCAAATGCTACATCAACGCATCAAAGGTTTGAAGGTGCTGCTGGATATCAAGTGAATCCATCCGTCTTTAGCCGATTGGCTCATCAATCGAGCTATAACGGGAGGAGACAAGAGCTTCCACCCAATGCTCAATCTTTGCAGGGGAATGGAAAGACGCCAATGCAATTGGCTTATGTGTCCAAGAAGGTTGAAGCCCCGAAGGTGGTGGAGGCGCCCAAGGAGGTTGCCCCAAAGCAAGCTCCCACACCACAAATCGCCATCGGGTCAATGTCGGCTCCAGTGGTTGCCGACAATGAACCGATTGTGGTTGATACTAAAATTCCAGCAAGTGCGCAGGATGAAACTATGAAGGAAGCTGCTGAAAAGAGAAGCCGCCAAGGGATCCAAAGTACACACAACCCAAGTGGTGTACACCTAACTTGGACAAGACTCAAAAGCGGAAGTTGCAGCGCCCCCGGGCCAAGAAGTTGAAGAAGCAAGCTCTTGAGAATCCTCAAGGGAATGTGCCGAAGAAGGACAACGGCGTCGCTGCGGAGCCGGTGCCGGCTATGCTGACCGTAGAGTCGGTTAAGCCGGTGGAGGTGGCTCAAGAGGTGATGGAGCATGAACCGACCAAGCCGATTGAAGAATCGGCTAAGCCGGTAGATGCTGAAACAAGTGTTCCAGAAGTTGTTGAATCGGTTGCAACTCCTCCCAAGGTGACGGAACCGATTCCGGCAATTTCTGAAGATATTGGGGAGAATCCCAAAGAGTTTTCTGCTGTGGTTGCCGATGTGCTAGGTATGGAAGCTCCGATAGAACAAGATGATGAGATGGTGGATTATGAGCCATCACCGAAACGGATCAACGTGGTGTATCTATCTTCGGATTACTACGTGATCCGTCATGATGAGGAGGAACCATCAGCAGTGGAGCTAGTGTTTGCAGCGGAAGACGCTATTTTCAAGAAGCCAGGATTCAAGGTGGATCATCTTCGGCCTCTCAATTTGAGGGGTCACATCAACGGGACTTCGGTGCATAGCATGCTAGTGGACAGCGGTGCGATCGTCAATGTCATGCCATACACGCTGTTCCGCAAGCTTGGGATCAAGGAAGCGGAGCTAATCTGGACCAACATGACCATCACCGGAGTACGTGGAGATGCTCCAATTCCGGCCAAGGGAATTGCTAATGTTGAGTTGACCATCGGGAGCAAGACCTTGGCCACCGCTTTCTTCATCGCCGACATCAAGGGGAGCTACAACGTGATTCTTGGGCGTGATTGGATACATGCTAATGAGTGTGTTCCTTCCAGTCTGAGTCTGTTCCTTCCAGTCTACACCAGTTTCTTATCCAGTGGGTCGGCGATGCTGTGGAGATTGTCCATGCGGATTCATCGGCTGAAGTCGCAATTGCCGATTCGTCCGAGCCCGGGGGGCATGGCGCCTTGGGATGTCTTTCAGGTAGAGATCTCTCTACCTATGATTATGTTGATTATTCTAGGGGCTGTTTTGTCCCCATATCTCTCAAGCCGATTGACAATCGGCTTAACACAATCATTTAATGGATAATCGCGAATGGTTAAAGCATCGGTTAGAGCAATATCGGGCTGAAAAGACCGATACTTGTGAGGCAATTGATGACTTTGATGAGCTTAATAAGTTGGGTCAAGGTTTTACATCGGCCGACCCTTTGGAAAAAGTTGACATTGGGGATGGTACTACGCCACGGTCGACGTTTATTAATCAAAACTCGGAAGCCAATTTCAAAACTGAATTAATCGCGCTTCTCAAGGAGTATGTTGATTGTTTTGCATGGAACTACACCGAGATGCCGGGATTGAGCCAAGATCTTGTTGAGCATCGGCTTATTCTCAAGAAAAACTTCAAGCCCGTCAAGCAACATCCAAGGCGCTTCAATTCGCCCATCCATGACCGAATAAAAGAGGAGGTCGAAAGGTTGTTGCAAGCGGAATTCATTCGTCCATGCCAATATGCGGAGTGGGTCTCTAATATTATGCCGGTTGAGAAGAAGGACAGCGGCAAGATTAGAGTGTGCATTGATTTCGAGAGATTTAAATAGAGCCACTCCCAAAGATGAGTATTCTATGCCTATAGCCCATATGTTGATCAATGATGCTTCGGGGCATAAGATGATTAGCTTTCTTGATGGTAACGCAGGTTATAATCAGATTTTTATGGCGGAGAAAGACACATCAAAGACAACTTTCATTTGTCCCGGTTTTGTTGGCTTATTTGAGTGGATCGTTATGACCTTTGGATTGAAGAATGCAGGTGCAACTTACCAAAGAGCAATGAATTTGATTTTCCATGATCTAATTGGGGTGATTATGGAGGTTTATATTGATGATATTGTGATTAAATTGGCTGCCCATAAATCTCACTTAGCCGATTTGCGTCTTGCTTTGGAGAGGATGCGCCGCTATGGTTTGAAGATGAATCCACTCAAGTGTGCCTTTGGAATATCGGCGGGAAAGTTTTTAGGCTTCATTATTCATGATAAAGGCATAGAGGTTGATCCCAAGAGGATCGAGAAAATTAAGAAGGTTGAGCCGCCCACATGCAAGAAAGATGTGCAGAAATTCTTGGGAAAGGTCAATTATCTAAGAAGATTTATTGCTAATGTCCGAGAAGATTATTCCTTTCACCCTCATACTCAAGTTGAAGGATGAATCTGGATTTTCTTGGGGGGCAAAGCAACAAGAAGCATTTGACAAGATAAGGGAATATCTATCATCAACACCGGTTCTTTGCGCACCAAGAAGAGGAGTACCATCCAAACTATATATTGCTGTTGAAGAGAAGGTGATTGGCGCCGTGATGACTCAAGAAGATGAAGGGAAGGAGTATGTTATCGCTTATATTGGTCGTCGTCTTCTTGATCCTGAGACAAGGTACACCCACATTGAAAAATTATGCTTATCACTGTACTTTGCATGCCATAAGATGAGACATTATTTGCTGTCAAGTACATGTATTGTAGCATGCCAGGTCGATGTCATTAAGCACATGTTGCATTGGCCAATCCTCAGTGGGAGGTTAGGCAAGTGGGCGTACTCTTTAATTAAATATGATTTGGTTTTTGAGCCATTGGGAGCAATCAAAGGCCAAGTACTTGCTGATTTTATTGTTGAGCATAGCATAAAACTTGATGATGATGTCAATTACATCACAATTGCCCCATGGAAATTGTATTTTGATGGATCGGTTTGCAGAAATGGTTGAGATATTGGAATTGTTTTGATCTCTCCCAATGGCCTTGTAACCGAGATGTCTAGCCGATTAGAATTCTTTTGTACTAATAATCAAGTCGAATATCAAGCTTTGTTATTTGGATTGATCATATTAACTTCCATGGATGTACATCATGTTGAAGCTTATGGTGATTCATTGCTAGTAGTGCAGCAAGTTAGTGGAGAAGTTCAATGCTTGGATGATTCGTTACGTGCTTGCCTTAATACTTGTCTAGATTATATTTTCAAGCTTGCTGAATTTAAAATTCGGCATACTCCTAGAGATGAGAATCACCGGGCTAATAAGATGGCTCAACAAGCATCTGGCTTTGATGTTAGTAAGCAAAACTTTCATATACAAACAAAGCCGATGTATGAGGATATGAACTTAATTTGTGCAGGAAAAAAATGAATTGGTTCGACCGTCCAATATGATCGGATTAACCAATTCCTCTGAAGCATATGCTACTGATGATGTCTCAAATCGGTCTAATTCAGATTCTAGTAATCTTAGTACCGGTTTAGAGGATTTGAGGACTCCCTTGATTAAATATTTGTAGGATCCTAGTACTAAAGTTGATCGAACCATCTGGCGGCTTGCATTCCAATACACATGGCTGCATGATGAATTGTATAGGAGGACAGCCGATGGTTTGTTACTAAAGTGCTTGGGACCGGATGATGCGAGAGTAGCTATGGGAGAAGTCCATGAAGGAGTTTGTGGTACGCATCAATCGGCTCACAAGATGAAGTGGTTATTAAGAAGGGCTGGTTTTTATTGTCCTACTATGATTGCCGATTGTATGCACTACTACAAAGGATGTGAAGAATGCCAACGGTTTGGGAACATTCAAATGGCGCCCGCTTCAGAGCTCCACTCTATTACGAAACCGTGGCCGTTCAGAGGTTGGGGGCTAGATTTTATTGGCCAAATACATCCCCCATCTTCAAAGGGATACAAGTTTGTCTTGGTTGCTACAGATTATTTCACAAAGTGGTGCGAGGCAGTTCCTTTGAAGAATATAACACATGTGGAGGTGATAGAGTTCATCACAGAGCATATTATTCATAGATTCGGCATCCCTCAAGTATTGCATATGGATCAAGGGACGTCTTTTATGGCTAAAGAGGTGAAAGCTTTTGCCGAATCATATAAAATCAAGATGGTCAATTCGTCTCCATACTATGCTCAAGCTAATGGCCGCTAGTAACAAAACCTTGATCAAGCTCATCAAGAAGATTGAAGAGACTCCAAGGAGGTGGCATGAAGTCTTGTCGGAAGCTTTATGGGCGTATCGCACATCAAAGCAAATTATTCATATGATGGGCATCGTTGCTAGTTGGTTGCAGGTGAAAAGAGTATTTTCAAGTTCATTGACTAATTCACTTGAAAACAGGGGGGCATGTGTTGACACCCAAAAATGGCAATGAAGAGTCAACGCATGTCAACGTATCAACGAACGGCGAAAAACGGGTGTTCTCGGTGCAAACAACGGCGCCGGACGCTGCCCGGGGAGGCGTCGGACGCGTCCGACGTGTGTCGAACACGGTCCAGAGACCTCCCGCGAGGGGCCAAACGCCGGACGCCTGGCGACCGAGCGTCGGACGCGGGGCTCAGCACGCGCGCGTGCGCAGTAGCGCCGGACGCGTCCGACGCGCGTCGGACGCGGTCCAGTAACATCCCGCGCGCGCGACCAACGGACGCGGGCGCCGGACGCACGCCCAGGGGCGTCGGACGCGTCCGACGCCTTGTCGGGAAGTCCGATTCGTTTACGAATCGGACTTTTGGAAAGCTCTACTCGTGGGAAACTTGATGGACGAGTTTTGGGAGAGTTTCCTACTTGGATAAGACCACCCCCTATATAATTGAGGGGATTATGGCCAATTGACCTCATCCAATCAATCGACACAAAAACCAACACCGATCGATCGAGACGATCAATCTATCTCCTTCTTCTTCGTCTACTCCTGCCCTAATTTTCTAGTTGCTGTTCGGTGCTTCTCTCCACGAGTTCTCCGACAATCCTAGGCGCATCCGCTGGTTCCTCGGACCCCTACGTGCATTCTCCCGACGGGTCTTCCCGGAGGTTGTTCTAGGGCTTACCCCTCCGTCGACGGGCTCTACATCGGCTTATCGATCTCTAGATCAGTTTGCCGGTAACGCTACATCGTCGTTGTGTTTGCAGGTCGCTTCAAGGCACCTCTAGGGCGTCCAAGGCCCACTACCGGTGCGTTGGCGGATTTCTTCGTCAACACCCATGGATATCAATTGAATTTTCATTGGTTCCTCACATGCAGTACCAACCCAAGACGCTTGGGAGTCGTGGTCACTATCATAGATAGATTACATATTAGAGCACACATTATAAATTGCACTAGTTGTTGATCTCAAAATCGATTACAAAACTTGTGATGGATTCCTTAGTCATTCTTTTTAGTGAAAAAATGTAGTGACCGATATTAGTAGAGAAACAACACATATAAAACCACAACAAAAAACAACCTCAAGGGTAGAGATAACATGAAAACCACCCACCATATAGCAACATGCCTATGAACCCTCTCAACACGGGTGCCTCCTAGAAAGGAAATTATATCCTAAATCCTAAACTTCTATAAAGATAAGACCCACTATCTAATGCCATGTCATCACGAGAGCCCCACTTAGTTAAAACATTTAATTTCATATGTTTACCCTCATCAAGTCCCTGTCCTTCGACGTTAGCCTTCCCACCTTCCTCCACTCACAATGGAATTGGAAAACTGCCCTACACCTCCATGAGCCATTATCCAATTCTTTTCAATGCACCAAATCATGAATTTCCATTGGAACAAACGAACAGACGATATACACTTTTAATTTTTATTCCTTTTCTTTTTTGATAATGTATACATGTATTAATTAATAGAAATAAACATGTCCAAATACAAGTACACCGAATAAGGATACGTAGGACAGCTGTCCAACCTATATTCTACGAGAAAAAAAGTCGGCCGCATTCGCTACCGACGAAGATCGCCGACACCAGCCGCCACCGCCAAACCTGAATCACCAGAAGATGGAGGAAAACACCAGCGTTGAGGTGGACTGCAGCAGATGCTCAATCTCGCGGAGGCAAAAAAGTCTTTGAGCACCCATCCGTCAGGATCACAATCCAGGTTGGAACGACGAGAGCGGCGCCGACGATGGCATCCGCCGTCGCAGTGAAGCCAAGATCGCTCAATCAACGATCCGTGCCACCGGCAGATCGAGTTCGATCCACCTCATTCCATCTTGCCGCCATGCCCTCAGCCGCCACCGTAGCCTTGACCTTGAACGCGGCACGAGCACCGCTGCCCGCCACGACGACAAAACAGCAGCCGCCACAGACTCCTACACCGCCTCACAGGCCTCCCATCGTCACCGGAGCAGGCGACAATGAGGTGGACGAAGACCGGGAGGACCTTATTCCACCATAGCTGCGCCGCCACCTCCACTAAGCTCGCGCCGCCGGAAACCCTAACCCTAGAAAAGGGACCTAATCTACACCGCCGGTCAAGGTCACGCGGTTTCCCACACATCCGAGGCCCCAAGGGCCGCCGGAGGCGGAAGGAACCGGCAACCTCACCGGCGGGAGCACAAAACGTCGGTGGCGGCGCCTCGGTGAAGCTCTCCGTGGCTAACCCTAACTCTGCTTTTAATTTTTCTTCCTTTTCCATGTATATATAAGCATGTTTTCTCATTCATTTAGGAGAGTGTTCGAATCGGCTAGATACAGATGCAGCTACTATACATGATTTTTTATTGGTAAGACTTTAGTCCAATAGTGCCTCACGCAGTTTTAGTGTAGGCATCCTCATGTTTGTTTCTAACCGTGTGCCTTCTGGTTTGCCCCATCTCCCATGTACTATTGTTTGTGCTTCAGTCATAACCCATGTATGCAATCTTTTATCTTTTTTTTTGCTTAAGTATAATCATGTCCCTCTCATGTACATATTAGTGCCTAGATGTCCCATTTACTGTGTAGGGAAATTCCATGATAATAGTGTTGGAGTTGGAGTTGGCTTCGTAATTTCATATTTTCTTGGCTACGTTCATCTAAATTCCATCGATCATGTCTCAAATACCAGCAGCAATGCACGGGAATCCACCTAGTATGTTACGTTTATTACCACATCGAAAATTGATGGTGGAGAAGCATAACATATAAGGTGGAGGAATCTCTCACCTCTCACCTTTCAGGCTAGTCTTTTGGATTGAATTAAACCCAATGCTTTGGTATGTCGGTGAACCTGGACTCGAAGGGCGCCGACTGGGTATAACGGGCCATGTTGGATTCCATGTGGGTATAACGGGCCGTGTCAGATTCCACTAAGCACTCTAACAATATCAACAAATGTTATTGATACTCCAACAAAAGATCATCTCACCGCCCCACCCCTCTTAGGTCAGCATGAAGATCATCAAATGTTACCGATACTCCAACAAAAGATCATCTCACTGCCTCACCCCTCTTAGGTCAGCATGACGATCCTCTCAAATGCTAGCCCACAGGCCACAAATGCACTTATTAGACATACTTAGCCCACTGTACGCCGCCATGAAGATGCCTAAGCACCAACGCCTCATTGCCACCTTCATCTTCATTGCACAGTTTTCTGACATAAGGCTTGGGCGATGGCATTTTTTTTACCATTCTTTAGCATGTATATATAGTTTAGGAGTTTTGCTTCCAGTTTGTTTGCAAAACAACTCTCCAAGACCTGCTTAAGAAGATTTTTCTCTTTTAAGTCTTTGGATAGCTAAAAATCCACACTTGATCAGCTCCACCAAGAAATAGAATCCATAGAGTGCCTATTTGCATGCTCCAACAAAATCAACTAAATGGTTTAATTTGTTGTTCTATGGAGTTAGCTACCTTAGAAAATATGTGTTTGGGACTGTTTTCACTAAATCTATGATTGATAGGTGCTTGAGCACTCCTAAACGAAACTCTTAATTAGGGTTCATTTGGATCCCATCATTTTGGAGGAATTGAAATTGAATGAGACTATTTGGCTTAGAATTTGAGATTCCACATCTGTCTGAAGTTCACATATAAGCCATCTTAATTTCATCGGTTGATAGGTGAAAATGGATTCTAGAGATCATCGTGCTATGTTTGTACTTCCAACTTAAATTAAGCTATAAAAATTATATATCTATCTCAAATGTGTGTCTAAATAATAATTTATTATAATGAATTCAATTCCAATGATCTAAACGGTGCCTTGATCATGCGTGAGCAGCATATTTAAAATATAATAGCAGATCAACCTAGGAAACACTAGGTAGCTTTATATTAATACTAGAAAACTTGGCGTGCGGCGTTGCCACGCCATATTTGATATGCCTGTGTTGATTTTACGATGGTTCTTACAGTTTTATGATTTAGCAATGAAAAAAATGATAATCATTGATTTTATTTTATTTTATTTTATTGTGGAAGAATTATGGGCTTCGAGCTAAGATGGATGAGATATATTGTTTCTAAATTTAGTGGCAAAACACAAATGAGAGGAATTTGGAAATTATTTTTTGACTTTTTGATGATGAAGAAGGGGTATCACCAAAAATTAGGAAAAAAATTGAACATGTAGGGTTTTATTCTAGAAGTTTTTTGGTTGGAGAATTATGGGATTCAGAGTTAGGTTGGATGAGATATGATTTTTTTAAATTTGTCGACAAAACGCGAATGAGAGGAAATTAAGAATTGTTCTTGTTTTTTAGATGATGAAGAGGGGGTGAAAAAATAGGGAAAAATATTTTGAATACGTGGAGTTTTAGTTTAGAAGATTTTTTTATGCAAGGAACTACGTGATTCGAAATTACGATGGGTGAGATATAAATTTTCTAAGTTTATCGACAAAATGTGAATGTGAGGAATTTGAAAATTACTTTGAATTTTTTTAATGATGAAAAAGGCTTGAAAAATATTTGGGTAGGTTTTAGAGTGGTTCTAAAATTTTTTTTTTTTTTTGAAAATTTGCTGGAAAGAGAAAGAGATTTGTTTTTGGTACGTGGCCACTCTCATGTGCGTGTAGCAGTTTCCTATATGAACAGTGCGCCCCTCTTTTTTTAACTTTGCTGCCTGTGAAGAGTACATGAACAGTGCTTGTGAAAGTGTGGTTTATGACGTCCGATCGCGATCCAACGGCCGAAGTTTTGCCGGTGACATGGCCACTCTCACCTGCCAAAGCTTGAGCTCTGGATTCGATAGGTAAAGATTAAAAGGAAAATAGCACCCAAATCCATTTAGAGTGGAAGTTAAACTCAGATGGTTTAGGCCTACATGTAAAACCTCACCCCAACTGGGCCATGCTCAGCTTCCTAAGAGCCAACCACACCCGACTGATTTTATAAGGTTTATTACGGGTCACATGTTGATTGTATGCATGTAGAGCCCTAAAAAAATTGTATGCATGTACAATGCAAAGTCTACATCCAGAAAACCATTTGCAACAGAGAGCAAGTGGAAGGTATTTGATTGGTACTCTTTAGACTATGAAATCTTTTTTAAAACGTCTATGAAATCTTTTGATGGATTTGAAACTGATGTGTCCATTTAGATCTTTTACATCATTGTGAAAAATAAAGTAGACGACAACTTATACTATGATCAAGATGCATTTGTTTCAAGTTGCTGATGTTGGTCGTAGTGTAAATCTAATGGTAACTACGTACGATATCCAATGTTCCAAACAGATGTGTCTTTATAAATTCAAAACCCGGCCCACACCTCTCATTAAGGATCGTAAGCACACACCACATACCTCTCGAACTGCCGACAAGACATAACCAGATGGGCGGGCGCATCTTCACGTCGGGGTCAGAATAATAACATCTTGGCCATTTGCCACCATTTTCTACTTCGTATGTCGTAGCCCTAGAAGCTACCACCAGATCCTGACATAATTTCTCTAAAGTTCTCCTAAGTCAAACTTTGTAAATTTAACCAAATTTTATAGAAAAGGCTAATATTTATGATATATAAAATTAGTATAGTTTGATACAACCTGGAGTACATTTTGTACACTTTACTTTTTTATCATAAACATTACTACTCTTTTGTAAAAAAGGTGGTCGGACTTAAAAAAATGACTTAGGACATCTTTAGAAATTGAACGAAGACACTAGAAGCGCAAGAAAACTTTAAAATTGGAAAGAACTGTGACCTTCACCTATAAATTACCGTTGAATAAAATTTCCGGCGGAGTATGTTCCTCTATTTCAAACAGACCTAAAACCTGTACTGTAAAAAAAATATGAACTGGATTTGGAACATGGTTCCATCTCTATACCCTTTTTTTTCGTGATCGGGCAATTCACCCGTTTTTCATTAAGAGGGAAATCTATGTACTGTTGAAGCTTTCTATTACTCCTCGGCTTTGCATTAGTCATTTGTTTAGGTTTGCATCTTGGAACGCTGTGTAAATTTCGGCGAGAGAAATGCAGTTTTGTGTGCATAGCATTATCTTGATCATGTATGACAAAGAAGAAAAGAAAAGGAAGGGACCATATTTTCATTAGGGTTCATCCCACTACAAGGTCCTGGGAAATTTCCAGGAAACTTCCGTGAATGAAGTCTATGATGGGGTTCCTCACGCCCACTTGAGAAAGTGATGACAAAGGTAATGATCGCAAAGTTTTGCATCTATTCTCCTGACAGAAAGTTGCAGATCATCCCTAAAGGGAAAAAGAATAGAAGATAGAAATTGATGGCCTAATAAATAATAAAGAGATAAAACAAAGTAGCTAGAAAGACTTACTCCATTGATAGAGAGTGGAAAAAAAAATTGACCCCGAAAAATGCTGGGAGAAAGAAATGATACATATTGAAGTACAAACAAAAACGAAGATTGATATTCTTGAATGTCCTTACTTTGAAGGCGAAATGTAATTTTATCATCGTTTTTCAACTTTATGGTTTGTCTTGCCCTTATTTTCAAATCTGTTAGCTGAATAACATATAATAAATAAAGAAAAAGAAATGTTTTTAAGAAAAAAGACAAGACTAACCACTCATCACAATCTTGTGAGGTAATCTGTGCAGGTACCTGGAGAGTCTGTCAGTATCCCGAACAGCAATGGTAGACATGGTGGTAAACTGCCATATCGAGTGCCCAAGATTAATGTGTCAGCTTCAGTTGGTTTTAATTTAATTTCCAAGACTTCTTGCAATGAACCATTTTTTATATAGTAATGGCCATTTGATATGGACAGACATGTACAGTCACACAGCAAGGGAAGGGAACTGAGCTAGAACCGTGCTAAAGAAACCTTTAGTGATTCACGGTCGTCTCTCTGTGTCCATATATCTACACTAGAGAAATGCGACAATAAGCAGGCTAAAGCCAGCAGGGAGCGGCATCCCGGCATCGGTCGGGGACAGCCGCAAAGCACAAAGGCAATATTGGCCGAAGAAGACAAGACGGCAATCCAAGTGCAACTGGTGTGGTGTGCCGTGTGCGTCTGTAAGCATGCCCATGGTCATGGATGAGCAGCCTCCTCGCTCGCTTGCGTCCTTCCATACGCACACGCCACGCCGAGCTGATGGATGGAGGACTGACTAGCTGACGCCGCCACATAACTAACTACCCCGGTTGCCAATTCCGGTAGTACTTTACAGCCAACCGGTGGGCTTCCTGCACGTTGTTTGGCAAGCAACTAGCGCAATTAACTAGTACTAGCACTACCGGTTTATGATTAAGATTATCACACGTCATCTCTTCTGGGAGCTACGTACCTTTGAGAGTGCTGTTAACTATAATTAGAGCCTCGTCGCTCGTCGTGTCCCATGGATTGATGCATATGCGCAGCTACGAGTCTGCCGAGTTCAGACGTCGCCAGCAGCACGGTCGCATTCACATTTCATTCCAATCGAAGGAACAAGCAGTCGAGCACGAAGCTGCGCGAGCGGCTGTTTGGGAATGGGACCTGGCTTGCTGCAGCCAAAGCAGAGACGACGAAGCTCTATGTCAGCCGCCTACTAGCTACTACATCAAAAGCCAAGGAGAGCATGGGTTTACACAGCATAGTCAATAGCAAAACTATATATATCAGGACTGCATTCTGCTGCAAACTACTAGGTTTACAGAATAGATTTTTTTTTTGAATGATACAGAATAGAATGAATTGATCTATCGTTGCTTATTTGTCACAAAGCTAATAATATCAGGACTAGTACGAGATATGAAATAGTTTTATTATCGAATTTAAAAAGATTAACTTGTCATGCACTATCTCATCAAGAATGAAGTGATTAAATTTTTAACCGAACACCTCGCCCTATAGCTCGAGGACAAACCTCACTCCCTCAGTAGCTTGGCCTCCCCGCCTGAGCGGCAAACTTTATTGATCAAGAATAGTTACATCATTGCACTCATCATATATTGCAGTTGCTAAGTTAACAGTGAAACCTCCATTACCTATAATTTCAACCACCTCCATGCGTGCATTTGGATTGAACAATTATCCGGTTGGCGGCTGCATCCTACATGTTGTGCTAACATCAATCCTTCCTTTAGAGCATATGGTTCACCATGGACGCATCAACAAGATAATAGAGAAAATTATTTGACGCCACAACCATTCCACGTGAGCAATCTCTTATGGCTCCCATACCTCCCCCATCCCATGTTTGGACAAAAAGATAAGTTTGCAATACGATTTTATCCTTATTTTGATAGATGTATTTGTGATTTTACCCTATTCCAAGATCAAAGGTTTGATAGATTAGGTAGGGATGTTGGAAACAAAAATAGGTACAGTCTGGTGCATACCTCTTATTATAAACTTGTGAAAAGTTTGTTAATTTTGTCAAACAAATCTACAACATTTATGCCAAAAATCAATAGAAACATAGATTTAGGCTCACAATAAGGGTAATACTCCTAACCAAGAAACTACATAATTTATATGTTTATTAATTAATAAGGTGCTAACTAAGGAAAAAGATGATGTGGCACTGTAATTAAAGAAGAGATAGGAAAATGAATTTTTAGATAAAAAAAGGTTCTTGTTACCTGTATGTCGACATATTTTATTGTTTCAAAATCTGTCAGATTGACGGCTGTTGGATGTGCTGTCCCTAAAAGAAACTGTCTATATGACAAGTAACACATGATGAAGAGATGTGATAGGTAAATGATGAAAAGAGAAGACATCTAATTAGAAAAAAAAAATCTACAGAAACTAACTATCAATCTTGCATTCAGTTAAACTCCAAAAGTCCTCACATTTGAATCCAAATACACCGGATCTAAACATGCTCTGAGTTGCAGTAACAGGAAGCTATCATTCAGGTGTTGAGATAGATGCCAGCTACTGGCAACGTGTTGGCCTTTCAGGTATGCTTACTGCTTACTGATGACATGCAAGAACAGGACAAATACCAAACTGTACTCAACGGTGTGGGTCGGCGGAGGTGCGCGTATCTCTCCTTCGCCGGAAAGGAGCACCACCTGCCATTGCCTTGGGTTCCTCGGTTCCTCTCCGCGCGCAAGATGCCCGCGCCGCGGCGGAGTCGATTCGTTCGCGCCTTCGCAGCCCCGAGACAACGGAGGGATTGCGGGCTCTGGCTGCTAGGCCGGTCCATGAAGAGGGAGGCCGCGGCCCGCGCGATTGCTGGCGCCAGGGGCCCAGGTGAGATGGACCGAGAGCTGGGGCGGGCCGAAAACAGGGGAGAAAAAGAAAGAAATGGAAAGACGTTTTTTTTTCTGTTTTAAACCATTTTAAAAATTAAAACGCTTTATTAAACCATCTTTAAAATACATTTTAAAAAGTTTCTTGAAACTTAAACTTATTTTTCGATAATTTTATGAACATAATTTTATTTTGAAAGTAGAAAAAACCTATTCGTTCCTTTTTCATAAAATAAAACCAATGCAAAGGCATGAAAAAAACAAAGATACTTTCATTTTTAGGGTGTCATAGAAATATGATTTTTCTATTGCTTGGCTGAGCTATCAGCGCTTATCTCTTCATGTAAAAAAGAGGTTTGGGTAGTGTCGTAACATAAAGAAAACAAAAAATATAGAATTAGAATGATTGTTCAGGTTCATGTAGAAATTGATGCCTTGTTCGCTTGTTCTATTAGCGCTTATCTCTTCATTAACATTGCATTTAATTTTCCACATCATCAATAAAATTATTTTATGATAATTTTATTCATATAACTATAAATAAAATAGCTTATTTTCTAAAAAAAAAAAAACGGGTCCGACACTGTTCACTAACGTTTATATAATAAGTATTACAATCCATGATATAAAATAAATATAATTAGATTACTATAGAATCTATTTTGTAATAATTTTTTGAGACATAAATTCTGATATTATTTAATATAAACTTAGTTAAATTCTTGCTAATTTGATCTAGGCCAAGCATATAGGGGTCTCTTGAAGGGCTGGCACCGGCACCAGGATCCAAACCCTGAAACTGAAACAAGAGGGGAAAAAAAGGGTTGGGAAAGAAACCCAAAACCCTTCCTCCCCCGACCTGGCCGGCGGCACCCCAGACGCCACCAATGGCGCGGCCGCCGCCTGCGGCGCCCGCCCCGGTGAGGCTCCGTCTGCTCTTCGACAGCAGCCGCCTCCTCCGGCGTGCGCAGAGGGACGAAGGCCTTCGGCGCTGCTGGCTTCTCCTCAGCCCTGAGCTCGCCACCGTCGCCGACCTCGCCGCTCATGTCGCCGCCCGTTTCCGCCTCCGCCGCACCTGCCCGGGGGGCGTTGTGCTCTCGGTACGTCGCCTGGTCACCTCTCTTCCTCCATCGGTCCCCTTTCTCTTTTCTACCCCCTCCCCATTCATGCAGGGGTTCCTCCCCCAACCCTACCCCGAAATCTTGATTCCTTCATTCTTGCGGTTTCCCCCCAAAATCAATGGCTTCGTCCAACAATGTTGGAGGGTTTTCCGTGTGGACCATTGATGCTTCATTTCTTAATGATTTTTTTCCATTCCATTTATTTGTTATATGTATATATTCTGTACAAAGACGAGCATTGTGCATAAATCATGAATGAAATGGTCTCCTGTGCGCAGATGGATGGGTTCACCTTGCCACCATTTGAGTCAACCTGCATCTTCAGGGACAACGATGTTATAAGGTAACTGTTGCCTTTGCCCTTTGGGGGAACTAATTTGTTCTTTCGATATCTTTTGTCATTCCCTTTTATCATCTTGATATTTCGGCACTTGGCTTACCCAGAGAACTATGTGACTGCACTGGGCATGTTTGCATCAAGCCCAGGCAAGATTGGCTCACCGTGCATCCTCAGGCGTCAGATTTCGGTCACCTGGGGATCCATTAGCTGCTAATAGTTGTAGCTGGTTTGGCCCAACTAGTGAGACAGTTGTTAATTGGGTATTCAGCTAACAATTAGCTGGACCCGTTTGGATTCAAAGGAGCTAGTTATGAGCAGCTAACTATTACCTCTATAGATCTAAACAGGGCCTTACATGAAGCCCACCTACCATATGGGAATGGTAGTAGGGTTGTCGAAAACCGTCGTAGTGAGGGAGGTGCCAAGGTGTGTTGAAGTCGATGGCGAAGAAGAAAGGGCTTATCGTATGACTAGGAGTTTAGGAGGTTTGATTGATTTCATTCCTGTCTATTATCTTGCATTCCGTCGTTACTTGCGGTGGAATCTGGGTGATATGGTGTCGCTATTTCCTTTGAAGTCAAATGTGGACCATTGTGTATTACAGAAGAGCAGATAATGTCTAGTGGTAACATAGAGCTGCGGTATCAAATGAGTAATGGTGTATTTAAATTAGTAATACCATCTTGGCTTATAAAAAAGGTTACACTGAAAAGCTCTGTTATTTTTTAGCTACCAGAAAATCCTTCCTTTGATTTAATACTTCCTTGCATTATGCATCTCTTTAGTACAGAACAGTGGGCTATTTCTCACAGAAATGATGACAACAATCCCCAATTTTCTTTTGTATTGCTAGGGTTCAGCAAAAATCCTGCACGAAGCAGGTAGGGCACAATGATGTGCACTGTATTCAAGATCATGAGATAATAGAGAAGAGGCCACTTCCAGTTGATGACAAAATCCTTGCAATCCAGTATCCAAAGAATGCATGTAAACACCAAGAAGAAGAGGCACATGATGATCACCAGCTTGAAGAAAATGCCACTGCTAGTCATAGCATAGAAAACAATGATACATGTTCGAAGAGGAAGTGGAGTGCTGGGGTTGCAGAAATACCTGAGAGTTCAAAGTATGCTTCTATATGTTTGTTGTAGTATTAGCATTTTTCTTTTCTAACTATGAAATATCATTTTTTTCAGACTTCATCACCATTTTTCATTGGTGTTTAGATGCAGGGGAAAAAGGCTGAAGGCGACAAATTCTGGAAAGCATATAGATCACAAGGAGGAACAGAGTGGATCTAAAAGGTTGAAATTACCAGTTATTGATATTGAAGCTAAGAAAGCAACTCCACAACATGAAACTACCACTACCTTGGTGGAGCAGCAAAAAGCAAAGGGGTATTATCTCAAAGCATATGCTAGTTACAGCTTTTATGTTTTAAGGCACTCTGGTTTGAGAAATAGTTCTAACTTTGCCCATTGACCATAACCACTTGAAATTGTATTCCTGCATTGTTTACTTCCATGTTGTATTGTGTTGTTTTAAAAACATTTAGCATTGCATTTCTAGCGAGTTTAATCCTAGTTATCACTTATTCTAGAGTTCAGGTTAATAGCTTGTTGGGTTGGTTGCTTCCTACTTTGTTCCAGTGCCTCTCCTTTAATGCCTTCTTTCTGCTAAATTCTTATCCAAAACTTGTTATTTCTGTTTTGAAATGCAAATTAGTTGTCCGTTTGGAGAAAAAAAAATAATAACCAGCAAGTTTCCAGCACCAGCAACATGTGGCAATCCACTTTGTTGGTTATATCTACAAGATCCTTTATTGTAACAATCTTAATCTGAACAAGATTTTAATGGAAAGCCACACCAACATAATATATATGTTTAATTTTACAAATGACATGGTTGATCTCAGTGATACTTTTATCATGATTTCACGATGTATTTGATTCTTTTTTTTTTTTTTGTTATCAACCATGTTAATCTTAAGAACAGTTCAATAGATCACAATTTTGTTCAAAAAGTTGGCATAGCAATAAGTAAAATTTGTGTATAGTAGAATGGTGTAAATCAGTATACCCCTTTAAATTGTGGTTCTCATGGCTTCCCAGTATAGCTTCAGAAAAGCTATTGCACAGCTATACCATGTAGTGTAAACATATCTAGCTATTCTGTGAAGTGTAGATATTTAGGGTTCCTGTTGTTTTTGCCGCTTCACAACAAGGACTATAGATAGCTACATAGAACCCTGTTTATAAGTCCATGCTTTTGTTATATTATATTGCATTGTTTGGTTCATGGGTGAACCTTGCAAACTTGAATTAAGACATTTGACTTCTTTAGGGAGTTAGCAATCCTACGTGGCAGATGCTCTTTTTTGTGCTCTAAGAAATGTAAAAGGTTACAATTTTTTTCCCAAATTGCCTCAATTGGTGTGATGATTTCTTCACCTCAAAAGGTACTGTGCGCTGTGCTCCTTAAGTATATTGGTGGTAAGATCAGTCTTGAACCAGACATGCTCATGAAAAAGACAACACGCAGGATAGTCTTCAACATAACACAAGGACATGAGAGGAGTGAGGGAATATGACAGGAGTGGCAAATAAAATCACATGTGAAGTTTATTTTGTCATTTTATGGAGTTGTGGAGTGTTTGTACATGGCGTGGTCTGTAAACAAAAATGAGATGTATGATATATTGACCCAGCAGGGATCTATAAGGGCTTATATACTGTATCGGTCCTTGTTGGTTCTATTCTATCATATCATGGCATGCAATTCATATTATGATTTTTTAGGAACAATGAAGCTGAGTTGACATGTGAGGCAAAGGTGGCAGACTATAATGCTCAAAGTGACACAAAAAAGGTATGCATAAGTCATATTGATGATTTTGATATGTTGAGTGTTTGACTACTTGATTATATCCAATTTCCTGGTTGTGCATTATGCTTACCAATTTTTCATTCATAGATGGTAATTATCCTGAGATATAATCCATTGTGATGCTGATGGCTAATCTATTTTACCTCATTGCAAAAGATGCATCATGTCAAATATCTTTCATGTCTACCTTTTAATGCTATGTTTTCATGTGTGCCTTTTCTTTCTCGTATCGAGTAATTCGATAATTTTCCTTTCATTCTGCTTTATATGGAAAAGGAAATGCAGGCAATGGACAGCTCCTGCCAGAGTCCTACTTTTCTGGGCTTGTCAGGCTGGTCTGCTTGATATACGGGTATAAATGGTGTCCCAAATGTGTGCGTGATAGAAATTAGGAGCCAATATTATATTATAATAATAAACATGTTTTTGGTCCTTTTTGCCAGGCTTTCAATCCGCTTATATTTGCTTCCTTTATTTATATTAAAAGTTTGAAAGTTTGATGCCAGTATGCCCTTTATTAATCAGGATGAAAGCTAACATTGTATTTGGTCCTTCAGTTTTACTTAGATCCAACTGTTTGTTGGTCTGATGGGACAAGTTCATTAAAAGAGGTTTTCACTTAGCAGAATTGCAAAATGAAATACAACAGAGGTCCTTAAAAAATGTTGGAGCACCGTCAGCTCACCTTAGCTTGTTTTTGCAATTATTAGTTTAGTGAAACACAGTGATTTTATTTTTAAAAAAATATAGTGGAACTCCCATAAAAAAATGTAGTGGAACTGTTTGCATGTATCTATGAGGTAGATACTGCTGATATTTCCAAAAAGAGTGCCATAAATGTGTTTGTAATGAAGCTACTCTAAAACGCAATGTCAGGCAAAACTAAATTAGTAGTCATGTGCTGCTGCAATAGTTCTTGAATGTGCTCTTAGCCCCATGCCTTGTATCACTGAAGATGTTACCTCTATGTACTTCTGTTCCAGAACCCTTTCACATATATTTGATTCAGGTTATCTTTTGTAGTTTTGTTTATTGTATTGGTAAGGCTAAGTTTTTGGTTGTCTTTTGTAGTTTTGTTTATTGTTTAGGTAAGGCTAAGTTTTTCCCCCTCGTAGTCCTATCTTGTTCATTCTTGCATGCTGAGTCCCACACATTTTCCAGCTTCATTAAGATTTGATACTGGGATTAATTCTGTTTTATTTCCCCTTCATTTGATTTGTTCATCAACATAGAAAAATTTCAGTTCTTAATTTAGGATGTAACAGTTGTGCCAAAATATTTTAGTTTAGTTAGCATATGTATCACATTGCTTTGTATTTTTGCCTTGTCAGTTGGGGAGTCGAAGTGCTCGTCGCAAGAAAATTAAAAGGCTGCTGAGACAGAGAGGAGAACTAGAAACAGAAAAGGTATTTTTTTTTCTCTCGAACGGTGCAGGAGAGCTGTGTTATTTTGTAAGGAATACTGAAATGTACTACACCACACAAAACGCACACACAACCCACACTAAACTAAGTTCACAGCAATAAGACCAATGGAAAATGGTACACAACCTCTTTGGGGCAAGGTTCCAAAAAGTGCTAGCGCTAAGGCCTTGACCTTCTGCCTAGAGTTTTTTCTTGGGCATTCATAGGCCTGCCTAAGCATTGTACTGTAGCATAAGTTCAGAACTCAAAGCACCTATGTGTTGAATCTGTCAAAGAATATTAGGTAGTGTTTGGTCTCGGTACAAGGTGGGATGGGACGGGATGGTTCTATCCTAGTTTTCTGGGTTGGGATGATCCCATATGTGCTTGGTTGAGGGGATGGGGTCGTCCTTGTTCTGTGTTTGGTAGGAGGGATGGGGAGTGAGAGGGTGGATGGACTGTTTTGGATCCGTTGGTGTCGTCAATGTGGGCTCCAGATATCAGCCACCTTTTACTTCTTCCTCCCTTCATCCGCATGCACACCAGCCCTGCCTCCACCTGCAATGTGTGTCTCGGCCTGCCCTGGCTGCCTCCACCTAGCGGTGCACCTCTGCCTGGCACCCGCCTGCCCACCCATAGCAATGGCGGCCCTCTGCGCTGGCCTGGATCTGTGGCACTTGCTGCCCATGCCTAGCCACGGCCTCCCTACCCTGCCACTGCGCTGCCCACCTGCTCCCCGCTCACATGTCTAGAGGATGCCTACACGGATGGACTCAAACGGCGTCGGGAGATGATGAGCTTGTCCTCCAGATGAAATGTCTCTTCACTCGTGTCCTCCTACATATCTTACTCAGCAACGGAGACAATACGGTGGAGTGTCTGACAACTGGTGGAGAACTTGTAGGGGTTCCACATGTGGACATGCAGGGATTGAGGGTTATATTCTTGGTTTATGTAAAAATCTTATAGTGTGGAAAATTACTGCAGTTTATGACAAAAACATTATTATTCTATTGTATTCTGGTTGTTGGATGCATCGACTTTCATGGTTTGCACTTGGAACAACATTCCAATAGCTGACTGAATGTTCTGTTGATCGAGCTGCTATGCTTATGTTGTGCACTTGTGCTGATCAATATATTCATGTATGTATGTATTGCAGAATGTGCATGAAGATTCACCAATAGCTGCTGATTTTCCATCATCAAGCAATCAAGATGGCTTGCCTGTCCCGTCAAGCAATCAAAATGGATCACATGCTCATTTTTCAAGCCTCAAAGCAGATGAGGAAGAATCTGATACGTCGGAAGAGATTGTCCCAGTTGTGGTTCGGCCTGGTCACATTCGTTTTGAACCAGCAGGTATAACTCTCTACCATAAAGAATCTAATAGTGCATCTTAATCTTCTATTCTTTCTCTATGTTGATAGAACTTCCCTTTCCTTCGTCTTGTTAAGAGGGAGGGGGGGGGGGGGGGGGGGGGGGGGGGGTGGTCATGATCATAGTCCTGAATTCTCTATGTTGTGTATGCTTTGAATAACTGCCTCATGTTTCTTCATAATGTGTGCACCATAAGCATGCAATCAGGCACATGCTTATATTTCTATATGCGCCTCTGTGACTGTGATATTAATGAAGTGCAATGTTATTTTTGTTTTTGTCAGTAGTTGGAAATACAAAATGTTGCTGACCTACATCCGGTCTTCATATCATTTTTTTTTTCATCCTGAATTTCATTACTTAGCAACAATAGAATTACAAGAATTGTACGAAACAAAATTTAAAGGACACTGAAAACGAGCACACACATTTAAGCGCAAAGGGCTTAAAATGTGTGTCAAACAAACCACTAATATCTGACCAACAAAGCATGCTTTTAGACAACAGACCCAGCTAAAACTATTCCGCGTCTGAACGGCATGCTTTCCTAACATTTAGCAGTAGTACACTTTGAAGGGGAGAAGAAAAACTTATGTTCTGGAGAGCATATAGGGAAGACAACAGGCAATTTTAGCAGTTCAGTGAGTTTGACAATTAAAAGTGGCAGAAAGCAGCATTGTTTTCTTTCTGTTGGCAAAGAAAAATACAGCACCACTGATAGTAGGTAAATACAATATCATAGTCAGTTTCATAACAATTCCCTTGAGACTATCATAAGGCCTCTCATTTTCCTACACATTGCAGTACTCTGATGTTGTGGGCTGCTGCTTTGTTTGCAGTAAGAATTATCACCATTGATAACTAATCGTGTTCTCATTTATAATGCATGCGTTTCAGCTGAAATTGAAAAATAAGAACTTTGATTTTTAGTGGGCACTGTATGAAACCTAAGCATTTAGGATGGAAGTTGGAAGTCAAAGCTATTGTTAGGGCTGGCATGATGGACCAATGTTAAAATCTTCAGTTGCTACTTGATGTCAATGTGTTGTGTTAAAGGCAACTTAACATATATACTCTGTTTGCAGGTGAACACAACAAATCGCCAACAAAGGAATTACAGGTTCGTCACAGTTTCTCTGATTCTCTTGATCGTAGTTTCATGCCTTTCCTAACAATAGCTAACAATAGGTCTTAGCCTAGGTCAACCATATATCTTAAAATATAGTTTTGTATTTTTCATTTAAAGTGAATTGGTTATGAATTTTAGAGGTTTAACCATATATTCTCTTCTTTCTAAATTGTAAGTCGTTCTAGATTTTCTAGATACACAGTTTTTACAATGTATCTAGACATAATGTATATCTATATGCGTATCTAAAGCTGTACCTAGAAAAGTCTGAATGACTGGAATGGAGGAGTATCTTTTGAAAAAAATACATATATAAGCAATGTGACCTTTGAAACCAATCAAAGCCCAAAGTTGTCTTGTTTTAATAGTTCTATGGTCAAAGATATTTGGTTTTATAGTTAGATGACCAAAATCAGTCTTCCTTTTTAGTTTTAGGTCAAATGAAAACGGTCAATAATAGGGATGGAGGTATTCTCACGTCTCACTTGGGCCACACTCAAGTTTGATCTAATGTACAAGGTTTAGTTTCTGTGTATGTTTGCCAGTACGATCTTGTACACTTGATATTTTCTCTAGCTTGTAATGATATAATCACATTTAATGATACTCTCATTTTGTTTTAGAAGATAATTTAGGGGATCAATAGCATTGGTGAGTTTTTAACGATTGGTTGGTATCGAGATAATAGGAATATTGATGTTTCTTTCCTACCTGAAAACATGGAAAAATGGTCAACAATTAGTTGGACCTGCTGTCCCATTGTTGTTTGCTTGTGGTTTCAGGGCACATTCCAATGGAGTGGAACAATGAGCAAAAAGAAGGGCCAGAAGTGGGGATTGAATAGCTCAAACAAGAAAAATGCTGATATCGTCTGTCATGCAGGAATAGCTGGAAGCAGCACAGAAGTTAACAATCATGTCATGGACATTAAGGTTACTGAAAATAGCTCTTGTGCTATTAGTAATCGGAGGAACAATGAAGGCAGTAAAGTTGAGATGTCCAGTGTGAAAACTGTTGCTAATGAAGAAAAGTCTAGTGGTGAACCTATCGATTTTGAGAGCTTGTACCCCCTAACACGACTTCCAAAGGTATTTCATTTGTTTTAATTGGGATGGAAGCTACTGATTACATCATGTGCAGGAATTAAATAGGATAAAATCAATATAAACGCAGAAAGAGGGTGCTGTCTTGCAAAAACATGAATATAGTCTATAGATAGGCTTTCTTGTATTTATATACGAGCAAATAAGGGATAATCTTGCTACAAGGGTAGAAGATACAATTCTGTGTTCATTTTAACATTTGCTATGAAACAATTGAACATGTCTAGCATACGTTGATCAGTTGAGAATTAACTAATCTGTCATACATGCAATTGGTTGATAATTTGTACCTTACCCTGAATTAACGTATGTTATTTACTAAAGTGATATTAATAATGGCTGAAAATGGATAACTAATAGTTTGGAGATTAAGCCTCTAACTGGCTGTCTGTTCTTGTGCTTGAAGTAGTAGAAGATTTGTGGTATATCAAGGCATAGGGTCACAATAATGGCAAACTTGCTGTCTAATACATAATATTGGGGGTTAACTTTTCTATCATAGAAGTAATTGAAGATATTGTTACTTTCAACCAGTCACTACATTAAGTACTACAATGATTGTTTTCTTTATCTATTGGAACTTTGGAAGGAAGGACTCGAGGTACCAAAATGATTATCTGTTCTTATGTTTGAATTCAGAGAAGTGTCGTTGGTAGAATCTAGATTAAGGCACACGGTTACTGAAGCTTTTTATATATTTTTTTACACTATTTTTGGGACAGAGGTAGTATATCCATAAGAAAGTGAATAATGGTTCAACATCACAGTTTCCCTTTCATTTTTTCCCTCATTCAAGAGTTTACCTGTCTTTTGGACCTTGCAGGAGGGGGATCTGATTGCCTACCGATTGGTTGAGCTGTCTTCCATGTTGTGTCCGGAGCTGTCTTCATACCGTGTATGATATAATTTCATTTGCATTGTCTAAGTACTTTTTTTCTTGGGGTTGTTTGGAACGGAAGTGATATTAATGCAAACTGGACTGAGCAACTTTTGCATGCTTGGGGCTTGGGAAAACTTGTAATAAAAAGCATGGTGGCAGGGTTGGATTTTGACAACACTAAGTCATGTCGCCCTGCTATTTCAGGTCGGAAAAGTTCTTATATATGATATCATATCATCACGTATCATTCTCATACCTGTTCAAGAGTATCCAATCAGCACCGAGGAAAAAGAAAACCAGGATGAGTCAGATATGCTTGTGGACTTATCACCATACAAGGAAGATGGCTCCTTGGAGGTAATCAATATTTCTCTACTTTCTAGCCTTATTACCAGCTAGTCTGGCATGCGTCATGCTTAATATCTTCTGCAGATCGAGTACTCTTCACTTCTTGATGTAAGGCTACTGAAGGGTGTTGAACCAGACCTAGGGGCTGCCAGTACTCCCTCAGCAAAAACATGCAATGAAGTTGGATCAGCACTGGCAGGAAGGCCAGCTACCTTACACAAAAATGAAGGCAATATTGCGAGCCAGAAACCACCCTTGGTGTCAGACAACACTAAAGATGAAGGACACACACTAGGTACAATTGTTCATACCAAGCATTGGCCCTTGAGTATTTTGGCTTCATACCAAGCTTTTTTTTTTATTATAAACAATAATTCGGATACAATATGCAGGAAAGTCAGAAGTCACGGTTTGGGAAAAGAATGATGAGCCCAGTGATAACAAGGTCGATGTTCAGGAAAATGGCTGGGGAACATGGAAACAAAATGCTAGTACATCAGCTTGGTCTTACAGAGCCCTCAGGAGCAGCGCCCTTGGCCCGACAATGGCAATGCTACGAGGGAAGAACAGCCAGAGGGGTGGTAAACCACCCTATCGAAAGAACGGCAAGTGATGCCCAATTGTTTAGCTTCAATGATACCTATGTAATCCTAGGTTGGTCCGATCTTTTGGAGAAGGTCAAGCAAGTTGAAGCAGTAGGTCTTGTATATGTAGAATTTAGCGAGGAAGAGTGACTGCCATTGCTGCCCTGGTTATTTTGGAATCTGGCCTAGCGAATTCTGATCCTTTGCAAAGGATGGTTTCCTTGTAATTGGATCCGACACTCAAATGCTGGTTTTAGAGACTTTTAGCAGTACGCCACTGAACAGCCGCAAAAAAGTTTGTGGTGCCTAATGCCCACCGAGTAAAATTTCCGTGTCTTATCCAGTATGTGCCACTGCCTCCTGGGCGCCGCCAAGTTCGCGTGTCTGGCGGCGCGCCTGCGCGTGGAGTGGAGGTGGGTGAGGCCTACAGGAGTACAGGTGCAGGGTTGTACCACCTCCAGCCTTGGGCAGATGCTCGCTGGACTCGGCGTGCACCAGGCCGTTGACGACTGCCGTGCCATGATCTGCAGGTTTGACCTCGGCAATGACGACGGCATGCTCAGTTTCAGTTCAAGACCCATGATGAATGCCACATGATGCCTACGAATAATGATGATCGTACGTGGTTGGTGCTTGTGCTTGCTGGTCGTAGGATGTTCTTTTATTTATATATATATATATGGGCTGTGTGAGTTGCAGGTGATGCTTGTGGTGTCAAAATAGTGGCAATAACAGATATTGCAACTAAAATCAAATTTATACTTGCAACCAAACTATAAATGGTGGAAATAGCATCTTGTTATTGCCAAGATTTTCATGGAAATCACAACACAAATA
This sequence comes from Themeda triandra, assembly GCA_018135685.1. NCBI lineage: Eukaryota > Viridiplantae > Streptophyta > Magnoliopsida > Poales > Poaceae > Themeda > Themeda triandra. The sequence goes on along the minus strand of JAENPR010000005.1, from coordinate 313,104 downwards.
TAATCATGGCAATATTGTCCACTATTATCACAAAAACAAGGGGGGGGGGCGCAATGACATATATGTATTGTAACAATTTTTGTATCGTTGCAAGCAATGGTGCCTCGGTGAGATTTCAAACAGGGGAGGGGGGGGGGGGGGCGCAAGGACATATATGTATTGTAACAATTTTTGTATCGTTGCAAGCAATGGTGCCTCGGTGAGATTTCAAACACCTTTGCGTGACTTGGGAGTACCATTCGATGAAAAACAATGTGAGTTATGTTTCTATCGCAAAATGTAAGAAAAAAAAAACTCCAAGCATACTAGTTAGAAAGATAGTAATGACTTTATGTCCGCTTCTGAACCGCTTAAGACAATATGGTGGAATAACCTTTATATATACTAGCATCATTTCTTTAAGTTAGGTTTCATAATTCATTACAAACAAAGAGCTAAGTGTGAGGGATCTTGATGGTCATTACATGATCAATCCAACCGTCAAATATGTCAAGATTAAGAAAGATAATAACATATCCCATATAATATACTGTTAAAGAAAGACATAAATGTATATTTTGGAAAGTACTAAGGTGCCGATAAATAAAGGGGGAATGATTGAAAATGAGATAAAATGAAAACAAATAATAAATTATTGAGTGAGCTGGAGGTAAAATAAAAACAAAGGTGAGGGAAATGGTTAACATAGTTGGAGGTAGAAAAAACAGAGGTGCTGGTAAATAAAGAGGGAATGAATAAAAATGGAGATAAATTGAAAATAAACAATAAACTGTTGAGAGTGTGATTTGATTGGAGGTAGAATGAAAAAAGTCATAAAATTTTGATATTGGGATTTGAACCCACTATAAAGGGGGAATGATTTGAGAGTGTGATCTGATTAGAGTAGAAATGTATAAAAGAGTGTGATTTGATTAGTGGTAAAATGTAAAAAATCCATAGATTTTTGAGAGTGTGATTTCGTTGGAGGTAAATTATAAAAAAAAATTGAGAGTGTGATTTGATTAGAGTAGAAATGTATAAAAGAGTGTGATTGATTAGTGGTAAAATGTAAAAAAAAAAATCCATAGATGGTTGAGAATGTGATTTGGTTGGAGGTAAAATGTAAATAAAAAAATAAAATAAGAAAAAAGAAAAAAATATTGTTCAGATTGGGATTTGAACCCACGCCCTTTCGGACCAGAACCTTAATCTGGCGCCTTAGACCAACTCGGCCATCTCAACTGTTTGTTTTCCAAATACAAATCATTTTATCTAATGAGTTATAAATTACACAAAATAGCAATAACGAACAAACCGTCCCCTGCGAGTACTCTTCTTCACACGTTCGTCGTGAGTCGTGCCATACCGGCAAATCATCCGTGTCGTATGCGCGCGCTTCCGACACCAACCCAGCCCAAGAAGCCATACCAAAGCCCTCTGTCGGATATGCGCGTGATCCCATTTTTCTGTCAGTATAAAAAGACCTTCGCCCTTCTTCACGGCTGCCGCGAGACGATGCCCTCGATCAGCATTCACAAAATCATCACAAAGCCATAGACACATAACAGCCATGGCCACTGTCCGTCCTGCCTGCGCTTCCTGCAGCTCCTTGCTCTTCATCGCCATGGCCATATTCGCCCTCGCCGCCGTGGCCAAGGGCGCGGGAGAGCCCGATCCAGACCCCGAGCACGTCAAGGCAGGGCCCGCCGACTGCCCGATGGAGTGCGCCACGAAGCTGACCGGCGGCATCATGGAGACCGTGAAGTGCTACATCGGGTGCATGGGAGGTGGAGGAGGAGGAAAGTGTTCGCCTTCGCTCCTGTGGCCAAGGGCGCAGGAGAGCCTGGCCGGCCAGACACCGAGCACGTCGGGGCGAGCCCCTTCGACTGCCCGATGGAGTGCGCCACGAAGCTGACCACGATGATCATGGAGACCGTCAAGTGCTACATCGCGTGCATGGGGGGAGGTGGAGGAGGAGGAGGAGGAGGGGAGCTGAGTGCCGTAGTAGAGGAAGAAGCACGCGGCAGCTGCCATGCATGATGGTGGCGTGTCGTCGTCGGCGCTGGCTAGGGTGACTTGCTCGTCGTCCTATCACCGCGTGTATCCAGGCACGCAGAAGCGGCGCACCAAGCGACAAGAGTATAGAAATATAGAAATATTCAAATTCAAATATCAAAATATTATGTAACGGAACTCGATGTATCAGCGTGTGAGCTCATATATGTATCAGCATGTGAGCTCATATATATGTATAGTATATATAGATATAGTTCGTTCCAACTTCCAAGTAGAGGTTTCAACTTTGATATATATGTTTATTAAAGACATAGCAAGTTCAAATGTGAAGGAAATTGAAGTCGAGGTATTGCAAACATTCTGTTTTTCAGTTTTGAAAGGCAACAACCGAACGATCTGTCTGACATGTTATTGACCCAAAGGTGTACTAAGTAAATTACAGGGGAAATGGCTATAAAAGTTGGAGATCAAATAAAACATTGAAAGGCAACAGCCAAATCATCTGTCGCCAATGGCGGAAATTAAAGCTGTAGGGCTATAGGTAACTACAAAGAAAAATTATTAAAAAATAGAGGTAAAATAAATCAAATGTGCAGGAAATAATTAAAAAATATGTAGGCAAAATAAAAGAGAGGTGCCGGTAGATAAGGGGGACTAATTAAAAATGAGATAACATGAAAACGAATAATAAATTGTTGAGAGAGTTGGAGGTAAAATAAAACCGAGTAAATTGTTGAGAGTGTGATTTTATTGGAGGTATTTTTTAAAAAAAAGTTAGAGTGGGATTTGAACCGTAAACCAAAACAAAAGTGTGGGAAATGGTTAAAAAAGTTAGATGTAACATAAAACAGAGCAGGAGCAGGTAAATAAAGGAGGAATGATTAAAATAGAGATAAATTGAAAATAAATAATATATTATTGAGAGTGTGATTTGGTTGTTGGAGGTAAAATTGTAGAGGATGTTTGGTTCCGGGCCTTACCTAGCTAGCCACACCCCATTTGTGGCGGCCATAACCATGGTGAAGGTTTCTGACGCCTCAACCGTAGTGGACATTTACACATGAAAAGGTTGTCTGTCTTTAACTTCAGTGTCAACCAAACAGTAGGAGAAATGGAGAATTAACTGTGGCAGCCTTGTTGTGGCAGTGGCGGATGGCGGCTGCCAACCAAAGATCAAGAGGGCAACATTGATAGAAGCAGCACTAGCAGCGACCTTATTCTGGAGTATCCCCCACCCCTTGCTTCTTCGACGATGAGCTGCAGTACCATTGTTGAATTAAACGATAGTCCTCCAAAGGTTCTAGCATTATGTTCTTATTTCATCAGTTCATTACAAGTACAGAGTATAACAGAAAACTGTACCCTGCGTATACTCTTGTCCACACGTTCGTCCGTGGCATGCTGCCGGTGCCGGCAAATCATCCGTGTTGTATGCCCGCGCGCTCTTCCGACACCAACCCAGTCCAACAAGCCATACCAAAGTCCTCTGTCGGATACGCGCGCGATCCCATTTTCCTCCTGGCTGCATAAAAAGACCTTCGCCCTTCTTCTCGATCGGCTGCCGCGATGCCCTCGGTGATCACCATTCACAAATCACAAACCCATAGATACATAACACAGCCATGGCCGCTGTCCGTCGTCGTCGTCCTGCCTGCGCTTCCTGCAGCTCACTGCTCGCCTCCCTGCTCTTCATCACCATGGCCATATTCGCCCTCGCCGCCGTGGCCAAGGGCGCGGGAGAGCCTGACCCGGACTCCGCGCGCGTCGGGGACCCGCGGCCTGCGCGCTAGAGTGTTCCACGAAGCTGACTAGCTTCATCATGGAGACCGTAAAGTGCTACATGGCGTGTATGGGAGGAGGAGGAGGAGGAGGAGAAGTATTCACCGTCGCCGCTGTGGCCAAGGGCACGACAGAGCTCGACCCAGACCGCAAGCGTATCAGGGGGCCCGGTGACTGCCCTTTGGAGTGTTCCACGAAGCTAACCGGCTACATCATGGAGACGATAAAGTGCTTCTTCAAGTGTGCGGAGGAGGAGGACAAGGAGGGAAGCTGAGTGGCGTTGAGGAAGAAAAAGCACTCAGTGGCCGTCATGCATGATGGGGCATGCATGATGGGGCATGTCGTCGTCGCGCAGGCGCGCTAGGGTGACTCGCTCATCATCCCGCCACCGCGTGTATCAAGCGACAAGATACTCCTGTAATATAGACTAGAAATAGATACTATGTACAACAGAACTAAATATATCCAACTTACAGGTGTATGAAGCTGTTTGTGTTGCATGTGGACATATTTTCGTGCAAGAAACATGGATCACGCAAGAGGCGCCGGTCACACCAAGCGTCGAAGCTGGACATCCGCTCTGCAATCCACGGTGGCAGCAAAATGATTTAACAGTCTATAACTGTCCATTAGCGCCCAGCGTTATACAAAGGCCTAAAGAGTTGACGCCAAGATGTTGCACCGGTAAATCAATTTTAAAAATTCTAAAATTTGAAAATTGCCCAAGTACCTTTTCTATCCAATATATTTTGAAGATCCATGAAAAGTTACGGCCTTGTTTGGTAGGGATTTTTTTTTTTTTTTTTTTGAGGAATCTTGGTAGGGATTTTCCACGGTCTTCACAAGCCATTTAAGAGTCCTTTTATGGGGGCTTTTTATGTCAAATAGGGTAAAATGAAATGTCCTTAAAACATGCTCTCACATGCCTTCGGTGTGGGATGAAGCCAAAACTATTCATTTTGTACCTTTCAGACTACTAGGGGCAGTTTTGCCCAACTCGTGACAAAAAACATCTCCAGCTTCATCGGAATAGCCTTTTGTGGAGCTAAAGCTAGAAGAAAAACTTCACCAGTGAGGTAGAGCTATGCCAAACGGGGCCTAAATATAAATCCCCTTGACATGAGATCAATTCTAGTATAGCCTTAAACGGGACCAAAATACATGGATCGATAAAATGTTTATTATTTATGGTAAGCGCTTCCATTAATAAGCAACCAAGGCGAGCAAACCAATTCAACCGCCTCCGTAGGTCCATTAATCGCCGAATTCCACTTCCGCGATCGTTCGCGCGATTCCACCACGGGCGAACGAGAGACCACCCTCCGCGCAGACTACTCCTTTCCTTTTATGACTAACACGGAGCGATACAATTTTTTTTCCTTTTTTGAATCGAGCGGACAGCATAAACCGCATGCCCGCATAAACGTCGTTTTTTTTCTCCTTTGTTTTTCTTTCTACCATTTTTCTTTTTTCTTTTCTCCACTAGTTGAATCTCATGACCAAATTCGTGATAAAAAAACTATGATGATAAATTTATTCCGCAAAATATTATACATGTATAATATACATTTTTGCACCATGTTTTTTATATTTTCTACTAATATGTTATAATTTTAATTTTCACATCTAAGTTATGCAATATAACTTATACTTCTAACTTTACATCTAAGCTATTAATCAGGATATATCTAAGTTATACAGACAAGTTATATATAAAAGTTTTGTGTATAATTTTGGTAACCTTCTATGAAATTATGATAATAAGTTTGTTCCGTGATATATTATGCACAAAGTTATGTGCATAACTTTCGTACATATATAGTTATGTTAATAACTTAGTTCGTTCCTTTTTGTTTAATAACTTTTGATCATAAGTTGTGCTTCATAACTTATAAGTTATTATATGTTATAAATTATGCGTTATAAATTACTACATATAAATTGTTACTAAAAAAAGTTCTTCAAACACGTACAAGTGGGGTCTAGTTTTGTTTCACTCGTCACGTAGAACACACCGGTGCAGACGGAATTACAAATGGATATATATTTGAGAAGTTATAGCATTTTGAAATAAATATTTCGCTTTTTCAAACTAACGTCATCAGCCAGAAGCATTACACCCATACGCATGTGCACGCCGTACTAATAGCCCTATCCGGAAATAGAAAACAGCGGGAATGAATTATTTACCAGAAAAGGAAAGGTTGTTGTTGGTCTGATCGTTCGCTCGATTCTCATCCAGTGAACGTTCGCGGATTAGTGATGCCCCATTAATCGTTTACTTTTTGTCTGTCTCCATTAAGTTTTTCCTGTTGTAGTAAAATTGTTGAGAGTTAGATAAGATAAAAACAAAGGTGTGCAAAATTAAAAACAAATAATAAATTGGTGTGAGTGTGATTTGATTGGAGGTAAAATCAAATAATCGTTTATCATATGCTGGTAGATTGACTTTGCTTAGAACTTGTTTAGCAAGTATCCTTGTTTACCTGCTCTCTATTATCAAGCTCCCTAGATGGGCCCTTGATATGATCAATACTCACATGAGTCATTTTCTCTAGGATAAAACTGAGAAAAGACATAGGTATCACTTAGCGAATTGGCCATTAATGGCACAGAAGAAAGAATTTGGGGACGTGGGGATACTAGATTTAAGATCTTTTAACCTTGCTCTTCTAAGTGCTTGGATCTTTAATACCAGCTCAACAACAATACAATCTGCAAACCAATTGCTGATTTCAAGTATAAATTTGAGAAACCAAATATTCCATGCATGCTGCCAAGTTGGACATCCATTGGAAATTAGGTGATAGGAAAATATTATTTTTGGGAGGATCAATGGGTAGGTCACGCTAGTCTGCATATCATATATTGGCCTTTGTTTATCATTAATGAACAACAAGGTAGTACAATATATGTTGTCTGGGATGGGGTGAATTTGAAGCTCACCTTTAGGAGAACTGTGTGTCTGAACAAATGATGAATCTCTGATGGGAATTAGTTGAATTAATGAACACCATAGAGCTTTCGAATGAAGAAGATACTACTTTTTGGTCCTATGATGCTTCTGGTAAATATTTAGTACAATCATTGTGTGAGGTAGTTAATTTTTGGGGCATCACCCCAGTTTATGTGAGCTTGGTTTGGAAAATCTGTATTCCACCAAAAGTTCAATTCTCCCTGTGGCTTTTATCAAAGAATAAGTTGTTGACAAGGGATAATCTAGCTAAGCGCATGAAGTTGCTGATTTGACTTGCTTGCTTTGCGTTGAAAATGAAAATATTTGGCCAGAGTGATCTGGCAACTCATTTCTGAATGCTTGGGCTTGAGCCTGGGACAGAGTTTTGAATCAGTGGCGTGTTGTAGATAGCTAATGAGAATCATAGAATTACAAATGTTGTTTATTTTGTTGTCTTATGAGCCATTTGGAATTTTTGAAATGAGTTGTGTTTTCAAGGACGAAAGTGGATGGGCTTAAAAGAAGTGCTCAGTCCTCAAGATCGCTAGGATGCTTACAAGATGGAGAGCAATCATGTCTCAAGAGATGGGGGGACTGCGTCGAGGTGATTGTCAGCAAGCTGGAACAAAAAGCGTACTCTCACTACCGGAGACGAGTTTTCTCCCTACGGCCCAGCCCACTCCCCACGGCTGCCTGTCTCCCGTCACTGGCGCACAAACATCCCCCACGTGGCTTGTGTACCGTCCGGGAAGGTCTTTCCCTTCGGTTGACCCCCGTCACGGGTGCTCGTCCCAGCCTTTCGCGCGCTGCTGCGGCTAGTTGGCCCACAGAACAGAGAGACGCGCACGGCGGACCGCGCGGGAATCTGAGCGAAAACGTTTCGCTGCGCGCCTTCAGCCCGCGTGAAGGCTCCATCTCCCCCAAATCCTTTTCCTCCGCCTCCAATCCGCAGCCCACACCAAGCGACGACGCCACCTGCCGCTCCCCGTCCGAGCTCCGCCTCCAATCCGCCACCCAGCTCCGCCGCCCACACCCAACTCCGCCGCCGGCAGCCCTCAGCCACCAGACCCGCCACCCCTGCTCCTGGACCCTAGCCCCGCCACCTCGAAACCCTAGCGCCGCTGGCGGCCGGCCGCCGGCCGCCGGCCTTCATGGCCTCAGTCACCAGAGTCCTTGGCCACGCCCCAATACCCTAGCCCGACACCCCCAAACCTTGCGCCACCACCGTCTCCACGAAGTGCGGAAGCCGTCTCCACGAAGTGCGAAAGCCACTGTCTCCACGAAGTGCGGGCGAGTGCCATAGTAAAGATCCACCTCCGTCATCTTCTACACATCCAGCTCCAAATCTTGATCTTCCGTTGCCACCCAGGTACCACCAACTCTGTTCTTGTTTTGTATGTCGAAATTTCTGTTTTTTTGAACTGAAGTAAATCTGTTCTTGCTTGTATGTGTTCGGTGGAAAAGGTAGCAGCCTTGAACCTCACAGATCTGAGATAAGTTGCATCAACAGTCCAAGTTCATCTTCTTGCTCTGTGATTCTAGGTTCTCACAACACTTGTGTGACCCCAATTGCTTGTGGAGATTTCTTCCTTTTTTTTGGCCTGAAGCAAATTGTGTTGTGCATGTACAGAATTGGGAGAGGTGAATCATGGCCTGACAGAAATTTTCCTAAGCATCTATTGACGACCTGGGATATGTGCTTGTGATTGTCCAGTGAAGATCTAGTTGGTTAGTTCTCCCTCTCAGATTTAGACTTATGTAACTGATACTTGTTGGCATTGTTCCCCTCATGAAAAATTTATGAAGTTGTCTTATTGATTGCTTGTCATTACTAGATTTAGAATTAGATTGCTAGTTAATATTATTGATTCATGCTATACATTTATTCTTTGGGTTTTGTGTTACATCATTTGTAAATTTGTAACTGAGGTAAGTTGACTCAAGGCTATTGTTGTTGCCATTTCTATTCTGGTACAGAACTGCGAGTTACCATTCAGTGGTAAGCATTTCTTGCAATGAACCTTCTATAATCTCAAAAGTATTATAAATTAGCTAATTTGTTTTGGCATTGTTAAAAAATCCGGAGTATAGTTTTCATTTCAGTATGCTATCCTATGTTCATTTCTGCTACTTTCTTATGGGCATGGGTTCTTGATTTTGCACTGTATTAGTATTTAGAAACTGATTTTTGCTATACATTTCTTGTCAAGCAATCACGACATTATCATTCAATGTGTGATAGGTGTCTCCTGCTGATCTCATTGGTTGTTCTTGCTGCCATTTCGCAACTGCTTCCCGAATTGTATGCACTGAGACTTTGATTTGCAGCTGGTTAGTTGTTCTAAACTTCTCATAAGTTGGCGAGATAAGATATGACAGATCGTGAGTGGATGTATAGTGGTTGGAAGCGTGGTAGGCCATCGGACGAATGGGTTGCAAAAACAAATAATTTTTTGGATCGTGCCTACTCAATCCCCGAATTAGTTGAGTCTCGATACAATTAAGTGCCCTTGCGCCATGTGTCGAAATTATTTTAGGCACAAAAAGGCGTAGAATAGAGTTGCATTTGTGCCATAATGGGTTCAAAGAACATTACCAAACTTGGACATCACACGGAGAGAGGCGGGAAAACCATGAACTTGTGATTGGTTCGGAGGTAGAGCATGAGGGATTTGGTGAGACAGATCGGATGGATGATATGCTAGTTGACTTAGCTGGTGCGAACCAACAATTAGTTGAGGAAGAACCAACTGGTTTTGCTAAAGCTTTCTATAGAATGACTGTTAGTGCGGATGAGCAAGTACATGAGAAAACCTTGCACTCTAGGCTCTCTGCTGTTGCTCGTCTATTGGCCATTAAATCACAGTACAATCTCTCAAAGTAGCATGTTATGATGATTTTATGGCCCTTGTGCATGAACTCCTTCCACCTGATTCTAAGATCCCCCAAGATTTCTATCGTTCAAAAAAACTGCTAGAGGGCCTTGGTATGCCATACCATAAAATTGATGTTTGTCCAAAAATTGCATGCTATACTACAATGATAATGTGAATAAGGATAAGTGTGACATATGTGGTACCTCCCGCTATGAGGATGGATCAAAGAAGGTTCCACGTAAAGTGTTGCGCTACCTGCCCATTACAGATAGGTTACAAAGATTATATGCACATGAGGGCACAGCAAAAATGATGCGTTCACACAAAGAAGCTCACATCGCAAGGTCTACAAAAATGTTGCATCCATGCCATGGTGAGGCATGGAAGCAATTTGATGAGGATTTCCCAGATTTTGCAGAAGATGCTAGGAACGTAAGACTTGGGTTTGCAACTGATGGATTCGCACCATATAAATTGAATGCAGCTCCTTATTCTTGTTGGCCAGTTTTTTGGGTTCCCTATAATCTTCCACCTGGTGTTTGTATGAAGCCGGAGTATATATTCCTTGCTATGGTCATCCCTGGACCAGAACATCCTGGAAGGAACCTAAGCGTATTGCTGCAACCTATGATAGATGAATTACTAACTCTCTGGGATGGGGTAGATACATATGATGCTTCGGTGAAGCGACACTTTACAATGAAAGCATCATACTTATGGTCAATACATGATTTTCCAGCATATGGCATGTTTGCTGGATGGAGCACCCATGGAATTTTTGCTTGTCCACAATGTCTATGCGAGGGTAATGCATATCGTTTAAAGAAAGGCCTTAAGGCTACATGGTTTGACTGCCATAGGAGGTTTCTTCCTATGGATCATCACTTTCGAAATGACGAAAATTCATTTCGCAAGGGCAAGGTAGTGCGAGAAGGACCCCCTAGGCGTTTAACTGGAGTGGAGGTTAAGGATCAGCTATATAGACTAGTCAATGATACAAAAAAATATGGCAAAGAACACAACTGGACATATATAAGTGGCCTTTGGCAGCTTCCTTACTTCACAAAATTACTGCTTCGTCACAATATAGATGTGATGCATAATGAAAAAAATGTGGCTGAAGCTATATGGAACACATGCTTTGATATTAAAGATAAGACTAAAGATAATGTGAAAGCTAGACAAGACATAGAACTGCTTTGTGACCGTCCATCTCTTCATTTGTATACAAGTAATGGGAAGTGGCAGAGACCAAGGGCACCATACTGTATAGATAAGGATGACAAGATCAAAATTCTTCATTGGTTCCAAGAACTTAAGTTTCCAGATGGGTATGCAGCTAATATTAGGCGTGGGGTTAATCTGCTGCAAAAGAAGATTTTTGGTTTGAATAGTCATGACTTTCATATCTTTATTGAGCGTGTACTTCCTGCTGCATTTCGGGGGTTTCTACCTGATGGTATTTGGACTTCTTTGGCAGAGCTGAGTTTATTTTATAGGCAATTGTGTGCTAGACAAATCAGCAAAGAATCAATATTATCATTGAAAGAGAACATAGCAGTCCTTATTTGCAAACTAGAGAAAATATTCCCCCCAGGCTTCTTCAATCCAATGCAACATTTAATAATTCATCTTGCTGATGAGGCATTATTAGGAGGCCCTGTCCAGTATCGATGGATGTATCCATTTGAGAGGTGAACCCAAAACTTTGCCCTTCATCTATTTAGTATGGCGCCTATTGGATTTACTAAATGGAGTTTAACATGTAGGTGTATTATGGGCATTAAAAAGAAAGTCCGAAATAAGGCTCGAGTTGAGGGCTCCATTGTTGAGGCTTACCTTGTTGAAGAGGCTACAAACTTCCTTTCTCTGTATGAGAGTAAGCGGACAGGATTGACTACAACCAATACTGGTGTTTGTGTGACGTGTACTGATGACAATGGAAATGCTCTTGAGTACTTTGGTGTTATTGAAGACATCATTAAAATTTCTTGGGAAGGCAGGGAACAACTTGATCTGGTTTTATTTTATTGTCGCTGGTTTGATCCAACCTCTAGGGGTGTTAGGAGAACTGAAAAACTTGGCATGGTGGAAGTGAAGCATAGCTCCAGGCTTCGTAATTTTGAACCATTTGTGTTGGCAAGTCAAGTTACACAGGTTTTTTATCTTTCATATGCTAGTGATAAACCTAGCTTGAGAGAGTGGTGGATAGTGTACCATGTGGCACCAAAAGATTGTTTGCAGCTCATTGTTAGCAAAGTACAGATAGAGATACCACCTGAACTGCTGCAGGAAGAAAATGAGATGGTGAGATTAAATCTCAAGTTCTTGATGCATATTAAGTTATCACATTTTCATATTTTAAATTGTTCTTGATCCATATTAAGTCATCTGCTCCTTTCATAGTTGTCATCATTTCCAGAATTTATCTAGTCTACATATTCTCATGAATGGTCGATATATTTCGTTTTGGATGTAGGAGGGGCTCTAGATGGATCGTCTCATGCTTCAGCCAATCTGGACAACAGTGATGGCCATTGATTTGTGTGATGGCAGGAAGTATTTTTTGGAGGTGTAGTCCTTTGTTCATTGGACTACAGGTTTTGGCAACAACCAGCAAGTTTGAAGGGGCATCTGCAAGGGAGGCATTTTGGTTATGCAACAAAAGTTATGAAGGAGTTGCCACTTAATGTCTGTTCACAGCAGTCATGCTTGCGCAAAAACTGTTGCACATTACCATCTGAGCTGCATTTTGGTTGAGAGAGCAAATAGCTATGATCAGATTCCCTCGAAGGTCAAGGCATGCCAGATTGGGTTGTGCAGCAACAAGTTCTATTCGGAGCTAGCTACTTAGCAAGCTCTATTAGACAACCAGCAAGCATATTTTGTGTTGTGCAGTAGCAAGTTCAGTTGGGAGCGCCTTCATAGGTTCCTGTTATGAAACTGCCATTTGTACATGTGGCTGTTAGTACCTAACTACGATCCTGTAGTTCAAATTATGTTAGCTGTACCTAACTAGAAGGCTAAGTAGAGGCAGCAGCTATATTTAGCTTTGGATTAAGTTGTATTTGTTATGAATAACTTGAATGATATTCGAAGACTATCCAATGTAATATTTGTATTACTTAAGTATGGATGAATGGTTCAGTGACCTGGTATAATAGTTGCTGTGAACAGTAAATTTAATGGCTGAAATAATATACAATTTGGGATCAATTGCTGTGAACAGTTGTACCGTCGGGAAGAAATCATTCCTGACAGTTTGTTTACTCGCCGACAGTGAAAACTAAACAATTCCTGACGGTTGAGTTACGTAGACAGGAAGTTCGAATGATTACGACGGTTTACCGCCGCCCGATGAAAGTTTGAATATTTCCCGACAAAGTGAGCCACCGACGGGGAAAATTTCCTGACGGGATCTGCAGCAGAACCACTCAAACTCTTCCTCGACGGATTAAACCGTCGAAACTAATCACTTGACGGCCCGCCGTCGGGGAAAGTGTACTATTCCTGACAGTCTATTCCTGACGGTGGATCCTCGACGGTAACCGTCGAGGATGTACATCCCTGACGGGTTTGACCATTTTTCCTGACGGTTTTGGCCGTCACAGAAAAAAAAAACTGGGGTAGTGTCTCCTCCCAATTGATGTGGCATCAACCAGAAGCCTGGTCATCGGGGTTGGATCCATTGGTTGTTCCGCCTTTGGGCCCCCCGAGATGCAACTTCGAATCGCCGCTCACGTGTTTCACTGGGATGAAACGTTTTCCTTCTCTCTCCTCCCGTTTCATGCAAAGATTCTCTTTTTGACTCATGTGGCGGGCCATTTACTTGGCATGGCTCCGAGCCGAACTCCACCCTAGAGTTAGGTAGAGCTAGCCAAACACCCCAACTCTAAAAATATTGGAGCAGCCCAACTCCATGGAGTTTTTGGGGCTCTAGTACAAAGTTTCGGAGTACCTCTTCTCCTACTCCGAAACTGACCAAAACAGACCAAGACGTGGAGTTTGGGGGAAATTACCCGCAATTGCCACCGGTTACACAAGTGAATCGTTATTTTTTCTATTCTCGCTGGCCCCGACCCCTTCCCTCACGCGAGCGCTCCTGCCTCGAGTCCCCGTCGCCCCTCACGCGCGCACGCGAGCGCTCCCTGCCTCGAGTCCCCGTCGCCTCTCACGCGCAGACCGAGGGAGGCGCGCGAGTCCCCGTCGCCACCGTCCGCTTCCAGGGACGAGCGGGGTCGGCGCCCCCGCCCCCTCCCTCCGCCTCTCTCCCCGCCCCCTCCCTCCGCCTCTCTTCGTTGCCCCCTCCTTCCATCCCCCACCGGCGGCGGTGAAGGAGAAGGTCATCCGTTCGTTGCCTCATCGATTTGGGTTTTCCTTGCAGTGCCAGTGGCCATGCCGGGGCTGGGGGAGGAGCACGTGAAGGTGCGGGTGGACCAGGGCGAGCTCTGGATCGAGGGGGAGGGCGACAAGTACCCTGAGTACGGCGACGATATCATTCTGAACTTTGGTTGAGAAATGCCGGCTGCAGATATTGACGTGTGAAATTCCATTTGGGTTCTCAAATTGGAACGAGCCACAGATTATCTAAGAATTATTATTTTAGATTATCTTATATGTTGTTTGAATTTATTTTATACCTTGCTTTGTGCTAGTAGCAGTACGAGTACGAGATGTCCTTGTGCAAACGAATAAGCTGATTGTATCAGTATATTGTGCAAGGGCAGAATGGGTAAACAACACTGTCTAAACACAACTCTAGAGCTCCGCAGTACCATTTTAGCCAAACATCCTTCCGACAGCTCCAACTCCACTCGAGGCCGCTCCCAAATGGATTTCTGGAGTGGAGTCGCTGTGTGGAGTTGGAGCCATGCCAAACAGACCCTTAATGTGCATGACATGTTTATGAAATTCCCATTGAGACTAGTCTTAGATGAACATTTGTTTCTAAGCTCGTCTGTTAATGTATTGAGACAAGTTCTGTACGCAGACAAGCGCGCCTTAAAACTGAACCGAAACGCTTGTCTGTGCCTTTTGAAATATAAAAGCAGAGAAACTTCCTTTTCTAAAAAAATCAAAATAAAAAAGAAATTCATAACAAGAGATCGTCCCTGCCTGTACGTACTCTTCTTCACACGTTCGTCGTGGCAGGCTGCCGGCAGAGCATCCGTGTCGTGTGCGCGTGCTTCCGACACCAATTCAGCCCAGTCCTCCGTCCGATGTGCCTGATCCCATTTCCGTAGCTTAGCTATATAAAAAAACACTCGCTCTGCTCGGCTGCCGCGATGCCCTCCATCAGCATTGACAGCTTGCAGCCATGGCCGCTGTCGTCCGCCGTCATGCCGCCATGCTGTCCATCTGCTCACTGCTCGCCTCCCTCCTCGTCGTCGCCCTGGCCATCGCCGTCACCGACGACCCAGACGTCGGGGCGGGGAACCCCATGGGGTGCGTGGCGAAGTGCGCCTCGAAGCTGGTCAACTACGCCTTGGAGCTCATGGAGTGCGCCGCGGAGTGCGCGGGAGAAGCAGCCGGGACTAGTGCCGCTGAGGCGGAGAAGCGCGCGGCGGCGGCCGTCATGCGTGGCGCGTGTCGTCAGCGCGGGCTGGGGTGACTCCACGGCGTGCACCACCGCACCAGCTCAAGCCACAAGATGCTAGAACTAATGTACTATACAGTACGTGTGTGCGTTTGTACTCAAGCTTCACCCCTTCCGAAACATCGTCGTCGTCGTCGTCGTCTTAACTAGTTAACTGGCCTGCTATAGAAGTATAGATATTGTCATCGTCAAAGCAGAGAAGATGCCGTCGGTCGAGGGCCGTAGTCCGTAGTAGAGCGAATAGCTGATGACCGGAAGCAATCGATGGCAGGCTGGCAGCACTGCAGCATGACCGGCCGGTACAATGAGCGCCTGCCATGCCTTCAGCCCTTCACGCGTTCCTCATGCCGATTGCCGACCCTGCTCCAAGCTCCATCCATGCATCTCGTGCCTATCCTAGATAGTAGTCTGGTACAAACACCTCTCTCTCTCACTCACCCTGAGAAACGCACCAAACAGCTAGCCAGAGGCCCAGAGCCCTCTGAGACTGAGAAGCCATGGCCTCTGCCCATGCCACCACACGGTATGCCCCTGGCGGCGTTGCCATGGCCGTCGCCCCGCTCCTCCTCCTCCTCCTCCTCCTCATCGCCACGGCCTCCACCGCCGCTGGGACAGGCGAGGCCGACGCCGACCCGACGGACGCCGCGCGCGACGACCAGAGGATCATCCTGGAGTGCACGATGAGGTGCGTGACGGAGGCGATGGGCTGCGCCACGAGGTGCGCGGGCGCGCGCCCCGACGAGGCGCCCGTGTGCGCCGCGGCCTGCGTCCAGAGCGACGTCGGCTGCCTCGCCGCCTGCAGCCCGCCGCAGCAGCCTGGACCTGACCAGTCGTCTCCGCCCGTGCCACCAGCCGCGTGAAAGAGCGTGACCCAACCACTCATCCCCTCCGGCCTCTGCATTGTCGTCGATAACGATCGATCGATCCGCGGTCTTGCTGTTGCACCTAGCGGTAGGGCTATAGAATTGTCAGTTTTGTTACGTCTTCCAATTTATGAGCAACTCATAAAACATCTCATTGAGAACTTAATTTGTACTGCAATTTATGTTGTTACCGGTCTATTAGGATCCGTTTAGACGTTGGTACCGGAGACGTTGTAATTAAATTAGTTGTCTTGTTTGTTTCGCTAAAAAGTCACGCCGAAAGTACTCTTCATTGATTTGTCGTGAGAGAAAAACTATGTACTATGGCTCATAAGTTAGTATGATAAATTCAGATAAAGATGGCCAATACCAAATTACACTAGCTTTGGTATTCGGTTACAATATCAAATATTTTGTTTGGATGTCATGGAATTACTAGTTGGAATCTAATGAGACACCAAATACTAAATTTTGTTTGGATGTGTGTAAGAATCAGAATTGGACACATCATTCTCTTTCCTCCCCACCGCGGCCATGGCAGCGCCTATATCCTCATCATTAGTGGTGGCCACGCCCACCACCCAACCGTTGGCCGAGCCGAGGAAAAGGATGCTAGGTAGGGGGTTTGGAGATGAGGAAGAAGAGAATGAGGAGGTGGCCTTCGCAGCCATAGGACCAGACCTTGATGGCGGGAGAAGCTCGACCATGGCTATGGGGTTGGGGGATCGAGGAGGGAAGGGAAGAGTGAGGCTTGACCCTCTCATAGTAGACACATTTTGGAAGGGCATCATCACCGTGAGGAGGTGGCCATTGTCCTCGTCTTTAGGGAGTGATCGGTAGAGGCGGTAGAGGCCATGGTGTCGCACCTTGCCAAAGCGGGAGAAGATAAGGTGTTTTGTCGCCCTTTCTTTGCCTCTCTGCGCGAGGGAAATGAGGTCATCGATGAGAGGTTAGAGGGGCGGTGCACAGGGACAGAGGCCATTGCGCAAGGAGGGTAGATGAGCTGGCTCATGATGTGGTGGAGGGCCTCTAAGGCTGTCTCCAACAACGAACGCAAAAGGCGACGCAAACATAAAAAAACGTCGGCATAGTGCTTTTGGATGATGAAAACCGCCTCCAACAGAGCACCTAACGAAGTAGCGATTTTTGGTTCCGAAGAGAGAGGGAGCGCATATACCGGTCCTCTGGGACGCACGACCGAAATCTCTGGCGTGGAGAGGACGGGCGGAACAGGTGGCATGTTGAGCTGCGCCGACACTTCCTCCTTCACCGGCGGGGCGCGACTACTTCTCTCCGACGTCGGCGACGACTCCTCCTTCGAGCCGGCGTCCGCGGTTGCTCCTCCCTGTGGGCCCCCGCCTCGCGTGGATGCTGTCCGACGTCGGCGACGGCGGAACGGAGCG
Organism: Themeda triandra; assembly: GCA_018135685.1. NCBI lineage: Eukaryota > Viridiplantae > Streptophyta > Magnoliopsida > Poales > Poaceae > Themeda > Themeda triandra. The sequence continues at coordinate 295,636 of JAENPR010000005.1, read as the reverse complement.
GAGCGGAGGAAGCCGGATCCGCCCGCCGCTTCTTCTTTGCTCGCCCCCGCGGCGGTGCGGGATCGTCGTCGTCCTCGGCGCAAAAGCATCATGTTCCTGCTTTGACTCGACGGGCGTGAGGAGGGAGAGGACCAGGACATCGGACGCGCAGACCCGCTGTGGAGGCGAGCCCGCGGCTGGTACCGGCGAAGAAGCGCGGCGTGAGCCGCGAAGGGCGGAGAGAGCATGTGGGGCCATAGAGGGGAGCGCGTTGCTGCGGAGGAGGATTTGCGTTGGTTGTTGGAGTTCCGCTATTTTTGGTTGCTCATCCTTTTACTGTGCCGGACCTAAGGGATGGGTGGTGTTTTTCGGTTTCTATTGTTGGAGACAGTCTAAGGACAGTGGTAGAGAGGGCAGTGAACGAGGTGGTGGAGGGACTTAATGCAACAATGAGGATGGAGAGGGCATGTGAGGGGGCGGATGGGCTTAACCATCGAGGAGGAAGGAGCGGCACCTAGTGCGATGGCGAGGACAGTGGGGCGTTGCAGTTGGCGGTGTGTGACGAACGGAGCTGGAGATGGAGGAGCGGTGCGATGCATTTTCAACTAATACCAAGGGTCTTGGCTCGATATCACTTTTGGGGTAAGCTAGTTGAAGTGAATGCCTCACGAAAACAAGCCTAATTTTTAGAATCTACTCCCTCCGTCCCATAAATTGAGTCGTTTTGGAGAATGAGTCATGTCAAAGAGGCAGTTGTGCACCCCTAGTAAGCAATAACTCCATAGCTAAAAAGTGCAATAATAGTACAAGCGGCACGAGGAGGCGATGGATGTTTGTGCTTTTTTTATTCTTGGCCAAGTTCCATTGGCCGGCAGGAGTGAAGGCAGAGGGCTGACGCCTCTGTGAGACAAGGACAACTGCGGTACAAGGCTACGCAATGTAGACTGGAGGGAGTAATACCATAACCATCCAAGACCAGGCATTGGCAGAACACACTATGCGGGCAGTGGCATTGCCAAAAATTATATATGGAGGGGGCCGTACAATAAAGATACACATCATACTTCTCCATCGAATCATCTTACTAAATAAATTTCTCCAAAAATCATATTTGTCTTAGTAAGGGACCACAATTTTCACGGCGTCCGAGACGCAGCTCCTCTCACTGTCCTTCTCCATCTGTGACTCCTCTCATTGGCCGAACTAATTTAACAATCTACATGCACCGTCTTACCTTGGTCACTGCACACCACCCTGATAAATGGATGGAGGAAGTATCATATAGTATAAATTTTAAAATATATGTGATCAAGCTAGCATATATTGAATATAGCACCAAAACATCATTAAGTATGTATGCACCAAGTTTGTACAATGTTAAAGCAACTCACTATTAACACTCAAAATTGGCTTGCATCACACTTTTATTTTACCAGATAATTGGCTCTGCAGTTAGCCATGCGTGGGCACGCCTTCGCGTGCACAGACCGCGCGCGCCGCCCGCCTTAACTCCGCGCGCGCAGTACCTGGCCGGCCTGCGCAGCACCCCTGCAGGCGCGCGGTTCCCTCTCGAGTTGGCAAAGAAGGCAGGCCAGGGCGCCTATGCAATTAAGCCAAGCCAGCTTCTTGTAGCGCGCAGGTCGCCCATTGACTCGTGGCCGTGACCGCGCTGATTGTAATAATCAGCGGGCGAGGCGGCCAGAGGCCCCTGCTCTCACTCATCTTCCCGCGCGCCGCTCATCTCCTCCGCGCGCGCCTAGCCATCCTCGCTCTCTCATCCGGCCGCCGCCCTCTCCATCTCACACTCCTCCGCACGCGCACGATGGCCGGCAGCCGTGCATTGACCCAGAACAGCGTGACCCAGCCCCCGTGCGCCAACCAGCAGCAGGTCAACATCGCCGCCGGTGGCGGCGGCCTCGACGACATCGATGCCGTCGCCGGCGGCGGCCTCGACGACATCGATGCCGTCGCCGGCGGCGGCCTCCAGCAGAACATCGCAGCCGCCGGCAACTACGAGCAGAACATCGCAGCCGGCGCCCACAACTACCAGCAGAACATCGCAGCCGGCGCCGTCGGCGGCGGCGTGACAGACTTATCCGACGACGAGCTGGCCCACGTCCTATCAGGTATTGATCCCAGTCATATGCACTACCAGCTTGTGATCATGGAGGCCCAGCGCCGTCTGGTGCTCGCCGACCGCGTCCTGGCGGGGCCGCAAGACGCAGTACTGCTGGCTCCGCCGGCGCCCGTCTGGGCGGCGGCGCCGCCACAAGCACAGGTTTGGCAGTTACAAGGACAGTGCGATGCACCACACTGAAAATAGGACGGAGAGAGTAATACCATAACCATCCAAACATGTGGTATTCAATTATACCATTTTCAACCCTAAATTCTAGACCTCCATACATACTCCCTTTGTCCCTCTTTTAGTGTCGTTGGTCCTCATTCAATGTTGCATGCATGCATCTCGATGCATTTCCATCCAAGTGAAGGGAATCTTACATGTATCATGGTCAATGCTAAAACGACACTTAAAAAAAAAAAGACGGAGGGAGTATATCCAAACGGGGTGTTGACTTTTATTTTTTATACAAATGGGGTGTTAAATTTTAGTTTGGAGGCTGATTGTTCGAGGTGCTCTCACCAAAGGCTACATTCCCATTTCCATTTCGTAAACCGCTGTTTTTTTTTTTTTGAAAAGATTTCGTAAACCGCTGTTAGTTTGCGTAACACCTGCTAATTCGCCTCTCACCGTTCTTCTTCCCGACCGATCCAGTGAGCTAAACCAGACAACCAGCCATGGAGGAGCCCGGGACAAACCGCCCGCCCGCCGCCTCTGGCACCGCCGCCGGCGACTTCCCGGAGCTCCTAGGTTTCTGCGCGCGCGCGGAGGCCCTCATCGCCGAGCTGCTCCTGCTCTCCGACCGCGCACCTCCGCAGTTCGCGGACCGCCGCTTCGACCCCGTCCTCTTCGACTTCCGGTGACTTCTCTCGCTCTGTTCTCTGCCATAAATAATAAACTCCGAGCGAACCATCCCAATGCGAAAGTGCAACTGTGTGAATTCTCCTCCTATTCGTAGATAGGAATCTGCACATCTCGAGTAGCTTTGAGTTTTAATTAACTGAGGTTCACTTCGCTGGCGCCGCAGATACTTCGATTCCCCGGGCGATTTTGAGGCGAGGATCGAGGGGAACATCGAGCTGGAGGCACTGGAAGATCAGCTCCGCGACTCCTGCGGCTCCTACATGCAGAGATTCTTCTCCTTTCTGGATGGCGCCGTCACTTACCACAGAGAGCTCTGCAGTTACCTCAGTGATCTGCAGGTTTGACTACTCTGACTCGTAGATTGATGCAATTGTTGCTAAATATTTTTTAGATGAACCAGAGCGTCAAACATGATGCCCCCAGCCCCAATTTTAGCGGCACTAAACGAGTGTTCTTTCTTGTTTAGGAAGGGCTATATGTCCATTGCACACTGGATCATGTGTTGGAGAATAACAGCGCGTGCCAGTTACTCGTGGAGTCGATGACGCTGTTCGGAAGCATGATTCTTATAATGGAACACAAGATTGGCGGGCTGCTGCGCGAGAGGCTCCTCGTGGCGCACCTGCGGTACAAACGCTGTTTTAGTTATCCTAGTCTGGAGCAGATATGTGACCTCTGTCGTCGGCATGTGCCTACACCGGGCACTTCTGCCAGTTCTGGTCCATCACCATTTAGCTCGGACATTATTTCTGTCCAGAAGCCTGAGGACCTACTCAGGAGGTTCCCGTTGCCCGAACCTGTTGTGAATGCTGTCGTAACCTGCTTGAGGAATGGGGATGTGTACAGCAACATCCGCTTCTATCCTGATCCGCAGCACCGGACGACTGCTCTGTCCCTGCAGGGTGGACATCTGTATGTTCTTTTGTTTTACTCTCATGACCTTCTGCACAGTGGTTTGGCTATGCGGGAGATTGTTGACCGGTTCTTCAAAGACAATTGGGTGGTTCCCATATTCTTGCATTTCTCAGTGGACTTACTTGTCTCTTGGGATGCATACAAAGAAGCAAAGTCATCATTAGTTTCCTGCCTTTCTCCTACTTCCATTCGTGATATCAGTCTTCACCATTATACAAAGGTGAGTATAGCAAAACATTTTATTCTATCATTATCAAAGGTTTTCCTGTTTTGGATGTTGGTTGTGAATTGCAGCTCAATACCTAGTTTTTTCTCTCTCTAATTCTTAGAATTACTTGGACTTGAAATTTTCTCTGCTCCTCTTGGATTGACTATCTGTATTCTTTTCCTGATATTTTCTCACTTCATTTTTTTGACTTCTGCACGCTGTTTTTTTTTTCAACTTCAGGTTCCTTATTTTTTAGCTGACTTGGATATTCACATGCATGCCATAAACAAGGAGTATGTGCTTGATAAGTCTCAGACTCTTCTTTCTGTCATTAGAGAATGCAATTTCACTCTCCGTTGGCTTTTGCTTCACCGCATGGTAAAGATCTATATTTACTTTAACCATTGCTGTACATCTTTTGAAGCAGCAAACCAGAGTTATGCTTGTCTTCTTGTCATTTTACATTCTAACATGCTGTATCATAGACCAGTGATAAGAAGGCAAGGGACCTGGTGATATCTGTAGGGTCATCGCAGCAAGTAGATGAAGGAAGTCTGTTACAGCTTTTAATGAAGACTGCTAAAGTGAAAACTATTCTCAGAGAAATTGAATATTTTAAAGTTGTGTGATTTTTTTTTTTTTGATTCTAATGTTCCTCGGTTTTGTTTGTATATTATAGCTTGAGTTTGAGGTGAAGCAACTGCATATTGAACTGTTGAAAAGTAGAGAAAGTATGTGGTATGAAAAGAAGAATGGTGCTTTGGAATGTATGAAGGACTTGTCTCAGAACTATATTGGGACTTGGGTACGTTCTGAACTTCAAATATACCTTGCTAGACATTCACCTGTAGATGCTTTGTTCTCATTTTCTGTTACTTTGCTTATTATTGACCTTATTGCTTGAATTTAGTGTCTGCACATGTATATCAAGCTATGAGTTTATTGTAAAATGTGAATGAGTACCATAAGATGATGATGTTTTCTTCTTCTTCTGACTTTCTACATAGGCTGCATCATGCAAATTCAAGAATAAGACTCTGAAAGACTGGTTGGAGCAATTGTTGTCAGAGGTCAATACTGTTTTATTTTCCCTTTACATGTATTTACTGAAGATGCAGAATTGACAATTATTTGATGAGGATGGCAACTTTCATATGTCGAATTTTGTTAATTTGTGGTGGTTATTTTCTGACAGCTTATTTCCCTGAACTACACCTCCATTGGAAGTTGTGGCAGGACAATCCATCGAGTGATGTCTACACTAAAAGATATGGAGATGATCCACCAGGTAGAAGCTTACAAATATGTTTAGCAGCCATCAGTATAACCATAGTAATGTTTTTCTTACTCTCCAATTTGTTGTGCAAAAGGTAATGATGGCATACCATATTGACTAAGAAAATAACATAGGGTTAGTTGCTTCGGATTTCAACTTAAGCTTGAATACTCCGGCATTTAGTGGGTCTAAATTCTAAAATATGGCATGGATTCCAATAAGTACGGAAAAAGTAGACAACACAGTACCAAAACGTTGTTAAATGCTAGGGAGAAGGCTTGCTAGAATCTAGTAATAAGCCATCATGCCTTTTTGTGAGTCAATGTGGCACACAAAGAGTAGATTGATTCAATGTGTACAAGGGTGTACAACATATATAGGCAAGGATCGGTGTAGAGTTTATAGAATACACCCAACCAATGGAGATCCTTGCCTAATATCGGAGATCAACTACTATAATACCAAAGGCAGCCCAGCCACCAGGCGTGGGCGCCTAGGCCATGGCCAATCCTATAGGTGCTAGTCTAACACTTTTGATGGTGTTAGAATGCATCTGGACTGTAGATTCTTTTTCTATGAATCTAGTAATAAACCATCATGCCTTTTTCTATGAAGTCTTTAGTTATCCATATTTATCACCCCATATGTTCTGAAATAACCATCATTACATGTACATATATGTACTCCCTCTGTTCCAAATTGTAAGCCGCTTTGGTTTTTCTAGGTATATTGTTTTTGCTATGCACCTAGATATACGCTATGTCTAGATACATAGTAAAAACTATGTACCTAGAAAAAACAAAATGACTTATAATTTGGAATAGAGTATATTAAACTATGAAGTTGATGCCATGATATATATTATGATACATGTTTTGTGTTAGACAGCCGTGTTATGGGCGGTTAGTTCGGGTCATTAGGCCGGCTACATGAGCTGTAACGTCCTGGCCTTAGCCTGTGTGCGCCTCTAGGCGCCCTCGGGGGTTAGTGGTGGTTGATCTTGGATTAGGCAATGATCTCCGTCGATTGGGTTTTTCTATAAACCCTTGACAATCCTTGCCTATATATTGTACACTCTTTGTACCTCCATAATCAATCTACTAATTTTCCTGAGCCACCTCTTCCCTCATTTTGAAACTTAAAAAAACTAGAAAAACCTAGGAGGAACTAGGTGGTATTTTGTTAGGAAGAAAATAGGCACTCAAGCTTTCCTTGACAAGGACTTGAATCTGGGTGGTTTGGGTCTACATCCACACCCTTGACCAACTGAGCTAGCTTAGCTTCCTGTGCTTTGAAACTATAACATTTCTAATTTTTTGCTGGGGTGTTGCTATGGGAAATTGGGAAGTGATGGTCAAAATTGCATGCTGGAGACCATGCCTTGTTAAAAACGTGATATCTTTTTGAACAGAGGGAATAAGTTTCTTGAGTAAATGATGCAGGTCAAAGAGAATGTGCAGATAAAGCAAGGCTTCTCCAAAATACAGAATAATCTCCATGATATGATAAAAGTCCTTAACCTAAACCAAGAGGCAACAAATATGTTGTCAGAGGTAAGAACTTATCTTTTTCTATCTGGTCTTTTGATTCACCTAAGCAAAAATATTAATCATGTTATATATATGTTCTTCATTGACTAAAGTGTTGCTAATAGTCCCCGCAATGTGTTTCTAACTATGACTATTTCTCTATTCAGATTACTGATACTAAATATGCATGGGTTTATCTTACATTGTTTGAGACATTTCTTAAGAAGAATATCAGTCATGATCCATCGGAAATAATATTTTTGCATACGTTGTTTCTTAAATTTCAATCATGGCTCAGCGCACCGCTCCGAAGGATCAAGCAATGTGAAAGGTGTTTCTTCTGATCTGGCACTTTCATGGTCATCAAAGTTCAGATCTAGTGCTAAAATATCAAGTGCTGTCAATGCTACTGTGCTAGGATAATATTCTTCTCTATGCTACCATTGACTGTATTCGTTTTTGCTCTGAATGCATTCAGCAATCTTACAAAGTATACTACCGTCACATTTGGGTAATTATTTTATGAATAAACTATGCTATGACTTTGATGTGTACCTTTGTTTTCTGTTTCATATTTGTTTTAAGCACATTTGGACATTTTACTATGTTGTTATAATATAGCCTACTTCTAGGTTTGTTCTAATTCAAACTATGTTATGTTTGACCAAATTTATAGGAGGAAATATCAACATCTAGGACACCAAATTAGTATGATTATACCAATTATGAAATAAATTTGCGCAATTTACTTATTTGGTGTGATAGATATATTAATTTTTTTTTTCTATGTAGTATAAACTTGGTCAAAGCTACAATAGTTCGACTTAGGAAAAATCCAGAAGTGGTTTTGAAAAGGAGGTTGTACCAAAGTTGTCACCGGACAGTTAGAATTAGCTATTTTTTTTTTTGAAAATGAAGTTAGCTCCTTTATAAATGGTACAAGCTGGAAAGGGAATCAGAGAAACCTTGATTTTTGTCACATCTGCTCACATTATGCTCTATCTGTATTTGTATGTTCAATTGTTGATTGTCAAACACTGTATATCTACTAAGTTAAAGAAGTTTTGGGTCCTAGAGCTATGCTTTACTACTGTTTACCCTGTTAATCTTGAGGTTAGCTGGGTTTTATTATAATTTAGAAAAGATTATCTAGATTTGTCCTGAAGTTTTTTTTCCCAAGAAAATACAAATGTCATGGCTAAGATTTGGAGATTTGGATTTGACCCCTCCACTTCTTGAACATGTGCCGCTTCCTAAATCTTAATTACAGATATAGTACACATGAGAGAGATATGAGATTGGTATTTTGAAGCATGCACATTATACCGTCTGTAAGTCCACGCATGATGCACCACTCCCTCAAAATTAAATTAAAATTAAAAATACCTCCACCCAACCAGAAGTGGTTATTTCCTACATAATAACTTTGATATTATACATGTTCTACAAAAATTATATCCCCCTTCAGTGTACATGTATTTTCCTGTACGTATTGCTGTTCTATTGAACTCATTTTGTCGAAACATATCTTACTCGAGTTTTGAAAATTTGACAGCCCTGATCTTCACTGTGTCTCAACCTACTATTCTTCAAAATATGCAGCTAAGATATTTGCAGTTTTGGATATTGTCCCGGTAAGTTCCTTCTTTGTGTTGCTAGACAGTGAGACACAACCTTTGTTTATTATTGGTTCAAGTTCTTCACTTTTATTTACGTGAGATAGGTTGGACCTTTTTATCAGTTTGTGGTCCATTATCCTTCTGAATCATATGAATTATAAGGAAGCATTAGAAATATAGGTACTTGTGCTTATTTTTCTCCAACATTGCCAGGAAAAGTTGCTTAAAATTTCCAATGCTGTGGATAATGCAAATGCAGAACAGCCTACTCATCTAGTAAATCGTATCAACCAGGAAGCATTGCAAGAGCTCATGCAGGTATTGGCTGTATAGTTGTACCTAGCTAATCCTTTGTATTGGCTGTATAGTACTGAGCTGATCCTTTTGGTATTATCAAGTTTCTTAGTTAAAGCACATAGAAAGTTTATGCACCATCTATTTATTCTTCTAAAATCATATGCTCAAGTCCAGTTCTTGTTAGAGTATCTTGGGATATCTCCAGATAATTAGGGTTATCTTGGGGTATCTCCAGATATGGTAGATTAGGTTTGTGTAATCCCGGCTAGCCTTATCTCTAAGGGAGGCTACCCCCTAAGAAATGTACTCATATATAATCTGTCCACGAGCACTTGAGGTTGTTATGACCTTCGACTGAAGGCGCCTGGTGGCGACCCTCCATTTTCATGTGGAGCGGCTTCATATTGGTGTGTGGGTGACGAGGAGATCGCCTCCCTCGTGTGGAGAAGATTTGTAATGTACATGTCAAGGTGATCGGAAGAGTCAGGTGGCAGTGGTGAGACTTTGTGACTCACAACACTAGCCTTTGGTTGCTGGAAGCCTTGTATGAAATACCATGACTAGGAGCGTACATTGGTGGACAGTGGCGAATCTAGAATATTATCTTATTGGGGTCAAGGACTAAGTGACGGGGTCAATCATGCATAAATTCTCTATTTCAAGAGTAATTTACATGTGGATAAGAGGACTTTTAGTGTAGTTTTTAGAAAGTTATCGGGGTCAGCTGACCCCTATAACTACATGTAGATCTGCCCCTGTTGGTGGAGCTCCAAAATGGACTGGGGGTTGCGTTTTGGCAACCAATACCACGGGATACATCGCGTCTCCGGGAGTTTGCACTCTCTATCCATAGCTGCTTACTTAGCAAGTTCATTTCTTCCACGCGTGCTTTGCTTGTGTGACCTTTAGTTTCCTAGATTAGCTATAGGCTAGTTGATAGTATTGGCTCTAGGTTGCTAAACTCTATGTGGGTTAAGTGTAAGTTAGAGCACACATCATGGTAGAGTAGTCTGTGGATTTTCTAGTGGTAATTTAATTTGAACCCTAGGTTTTAAGTTTGGAACTACAAACCCAATTCATCCTCCCCCCTGTTGGGTGCTAATGAGACCTTTGACCTTGGAGTTCTCTATGATGAGAAAGGCAAGAGCAGACTTCCAACTACCTTTCTTCATTGAAGTCTTCGCTTTCGCAGCTTGGAACATATGGAAACAAGGAAATGGCTTAATTTTTTCAGAACATTAGGCACATATTCCAAGCATGGAGAAACTTTTTTGTGGATGAAGTTAACCTTCAACTACACAGGGTCAACCACAACCTCAGATCTTCAATTTCTTTATGGCTAAGTTCGATTAACTAGCTTGTTTGCTTCTTTCTTTCTCTGGCTCTTGGATGCTTGTTGCATGCCGCTTTTCTTGTATCACCTGTACATGTTTTCTCCTTTTTATTTTTATAATAAAATATACTGCACAGTAGGGGCCTCCTCAACTGTACTTCCCCTCAAAAAAAGATGCTAAATAACATTTCTTTTGGACTGGAAGTGACATTATGGTTCACTTGCATTAATTTGGTTGTTTGGCAATATTGTGATAGATGTGATGCTTTTCTTTCTAACAGATGGATCATCAACTATGTCAAGCACGGCAAGCTGCACAATTATGCACTATTTCGAAGGTATTTAATACTACCTACATTATTTTCCACCACATCATCTTTGATCTGCTTGAATAAAGAACCATTATTTTAGAAGCATGACTATTTAGAAAGGAAACTTACTTCCTATTTTCTAAAAAAGCTATTTCCATTAATGCCTTCTTGAGTTGTTTCCAATTGACACTAGAAGTATTTACTATGTGAACCATAATAGGTTTGTGATTATTGGTTTCACTGACATGCTACTGGGAACTTTGTGTAATGCAGGGCCTCAGGAACATATCAAATAAATTTGATGACCTTGTGAACCTGGTGCGCCTTTCTCTTTGATTATTTTAACTTAAATGAGCCTCCTTTTCTTGATCTGAATGTGCCCTTCTCTTTGCTCATGTTAGTTTTATAGTCATTAATTGTGATGTTAAAGTGCACTCACATCAATGTTAGGAAGTTGAAAGCCATGAGTGATATTGTTATTTTAAAAATGCGGCTTATTGTTTTAAATTGTGAGTGCATTAGAATGTTTATTATGCTTATTATCATATGATATGTGATATGGGGCTTTCACTTTGCTGGCACAGCATGCCTGCTGTTTTTTTTTTGGGTGAAAATTAGATTATGTTGACAAACATGATCAGTTTATACTTATTTGGCATGTTGAGCAGAACAATTGTGCTGAATATGACAAACCTGATAATTTATGTGTTCTGTAAGAGTGAGAAAACGGATCTGAAGATGTTAGTTGTCTTTGCAAGATTAGATGTAGTTCAACTTTGTGGCATGTTCTGTTTTTCATTTTGTCTTTTTTTTTTCTCTTTCATCCCTGATGATTTCATGTCTTACTTTTTCTTGAACAACATACGTTCTGCTTTTTATGAAGAATTTAGGTGGATGGCTCAAGCAGATGATAAGAAAGGAACTTGCGATTCAGCTTGAAGGAAAATTGAAGTGCTTATCATCTTATGGTATGAAACCGACCTACATTGTGAACATATTATTGTTATTGTTTAAATCTACTTGTTTCCACTTAACACTTGATACTCCCTCTGATCCCATGTCCATTTGGACTTGGGACAATAATCAAGGTGAGTAGTACAGTGACCCTATTTCCCATTAATCATTACTAAAGATAGGTGGCCGGTTTACTTGATTGATCAGTGCGCATTTAAATCGGCAGGCAATGAATAACAAAACAACAACATAGCCTTTTTATCCCAAGCAAGTTGGGGTAGGCTAGAGATGAAACCCAGAAGAGACACGTTACCCTAAACCCTAAACCCTAGAGACACGTTACAGGGCAATGAATAACAAGGCAAAAAAAAAAAAAAAAACAGTATTGGAGTTACAAGGGACATATATTGTGCATTTGAGAGAAAGTTATATTGGGATCAGAGAGAGTACTACACATCTAAGCTTCAAATCAACCCTAAATATGACTATTTAATCTTATATTTTCCGCAAGCCTGCTACTGAAGGTGTGAATGAGGCAAGGCAACCAGTTGCTGGATATTTACTCTTATTTCGATGAGATAGTGGCTATGTATTAGAAGATAATACATACATATATGCTATCCTTTAGGAACTATATGCACAGTTTTTTTATTTGTAGTTTTACTTTTGAGAAACTGGATTGGCTGTGTTTTCTAAGCTACACTGCTGGCAGGTGACATGGAGGCCAACCTCGACTCTTTGTCAAACTTTATGCTTTTCCAGATGCGGAGGATGGAGTTCATTGAGGTGATTGTTTGAATTATTATTTTAGTTCTTTTTATCAATCACATTTATTTTCAGTTAAGAAGACATTTCCTGGAAATGACATGGTTATGTTCCACACTATTTTTTTCCCATTTAAGATGCACAGGAAACATGTTGACAATTTTGTCAATGGATGTATGTGAAATTAAAATTACGGTTTCTCTTATGAAACCTGAATAGAAGTAGAGTTATTTTGTATTTATCAGCTAAAGCAGCTATATTCTAGTGATCAGTGAGGTTTGTTTATTGGGGTGATTAATCACAGAGATTAAACTAATAACAGTATTAGATTTTTTTTTTCTCGAAAAACGCTGGAGAGCTATGTGTCATTTCATGAAGAAATGAGATAAAGGACAAGGGGAGATGCTAGAACAGCCCCTCCAAAAAACAGGCTAAACAAAATAAAAGTACAAAAATACGATTTAAACAAACTCCACAGGCGAAACAATGGAGATGACTAAAAACTGCCAGGCCACTACCAAGAAGCTAATGTACTGGGTAGTTAAAATACCTAAGGAGAAGATCTTGCATTTAAGTAGCACCCGCCAAGCACCATAGACTGCATTTCCCTCTGAATATTTGGCCTCCTCAAACACAAGCATTTCTGTGCTTCCACACCTCCCAAGAGACTAGGATAATTAGAGAATGGATCCTTTGTGCATCTCTCTAGCAACACTCATAATAGCATTGACCACTAGCTAGAGAAAATTGATGTAGAGACCAAGTATAGATCTTTATCTTCACAAGAACAGTGTATTAGCTGATTTTCAAATTAATATGAATTAGTTATTTTTATTTTAAAAGTTTGGTGTTTGGTTTGGTTGTATCTAACACCTGAATTCTTAATAAGGTCTAACTTGATGGAGAAATGCTTTTCTTAAGGTAGAGCCTTGACAAAAGTTTTAATAATAGCATTCACGAGTGTGACCCCACAAATGATTTAGGTGAATGTAAAGTGGTCATTCAATGGAGGCATCATGTTGGCAGTTGCGAGTTCATGCACATGAGTATATTATGACAAAGAAAACGTATGTGCTTTGCCTCGCCCCTAGTGTCATTTGAGGATGAGCCCCTAGCTGAGTCGAAATGGTGAAGTGACAGAAAGGTCCATGCTGCCATGTGTTGGAATTGGTTCTCTATTGATTTGGCTAACCCTAGAAGGGTAGCTATATAGTGTAGCATACATGGGCCTCATGGGCCTAGCCTCATGGGCCTAATACATGTATATACTCCAACACTCTCCCGCAGTCTGAACTACCGGCGCAGCGGAGTTCTAGACTGGACATCTAAAAGAAAGAGCACACACACATGTCCCCCCCGCCCACAACTAGCCACCGGTGATGTTGAGGCCGGAGCGGAAGTCGGTGAAGGTCGACGACGGGAGGCCCTTGGTGAAGATGTCGGCGAACCGGGAGGTGGTCGGTACATGGAGGACCCGCACCTCGCCGATGGCCACCCGATCACGGACGAAGTGAAGGTCAATCTCCACATGCTTCGTGCGTCGGTGCCGGACGGGGTTGGTGGAGAGGTAGACCGCGCCGACGTTGTCGCGAGACGAGCGTGGCCCGGCGAAGGGGGCTATGGAGCTCGGCCGGGAGCCGCGGAGCCGGGAAGCCTCGGCCACACCATTGGCGACGGCGCGGTACTCGGACTCCGCACTTTGGAGCGGGAGGCCACTGGCGGGCGCTTGGAGGACCGGGACACCGGGTTGCCTCCGAGGAAGACGGCATAGCCCGAGGTGGACCGTCGAGTGTCCGGGACAGGCCGGCCCAGCGGCGTCGGTGTAGACAACCACTCGTAGAGGAAGACCGTCGGTGCGGGGAGCGAGGCCATGGTCGGCGGTGCCTCGGAGGTACCCGAGGAGACGCTTGAGAGCGGTGAGATGAGGCTCCCGAGGATCATGCATATGGAGGCACAACCGCCGAACCGCATAGGTGATGTCGGGCCGAGTGAAGGTGAAGTCAAGAGCACCGGCAAGACTGCGGTATGCCGTAGGATCGATCACGGGGGCCCTACGCCTCGGACAGCTTGCTCGAGTGTCAACCGGAGTGGTGCGGGGCTTGCAATCCGTCATCCCGGCCCGCTCAAGTATGTCCAGAGTGTACGACGCCGGTGAAGAAGAAGCCCACTGGATGAGGCTCAACAGGTGACTCCAAGAAAGTGGTGAAGCACACCCAAATCCTTCATCGCAAACTCCCCGCCGAAGAGAGGTGATGATCCGGCGAAGAAGAGACTCACCGGAGGCCGTCGGGACTATGTCATCCACATAGAGTAGCGGATATGCGCTCGGCCCCATGGTGATAGATGTACGGGACGTGTCGACTTGGCCTCCACAAAACCAAGTGTCGGGGAGGAAAGCGGCAAACCCGTGGTTCCATGCCCGGAGCAGCCCGCTTCGAGGCCATAGAGACTTGTTGAGCCGGCAGACCATCTCGGAGCCGGAGGAGTCCACAAACCCACTGGCCGATCGCGATGAGACTGTCTCGGTGAGAAGACCATGCGAAAAGCATTCTTCACATCCAAATGGTGCACGAGCCAAGAGCGGGTGAGAGCCGGTGAGAGGACGGTGCGGACGAAAGCGTGCTTCACCACCGGACTGAAAGTCTCATCATAGTCAACCCCAGGGCGCTGAGTGAAACCCCGGAGTACCCATCGAGCCTTGTACCGCTCAAGGGTACCATCAGCCCGGCGCTTGTGGGTCCAGATCCACTTGCCGGTGACGACGCTTGGCACCGCGGCCGGGCACCGATCCCAATCCGGTTGGCGAGGAGGGCCGCGTACTCCTCTTCCATCGCACGGCGCCGGTGAGGGTCCGCCAAGGCCTCGCGGACGGAAAGAGGGTACCGGAGAGATCCCCGTCTCGCAGTGCGGTGGCGGAGAGGGCCTGCGGACGGACGCCCGCCTCGTCACCATAGGGTGAGTGTGACGAGGTCCCGGTGAAGCGGCGGCGGGTGGTAGACCGGCGTGGTGACACGGCACCCGTCGGTCGAGGCGGCGGCGATGGTGTCCCCGGCGGAGAGGAGGACACCACCGGCGAGGCAGGTGACCCTGGCGAAGAAGGGGTCACCGGCGGAGGCGGCGGCGGTGGTGGCTCAGGCCGGGCACGACGGTGGTAGACGTGCACCGGCTGGGCGAAGCGAGCCGGTGGCTCCTGAGGTGGCGCACGTGGCGCCTGAGGCAGCTCCTGAGGCGGTGGCTCCTGAGGTGGCGCACGTGGCGCCTGAGGCAGCTCCTGAGGCGGTGGCTCCAGCCCCCCACCCCCACTCGGCCCCTCCATGGTCGAGTAGGGAGTAGAGTCGGGAGAGACACTAGCCGCCGGTGAGCTGGGGCACGACTCCGGCGAGGAGAACGGTGCTGTAGTACCTGCAGGAGACAGCTGGAAAGGTGGCTCGACCACCGCGTCAGTGGGAAACAGAGAGAAAATGTCAAGCTCCTGTGGGGTGGAAGTGGTGGGAGGAGGGGTGGAGAAGGGGAAAACCGACTCATCGAACACCACATGGCGAGAAATGAGAACCCTACGAGAGGTGAGATCATAGCACCGGTACCCCTTGTGATCCGGGGAGTACCCAAGGAAGACACACAAGGTGGACCGAGGAGCCAGCTTGTGGGGAGCGGTGGCGGCGGTGTTCGGGTAGCACGCACACCCGAAGACCCTAAGGTGATCGTACCGAGGAGGGGTACTGAAGAGAGCGTGGTGTGGTGTAGGAGCTGGACAGGCAGCGGAAGGCAGGCGGTTGAGGAGGTATGTGGTGGTGTGCAGGCACTCAGCCCAGAAGCGAGCAGGAAGTGAGGCCTGAAGAAGAAGCGTGCGCATGGTGTCGTTGATGGTGCGAATCATGCGCTCAGCCTTGCCGTTCTGAGAGGAGGTGTACGGGCAAGACATGCGCAACTGGACACCGTGAGAGAGAAAGAACGCACGGGAGGTGGAGTTATCAAACTCGCGACCATTGTCACACTGGACGGCCTTGATAGTGAGGCCAAACTGAGTGGACACCCAAGCGAAGAAGTGGTGAATCGCGGGGAAAGCATCAGACTTCGCACGCAAGGGAAAAGTCCACAAGTAGTGAGAAAAATCATCGACCACCACAAGATAGTACTTATAGCCAGAAATACTGAGTACAGGCGAGGTCCACAGGTCGCAGTGGACAAGATCAAACATGCGGGCCGCATGTGAAGAAGAACTAGAGAAAGGAAGCCGAACATGACGGCCCAGCTGGCAAGCATGACACAAGTGCTCATCAGGAGTGCGAGAGCACGGCACAGCGGAGCTGTGACTGAGCTGTGTCAAAGCAGCCCGGCCGGGATGGCCGAGGCGACGGTGCCACGTAGTGGAGGTGGTGGTGGCGAGGGCAGATGCCGAAGGAGGTGAAGTGGAGGGAAAAGAATGTGCAGCGGAACTAGGAAAACGAAGAGTGTAGAGAGGTCCAGTACTGTCACAACGGAGAAGAGGACGCCGGGAGGCCAACTCCCGCACGGTGAGGCCACAAGGGTCAAACTCAACCGAGCAAGAGTTGTCAGCTGTGAAACGACGAATAGAGAGGAGGTTGTGAACCATACCGGGAGCCACAAGAACATCAGGAATATGAAAGGAGCCATGGGCGCCGGCGGTACCCACGGACGTGACAGGAAGACACGAGCCATTTGCGACCATGATGGACGAGGGGTGAGAGGAAGAAGGTGGGTGGGCGGAGGAGAGCATACCGGGGTCGGGAGTGGTGTGGAAGGTGGCACCCGAATCGGCAATCCACTGTGGGCCGACAGGAGTTGTCGGGCCCATAGTGCCGAAGGAGTGTGCCAAGGCGCCGGAAGATGGAACCCACTGGGACGCTGCTTGATGAAACCCCGGAGAAGCAGCAGCGAGCATGGCGGTGGCCGGCGGGCGAGGCTCACCACCAGGAGCTTGGAAAGGCCACGGAGAGAGGTGCCCTAACCACGGGTCGTGTAAGCAAGGACCGCCTGAAGGTATAGTCCACGGGAACGCCGCTGGGTAAAAACCCGGAGGAGCAGCGAGCATGGCGGTGTCCGGCTCACCACGTCCCCGTCCGCGACGGCGGCGGCCACGGCTCCCCCCACCCCCGCTCGGCCCGGGGGGAGGAGAACCCAGCGGCGGGCCATGGGCGCCCGCGCTGGGGAAGAAGAAGTCCGCACCATGGGCGCCCGCGCCGGTCCAAGCAGAAGCAGCTGCGCCCGCGCCGGCCCCCGCGCTCGCGGCCAGATAGGCGGCTGCACTGGGAGCGCGCTGGGCGGCGGGGAAGGAGGTTGGGCCACCTGCGCCAGTGAAGAAAACAGTGCTGGGAGCGCACGCCGCTGCTCCCGCACCAAAGCCCGCTCCAGGGAACGCTCCAGGGAAGGAGGTTGGGCCGCATGCGCCCGCGCCGAAGAAGGCGGTGCTGGGAACGTGCTGGGCGCGCGCAGCTGCTCCCGCACCCGCACCAGAGGTCGCTGTGCCCGCGCCGGTGGCGCTGGAAGGGCGCTGGTTGGCGCTGGGGAAGAAGAAGTCCGCTTGGAGAAGACGGGCGTCGCGCACAGGATCGACCTCCTCGCCTGGATGACCTCCGCGCGGGCCTGCAGGGGTGCGAGCCTCCATGACATCCGCGAGGGCCCGATGCTCCCCGGCCTGGAGGACCTCCTCGCGGGCCTGCAGGGGTGCGCCCGCGTCGGGGCCTGGGGCCATGGAGGCCGCGGCCGGCGCCCAGACGCCCCCCGCGACGGCGCACTGGAAAGCAGCGGCGGCAGGGCCGGTCGTAGGAAAGGCTGGCGGGGCCCCTGCGCCCGCTCCCGCTCCCGCGCCCAAGGGGAGGAGCGCGACCGCTCCCGGCGCCATGGATGCCGCGGCCGGCGCCCACACGTTCCCCGCGCCGGCGCCCTGGAAGGCAGCAGCGGCGGCGGCGGCGCCAGGGCCGCTCGTGGAAGAGGATGGAGCGGCCCCGCGCGAGCCTCCGGGGGCGGCGGCGCGGCGAAGCGCCGCTCCGCCGCGACTGCGCCCGGCTCGGCGCGCTCGGGAGAGGAGGAAGCCCGGGGAGTAGGAGGGAGGTGGAGGGGGGTGCTCGCCGGCCATGGCTGGCGGCCGGCGGCGGCGCGCTGCGGGCCGCAGCGGCGCTGGATCGGGAAGGGAAGGCTGGATCGGGAAGGGAAGAAACCCTAGCTAGCAGATACCATGTTGGAATTGGTTCTCTATTGATTTGGCTAACCCTAGAAGGGTAGCTATATAGTGTAGCATACATGGGCCTCATGGGCCTAGCCTCATGGGCCTAATACATGTATATACTCCAACACCATGGTCCATGGGCACCTGTTTTCCTATACTCCTATCCCATGGTTGAAAGTGACTCTAAACCTGCTTCTTACCTAGCAGTTAGGATTTTTTTGAATACTTCATGTCTTTATTGCGGTTGGTTTTGTTTGAATAGCTCAATCTGTCATTCTCTCTCAGAAAACAAAAATCTCCAAACACAAAAGGAGGTTTGCTTCTCTTTTCAATTATGTTGAGATATAGTTGGCCATATGCCTAGTTCAACACGACTCTGTTTGACTAACAAACCCCATTCAGATTTGACTAACAGCATACCAGAGAATGATGACATATTTAGTTAAGTTCGTCCCTTCATTATTCATGAGCTGCCAAATTTGATGCTTATTTTGTTTAATGTTGCAGGATATACTGCACATTGATGGGAGCTCAATCTGGCAAGAAACATTCACTACTGTATTGGAACGATGTGCTAAAAAAGTATGCCAGGATGACCCCTATTAGCTGTATTGTTTCTCTTATCAGATTATTAGATTAATCATTATATTTCTTGTTTTCTTTTTTTCTTCTTTCGAGTCTCTGATAGGAGGTTCTGGAGCTTATGGCATGCATGCAAAAATCAGCTAATGTGGTGAAACAGTTGAATAATATGTCTATCCCAAGCACATTTTTTGGTAATCTTTTAGATCTGTACCTGTCAAAGAAGCATTTTCCTTGTAGGTTTTACTACAGTGACATTTGTGGATAGTAAAGCATGGTTTTCCCCTTTGGCTGCCAATAGCAGAAGTCATTTCTTTCTGCAAGTTAGGAACATTTGAACTTTGTGATACAAGTGTCACATTTTCAATTTTGCCAAAATGTAGGTGTACATATTATTGCACCTTAGCAATTTCCATGTAGTGAAGTAATATCATTCATCTTCTATGTTACTGAGGATGGCAGCTTGTGTCTTCACCTTAGAGTAAGTCCCAGGCCTAGTTTGGCAGAGCTCCCAATTCACTCCCACTCCCACACCCTCCCGCTCCAGCACCCCACTGCTCCTGTTCCCCTGTGTTCCAGACTCAGAGCAGCGTCGTTTGGCAACTCCCGCTCCCGACCTGGCAGAGAAAGAGGAGGACAAGCTGCGTCGGCCTCGGTCTCGGTGAGGGCGGGCTAAGTCTCGGCAAGGATGGGGAAGCGGTGACGGCGGGCCAGCAGCAGAGGTGGGGATGAATTGCTAGAGGCAGGGAGGCAGGGGAGGCAACTTGGGAGGTGACAAGAAGAAGAGGGTGAGGGAGGCATAGCAGGACCAGAGCGTGGAGAGCAGATTTTTTCTGCTCCCCCACCCGCGGTGCAAAGGGCCAGGAGCGGAGCGAGTGATTTCTCCCCAGGAGCAGTGCAGAGTGGCGGCGTTTGGTAGTGCTCCACAGCCTCTCACCGGGAGCTCTGCCAAACATGCCCCTTATCTGTTCTGCTTGTCATCTAGCAGACCATCAAATAAGCCACTGGCTGTGGTCCATTATGGAAGATGGATGTTTTCTACACCTTAATGCTAACTGGATGTTGATCACCTTCACCAGTTTGACACATTTATATTGTAATATTTCCTAGAGTCCCAAGCTTCTGCGCTCTTTGGATAACAAAGTTGTAGCTGTAATGTACTGTGTTTGTATCAATTAGTGCTACCTGTATGATAACAAATGATTTCATCATATTGCCTCCACCACATAGATATAAGGCATACCATTTTTTTAAAAAAAAATCTTGCTGGCTTCAGTTCATAATGGATGTGTTAAGTTATAATGAGTTCATCAACCTTTTCTTGTAAAACCCTACTTTTAAAATTATGCAAGGACATTTTCTCTGTGTTCATGCTGTTAAACGTCATCAAATTGCAGGCAACGTGCTGCAATATATAGTTCAGTTGACGAATCCATCACACTCCATGTTTATAGAGGCCACGATTGGTTGGTAAGTGTTATTTTGTTACATGGTGTACTTTATACACGATAGCTTTACAACAGAAGTATTGTCTAGTACATTCACAATTTGGAAATATGCTTAAGTTTTAAATCATACAAATTGTCTAGTATTGTCTAGTACATTCACAATCTGAAATTGTCATAGAACTGACATGCTGTAATGTGGTTTTTACTGTTGCATTGCAACTAGACATGGCTGGTAGTTTTTTATTAGATGGCTGCAAGGCATTTCCATATTACATTTTTCAAATTTTGCTACAATTAATTTCAACATATCTGTGATTTATATTTTCTCCTTTTATGTAATTTTCTATTTGTTCATTGTAATTTTCTGCACCAGGTTTGATGCAGGAGGTCATGAATTGCTTGGTATGCGTTTTTTCAACCTTCTGGAATTATGGTAACTTTTCATCTTTACCTTTTTATCTGGAAGTATGGTAACATCTTTGCATTTTATCATTTTATCATTTTATCATTTTATATGGGATGGCATAATGTTTGCGCTTGTATGAAATATTTCTATCCAAACATGTCCTGACAAGTCATATGATTGCTTGCTTAATGCATTATGGGGGTGCTTTATTCTGGAAATAACCTAATGCTAATAAATTTGAAATGTTCTTCTCATTGCCCAATGTTTTTCATATTTGTTTAGTTCTGCTCTCTGCAAGGAAGACATATCTGCTTATTTGTGTGGCTCAGGAGAACTGACATGGGAGTGTGCTTGTTTTTTCAGTTTAGGACAGGTTGGGTTAGCATGCTTGGACTCCTTGGTACACATACTCATAAAGCATAGCATAGAGAATACTGTGACAAATTTACGCACTTTGGTATGCTTTATAATTCAAGGCACAGCTTGCAGATAATGAAGCTTATTTTATTTTTCGTTTTTTATGTTGTTCAGTAACACCGATGACAAGGTTGCAAATTTGGCTTCAGGTCCATGCTAAACACCAGGAGGATCTGGCCAAGCTGGATGATTTTCTAGGCCCTCCTGCGTCTATTCCTCTGATGGGTCAGTCATCATATAAGCAAATGGTAGACATGCAAATTATGCTTTCTAAACTCATCCTTTCTGTCATATCTATGGAACTTATGTGTAACCCATAGCTACTGTGCAAAACTATGCATTTTCTTTGCTTTGTTCCATTGGCCTGCAGTCTCTTTTGTTTGGTGCGTGGTACCAGGCACAACTTTCTGAAATAATTTTATTGAAAATAAACCCCTTGGTTCAGATAAAAAACACCCCTGCGATCTTGTTTCAAGACTTGCAAGTAGTTATGGTTTGCATGTTTGTTATGACTACAAAGAGTAATTCTAAGCTGTGAATACAAATGTTTTAGTTATTGAAAGGATTGTATTTTTCATGCAATTATCTACTTGCATATGGCAGGATTTGATGAGGAAAATACTAAAGGGTGGACAGTTAAATCTGTATCCATATTAATTACTGACTTATTTGAACTGATCTTGATAATATGTGGAGTTTTTATGCTGTATAATATGGCATTCGTCCATGTTGAATCTGATGTGAAGTGCAATTGTGTATACTGCAACATTTTGGGCATAAAGGATACCTATATTGTGGACGTTGTCATAGCAAGAAATAAGAAGATTTAGGCCAGGGCATGGCTACAGATGCTGCCGATTACATGGCCGGATATAAGTTTAAGTTAGTTGAGTTGTTGAGTTGTTAGCTGGTTATTTGGTTGAGATAAGATTGAGTTAGCATGTTATCTCGAGTCACTATCCAAGTTTGTTAGGGCCAGCTCTATATACAGAGACCAGGCCATTCATTTGAGATCAAACAAAAAATAATCCTGTTTAATATTTTCTCACCTGCATGTCCGAGAAAAAAACTCCTTAAACCACATAATTTGGCAGTTCACATAATTTGGCACATAGTAGCCTCTGTCTCTTTGCTTCCTTTCTATCTACTAAGCCATAATAATCTATACATGTGATCTCTAGTAACTTCAGCCGGTTCTATGTTGTGCATAGGTGAAGATTTTATATTCGTCATGGGGACCACTGGTTGAGGAATTGGCAACAATTGGACAACTGCAGTTGCTTCGGACTCTTATAGCCTTCAAACTGAGATCAGCATGCAAGGTAAGGAAATTGAAAGCCAACCTTTTTATTTTTTTCATGATGCAAAATGTCTTCTGGGGGGCCTTCTTTATGGCAGATTCTTGTTCTCTGAACATTTTCTGTACTGTAGGTGGCAAATTCATGTTGTTACTTATTACTAGTTATTAGACTAGAGTAACTCTATGGGTGTGAACCAGGAGAGCATTAAAGAGACTAAGTTTCTGAATTTCAAAATTGAAAATTTTCCTTGTAAACAGAATCAGATTGGTTAGGTTTCAATCAAATTTATGTGCAAGTTTAATCCAAAATAATATTATCTTTTATCATACTTCTCTGGCACCACTAAATTGAACCATGATTGAATCAAGATTCACGCTTGTGCTCTTTAATAATGTGTTTTTGTCAGAAGCATTCACATCATGACTTGATTTTGTGGATTTATCAAGTTCTCTATGTTTTTCTTCTGTTCTGCATTGCATATAGTCTCTTGTTGATTTCTTCTAAACCTTGTCTGGTGATGTCTCTGGCAGATCAAAGCAAAGACTATAACCTCAGTTGTCGAGGTTTTGGTGTCATCACTTTCTGTGCAGAAAGGAAAGTCTGAGGTCAGTTTCAACAATGCCCACAATTCAACTTCGTTATAGATCTGGTTGGTACTCAGGTTGTGATTTGATAGTATGATCATTCATATAGACAAGAGAAGAGGATCAAACTGCGAGATTCTTACCTGACGGTATAAAGGAGCAGCAAAACTTTTGTGGTTTATTTTCACCTCTTCAAGTTATCTATATCTCGGAAGAGCCTCCAATGTTCTTGACCAGATTGCTGTCCCTCTTTTCAATATCACAGGTTTGTTCATGAAAAAATAAGGCATATTGTGAATTGAGATCATATGTTGAATAAGTGCATGAAATGATATGTGCATTTGGCTGAGTGCAGTTGTCAAGATATGTGCTTGATGTTCATTTAGGGAATTTGACAAGTCCACTAAAGAGGTCCACCGCCGATTTCTCTGCCGTGGTACTGAACTCAGCTCCATTGTATCTGAGTAGTGGATTGTGTTATGTCACTGAGTAATCACATTTTTTCTCTGCTAGATCATAGGGCTTGGGACACTATTGCAGCAGTTTGATTCTTTCTACATGACCCAGTATATTCAGGTACAGTTCTGTTCTTGTATCATGTGATCCCCTTTCTTAGACATAAACTCACGACAGAAATTTGATCTGTTTGGGTCTCAGTTCATGGTTCAGTACATTCGGACGACAGAAGCAGCATTCAATGACTCAAGCAGTACACACAAGGGAGCTACTTATTCCTCTGAGGTTGTACGTGCTTAGATATCTCTGTACTTATGAAATCATTTAGTGAGGTTTTATTGTATCAACATGTCCTTTAAGAACATAACTTGCACAACAGTTATCAAGTAGGGATGCTGCCATTTAGTGATTCTAGATGCTAATATTCACTTGATGCGTACATTTAACTGATATTGTTTTGTTCAGTCAAGAAATACATCCTTATCACCTTGTGTTCTGTTACCTCTTCTTTTCTAGAATTTATCAACTTTGTTAATTATCTTGTATGGCAAACTTTTTTGCAGGTGCCGAAGGCGGTGTTTTGGTTGATGTCCTTATGCAAGTACATGGATATCTCGAGGGATGTAGTGGAGTCGTGCTTGCCCGCTTCTGCTCTTGCTATCCTCCAGTCATGATTCTTGTATACTAGAACATAGTTCAGCCAGCGGGACCTAGGGTTCAAATTGTTAGCTCTCGTTTTCTTTAAAATGTATTTTTCCTTCTATTTCATGTAACCATGTCCTAGAATATGGACTCGGACAATGTTCTCCATTACGCAAACAAGCTGGAAATGAGAGTCACCTGATGCGCATGCATCACCCGAATGCAAAGAATGCTGGACATGTGAAATTTTGTTTTCACTCACTGTGTGTTGTGGGTTCTATGGATGAAAACGGTCGCACTTTAAATTGTTTTGTGTTCGTTGTTTTTCCCGTGGAAACAGGATTAAAATGATATAATAAATGAATACGGCACGAATACGAATGGTGTTGCGTCTTATTATTAGAAATGTCTCGCTTCTCTACATCAGTAACAGGCAGTTTTTTAAACAGACGCGTCTTACTTTTGCATAGCAGCATGGAACTACGTCCGTCCAAGTTTTGTGGACCGCTGAGAAACTCGACCAAACTCGACAGGTTTTCACCATGTTTCACCTTGCCAATGCCATGGCACAAACACAGGTCAAAACGGCTCGCTCTCTATTTTTTGAATGGTCAAAACGGCTTCTTGTCGCCCACTGCTATCTCTACGGGCAGCCAGACAAATCTTGGGGTCTCCCAGTTTATTTAAAGGACAGCACATTCCCTGTAGCGAAACCAGGCTACTTTCTTTACCCTCCCTCATCTCACCAAATAAGGTCCCGCCCTTTCCCAACGTTCACAGGGGGAGGGGAAAACACGTTCATCCGGCAGCCATGGCCTCGACTCCGGCGACCACCGTCGCCATCCTCTTCTTCTGCGTCCTCTTCTGTGCCGCGGCGGCCGCTGACACCGCCGGCGCCACCGACAACGACCCCAACCTCCCCGACTACGTGATCCAGGGCCGCGTGTACTGCGACACCTGCCGCGCCGGGTTCGTGACCAACGTCACCGAGTACATCGCGGGTGCCAAGGTGCGGCTGGAGTGCAAGCACTTCGGCACCGGCGTGCTCGAGCGCTCCATCGATGGGGTGACCGACGCCTCGGGCACGTACAAGATCGAGCTCAAGGACAGCCACGAGGACGACATCTGTCAGGTGGTCCTGGTGCACAGCCCGCGCGCGGACTGCGCCCAGACGCAGCCGCAAAGGGACCGCGCCGGCGTCCTGCTCACCAGGAGCGGCGGCATCTCCGACAGCCTGCGCCCCGCCAACCCGCTCGGCTACCTCAAGGACGTCCCGCTGCCCGTCTGCGCCGCGCTGATCAAGCAGCTGGACTCGGACGACGATCAGTAAGACCACATATGTCGACATGTCGTCGTCGACGACTACCGCAGCCGCTGCAGACAGGCTGCCCAAAACTACAGATCCTCTTCAACTGCTGGCCTACAAATATATGGTACAGAGTGAACGCGTGAATATCTGAGAAAAGAAAAAAGGAAAAGAAAAATGTAACTGTGCTGTATCTGATGAGAAAAGAAAAAGGCGAAAACAAACATGTAACTTACAGTTCTGTGGCTGTTCTGACTTATGAGTGCTGGATTCTGTCTCCCATCTTCGTTTTACCACACATGTTGCAGTGCAAAACGGCTGAATCAGACAGCAATACCAACTCTGGCGAAAACTTGCCGACAGAAATAACCAATCAAACAACCTGCGGTTCTGACAGCAAGATAAATACCATTTCATTTCTATCAGAAATTGATAAGTTACATGACCTTCATAAGGACTAGGCACGGCCAAGGTGTATTTTTGCACCTAAAGCACAGCATTTTGATTACATCTCACTTCATGAAGTGTGCACTAGTCCTATTGGGTTCTCATGGCCAAGCTATCCAAGAAGAAGATAGCTCTTCTCTTCTCTACCATGGCTTCAAATCTCCCACAGGTCCAGCAGTCCAGTTGAGGTGCTGATCGCCAGGTTGTAAGTACGTACCCTCCGGGTGCGGGAGCTTCCGAGCAAGGCCGTTCAAGATTTGGTGGAACGCGTCCCTTGGTTGCGCTGGCTGCGGGAACAGCATGGCCTGCTTCATCGATGGATTTGCAAGTAACCTTTGCTTCCTTAAAATATCATCTATAGGCATTGACGTGAGGATTGTGTCTAGCTTTGGGACATCCTTCTCCTCGACAAAGACACCGATTTCTTCCCATGGGATTGCATCCGCAAACGGAAGCACGATATCATCAGCGATGATGACTGGAATGCAGCCAAAGACCACAGCCTCAACCAACCTAGGGCTCCATGGTGCCCAGCCCAATGGGCACAGGCAGAAGACAGCACGTTGCATGTCTTCATAGTAAGTGGCAGGGTGGTCTGTGGAAATGTCAAACAGAGGGTTGCTCTTGAAGTTCTCCCATAGCGAAGCTCGCGCACCTCTGCACAACAATATTGAAGTCAATAAAGGTATCAAACGTTTAACACAAGATTCAAATATGTTCGAACTTGAAAGGCAATTGCTACCTTGCATAGTATCCGCCCTCAGGGTCATTCCCAGTGTCATAGAAAAGTCCCCGGAAGTAAACAAAGATTGAGCGTGGAGTGTCAGGGGAAATCAAGTGAGCTTGCATTTTCTGTGGAGGAGCATAGGGTGGAATAATGATGGAACCCTCCTTCAGACAAACATGATTCTCCTGTCCAAAAGTTTGGACTAATGTTGCACGTCGTAGCAATGGAAGAATTCCACGCTCAATAGCCTTTTCTTCCTGGAAATGTCAATACAATTGTTAGTGATACAACTTCTGAGTGAAATGATAGTGAAGAAATTAAAGGGAAAGATTGCACACAATGAAAAGCATGATTAACATGGGTATTCACCTGATAGTGAAAGCATGATGCAAAATCATGCGGAACAACAAAGAAATGATCTGCTCCATCAGTCCTATTCCAGAAGGGCCATTTGTTTGAAATATATTGGATTGCACTCCTCATCACCCGTGGTGACTTAAATGGCAAGGGCAGTCCAGCATTAGTTAAATCACAAGTAGTGTAAACTGGTGTATAGAACCAATCAGCTTCCTTGGGATTTAGTGTCCGGACAGCACTTGAGAGCAAGAAACGATGCATGAAAATTTCGGCGGCAAACATGTGACTGAGGCACCGTGGATCCTTGGTGACCATCTTCTTGTTGTACTTCCTTGGTAAGTCATAAATGAAGACCTTCAATCTCCCCACAGGATTATCTTCTAACACATCACCAGCACTCCCTACAGTACCACAACTGCTGTTTCAGTACACATAAGCAATACACATGAACAAAATATGAAGTAGAATTTTTCTACATAAAATTGCAAGCAACCTCTCCATGTTGACTACAGTCTAAGCTTATGATAGAGTGGCCATTTTAATGTTAAACCAATTCATGTCATTAAGTTGGGCTCATTTTTTATTCCATACCATTCGAGCCAACCGAACCCAAATTACCTGTATACAACTGCATATAAAGAAGGCTCCTTTTCCATGTTTAGATATTTGTTAGGGATCAACCTAATACTAACAAGTAAAAAAAGCAAGAAATTCTTGTGGAAATGAAGGAGGACACCCAAAATTAACCCAACAGATAACAACTAAACGGCGATAGCACCATCCACAACTAACTAACTGCAAAAAGGATCGAGCTTGGACCTGAAAACTTTCACGGAACGACACAGATTTGTCCATCAGACTCAAAGACGACCTAGTCCACAAGTCTAATCAACAGCAACAACAAACAATATTCAGCAATCAGCCTATTCAATCTCCACCTCCACAGCTACAAGAGATTAGCATCACACGGAACGAAGGAATCAACAGCTACGTAGGCCTCGGATTCTTCCAAGATAGGCTACGAGAAGCAACACGTCGTAGGGGAGGGGGAAAAATCAAGTTCCTAAATCACACCAGAATCAATCAACTTCGGAAATGAAGAGGGGAACAAGGTGGGGGCACCTGAGATGCGCTCGCTATGCTGCTGAACAGCGTGTTCGGCGGACTCGGCGCCGCCGCTGCCGCCACCGGCGGCGGCAGCGGCTGCTGCGACCGCCGGCTCGAGGACAGAGGCGGCGAACAGCAGGAGGAGGAGGGCCACGGGGAGCCCCCTGTTTCGTGATCCCATCCCGGACGACCTCTTCGACCTCGCGCCCGAAGCAAGCAAAGAGGGAGCTTGACGAGGGGATTGGATTTGGGTTAGGAATTCGATAAACACGAGCAGGTTGGGGAAACTAAGCAAAAGGAGAGATTTTGTTTAGAGGGACAAATGGAGATGAGAGAGAGGGAGTCAGAGAGAGGAGAATGGGTCCAGCTCCAGCGACCACAGTTATCAAACGGAAGCACCCCACTGAATCCACAGTTATCCTGAGTCATAGTTTAGGAATGAGGTAAGGTTGAACTGGCGTTAATCTCAATAGTACTGACGCGTCCTTCCGTTTAAATAAATTATAATAAGTTAACCTGATTTTTTGCTAAAGATTATGTAACTAAAAAACCAAAAAATAGCTTATAATTTGAAAGAGAGGGTATATTATTTTTGGTGTTTACCTATGTAGTGAAGTTGTAATCCTCTTTCTATGACTCCGATTCTGCAAACTTAAAAAAGTTCTCTTGTCTGTTCACCTATGCAACCGTGTAGGCATGTTTAGTTCTCACCTCCGAATAAAGTGGACTAAAATAATTTAGTCGTCTTTTAGTATATCTTGAGTGACTAGTGGAACTAAAGTGTTTTAGTATCTTTTAGTCAATTTGTTTGACACTTTAGTTCCTCAAATAACTAAAGTTTACTCCACTTTAGTTTAGGAGGTGGAAACCAAATAGACACCTAATTTGCACGCCTTGTGTAAAACACTATACGCTAGCTTGCTTTGTACGGCTAATCAGCTATGTATCCCATAGTCCCATTTAATCACCATTTAGTCCGAATAAATAGCTAAAGTGTAGATAATAATGTCTAGTTTAATATCATTTATTATATCTTTTATATGACCTAGCATATGGTTCAAGAAAACACAAAATATATCTTTTGTGCATGGAATGATATGTAAGGCAAGCTTAATGAACTGTGTGCCAATGTACATTCTTGAAAAAAAAACTTTTTATCTTGTTTGTCCAAGTGTTTATCCAAACATAGCCTAAGATGCATGTCATGAGATATATAAGGACACTTACAAATTAGGATAATTGTTTTTTGTTGTATGCATTAATTCATATATTGCCACTATTGTTCATAAAAAAAGAGAGAAGGAAGAAATTTTAGAATAAAAGGTCACTTACATATATGTGTGATTCACATAATGAAGTGATAATGATATAGCATGTATGAGCTAGCTGATGTCTGATTGGTGGCAGCAGGCTCACGCCCTAGCGCCGGAGAACATCAGACGCAGCTTCGATTCTCTTGTCTTGCTTGTGTCATGGATGGTTTGGAAAGAATACAATGCAAGGACCTTCAGCAACATAAGGAGCTTACCGGCACAAGTCTTTGCACTATACCACAGCCAATCTATAGCGTCCGAAAAAAGGTCGCTATAAGCCGCTATAGCGACCGATCTATAACGTTATAGCGACCGATGTATAAGTCGCCGTAAGTGGCGGCGCTATAAGTCTTTAGCGTCCGATCGGGTCTATAGCGACTGATAGATAGATGCAAAATCTATAGCGACCGATGATCTATCGCATGATTTAGCGACCAATAATCCATCCCTATAAACTGGCACAATTATATATAATTAATTTTGCAGTATTGACCATATCATTTCAAGCCTAATCAACATCCATAGAAGTTCACATTACTCACCAACATAATTGGATAAATGTATCTCAAATTTTCATTGAACCCAACATTTTTACTTGTACATGTTTGCAAAAGGAACAAAACTACATAGGCAGCCTAAGTAATATGACAACTAGTCCACATGGTATACTGCCTTGCATAATAATCTAATTAAAGTCTGTTGGGGGATAGCCGAAACCTAGGTACCTGGCGCAGGCCGAAAGGCCCCAGGCGATTCGGCATGTGCCCATTTGATTCGGTGTACCACCCTAATGCTCCGCTGAACTCGGCGCGCGCGCGTCCGGGACAGATTCGGCGGTGGCGCCGAATCCACCCGCCGAAACACCATCTTTCGGGCTCGTAACCACTTGATTTAGCTGTGTGCAGGAGGATAGCTGGTCCACGACCCCCAAAGGAGCTGCGCTGGGGAAGGCGGCGTGAGCGCCTGATGACAAGTGGGGCTTAGGCGGTCGGCTACCCAGGAGACAAAGCTTAGTGCTACAAGCTTGACTGTTTAGCCCCTGGCTAGTTGTCGCGTAGGGCCTTAGGGGGCAAACCCTAAGGGCAAAATCGTCTTGTAAATGCCTACGGGCGACTATAAATATGCCCGGGCGGCAACCGTGTAAAAGGATCGATTCTTGAGTAATACGTTGGTTTTCCACCATCGTGTGTTATTCATGTGTCTGTCATTTTATTTCGTATTCGGGGTTCTAGGCTTTCGGCCTAGATCAACATTGGCGCCCACCGTGGTTGTTGCTCGCAACGGCCATGGCACCGAAAGGGAAAGGTAAGCCCGGTCCTACCAGAGAGGCTTCCGCGTCTACGGCCGCGCCGGATGCCGGGTTTCAGCTCCAGCCGTCAGGAGCTGTTTCGGCATCAGCGGTGAATGCAGCGCCTGCTGGCACCGAAGCACCAGTTGTGCAACCAGCAGATCCGCCGGATCCCGAGGCGGGAGGCGACGTCCATGATGCGGAAGTTGAAGACGAGGAAGAGGAGGAGCCGCCAGTGGCTGAGGACACCGAGAACGCGAAGCTCCTCAGAGTCCTTGAAGAGCGATCGTCCAAGGTAGCAGAGCTCACGCAGAGCGAAATCGCCCGGCCAAGATCGTCGCCGCAAGAAAGCGGGCATCGTCCACCTGTGCAGCTATCGATCGGGCAAAGAAGAGGAAGCCGGCTATTGCACGAGATTCGAGCTGCGGGAGAGCGGTTCCACCTCACCAAGATTCACCAAGGATGTAATCTTCATCGGGGAAAAGCGCAGCCGCGCACCGCCGAAGCTATAGACATGACTTCTCCTCCGTCCATAGCGATACGGTGTCACCCTTGGCCCATGGGCTACAAACCAAAGATACCACAGTACAATGGCAGGTTCAATCCGAGGAAGTTCATTTCAAGCTATGAAGCTTCGGTCCATTCGGCGAGGAACGATGCCATTCTCGCCAAGTCCCTAATCATGGCGGTCGAGGATGTCGCGCATGATTGGTATATGTCTCTGAAGCCATTATCCATCACTTCATGGCAGCAGGCAAAGGCCGAGCTGCTATCCACCTTCTAGGGTTTCCAGACCGACAAGCAAACAACGGCGGATCTGATGAATCTGTACCAGCCGGACGACGAACTGCTATCCAAGTACCTAGAGAGAATCATTCAGCTAAAGGCACAGTTGTCGAATGTGTCGGATGACATCGTAATCGCGGCCGCAATAAAGGGTCTGAAAATCGGCCCGTGCGCCGAAGCTCTGTCTGGGGAACCCCCAACAACCATCAAGCAACTCTTCGACCAAATGCGAAAGTTCGCCAGATCAGAGGACGACTTGAACAAAAGAAAGGCTGCGCGTCACAGTGTCAAGCAAGCCACGCCGAAAAGCACATCGCAGGCCCCGCCAAAGGCCAGTCAGCAGAGCAGTCTGGTTCACAATGTACAGCAGGATTCGGATGCACAACCTAATGATACAACATGACCGGGGTCTCGGCAAAAGGCGGGGGCTCGGAGGTCGAACCGCGGAGGTCGCGGAGGAGGCGGCGGAGGCCGTGGCAAAGGGCGCGGAAAGGGTAACCGAACCCCCTACTGCGCGGTGTGTGGAGAAGACAAAGGCCACTTCACCAGAGATTGCAAGTACACCCAGCTCGCGAAGCAGCAGCAGGAGAAATACGAATCTGCAAATTCAGCAGAAGCGCCGAAGCATGTATATCACACAGCTCCGGCCCCGACATATCACCAGCCAGCGTTTCAGGCCTATCAATCTCCGTACACTTGGTATCACCCGAATTACATACAGTTTCAAAGAAGCCCAGCGGAACCGACAAAGCCCGGCCGCCCCTGGCGCCGGCTCGGCCGTCGGCCTCCGGAGAATCAAGCCCAAGAAGCCCGAGGTGCGCGCCGGCCTGTAAAGCTCAAGGGAGCCGCGGGTGGTTAATTCGGTGGCCCCGGTGAATATAATGCCGTCCAACGGTCATATCTACGCCATCACCGGAGGAACTAACCTGGAGCACGAAAACAAAAAGGCTCGGCGAGACTACGTAAAAAGGGTGCACTCGGTTTCGGTCAAGTGCCCAGTCGCCAGACCCGCATGGAAAAATGAGCCCATTTCTTTCAGTGAGCGGGACATCCAGTCCGGGATTACCCGCATTTTGACGCATTCGTCGCCGCCACCGCCTATGTCGCCGGATATACACCGCACAATATACTCATTGACAACGGCGGTTCGATATTCTATTCACCAAGGCCTTCGACGGAATGAAGCTCAACGTAAAAGATCTAGAGCACCGTCGGTAACGCCTTGTTTGGATTCGGCGGCCAAAGAATCGACGCCATCGGCAAGAAAACCCTCACTGTAGCCTTCAGCGAAGGTCAGAAGGTCAGGGCTGAAGAGATCACATTCGACGTGGTCGACATACCATATCCTTACACGGCCATTTTCGGCCGCGGCATCATCAACAAGTTCGACATCATCATCAACCAGGGGTACCTATGCATGAAAATGCCTTCCCCGGGCGGAGTCATAGCGACATGGTGACCGATAGCCGCCAGAGCATCGACAAAGAAACCAATCCCGAGTGGTACGCGGTTCACAAAGTCAAAGAGACTGTGCCCGACGAAAACCATGAGTTTCATCATCATCAGAGAAAAGAACCAAGGGCAACACTGTGTGAAGACACAGTCCAGTTGCCACTCAGCTCCGGCAGACCCGACGAATGTGTACACATCGGTTCCGGCCTAAACGCCGAAGACAGAGCCGAATTACTGAGTTTCTTATCCGAGAACCGGGACGTGTTCGCATGGTCGGCAAGGGACTTGCAGGGGGTAAACCGCGAATTAGCGCAGCACAGCCTGAACGTCGACAAGCAAGCAAGGCCAAGGAAGCAGAAGCTAAGGAAAATGTCAGACGAGAGAGCGGCGGCAGCCGAAGCAGAAGTGCAGAGGCTGTTGGACGCCGGAGTCATCCGAAAGGTACGACCCTTAATGGCCGGCCAACGTGGTACCGGTAAAGAAAAAGAGTGGGAAATGGCGCATGTGCGTAGATTTCACGGATCTCAACAAGCACGCCCCAAGGACCCGTACCGTTGCCATGCATCGACAAATTGGTAGACATTGCGGCCGGGTGCGAAATGATGAGTCTCCTAGATCAAGTTTCTCGTGGTATCACCAAATATGGATGAACCCGAGGACGAAGAAAAGACAAGTTTCATCACGCCCCGCCGAACGTTCGCTACCGCCGAATGCCTGAAGGACTTCGGAACGCTGGACCTACATTCTCCCGCATGACAGATGAAGCCTTTTGGGAGCAGAAAAAGAAAAACAATCTGGTGGCCTACGTGGACGACCTGGTCGTCAAGAGTGATGAAAAGCAGACGCACATAGCGGATCTCAAAGAAACATACGCCAGCCTTCGCGCCAGCGGATTGAAGCTTAACCCGGAGAAATGCATATTCGGCATACGTAAGGGGAAGCTGCTAGGCTGTCTGGTATCGGCGAGAGGCATCAAAGCCAACCCTGAAAAGATCACAGCCATCATGAACATGAAGCCTCCAACTAGCAAGAAAGACGTGCAGAAGCTCACGGGTCGTATCGCAGCCCTGAGCCGTTTTATCTCCAGATCAGCCGAAAGAGGGTTGCCCTTCTTCAGGGTGTTACGGGAAGCCGACGCATTCGACTGGGGCGCCGATCAGCAGCAAGCATTCGAGGACCTAAAGGCGTACTTGACCCAGCTCACCACGCTTTCGAAGCCCGAGCTGAATGCAACACTCATTTTGTACCTCGCAGCATCACCGGTTGCAGTCAGCGCGGTGCTCGTCCAGGAAAGGAAGCATGAGGGGAAGATGCACCAATTCCCAATATATTTCGTCTCCGAAGCATTGTCTGGGGCGAAGCTCAACTATTCCGAGCTGGAGAAAATTGCCTATACTGTCGTCATGGCATCAAGGAAGCTGAAACACTACTTTCAGGCCCATGTCATTCGGGTCCTGTCCGCGCAGCCCTTGGAGGCCCTGTTCCAGAACGCCGAAGTAGTGGGCCGGATCGGGAAATGGGCCGCCGAGCTGAACCGACGCAATTCAATTCGGGCACGGGGGCCGCGATCAAATCACGGGTTCTCGCAGACTTCATCGCAGACCGGACCCCAAGCGGACGATCCCACCAGGGAATTCTCCGAGCTCGAATGGACCGCGCACCGCGATGGCTCCCCGGTGCAACGCCGCGCGGCATTTCGGCAATCTTAACACCGCCGTAGGGCCCGGTCATTCGCTACGCAGCGCGCCTCAGCTCTATCCACCAACAATTCGGCGGAGTACGAGGCGGTTTGTCGGCACCGAGAAAGCCGAGGGCCCCGGGGGTTCGTCGCATTATCAAATCGATTCGCAGTGGTCGTAGGACACATTCGGAAGGACTATGTGGCCAAGGAGCCCGAGCTGGCTAAATACCTGTCCGCTGTAAGGAGAATGGAGAAATTCTTTCTTGGTTTCACCCTGAGATACATTCCCAGGTCAGAAAACACAGAAGCTGATGAACTAGCCAAGGCAGCGGCTCAGGTTTCACCGATGCCGCCGG
Organism: Themeda triandra; assembly: GCA_018135685.1. Taxonomy (NCBI): domain Eukaryota; kingdom Viridiplantae; phylum Streptophyta; class Magnoliopsida; order Poales; family Poaceae; genus Themeda; species Themeda triandra. The sequence goes on along the minus strand of JAENPR010000005.1, from coordinate 260,621 downwards.
ATGTATTCTATCAGGTCTTAACGGCCAAAGCAGTTAAAGAAGAAGAGGAGAACCCAGCCGTCATCCACGCTATCGCAAGCAATGATTGGAGATCTGAAATCTGGGCTTACCTTCAGGGGACCTATGAGCCAGCAAGCAAGAAAGATGAGCAGCGCATGGCGTCCAGGACAAAGCAATTCTCTATCGTCGGAGACAGCATGTACAAGGAGGGGGTAGTCGCACCGCTTCTCAAGTGCATCAGCCGAAATGAGGGGATTCAGCTGTTAAATGAGATACATTCGGGTTCGTGCGGAGCGCACAGAGGCCCACACGAAATCGCCCACAGGGCCATGAGGCAAGGATTCTACTGGCCAACCGCGGTCGAAGACGCGAAGAACATTACAAGGTCGTGTAGAGGCTGCCAAATGTTCGCCAAGAACCAGAACGCCTCAGCGAATCCAACCAAGCCGGTATACCCCACTTGGCCTCTGCAGCGATGGGGGGTCGACATAGTGGGAGCTCTACCGCCGGCTCCAGGGAATCTGAAATACGCCGCGGTGGCCCTCGAATACTTCACCAAGTGGGTCGAGGCCAAGCCCTTGGCTAAGATAACCTCAGGTACACTAACCAACTTTGTATGGCAGAGAATTGTTTGCAGATTTGGCGTACCTGCCTATATCACCGTCGACAACGGCAAGCGGTTCGACTCAAACGCTCCGAACATTCTGTGAAGAGCTCGGAATCAAATTGTCCTTCGCGTCGGTGAATCACCCCGCATCAAATGGAGCGGTCGAGAGGGCCAACGGCGACATCTTCGGCACCATCTCCAAAGCACTGGAAGACGCAAAGAAAGGGCGATGGGCTCAAGAGCTGGTAACAAACTGCCCGGGGGCCACAACATCTCCAAGACCAAATGGCAACAGGATTCACGCTCGTTCATGTTGTCAAGTCGGTGAGGAGGCAATCACCCCCGAAGAGGTGAAGCTCGGCTCATTCCGAACCGAAATCTCCCGACGAATCCGATCCAGAGGATGGTGGAAGTTGAAGTCTCCGAGAACAAAAAGAGCCAGGCGGCGCGAACCTCGACGCCTACCATGCCGAAACTAAAAGCCGGGAGGGACAAGAAGATCCTCAGAAGAATTTCGCCCCGGCGACATGGTGCTCATCAGCAAATGGACAAGCAGAGCAAGTTACAGCCCCAGTGGTATGGACCATACATCATCGCGCGGATGATCGAGACAGGCGTTTTCACCCTGGTGACCGAAGATGGTTCCGAATCAACTCACACCTGGAACGCAGACAACCTGCGTCGCTTCTACCCTTGATCTCATGCTCCACAAAAGGGGTTGTAATTTTTGTTTCTACCTTTATTCACTACCACATTCGGTTATGACGCCTAAAGACATTCCGGGCTCTGCACTCTTTTTCCTCACTGAGGTTTTTTAATGAGGCATCCCTTGTAATAATTGCCACTGCATTCGATGTTTTAACTAGCACCAAGTTGTTGCTGCATGAAATGTCTTCACCGAAAATGGCCAAGCTGACGAGTTTGGCCATATATTCGGTATTCTCTTTCAGGTTGCAAGCAACCCACCCAGCCAAAAATGGCTGTAGACAAACTCCCTAAAATACAGGGGGCTCGCTGGTGTTCTCTAGCTCAGCAAAGCGGGCAGAGTCCACCAAGAATCAAAGCCGCCGATCAGGCGCAGTAATGACAAAGATACCTGTCAAAGTTATCAATGCATAGTTAGGTTAATGCATTTACAACCAAGGATGTCAAAGGGCATATATAAACAAGGCACTCCCCGCAGACTCCCAAAAAGTCACAAAGCTATGAAAAGTCTCAGTTACAGAGAAATACAGCCCCAAAAGCCTGGTCGCCAACCAATTAGGGATAGGAAGCACCAGGAAAGGGTGGATTCGGGGAGCTCAGAGAAAGGGCGCTTCCAAACCATCACCGACGGCATTCGGTTTCAGTGTTCCTGGCAAAAGCCGTTTGGCATTCACCAGGCCCTCACTAACCGCTGAAAGAATCGCGCCTGACGCCGCGTTCTGTTCCGCTCCACCAAGATTCGGTGGGCAACACTTTTAGCATCCCACATATCGAATCCGGATGATGGTACAAAGAAGCGCTGCATCAATGGCTGTTTCGGGAACCTCCCCACCACCCATACCACAACGTCCCTCGGAGGCCGCATTCTGGTCGTCACCTTCAGCCGCAGGGGTTTCGCCAGCCGAAAGCAAAAGAGCATTCGGCGCTAGTTCCCCTAGCTCCATAGCAGCATGTGCCGTCAAAGCACGACCCACCGGTCGACAACGCGCGAGCCGCTCGGCGTCCGCAGCAATCTAGCCTTCGGCGTCAGCAAAACTCTTCAGGGTCACTTCGCAAATGTTTCGGGTCCCAATTTAAACCTGTAACGTTGTAAAGTCGTAACCCCAGCACTGTAATAAAGAGAATACAATATTCTTGTGCAAAACTCTCCAGGGAAGCATCCAATTCGGCGTCTAAGCCGAAAAGAAAGCGTGAGTTTTTTCGACTTGAGCAAGTTGGGGGGACGGCGTTTTTCAAAACCAATTCGGCGTCTAAGCCGAAATGAAAGCGTGAGTTCTTTTCGACTTAAACAAGTTGGGGGGACGGCGTGTTTCAAAACCAATTCGGCGTCTAAGCCAAAATGAAAGCGTGAGTTCTTTTCGACTTAAGCAAGTTGGGGGGACGGCGTTTTTCAAAACCAATTCGGCGTCTAAGCCGAAATGAAAGCGTGAGTTCTTTTCGACTTAAACAAGTTGGGGGGACGGCGTTTTTCAAAACCAATTCGGCGTATAAGCCAAAATGAAAGCGTGAGTTCTTTCGACTTAAACAAGTTGGGGACGGCGTTTTTCAAAACCAATTTGGCGTCTAAGCCGAAATGAAAGCGTGAGTTCTTTTCGACTTAAACAAGTTGGGGGGACGGCGTGTTTCAAAACCACCCGGCGTCTAAGCCAAAATGAAAGCGTGAGTTCTTTTCGACTTAAACAAGTTGGGGGACGGCGTGTTTCAAAACCAATTCCGCGTCTAAGCCGAAATGAAAGCGTGAGTTCTTTTCGACTTAAACAAGTTGGGGGACGGCGTGTTTCAAAACCAATTCGGCGTCTAAGCCGAAATGAAAGCGTGAGTTCTTTTCGACTTAAGCAAGTTGGGGGACGGCGTGTTTCAAAACCAATTCGGCGTCTAAGCCGAAATGAAAGCGTGAGTTCTTTCGACTTAAGCAAGTTGGGGGACGGCGTTTTTCAAAACCACCGGCGTCTAAGCCAAAATGAAAATGTGAGTTCTTTTTGACTTAAACAAGTTGGGGGGACGACGTTTTTCAAAACCAATTCGGCGTCTAAGCCGAATCAAAACCACGCGTTCTTTTCGACTTAACCAAGTTGGGGAGATGGCGTTTTTCAAAACTAAATTCGGTGTTCTTAGCGAATCCATGCTTAACGCCGAAACACACACATCCAAATACGTCGAAGCCGAAATGCGCTCAACACAACAAAAACGCGTTACGCCTGAAGCAATCCGACCTTAAAGAAACAAGTCAAGTTTTACACCCACTGGGCATTCGGCAACACACGCCGAATGCTTTCAAGTTCACAAACCAAATCACCAAGTTTTTCAGTGCCATCCGCGCAAGGGGCTAGAATTAAAGTCATTTACATCCCGCGATCAGGCTGCGGGGGCATTCTCCTCATCGGTGGTGCCAGGAGCAGGGGGCGTTGAAGCTTGAGTCGGAGCAGCTGGATTCGGAACAGGGCCCGGACCGGGGTGAGCTGAAGTAGTAGCCGCAGAGGCGCCTGGGGTTGAGCGAGGAACCTCTGTCGTTTCGCGCATGGGGGTGCCCATGGTGGACGACCCCTCCCTCTCATCGCACGCCCGAATATAGGCCGCGACTTTGGCCTTGATCACCTTCCCCTCGTCCTCATCCTGTCAAAAATCACAAGTCACAGTGAGCATTCGATTCGGGTCGCAAGATTCGGCAAGTGCGCCGATTCGCTACCCTCATACCTTTGCGCGCGTGAGAGCCGCGCGCAGCAGGCTCAGATCCCGGCCACCGGAACTCCAAAACTCGTCGAAGAACCACTTCCTCGCGGCCTTGTCGGCGTTGGTGTCATACTCCCAATAGGCGTTGACGTCCTCCGCAGCCTCCACCCCGGCGTAGTGGTCACATCCGGCGTCCTTGAGGGACTTGCAAAGGGCGCGGACGCTCTCAAAGGCAGCGTATTCGCGCCCAAGCTCGACAAGTCCCTCAAGAGCTCCGAGACCACTGTTAAGCAGCCGAATCTTCTCAAGGGTGGAGGTACCTTCAGCCGGAGTAGGAAATTCCTCCCCGACTCCCGAAGTCATCCGTTGCACTAGGGCAATGGATTCTCCAACTGCGGCGACGATGTTTCGGTGTGTGGTCCGATACTTCTCCAGTTTCCCGGTAGCGTCGTCCAACGCCTGCTGCTTCTCCTTGAGCAACTTCTCTTTCGCCTCCTTCTCAGCCGCCTCCTTCGCCAACAAATTTTCGGTGACGGTCAGCTTCTCACCAAGTTCCTTGACCTGCCTTTCGGCATGGGCCAAGGTGCCCTGCTCCTGCTTCGCCAGGGCGTCCACAAGCATGGCGGTCTGCAAACAGCCAACTCAGGGTCAATCGGTTGGTCACCCGAATCTGCCCAAATAAAATTGCGGGTTTCGGGACTTACCGAGATGGAGTGGAAGTTGATGGCGTAGCGCGCCGCCGCGAGCGGTGGCCATCAAGCCTTGCTCGCCGGTGGCGTTGAACGCGCCACCGCATTCATGAGCAAAGGCCGCCCCCTCGGCAGGCGGCAAGACACCGGCAAGGCGTGGGTCGACATTCGCCACCAAACGGCAATCGGAACTGACCCCTAAAGCACGAGCAACTCGGTAAGTTTCAGCTTGCTTGGAATTCCCTTCCTCCAGAGACGACGACCCCGAATACACCCTCATTTCGCCATAACGAATCCGGTCCACGTCCATGGGAACAAACCCATGACCGAACAGTACGCTTTCGGCCATCTCGGGCGTCATTCGGGTCGTCTCCATGTAAAAGCGAGACTTACCGAGACGGCGGTCGTCTTGCGAGCCACTATGTGCCGCGCCCTGAGCACTAACTTCCCTCGCCACGGTCTCCCGGTGGCTAGCCTCGGCGTCCGCGGCCGCAGGTTTCGGCAACCTCACCGGAGCCAGCGGGTGCGTGTCACTCTTGGCCTTCTTCCGCTTCCGGCCGCCGAAGTCCAACCCGCTTACGGCCGGAAGCGAGTTCACGTCCACGTCGCGGGGGCTCGGGATCTTTCGCGACTGTAAGATCCTAGATGGCTAGAGGGGGGGTGAATAGCCTATAAAAATTTCTACAAACTCACTAAGCAAACTTCGTTAGATACACAAACGGCGGAAAGCAAGTTTTGCTTAGCCTACTAGATGTTGCAAGCCTCCTATCCAAACAATTCTAGTAGGTGATCACTAGCACAAACAATAGCTACCACTAGTGATCAAGAGTTCTACCCACGGGATTTAGGCTACACAAGAAGTGGTTCCCGACCGACCACACAAGCAATTCTACCTTGCAAGAATGTAAACAAGATAATGCAAGAGAGGATGAGACTTGTTATACCGATGCGTCGAGTCGAGGTTGCCAATCACCAAGAAGATGAACAATCAATCACAATCGGCAACACACAAAGGATGATGACCAATCACCGGGAGACAAGATGAACACAATGATTTATCCCCGGATGTTCACTTGGGCACCGCCAAGCTACGTCACCCGTTGTGTCGATCAACACCTAGATGGTCCTTTGGTGTGACCCCCAAGCCACTTGCCCCGCAAGGCACTTCCCCGCAAGGAAACCACAAGGCGCCACTCTCAAGAGAGATACTCAACGACACGCGCAATCCAATAGAGTTACTCTTCGCGATCCCCGCGAGGTGAGCACAAGAACCTCTCACAAATCAACCGGAGGTGGCCAAGAACATACACCTTCTCTTGCCAACGCCTCCAACAATCTCCAAGCCGGCTAGAGCGGTACTCTCCAAGAGTAACAAGAAATCCACCGGCTAAACCACCCACAAGTGCCACTAGAATGCTCTCAAGCAATGCAATGCACTAGGTGATCTCTCAATCTCACTTTGGATTCACAATCAAGCAAGAGAGATGAGAGGGAGAGTGTTTCTTCACTCAAAGGATGAATGAATGAGTTGGGAGAGCCAAGAGAGGGAGCCAAGCCCGGCCTCCCATCTATTTATAGCCCAAACTCTTCAAACTAGCCGTTGCCCCCGGGGCGACTCACCGCGCCGGACGCGTCCGCGTAGGCCGCCGGACGCGTCCGGCGGCGCCCAACCCCGCGCCCTGCCGACGATCATGGCGCGGCGCCGCGGCCAACCGCGTGCCGCCACGTCGGCGTCCTGCGCGGCGTCCGGCGCTCGCCAACGCGCGTCCGCCGCCTTGAGCCAAGCCACCAGCACCACGCCGTCTTCCACCGAGTGCCGGACGCTACACAGGAACCACGCCGCGTCCGGCGCGCGCGTCCGGCGCGACGCCCGACCAAAGGCCGAATACCGTAAACTTTCGGTCGGCGTCCGCGCCCGCCGGACGCGTCCGCCTGGCCGTCCGGCGCCTCGCTGCGCGCAGCCTCCCGTCTTTCGTCGCCGTGCCGTGACACCAACTTCTCCAACATGCTATCCAACAAGTATACCAACTTGATCATCAGAGATAGCATGATTTCAACCAAAATTTTGTATCCGGCACAATAGAAAATATGCATCCATTTTTCTCGAACCCATCTCTACCCTGCAAGCCACAGCGCGCCCAAACGCCACCTTTGTAAATGTGCCAACACCACCAAGTGTACAACTCCATGTGCTTGTGTGTTAGCTTTTCACAATCATTTCCCAAAGGTTAGGCTAGCTCTAGGCCCTATATGCAATGCACTTCATGAATTCACCTAGTGGCACCCGTGCGTCGAATAGCCGATAAGACTTCCCCTCTTAATAGTGCGGCTATCGAACCTAAACCACTCACACCCTCTATGGTGTCTTGAGTGCAAAACAAAATGGCCCTATCGGTTATACCTTTGCCTTGAGCCCATTTTGTTCCTCCAAATGATATGAACACTTCACACCATCATGTGACCGTCTCGATCCATCGACCTCGACTTCACTTGCCCTTCACCGTGCATCGGTCCATCGGCGCCTAGTCTTGCCCGAGCTTCACCATCGCATGGTCCTTCACTCCCAAGCCTTGACTAGCCCTTCACCTTCAACACCGGTCCATGGAGCCAACCACCGTCTTGATCTTCATCTTTGATCACATGACACGTGTCATGCTTCATATTCAATATGCTCATCGTGTGGACAACCTTTCTCTAAATCAACCACTTAGATAAACAAGGTTAGTCCTAGGTTTCATCAATTAGCCAAAACCAAACTAGGGACTTTCAGCGACATGCTGTCGCTCCTTTCGTCCGAGCACCCGAAATCCTTCATGAAAACGAGAACAAGGAGCGTAACTCAAAGTCAGTTCCAGCTAACTCGGAAGCAGGAAAACAAATTCGGCAAAGCTAAGGGATGATGAAATTCAAGCAAGGCTAGCGGCCCGCGCGTGGTTTCGGTACCGTGTCCCCCGCCAACCCTTGTTCGGATTCGGCAATCTGCAGTGCCGGCCGGTGGCTCCGTTTGAGCGGTTTCGGCCAGGTGCGCCCAGCCAACTCGCGACCCACCCGAATGTCATCATCTTCGTCGGGTGCCGTGCGCTGGGTCCTCTCCTTCCGGGCGCGGCTTTCGGCTTGAGCAGTGGTTCTAGCCTATGCCGAATGGCGGCCGGCGCCCCGGGCACTGCCACGACCACGTCCCCGCCCGCAGCCAAGTCCAGCGGCGCCCGTCTCTTGGGCGGCCGCGGATGTGCCGGCACCAGCATCCGGGTCGCCCGCCGAAACAGTCCGCCTCACAGGCGCGGGGCGGTCGGGGTATTCGAGACTCATTGATTCCCACACGCGATTCAACCGTCCCTTCTGTCCAAGCTTTCGCAGCTTCGCTTCATGTTCCTTGTCCCCATACCGGCCGCATATCTAGTTGGCCCGGCGCTCAACGTCCGCCAGAAACGCCGAATCCGAGGAAAAACCGGTCGGCCGTTTCAGCACCAATGCCGGACCCTTGTAGCCTTTAGGGCTGGAAAAGCACGCGAAACTCATCTCCTGGCTAAGCGGCCATTGGCCCAAAGATAGCATCTCTTCCACCAAGTCCCGACTGATCTGTCGATCGGCAATCAGTCGGTACGTTTCGGCGGCGTCGCCGCTCACCTCGTCCCCAGCTCGAAGCTCACCCTGGGTAAGCCCAATCATGGGATTCATCATCGAAACCAAGCCATGAGCTTTCGGCAACCCCCTTCGCTTCGCTTCGGCCACAGCCAAATTTTCACAGACCCGAATGTAGAACCAATGCTTCTTCCAATTATCCCACTTGCTCTTGAAGTAAAGGACCAGGCATTCGTCAACCTTCTTCTTGGCGGGAATGAAATTGAAGGACCCGATCTCCATTCGGTAGTCCTTGTCGGATGAATACTTTCCGTGGCGGTGTGATTCGTAAAGCTCCACGAACAGCGGAACGCTCAAGGGGCTCCCCATCATTTTCATGCACATCGCATAGACGCTAAGTCTAGAGATGGCATTCGGCGTAAGCTGGTGAAGCTGCAGTTTGAACCGATCGAGAACCGAGACCAAAAACTCTTCTTCCAAAGGAAAGTGGAGTCCGGCTCTAAAGTAATCCCGAAACACCAAAGCTTCATGGTCTCGGGGGTCAGGGTACTTTTCCCCTTTCGGGGGAGCACGGCATTTAGCTCTTTCGGCGACCGTCAGGTAGCCGTCACGAACATAGTCGTCCAGTTTCGCGTTATCCACGTCGGACTCCCCCAGTAGGCAAGACCACCCGACCAGTTTAACGCGTTTCGCGGCGCGACCCGAATCCGCGTCGGCAGTTTCAATTCGCTGCCGCGGCGCCACGCTGAGGATGTCCAGCTCCCCAGCTTCAAAACATTCAACGTCCTCGTCCATCTCATTCTCTCCTTCAGATTTGGACCCCGAATTATCTTCAACCACGATCGGCGCAACTGCGTGCAGGGGGACGGCGCGTTTCCCGGCCGCAATTGCAGCGCGGGGATTCGGGGCCGAAACGGATTCACTGGACGACCCAGAACTGGATTCGGAGGAACCGCCGGATCTAGTTCCGCTAGGATCGCCGGAGTCAGTGCGTGGCCCGGATCCGTGAGATCAAGGTTCTGGCTATCGGTTGCTGACGAGCTCGCCATTCTAAGTCAGCGGGAGCGAGCGATTCGGAGACCTTGCCGAAACTAGAGAGTAAAACAAAGAAGGGAATTATAAGATGCCTTCCGCAAAGACTCCGAAGCGAAGCAAAACAGAAAAGCCCCGAAACCCCGGTAACCCGCGAATGTACCAAAATGAGAAAAGAGAGCTCACCGACCCGCAGCAGCCCGCCGAATGCCTTTCGCCGAGCTCGCCGAATGCCTCGAGGAGACCTCTCACGCGCCCGGACAGCGGGGCGTGAAAATGACGCCGGCCGCGGGGGGGCTTTTATAGGCGGGGGAGACGGCCGGCACGCGACGAAGCGTCGCGTCGGTTACGCTTCCCGAGGTGATGGTTCACGCATCCCGAGGTGACGGTTCACGTTTTCCACCTAAAAAAAACGTTTGCACACTTCAATCCTGAGAACAGCTCCCGTGTGCAAATCGGGACGGCGTTGGGCAATTCGGCCGCGCCGACCCGTAGACAAACATTCGCCAGCGCGAAACAAATAAGATCCAGGGGCCTTTCGGCATCCTATTCCTTGTCGGCCCCTGCCGAATCCCGCGAGTCGGGATTCGACAGTCGCCGAGGGGCTACTGTTGGGGGATAGCCGAAACCTAGGTACCTGGCGCAGGCCGAAAGGCCCCAGGCGATTCGGCATGTGCCCATTTGATTCGGTGTACCACCCTAATGCTCCGCTGAACTCGGCGAAAGCCTCATTCGGCGCGCCGCCAGGAAAACGGCGCGCGCGCGCCCGGGACGGATTCGACGGTGGCGCCGAATCCACCCGCCGAAACACCGTCTTTCGGGCTCGTAACCACTTGATTTAGCTGTGTGCAGGAGGATAGCTGGTCCACGACCCCCAAAGGAGCTGCGCTGGGGAAGGCGGCGTGAGCGCCTGATGACAAGTGGGGCTTAGGCGGTCGGCTACCCAGGAGACAAAGCTTATAGCTACAAGCTTGACTGTTTAGCCCCTGGCCAGTTGTCGCGTAGGGCCTTAGGGGGCAAACCCTAAGGGCAAAATCGTCTTGTAAATGCCTACGGGCGACTATAAATATGCCCGGGCGGCAACCGTGTAAAAGGATCGATTCTTGAGTAATACGTTGGTTTTCCACCATCGTGTGTTATTCGTGTGTCCGTCATTTTATTTCGTATTCAGGGTTCTAGGCTTTCGGCCTAGATCAACAAAGTCAGTACAAAATGTCTCATCTTCATTTACTCCAGGACAAATAGCTCGGTGAGCACTTCAATTCTGCTTGCTGTTTACAAGATCCAGCATCACACTACCACTAGGGCCTCCCACCTGAACAAAGTCAAACAATTCTGCTTTTTGCGGGGCCGCGGCGCACCATGGCGTCTTTGGAGTGGCTGGCGTGGCCGGCGGAGGGCGCAAGCAGGAGTGCTGCGTCGGGGCGCCTTCACAGCTGGTAGGAGGCGTAGCGGAGCTATTCCCCATGGCGCGGCGGCGGCGGAAGGAGCATCCCCGACGAGTGCGGCTTGAACTGGAGGCGCGCCCGTGAGGAAGTGCGGCGGCGGGGGCGTGGGATGGGAGGACTATGCGGTTGCTGCTGCGTGGATGCGAAAGATAGGGTTTTGGTGTTGCATCTGATAGTTGGGCCGTCGGGGTGTGGGTTGGGCCGAGCGCGGTAGAGTTAAATCTAGCTATAGCGACCGATCCTTAGACTCCGGTCCATATTTTTAGCGTCGGGTTGTCTAAGGAAATATCTAGCGACCGATGATGAGTTGGTATAAAAAACTATAGCGACCGATGATTTGTTAGAAATTTATAGCGACCGATTGTTAGATGTTAATAATAATTTTTAGCGACCGTTGTCTGACGTTATAGATTGGCTGTGGTATAGTGTTGGGAGGATCAGAGAGGAGGGTGAGGCCTGGACCACTGCCGGGTAGCGTAGTCTCGCTCCTCTATTCGTCATGTAGTGCTTTCATGAGGTCTTCTCCTAAGTTACACAATTGTGGGTTGTGACCAAACTATTCCAACCTCTCTTTATGAAGCACGTACGGACGATTTTTTTAAAAAAGCTAGCTGATGTCTCGTTATGTTGAGTATGTTCTTATTTAGCATGTGAATCTATACGGGAGTATATATACAAACATTTTGCATGATGTCCTGTCACTATTGCAGATGGCATATTGATTACCGTTGATTAGGTCCAGAATTTGTTCGTATCTGAGCGTTCGCAATCATCGATGGGCTGACACTTTTTTAAGAGGACGCGTGGAATTCAGCATGGACATTTTTCCTTCACGCTGCCGTTGACGCCTTCCCTTGGACCGTCGAATTGGACGTTGGCTGACACCTGACGAGTTTCATCGAGTTGCCAATTGCCATGTGCGTGATCTTGTAGTGGCTGCATGGGCATGTGCGGCTTCAGTACCTAGTTTCCTCGTTATCACGATACCTAATTCTACTTTGCCACGTATTATACTACTCTCAGATCCCTAAAAATATTTTGCCTTCTGTTTACGTTATGTTTGCGTATAAATAAATATGCGTGCATTTAGCAAACCAATATGAACATTGTTTAGGGTAAACCATTGGTGACGCGATTACAACACTGTAAAGATAACAGTAAACACGTTTTATGAATTTGTCAAGCGGTTGAACTGAAAGTCTGAAACCAACTGTAATACGGGAGTGTTTCCAAATTTCCCTCTTTTTTGTGTTCTTCTTTATCTGTTTGCATGTGTCGGCCAACTCTTGTAATTAAACTTCTATTTTCCTTAATGCCATACGCAATTATCTAGCTGCTAAATTGAAGAACTCGAGCTTCTATTAAGCGCGATATGACCTTGATTTGAGTACATTTTGAATATATAAAACGAGTCACCTCCACTAGGTTCCAAAAACTTATCGAGCTCAACTACTTCCTATTGGAAAATATTTACAGATTTAGGCATGGCTTTGGTCAACTTCTTTTAACTTATAATAGTTTTCATCTAAACACCTATAATTTTGTTTAGATTGATTTAAACTATCAGGATCATTTTAAAATTTCTCATCGTACTTTTTTATTATAAGAATAATATATTTTCTATAAATACTAATAGTCAAAGTATTCAGGTTAGGATAAACCTTTACGGAATTCAGTCGGATGAAAAGCAGTTGAGCTCAAGGCGATTGGAGATAAGCATTTAAGTTTGATTTTGTGATAATTTGGGCACATACGTGCAGTTTGGTAAAATTTGCTATTACTCCCTCATTCTGAAATATAAGGTGTTCAAATGTTTAAATTTTATCTTAAATTATATGGTATTCTGGATTCCTCAATCTCATCCGTTTTAAAACATCATCCGTACATGTATCTATGCATTCCTTTTTATTTATTCTCAAAAAAAAAAAAATCTATACGTTCCTTTTAAACAATATCTTACCAAAAAAACCTCATGTAATGTAATTGCCTAATTGGTAGCTGAAATCAATGACACGTGTATCAGTGTAATTGCCTAATTGTGTGCCAATACTAAGAAAATAAACGCTATTTTGTTAGAGCATCTCCAAGAGTTTGGTAAAAATCACTTGCCAAATGTTGTGTATGCTAAAAGAATATACCAAATTAAAAAGAGGCTTTCTCCAATAATTCCCTATTTTTAACTTGCCAAATAAAAAAAAAAGGAAAGACACACCACAAGGGTAGCTGACCGGAAGATTTCTTCCCCTCGCGCCGCGTATTCTCCACGCGTGTATGTGAAACACGCCGCCGAAGGGAATGCATGCAGCGCGGGAAGCCTTCGCGAGCGCGAGACAGGAGCGGCGACGCCAGTTTTTCGCGCGATGGCAAGTCAAAACAAGGGATGACAAGTTGATTTGAGAAGTTGTTGGACATGCTCCTTATTTGATTATAAGATAGCTTGGACACCTTATTTCCAAACAGAATCAAGTAATCGTCTCTGAACATTCGGAGACACGCAATCGTCTTGTCATGGTCTTGCTTACGGGTTCCTTTGGCACTCCAGAACAGTTCCTTGGATTTAGGCCCGGAACACTAAAATTGGCAGTAAACAATTAGAATGATAGCGTTTCAGCTTTAGAACCCGGGAGAAACGATTCTCCTTTTTGCACACAGGTGAAACGGCTACAACGTCACACCGATTATTGTTCTCACCTTATGTACTTTTTCCTTGCAGATTTTACTAAGAATTAAGTGCAACTGAAGTTGTTCTTCGTGCACAAAAAAGTTTCACATTTTTTATATAAAAAGAACATACGTTCGAAGAACTAGAATCTATATAGCCTATCAGCCAAACAGTCTCACCACCTGATTCTATTTCATTATGGAAACATCTCTTGAGAGAATCACCCTACATGTCAGCTAAAAGACGGCCACAAGTCCACAACCTGTATCAGCCAAACGAATCACCCAGAGGCCACAGGAAGACAGCCTTATATCAGTCATTGAAAATACCAGCGTGAAATCGGAATACATGCCATTTCACAGTAGCACCAACACGGAGAACAATCAGATGAGCTCATATAATTCGAACCCACATCCATAACTATAACCAGTTGCCAGTTCATCAGTCACTTCACATAGACACCCGAAGGGGGTAAAATAATAGCTGAGTGCTTATTCTTCACACGAGAATGTGCCAGAAATATTTGATAATCCATATCCATCCTACGGTATCCCAGAAAAAAAGGAAGTTCAAAATGACTTCCAACTTACATTTCAGTAGCAGCACAGTATCACATTATTTTGTACTTGAAAAATGCACTTTGGCAGATAACAGTCGACCATCAAGGCATGGCAATGATCCTCGTGAAGCAAAAATTTTAGCCAAACCATAAAAAGAAGAAAACAATATAACAGCACAGCAGGGATTCACCTGAGTGAAGTAGATAAATAGACAGGTAGTTTTCAAGCTCTTAGCCTATGAGCAGTTTGTTCTCCTCCAAGAAACTGTAGGTCGGGACCTCAAGGTTGAATGGAGCAGGGCCCTTGCGAATCCTCCCAGAAATGTCATAGTGGGAACCATGGCATGGGCAGAACCAGCCACCAAAGTCTCCAGCGTTTGGTAGTGGGATGCATCCAAGGTGAGTGCACACGCCAATGACCACCAGCCACTCAGGGTTCTTCACACGCTCTGCATCCTGCTCTGGGTGGCGCAGGGATGCCACGTCCACACTGTTGGCAAGCTTGATGTCATCCTCAGTCCGGCGTCTGATGAAGACAGGCTTTCCACGCCACTTAACGGTCACTGTGGTCCCTGGCTCAATGCTGGAGAGGTCCACCTCAAGTGAAGCAAGGGCAAGCACGTCCTTACTTGCTGACATGCTGAGGACAAACTTCAATACGAGGAGACGCAACAGTGATGCATATATGAACCTCCCACCACTCAGGACAAAGTAAGCAAAGGCACGCTTGCTGGGATCTCCAGGAGGATATCTTTCATGGTTGTACTCATCATAAACCACCTTAGGGTTAGGATTCTTCACAGCAGACACAGTTGCTGGGAGTACATCATCTTGGTTCCTTGGGACAAGTGTTTCAGTTGAAGAGAAACCTACATAGTAGAGTAAGAAAAAACTGTCACGCAGCCCATGTTCTGATATAAACAAATAACAAACGATAGCAGAGCATTCAACCTCCAGACAAATGAAAGGTATTTCAACATTAGGAACTATGCCGTAATTGAATCATCAAATTAATGTAATAGTACAGCACTGTCGTGATAGTAACCATATTCACCATCAATTACCGAGCTATTACTGACATGCTAAGAAGTAAGATCAAGGGAATACAGTATGAAGATGGACTCTGGCAAAGCTCTAAAAGTAGTTTCTTTAGAGACCATTTGTTTGCTCAAAGAATCATTTAACTAGCATAATTTTTACTTTTGTTAAGTTTTAACTTCTCATGGAAATAGAAAACATATAAGATTAGATAAAATAGTAGAATACACACTCTTAGAATGTAAGATAGGAAATTTATGGGAGAGCTGGAAGAAAATGGAGAAAAAGGAACAGATGTCCATTAGATTGTTGGAAGATGATGCAGCAACAACGAAATGTCTTCAGCAAAAGCAACCCCATCACCAAAGGAGGTCAAAAGGTGACTGGTTATTATTGTGGTCTGAAGGTTTAAGTAGATCTCCATACAGACCAACTACTCAAGACGACAAGACACAATAATACTACCTTGCCGTTTCAACCTCCACACATGAAGAATCTTCCAAGATATCATAAAGCCGTTGTACTACTTCCCAAGACTCTAAATGTACATATGTTTCTCTTCCCACCATCAGGAAACATAGCTCTCTTGTACATTTCCGATCTCCCGTACATATTATGTGTTTTCTCTAGTTGTTCCAAAATACTCAGTTACAAATGAACTGAGCGAACAGACACTACTCAAATGGAGTATATCAAAACAGATGGAAAGTCTAAAGAAATGAATACTACACCTTTGTATGTGCCAGTTCTCTGGTACCAACAAACCTTGTGGTTTTAAATTCCAAAGTAAAAATGGCCTTGTGGTTTTAAATTCATATTTTAGTCATAACGTATATATACAAATGGCTTAAAAGGGAATAGAAGTGGTCATGGAATGGGGAGAAAGCCCACTCACCCACCACGTGGTACGCCGCTCACGCCCACTCGCCCGCGCCGCCGCTCCGGGTCTCATTTGTGTCATGGAGGTCATGGGTTCAAATCAGCCTCCTTGTACAAAATTAGCAATGGTATGGTCATGGAGGTCATGGGTTCAAATCAGCCTCCTTGTACAAAATTAGCAATGGTATGGCTGCCTACAAAATTCCTTTACCAAGACCCAACTTGTGTGGAAGCTTTGAACTTGGTATGCCCTTTTTTTGTACCAGTTGAAATCTTACCCAATCTATCATTCACAAGACTGACTCAGACCAGCATTATAAAAACACTTGAGGTTTGCATATATTTTAGTAATATATCTCAATTCAAAATAAAGTCCACTAGTACAATGGCATGCAGCAAGATTAATCCATGCTACAATAGTCACTACAACATAACAAGTAATGGGAAGACAGGTGAGTGAATGCCCACAACACATAAATATCAAAGGTTTTTCAGGGTAAACTAGGGCATCCATCAAAACATAGATCACCACATCGAGGATATACTTGTTTTCCAGAACAAGGAACCCTCCAGAAATCGAGGATTCTGATCCTCGTCCAAGGAAAACCAACATGAGAAGGACGAAGGACCTTGCGTTTTATCACTGCAATTTTCATTCTTTACAATACTACAATCACAGTATCAGCATATCCTATGCAGGCTTTACACTAATAGAATTCATCACAAATATGTTCAGAATAACCCAGCATAATCAACCATTACTTCATGCCAGTCCTCAGTATGATACTGAGAAATCGACATCAGATTAGCTGCATACAGCATTATGAAACAACAGAAGACAGATGGGCAACAGTAATTGACTAAAATAGACTGAATAATAATTTAGTAACAATGGTGTACTACTTCAGACGCTAGCCTTTTCTTTCATCAAGGAGAACCTTGCTGCCCTAGGATAAAAGCATTTAAGCCCCACCCCCTCTACTTTGTATACCCGATAAAAGTGACAACACAGTATTGCCATCCTAGCAACCCAATTAATCACAAGTTGGCAGGGAAGATTGTGTGACAGTGCTAATCACAAAGGACACGAGGCATTCCTTCATGCTTGGAGCACAAACATCAAGAAATGGATGCCAAACAGCATCAAAGCGCCAAAAACAAGGGAACAAAGTCTCATGGGTCCTGATACGAACGCAAATCGTCCAAGCGCGTTGGGCACATGCTACTTCTCAATGGAAAGGCAAAGTGACAACAGGACCGATCCACGCAAGAGCAACAGGCACAGCATGCAACAGGAGACCCCAACCACGGATCACTAAACAGGAAGGCCTCGAAGCAGAGCTACGCCATCAACGATAACCGAAACAATCGTCCACGACCACGACCTAGCAAAACTGGTAATCCTCGTATCGCAGATCACGGATGCACCCGCCCGACGGATCCCGATCCTGATCCCAACCAGAGCCCAAATCTACACGGAGGCACGGGAATCAACCAATCAATCAGGCGGAAGGACGCGCGCGCGCGCTTACCCCTGGCAGCGGTGAAGAAGGGGGAGTCGATGGAGAACCGCGGCTGGCTCCGGCCGCGTGCCGAGTCGTCGTCCCGGTCGGGGGCGCCAGCGCCGGCGAGGGGCCCCTGCCCGCCGCCGCCGCCGCGGCGGGGCGCCAGGAGAGGGAAGACGAGAGCCTCCTCCCCGCAACCCTCAGCATCGTGTCGTCGTCCTCTTCCTCCGGCTCCTCCGGTGATGCCGCTCTCCTTCAATCTAATCTCGGCTAGGGTTCGCGCCTGCTCGCACGGAGGAAGAGAGAGAGAGACTGGTGGAAACGAGAGGAGGAAGAAAAATATTGGGGCGGTGGGCTACGCTGCCCAGATTTCAGCAGCCCAGTTGTCTATGCGGGCTTTTGGTTTTCGGCTATACTTTATTGGGCCTAAAACTTGGCTAGCCCAGTTCTGCTGGACATTGCAGTGTTTTACTCAAAGGAATGCAGGATCACCAAAATAAAAAAAAAAAAAAGGAGTCAGGACTGTGCAAATTTCAAGTTAGCAAACAAAGGTGAATTTCTATTTCCATCTGATCATCACGAGGTAAACATTACAGGTACAGTTCATTCAAGGGCGAGACAAGACGAAATGAGGTAGCAGAATTTACGGGACCAGCACAACAAAGAAGCTACTATTTGTTTGTGGAAATCAAAATGTACAGGAATCTGGCTACTGTAGGCTTCTTCACGGCTCCGCTTCTTCCTCGTCGGCGGTCGGGGCCATATGCGCCGGGTACCTCCACATGATGTCGGCCCAGGTGCTCTGCCCGTCCGTCACTTCCTTCACCACGGAGGCCACCTCGTCCACCTCCACCCGGATCTGGTCCTTGCTGTCACGGTCGCGCACCGTCACGCTTGTGGTGTTATCGACCGTGATCGCCAGGGGGACACCAATCTCGTCCGTCCTTGCATACCGTTTTCCTATTGTGTTACCTGTAACAAAGCATTTACAGGTCAGAACGACTGAAACTTAGACCTTCATTGCAGCATTGGACCCGCCACAATGACTTTATCTGAAAGAATAAATTCCATGCTTTGTTTAATTCAGTAAAACTATTCTGGAAAAGGAAGAGCAAGCACATCCGAGTCCAACAGCATATATGATCTAGAAAACTGAACTACTAAGAGCATGTCTGGTATGTCTAGTAAAAATTAGCTGAGGTTACCTCAGCTAATAAGCCAGCTAATGTCTTACCTATCACCCAGCTAACACAGCTAATAGGTAGCAGGTGGATCCAAACAGGGTCTAAGAGACATTAACAACTTAACAATCAATAGATAAAACATGGAAAGCTACATCTTATCTATTACATCTTTAAATGTACAAGTTGCCAAAAAAACTATCAAGATATGAAAAGTATAACTTAGATAAAAGTGCCATAGAACAGAAGAGTAAGTCTACTTATTTGGTCATGTACCTGTCATGTCGATAATATGTGAAATCCCTGCTGCTGTCAAGGCCTTTGAAATTTTCTTGGCAACAACCTCAAATTTCTCAAGCTTGACCAATGGAAAGACAGTGCACTTTATTGGAGCAACAAGAGGGGGAAAACGGAACACATTTAACTGCTCATCCTCTGTCTTGCCAGGCCTTTGGTAGTAGCAGTGCTCAAAAAGGCAGTATATAATGCGCCCAATCCCAAAGGACGGTTCTATGACGGAAGGAGTAAATTTCCTTTGGTGCTCCTTTTTCTTTTCGATGTTAATTGAAACCATGTTTTTCTTTATGGTAACATCCTTCCCAAGGGTACACACCTTGAACTCAACCTCCCCCTTGGATTCCAACACAGCTTTCATATCCAATGCTTCAGTCTCAGTCATGGCCTGTAAGAAGATAATACAGTAAATGAATATCAGTGCAACAGAAACATAATATAAGTATATAACAAGTCAATACAGGTATGAAACTTACTTCCAATGATTCAAGAACCATCTTCTGGTTCCCTTTGAATGCAAGACCAAGTTCCTTCTTTGATGGCGTTATAACTAATTTCTGAATATGCCAACATGAAACTTGTTAATAGCAAAGCAGATAGTTTAAGAAACTAACCAAAACATCACAGCTTCATAGCTAATGATAATGACTGAAACATTTAAAGGAAAATAATGACTGAAAACATTTGGTGTACAATTAAAGGAAATGTAAAACTCACCTCCACTTCTCTGGGTTCTGCAAACTTCTCATGTGCTTCAAGTTTCTCACCACTTTTATCCTGTCCAACATTAGAAAGGAGTTCATATGATGTGGGTGTAAAAGAAAATTTCAGAATGGGGTAAATAAAGTCAGAGCTAAATATCAAACTCAATTATTGTTTAATTGTACAAAACTAAAACAAAGAAGGCTACCTTTTTCGCAATAACTATTTGACCATAACTAGCAGGCCTCCCACGTGTTGCCGCTGTGCGGCTATTGGGGACAGAGGGTTCTATGGGCACTGTACTGTTACATGGTTACTGATACTGATGCATGATTACTGTGGGGGAAACAATTTACTGCTAGGCAATTATTACTGTGCCATGAACAGTGGAGAGAACAATGAAAGCAACAGCGGAACAGCAGTGTGGTTTACTGTGTCGGTTCAGCATGTTGCTGGCAGCATAATGTCCAGTGGCATGAATAGTGGAATAGTACCTCGCGCCAGCTATACATCTACAGCTGTATATATTTTTATACATATAAGGATGGGGGCTTTAAAAAAGTAAAGGCTTTTAAAAAGTAACTTTATTCAATTAAAAAATAAGAGATGCACCGCACCTTAGCTTGATAATATAATGAAACTTAGCTTGATAATATAATGAACAACCAACCAGCAATTCCAAGAGCATACACATTTGATGATGATACAGATACATACCGAGTGGGCACGTAAGTCATAGGCAGATCTATCAGCAATTCCAACACACTCAATCCAGCCATAGGAGCACTCAATCTCTGCATCCCAACAATCAGCAGCATAATGAGCCATTTCATTTGGCAGATGTTGACGGAAACGGAGACGATCTTTGTCAATCCCAAGTTGTGTCAAGAAAAGGTAGACCCTTCCAATGAAGTAGCCAAGGGTCTCATTGTTCACAGTTCCCTGCAGTTGTAGCATAAATTACTTTGAAACAGCACTACAAGTTTAGAGAATGATATCAATAGTAGCAAAAGAAGAGCTCAGATAACATATTGTCAAAATAAATAACAGAGAACTATCTGAAAGAATGATATCAATAGTAGCAAAAGAAGAGCTCAGATAACATATTGTCAAAATAAATAACAGAGAACTATCTGAACATAATACCTCAGATACAGCATTTCCGATTTTAAGTCTTGTAGCTGACTTTCCGGACATTTGATCCTCTCTTGGGAACATCAAGAACTCTAGATCAGAAACATCACCAAACTTTGGATGGGATTTGTCCTCTGGGTCCACAAAGTGCTCAATTTCCGCTAAAGTAAACTCACGGACTCTCAGAAGGCCTTGACGCGGAGATATCTAGCAAAAGAAATTTGCTTCAGTTGAGAGAGTATTTTGGTAGGGCTCTACGGTTACAGGCTTACAGCTAAAGGCAACTAAAATGTGATAATTCCCATTTTACTTTCCAGTTTACCTAAATAGTAAACAGGTTATTCAAATAATATTTTACACTTATCTGGATAGCTAGTAAATAGAAGATGGCTTTAAGTGTACCAAACAAATCATGATAGACTTTGATATGCCACATCACATTTATGATGGCAAAAATGTTAATAAGAAGAGGAACTAAAACAAGATATGTTAATAAAAAACACAGGTCTTGAACAGAAGGTTAACAAAGCCATACCTCGTTTCTGAAGGCCTGACCAATTTGGGCTGCAGCGAATGGCAACTTGTTGCCATTGTAGTAATACAAGTCTTTGAAGTTCACAAATATACCCTGAGCTGTCTCTGGCCTCATATACCTGCAAAACCAAGAAAGCAGATACCCTTAAGCTAGAATGAACATAGTGGAAATATAGTGGAATCTATTCAGCTGTTATTGCCTTACCCTGGGCTCAAACCAGATGGTCCAATGGAAGTTTGAAACATGAGATTGAAAGGATATGGATCTGATAATGGGTTCTTGGTGTCTGGAGCAGCAATCCCATACTCCTTAATCTTAGCACCCAATTGTTCTGCAGAAAGATCATCCAGGATTGCAAGAACTCTATTATATTCTTCTACCATCTCTGGTGACAATGTGTGATCCTTCTCAAGCTTATCCTTACAAAAGTCCTTTAGCAAATGATCCGCACGGTAGCAGTTGCCTGTCTTTTCATCTTTAACCATTAAGTCTGTAAATTTATCAACATGTCCAGAGGCTTTCAAGACAACTTCTGGTGTCACACATGGGCAGTCAACCTCAAGCATCCCTTCCTCCAATACAAAATGCTAGTAAAGAAGTTGAGCAGATAGTAAGCAGTGATATAGAGTATATTCTCATAATGTACTGAAGACAATATAGCTAATACATGCAGGCAATGGGGCATATCAAGTGAAAACAACGTAACTATCAAGAAGTTGAGAACTTAAAAGGTTGCAAATATAGTTTGATCTTATTGCAAGCAGGGTTCTTTTTTTGGCAGAAGTTTTTGTTACTACCTGCAGTCAGACAACCCGGGTGGCTTTCACCTCGTACATGTCCAATATACATTTATCTAAAAAATGCACGAAGGATACTTCACCACATATCCCATGTCATGATTTATGTAATACATGTTATCCCCATTTCCCCCTTACCACAGATGGAAATGGAAACATTTTTAACAACCATGCTAATATAAGAAATCATAAGTTCAGGTGGATCCAGATTTGAGAGCATCTGGTTATCCATACATAGAATTGGAAAGTTGCAACTTGAATTAAGACCCCTACCCCTCCCCTTAAATGTGCGTGAGTTTAATATTGAGTAAATTTCGCAAGACTACAGGTACTATGCCAAAACGACATATTTAAGCCACCTTATCACAGAACTATAGATTGAAGTCAGCTTACCACAAAACTACCGAACTACATGTTTTCTTTTAGAAGATTTATTTAAGCACCTACAAAAAGGCGACATGTCCAGCGTGCAGCGGAGATGCATATGTTGCGTTGGATTTGTGGGCACACTAGGAGAGATAAGAGTCCGGAACGACGATATCCGGGATAGACTTGGGGTTGCACCAATTGAGGAGAAATTGATTCAACATCGGTTGAGATGGTTTGGACATGTTCAGCGAAAGCCTCCTGTGGCGCCGGTGCGTAGTGGGGTTCTAAAGCGGGTCGATAATGTAAAGAGCGGTAGAGGTCGACCTAAACTGACTTGGGATGAGTCGGTTAAGAGAGACCTTAAGGAGTGGAATATCCCCAAGGATTTAGCTACTGATAGGAGCGCTTGGAGACTAGCTATTAATGTGCCTGAACCATGACCTTTTTGTGTTGCTTTGTGACTTGTCTCTACTGGGTTTGACCTCTAGCCTACCCCAACTTGCTTGGGACAAAATGCTATGTTGTTGCTGTTGTATTTATTTAAGCACCTACTGCCACCCAGGATCCTGTCCTCTAAATCTCTGGTTTTGTGATACTATTTCAAATACTCAGTTTGGTGACACACTGATACATATATAAATTAAATGTGTGGTTTCAAAATACAATCGACTGTAAGTATGTAGTTTTACGATACTATTTTATACCAAATATTCAGTTTGATGACACTGATGCATAGATTTAAAAATCCACTTAAAATGTGCAGTTCTATGAGATGGCACGGAATATGATAATTTTAGTGTAAAAGTTGTAATTCTGGTAAATTCTAAAATAATTTGTAGTGCATTCCTTTAGTCACAGCAATAAAAATTAATTCATCTAAATATCACTAAAATAGAATCACAATATGCATTGGCATTTGAGAGCATCCTAAACAATACATGTACTTTTGACATGTACACCTCTCAGTACCAACTGATGGCAACGATTCCCACTAACATCACAACACACTAGATTTAATTGATTATGTTATAGAGCATAAGCATGAATATTTTCACTATGTGACCCCTGAAATATTGAAACTGAGAACATTAATCTTCTACAATCGAGGAGATCAATGTACTCTCCTAATCAGTAAGCTTATAAGGCTTATAATCAGCAGAACAAGCATAGTTTCGGTGCTAGCGCATCCAGCAGCCACCTTTCCCTTTCACTAAAAGGTAGGCAGCCAATTTCAGCAATCAACCCATACCACACCACACATGTCGACGTGCAAACCCAACGCGGCACAGCCAAGGTACACTATCGCAAGCAAACAAAGGCCCAGCCAGCCTTCTAGTTGAGACCAGACCAAGCAGATCACAACCCAGCACCCAGCACTCAGCACTCCAGCAGCTGCCCTCTTTCGCGTCAATTCAGAATCAATCGAAACCGAAAAATGCGCCGCCCTCGCCTCGACCGTAGCAAGTAGCAGTACTGAGAGAGAGCTAGGTAGGTAGCTGGGTATCCATCTGCGGTGTAGTAGTACTAGTACAGTACCTGGCGCCAGAAAGCGAGGACGTTAGCCTTGACGGCGCAGCCGGGGGGCCCGTAGTCGTAGAGCCCCGCGACGCCGCCGTAGATCTTGAAGGAGGGCACGAAGAAGAGCCGGCGCTCCAGCGTGTTGGTCACGGCCGCGCGGAACGCGTCCCGGCTCATCGCCCCACCCGCCGACGGGGCCGGCGCAGCCATACCCGCGAGCTGCCGCGCTGCCGCCGGGGCTAGGGTTTTGGGCGGGCGCGGGAGCAGGAGGAGGGGTTTTGCGAGCGGCGCGCGAGGGGTGGAGGGGAGCGACGAGAGGAGGAGGACGGAGACGCGGCGGAGCAGGCGCATCAGATGGGGAGCGGATCGTGCGTGCGGCTGACGTGTGGGGCCCACCAGTCGGTGGCCGCGGTCGCCCAGTGCCCACGCGCGCTGGCCTGGTGAGTGGCGAGTGGGGCGTACTCGCGGGCCCACGGGGAAGCAGATATTTTCTTGTGCTTCCGGGCTCCGGCCTTCGGTTGGGCTGGATAGCAAAGAGAAACATTGTATAAGTAGGCCGAAATTAGGCCCGTTCGAAGGGTGGTTGTTGGAGTTAAATCTAGCCCATTACGAATTAGAGGTATGGTGGCGGATTGTGAAAGTAAGTTTAGTGGGCTATGTACTTTGGGCCCCTCTGTGTGTTAAACAAGAGATGTGAAATTTCTGTTGTCCTTCTGTGATGCCATGTTGTGGGATGTGAAGTTTAGTCAGGAGAATATATTAATGATTTCAGTAGAAATTCTTTTGTAGTAGTGCATAGTGCAGGCATGATTCAAGATAAAAGAAACTCTAATAGCTAGCCTCTTTATATCCTTCGGTATAATATTGATAGGATCATACGGAGTATAGATTTTGATGAATGAACTGGCTAATTTTTAAAATAATAATAAAAAAAAGAACCGCCTCTCAAAATCCTCTTGTAACAGTGTGCAGTGTAGGCATGATCCAAGATAAGGACAACCTTTGTATATTCTTTAATTTCGTATAGAGAAGAATATGGAAATAGATTTTATCCCTCAAACACTACTACAACAAACCACTGTAAGGTCGGCTGGTAAGCCACTGTAAAATACGGCCGTTCTTTATTTCTAGGTTTCTCACTTGATAAAGAGCGCAACAACATCTCCAAAGTGTTAAATTATGATATCAGGAAGTTGAAGCATTGAGAGATGTAAAGAGCGACTTTTATCAGAATGGCTGTACAAATGGGGATTTTTATAAAGTGTGTTTAAGAAAAATGTTTGAGATGCTCTTAATCTATCAGTTTTTATAGTCTTTATAACCTATAAGTGTGCGTGCATTCATGCATTCATGGAAAGGAGTACATGTGATTGCAGTCATTAGGCTTAACCGATATTCTCCTTCCGACTTCCTCTGAACAAAAGAGTGTCATTCCACTTTCTAAGAAGTCAAATATTTTCAATTTAACCTAATATATAGAGAGAATGTCAATATTTATTATTCATAATAAGTATCAAAATATAGGTTGAATGTATAAAGGTTTGCTAATATTCTTTACAAACTTAATCAAACTTAAGAGAATTTGACCAGCACAAAACTTTGTGTGACACTTTTTTTCTGAAACGGTGCGACACTTTTTTAGAATGAAGGAATTCTCATAAATTGATGGAAAAGATAAGGGTTAGAGCGGCACACATTGACATATTACGTACACACGCTAGAGAGAATAGATTCATTCACAACGGCGCCGGCCCATTCGGCGCAAAACTAAAGGTTCTATATATAATATATATTAAGGTGGACGTGCATGCATTTGCATGTATATTTTCGATGTCAACTAATACGACAAACAAGGAGCTGATGATTAGCTGCATGCACTGCATGTGGTTTTCAATCTCGGCAGAGTACATGGTGCACCCAATCGGTGAGCGCCGAACTGACAAAGTTCACGCAAAAGAAGCCAAGGATTCTTGAGCACGCAGTAGCTAGCTACTGAGCTAGCCTTGTCTTCTCCTTTTCCCTGCTGCTCGCTTCTGCTTTGAGCATGTAGTCCCCGATCGAATATATCCTCTTTGCCCTGTTGCTCCCACCGCTATAGAGCCTAGATCAGGCCCCTACTGGCTGATGAGGGAGATGTGTGTGATGGCTCATGTATGCCTGGAATATGATGGAAATATAGCTAGGCAAAGAGAACATTAATGGAATATGATGGGGAAATGCCAGAGAGAGTACAAGAAACAGCATATATAAATTCTTCAGATAACTTGTGTACCGCCCCAACAGTCCCGAATAATCAACAGATTAATACCGGTAGTACAGTAGTGATTCTTTTTGCAATGTGAAGTGACCGACCACCGGAAAGTGCTCAATTATGTTCATCCTTTCCAAACTACGATGCACTAGGTTCAGAGAAACTGAAGCTTAGAGTGCTTGCCTTTGCTTAAACAACTGGCGAAAAAGTTCATCACGCAAGACAAAGCATGAACAATGGGACATAGCAACAAGAGCAACAAGAGCAACAAGAGCAAGACACGCACTGGCCTAGGACAAAGAATGAACACAATGGGACAAGAATAATCCCAAAAGGGACCTCTCATATGCAAATTAATTAAAGGAAGAAGGAGCTTTTCGAAAGGTTGATGTGGAACTAGTTCCGCGGGAGGAACCTGGAAACATTCTTGCACATCTCTCTCTCTCTCTCTCTCTGGACCTTTTTTTGATGCATTGATGCCCTTCAAGGTGAACCTTGGGAAAGTTGAAGTGGTAATATACTATTCCTTCACCTACTTGTTGGAACAGGCTATCTCGCATCATTGCAGAATGCAGATAGATCGATCTCTTCAACAGAGTGCTGAATCATCAAGTAGTTAAAATTACCATATCATTCTCGTGATAGATAGATAGATTATTGGCACATTTTTGGATCATCAGACGCATTAATCAGATATCTAGCATAGTGAAGTTGATTTTCTTTCCACAACAATCCAATAGTTGAGTGTCACTATATATTTTACTTGCTCCTATGTATATGACGTAATAAGGATAACATCATATTCCCTCATAGTACATATGGGTGAATTGAGAATGTTGGGTGTATTCAGTGCTCCTTCTGAATGACAGAATACAGGAAGCAACAAATACACAAAGCACATCTGGTTAATTAATTAAGTGAAGAAAGGCATCAATCTATTAATTAGAGGATCATATATAGAATATTCGGATTAAGTTTTGGCAAGAAGCTCAAATTAGTAATGGTATTATACAGTACGTATATTTAGGACAAAGGTTTAAGAGAATATAATGTCAAAAAAGATTATTTTTCAATTCACAAAGAAAAGAAATGATTTTTCTGTACATTGGCACAAAACCTGAAGTAAATGTGTTAATTTGATGTAAACTAGGTACTCATTGTTAACAGAAGCAATCTTAACTAAATCCTTGTTTCCTCGTGAGTTTTTGAAAACAATGTTTGATGAGGCAAGTCTTTAGACAAAATTGCAGAAACGTTGTGTTATACCTATTCAATGTGAGCCGGCACAAATGCAGATTGTGATCTCTACACTTCCATGCACGCCAGCAGACTTCCCATGCACATATTTGGGACGTACCGGTGTCAAATAAAAAATTGGAAAGGCAAAGCTTCTAAAAATGGATTAAGAAGATCAGTGACAAACTCCCTCAATTAATCTATATATTATACTATAATAATTGAAATCTTGTCAAGGCGTAAGAAGCTTGTCCCTTACACTAGCCCCACAGCCTCAAATCACGGAACAAAATTAGTAAGATGAGATACTTTCGTGGTTACAAGGTTTCTGTAGATTTCACGTTCCTACGATCAATCACCCAGAGAGAAAAAAAGGAAACAAATAAACCGGATTCCAACGAGTCCTGACCTCGCCGCAGAGAGAAAAAAGGAAACAAATAAACCGGATTCCAAGGAGTCCCGACCTCGCCGCAGCAAATAAACCCGGTCCCCTCCCGCTGGATCCGTGGGCGACGACGGTGGAACGACGACGAGAGGGCACCAGGCATCTAGGTTCCAAAGTACGCCGGCCATTGAAGGACCAGATATGGCGACCAGAGGGGGGGTGAATGGGAGCCTTAAAATTTCTTTCGAAATATTTAGGCCGCTGTCCCAACTTCACCGCCAAAAACTCAAACAAGATATTGTGATGTCCACGACCCAAATGAGTAGGTGGATGTTCTCTAGGAACACAACGGGACACCACAAAGCCAAAGCCACTGACGAAAATTAAATCGGAGCAAAAACGAAGAAATCGCGGAAGAAGTTGTATAGCCAGAAAAATCTCGGACCACAGAACAGAGAGATAGCTGATGAACCAGGCAGCTTGTTTGGTTCAGCGTGCTGTCCTGGAGTCCAAATGATCACGCACAGACACTGAACAAAAGCGACAATATTGCAAGCCGTGATATGTAATTCAAGCGAATTGGGTTAAGTCCCATGCTCTAATCATTAGCTAATAGTTGCTTGAAGTGACACATCATAGAAGCAATAAACAGATTTGTGAAGAAAAGAATGTTGCTACGACATTCTATTCAACACGCTAGCTGAGAGTGTTCTGCTGAATAACTTGCACCTGCTGTTTGAACTAAAATTCAGAGAAGCACACTCTGCAGTAGATGAACAGGGAGGAGTACATGCGGTGGGTCTGCTCACCGGTGCACTGGACAGTAAGAAGGTGAACTACGTGCAAAGAAACCAACTGAGATGTATACTTGATCAAGCAACAGGAAATGAGCTAATCAAACAAGGATTAGATTCATTAAAATAATCTCTATACTATTGCTTGAAAGCGACATCTCTGAAAGCTTTAATTCTCATTCACGTGCACACTAGCAAGAAGATGGAATTACGTACTGAAACTTCTTTCCTGTAAGAGCTACTCAAGAACCGACTGCAAGCTACTCAAGTCAGATACCTGGGCATGAAATTGGTGAAGCTGTGGATAACCACCTGAGCCAGCATCCGAATTGTTTGAGCAGCATGGGCATCGAGAAGAGCAGGAGCTGCTCGGTGCAGGAAGACAAGTCCTGCTCGACTGCTGACCCTGCTGAAAAGGAACAAAATCCAGGGACCAAAAACAAGCACTTGTTCAGCGAGATCTCATGGCACTTGTGTGCCGGCGCTTGGAAGTGCTGTTGCAAAACTGAAAAACAGCGCTCAGAAGAACACAGAGATGAGCCTGACGAACTGACGAACAGAAAAGGGGCAACCTCAAGAAACAGGAAGAACTCAATCAAATCACCATAAAAAGTTCCCAGATTTTGCCTAGATGATATTGATGGAGTATCTGAGCATATACTAAAAAATCATCACTCGATTTGCATCCAAACTCTGGGAAACTCAAATCTTGGCCAAAAACAAACTTTTTCCCCCAAAGACAAAAGCTGAACCGGTCTTTGAACTCGTGCCCAAATCAACAGGTCTTCTTGGGGAAGGAAATCAGCACATGTCCCTGCTTGTCATCGATCAAAGAGGAGCATCTCACATCAGCTCGAAAATTCACAGGAAGCAAAGCAGGGGAGAAAGAAGAACGCCAAGCAAAAGACAGCCAGACTGTAAGAACGAAAAGACACAGAACAGTGGAGGCCAAAATCACAGTGACATGATTTAACACCCGGAGGTCACGCACAAAGGTCACAGTGTTGGCATGTTGACAATCAGTCATTACACAAAGGTCCACACAATGGTTATGGTAAAAACCATGTGTCCTCAATCTCCCCCTTGATGAGTGCATTGTCAACACCAACACAAACCAGAGACAACCCATCCAAAAGACCAAGAGCCAAAGAAAAGCAGAAAACAGGTCATTTGCAATGAGCAAAGCGAGATCACAACTTGGTCCCCAAAGACATGGGCAACGGCTCGACGCGACCAAGAAAACCAAAGCTAGCCCTCAAGAAGAGGCAAAAGGCTCAACACCACTAGCACAAAGAAAGATCATCCGAAAACAACGGCTAGATCCTCAAGAAGAGGCAACGGCTCAACACATCTAGCAAAACAACTCAAACTCAAAGCTTGGAGTGCAACTCCCCCTTGGCAAATGCATACTCACCAATGAACTCTCCGGATTTGTGGATGTTTCTCCCCTTGTTGGCACATGCACTTATCAAGATTAGATCAAAAGAGACCGCAACTCCCCTCAAATCATGCCATGAAAGAAATGCAAAATGACAGAGCTTCACAAGTATAGCAATTTGAGTACATGGATGATCTAGCGGGTATGGCAAGTGTATAGCAAATGGCTCAAGACAAAACCAATGCTCAAGCCGATCAAGTGGTACGGAGTATGAAACATAAGCATTTGATCGGGTGTTGGGCATTTTATAAAAGGTGTTCACCAAAAAGAATAGCACCTGGCACATATAAGCGGGAGATCAAACAAGTGCTAACACATGTATACAAGAGTGAACTACCCCATATAACGGTCACACATCATGTCTCAAAGATACATTTAACAACACTTGTAACTACAACATTGATCGAGTTAAAACAAAGAGTTAGCAAGGTTTCATTTAGACATGTGTGTACGAGAGGATCAAAACTGTCCGCCAAAAAGATTGTTTTTATCATGTTTTTCAACCACGCCGAGTTCATCCCTTAGTGCAAGTGGGAAGCTATCTCGTCACGAGTGGTTGTGGACTAGCACTACAATGCCCAAGTTCATCTCACTCGAATGAATGAGAAGCAATCTCGTGACATTGCCGTGGGACGAGAAAAGATCCAACTCAAAACTTTTCATCATTTCTTAGCTTAGACATCAAGTTTTAGCACAAGATTATCAAGAGATCCGAGCTAAGTGAATGACTCAAGAAACATGAGACATAGCAACTCAAGCATACACATGAAAGCAACAAGGTTCTCACAAAACCTACACATGCTAGTTGCCATCTCAAAGGTGAACAATTTTCGAGTTGCATCAAGATTTAAGCAAATTAACATTTATAAAACAGGCTTAGCTCATAACATGTAACAAGTGATCAGAAGAAGCCTAAGCCGCAAGCTCCAAGTGACATACACAAGACATACTAGCAAGAGCATGAATGTAATCAAAACTGCTATAGTCATGAAGCTCAATAAAGGTAATATGATAAAGATGATATGCAATATGATACACATGTAAAGCCAAAGAAACAAAAGCAAAGAAGAAAGCCAAAGATCATACTATACATCAAAATACAGCTATCCTACTCTAAAAAGGGTAGCAAATGCCCAACTCCGCTCTCAAGTGGGCAAACTGGGTTTGATCGAGGGGCTTTGTGAAGATATCAGCAAGTTGTTCATGGGTTCTCACAGGCTGAAGGTCTATGTCTCCTTTCTCTTGGTGATCTCTCAAGAAGTGATATCGGATCTCAATGTGCTTGGTTTTTGAGTGGAGTACTTTTGGGTTCTTAGCAACGCTAATGGCACTAGTGCTGTCACACGAAAAGAGGCACTTTCCTAAAGTTCAACCCATAGTCTCTCAAGGTAGCAACCACCCAAAGCAACCGAGAACAACACGCAGCGGCCGACATACTCGGCCTCACAAGTGGATTGGGAAATAGAAGACCGTTTGCGAGAAGACCAAGAGATCAACGACGAACCCAAAAACTCACAAGTTCCCGAAGTGGACTTTCTCTTAATTCGATCACCCGCATAATCGCATCGAATAACCCGAAAGAGAAAGAGATGAAGAGGTCGAGTACCATAGACCAAGCTCGGAGTGAAGCGAAGGTACCGTAAGATGCGTTTGGACAGCCTTCCCGATGCGAAGTGCGCGGTGAAGACCGGAAGCGTGCGCAAAGCGCGGACGGCGAACCGGATGTCGGGCCTTGTCGCCGTCGGGGTACAAAGAACGACCCGATCATGCTGCGGTACTCCTTCCGGTCCACGACTTCTCCTTCTAGATCGGCATCCAAGGCGGTCGTGGTCGACATGGGAGTTTGAAGTGGCTTGGCATCACCCATGTCGAAGCGCTTGAAGATCCTTCGTGTACTTGCCTTGATGTACAAATGTCCCTTCTCGAGTTTGCTTGATTTGCAAACCGAGAAAGAACGCGCTCGCCCATCATGCTCATCTCGAACTCCCCGCTCATCATATCCGAAAACTTTGCAACAAGAGCATGTGACGAACCACCAAAAATGATGTCATCGACATAAATCTGCACCAAGAGAGTGTCACCGCCATGCTTGAGGAGAAACAATGTTTTGTCAACCGACCCCATGGTAAAACCCTTGCCCAAAAAAAGGACTTCAATCGCTCATACCACGCTCTTGGGGCTTGTTTGAGACCATATAGGGCTTTGTGGAGTTTAAAAACATGGTCGGGATGCTTGGGATTTTCAAAGCCTGGGGGTTGCCTCACATACACTTCCTCATCTATGTACCCATTCAGAAAAGCGCTCTTTACATCCATTTGATACAGCTTGAACCCTTTCGAAGCTGCATAGGCTAGGAAGATCCTAATGGCTTCTAAACGGGCAACAAAGTGCAAAAGTTTCCTCATAATCTATCCCCTCTTTCCGACAAGTACCTCCGAGCAACCAACCTAGCCTTGTTTCTCACCACAACCCCATCCTCACTCGCTTGTTCTTGAACACCCACTTGGTTCCTATGGGATGACACTCGAGGTGGAGGTGGCACTAAAACCCACACTTGGTTTCTCTCAAAGTTCTCAAGCTCCTCATGCATGGCATTTACCCAACTGGATCGGTTAATGCCTCAACCACTTCTTTGGGTTCGAAATTTGCAACAAAAGCGAGAATGTGCAAAGTGCGAAATCTCATAAGATCTGTTGCGAGTGACCCGCTCATTTATGTTACCGATCATGGTTGAAGGAGGATGGCGATCTTTGAATGTGTCGCGGTGCTTCTCTTGATGAAGACGCCTCCCCTCAACAAAGCGGGAGCTCCCTCGGGTGCAAACTGGAACAAGCCGAGGAGCCTGGTCGTACGGTCCCCATGTGGTGGAGGATGTAGCAGTGGGGCCGTCAACCGAAGTAGTCGTCGCAGGGTCAACTGGGGCAGCCGGTGGAGTCGGCTCGGGATCACCCCAATCGGCATCGTCCTGCTCCTCCTCCATAAAAATACTCTTGTTCATCTCCTCATCACCTGCACTTTCAAAGACAGGAGAGGAACAAGGTGCGGTCTCGTCGAAGGTGACTTCACAAGTCTCCATGACACGGTTAGTTTCAAGGTTAAGTACTCGATAAGCATGCGAATGAGATGCATAACCAAGAAAAATCCCGTCAGAAGATCTCGATTCAAATTTGTCTAAGTTTCCCTTCTTCAAGATAAAGCACTTGCACCAAACACCCGAAAATGGCTCACTTTGGGCAAGCGGTCAAACCGCAACTCATAAGAAGTCTTCTTTGTAAAAGCTCGAAGGAAGATGCGATTTGAAACATAACAAGCCGTGTTGATCGCTTCGGCCCAATAGCGCCTAGGAGTTCTATGCTCATCAAGCATCGTCCCGGCCATCTCAACAAGGGTCCGATTCTTGCGTTCAACAATTCCATTTCTTTGGGACATACGGCGAGGAAAACCGATGTTCAACACCTATGGAAGAGCAAAGGTCTCAAAATGAGTATTCTTGAATTCAGTGCCATTGTCACTGCGAATAGCTCGCATGGCATGCTTTGGTAACTCATTTTGCAACCTTAAGATCAAGTCATGAACATGAGTAAATACCTCATCTTTGCTCTCCATGAAAAAGACCCACGAATAGCGAGAAAAGTCATCAACCACCACCAACACGTACCACTTTCCACCATCTGACCGGACCCGAGCTGGACCTACAGTGTCCATATGTAAAAGCTCGCCGGGCCCCTTGGTCATCACTTGGTTCACGGGAGGATGAGAAGCTGCAATCATCTTCCCGTGACGGCACGGATGACAAACAAGATCCTTCTCAAACTTGAGCTTGGGCAAACCCCGAATTAGATCAAGTGAGCTCAATCTTGCAAGCAAGTCAAAACTCAAGTGACCAAGTCGCGGTGCCACTTCCAAAGCTCGAGGAGGAATTTGCCATCAAACAATGCGGGAAAGACCAAATGAGCGAGAAAAATCAGCACGAAACACTTTCCCGAAAGGCACAATCTTGCAAACGAGGTTCTCCCGAGCATCAAGAACACGACAAAGTCTTGGCTTAAACCGAACCTCAAAACCGTCATCAAGAAGCCGAGAAACAAAGCGATTGAAGTGCAAATTTGAAACAAGGCCACATCCTTAAGCACAAAGTTCCCATTCGACGGATGGACCCACGTGAAAGCACTTTACCCTTGCCGTTATCCCCAAATGTAATGTATTCACTACACTTCATTTGGGTGAGGCTGGAGAACCATTTTGAATTCCCAGTCATGTGTCGAGAGCAACCGGAATCAACTAGCCACGTGTTCTCCAGCCCTTCATCCTGCATCAATAGCGAGACATGGGACGAGCAAATGATCCAACACTGGGGTTAGTAAACTGAGGAGAAAACCAGTGTTGGCTCATTCGCCCACGAGAAGTGTTAACAAAAGCATCATGCATGCCATGTCTCATTTGAGTAGAGCGATCACCACGACGAGAAAAACGTGGTCCGCTCATCCTGTAAGGCTGAAAGCCACGGTGACGAGATCCAAGGTCATAAGAAAAACCTGAACCCCGCCGGGCACGACCACCTCGTGGTCTCACACCTTGAGGCCTAGGTCCTTGAGGTGTTGCACCTCTTGGCCTAGCACTGTGCCTCTGGAAACGTGGAGCAAACACACCATGAGTAGAGTTATGAAAAAGCTCATACTCATGCCGCTCATCTCTCTTCCTCCGAAAGCGAACTCAAACAAGTGACCATCATGGTGACAATAATCACAAAAGGATACACCTCTCTCTTGGGTGGTGGTTGACTCACTCTCTCATGGGTATGGATCACTCTTTGGGTTTGCTTGTTCTTTGGAGAGGTTTAATAGAGATGTCGGGAAGTGTGTCAAGTGGGTTCCTTAGGTGGTTTGGTTTTGGAGTCCACACTTGCTTTGGAGGTGAAGCTTTGGGAGGTTCCTCAAACACACCATCTTTCACATTGGGCTTGTTAGGGCCGAGGTGGAGTGATTTTGATCAACTTGGGAGTAGTGGAAGGCTTGGTGGATTTCTCAGATGCACTTATACCACTGTGTTCACCAACCTTACCAAAAACATTTTCACCCTTTCCACCTATAGCAAAGCCTAATCCCGTTGTGTCAGTTCCCCTCTTGAACTCACTCATCATCATGCCAAGCTGTGGTTCACTGCAAGACAACCAACTGAGCATGGACCGAAGATTTGTGATTTCTTCTTCGGCCCTTTTCTTGTCATGCCTACAAGAGTCTAGTTCTAGTTCCAAAGCTTCACAACAAGCACATCTAGAAACTTAACTAGTTTTCTCTAGCATGGCAATCCTAGTCATTTTCTCACCTAGCTCGACTTCACTCATCACAAGATTTGCAAGGACTCACGAGACAGACCTAGCCTTAACCTCATCAAGCTCATCTACCAAAGCCACATACTTGGACCGCACATCAGCTAGGTTCGCCATATGAATGGCACAAGCATCACACTCGACTCATCGAGATGTGCACGAGACTCCCTAACGGACTCTAGCTCTTTGACAAAGAAGCTCCCACTTAGCCTTGAAATCTTTTCTCTCACGAGCAAAGACGCTTAAGCAAAGCATCTTGACTAAGCAAAGTGGTAGTCAAGTTATCAACCTCAGCAGAAGGGACTCGAGATTTTGTTCTACCTCGGGCTCGGTGTCGTCGTTCTTCTCAATGCTTGGGGTAGACTCGTCGAGCGCCATGGTGCAAGTAGCCTCCAAGCTTGGAGTCGCGAAGAAGCACAGGCCGTTGAACTTGTTCTCGACCTTTTGCTCGGCCTCATCATCACTTGGGGGTGAGCCATTGTCGGAGTCGTCGTCGAGATCGCTGAGGGATGCGAGGAAGGCTCGCTGCTTCGCCTCTTGCTTCTCCAGGAACTTCTTCTTGACCGCCTCCTTGTCGAATCTTCCCTTGTACTTGTACTTGTACTTGGGTGTGGAAGACTCGTGCTTGTCCTTACGCTTGCTGTAGTCGTTCTTGTTGTTGTAGTGGTTCTTGTCGGCCTTGGGACAGTTGGCGACGTAGTGGTCGGGATCTCCACACCCGAAGCATCCTTGCTTGGTGATGCCACGCCGGCGATTCAAACGGTTGTTGTGAAACCGTGAGAACGGCTAATCACCA
Source organism: Themeda triandra (assembly GCA_018135685.1). Lineage (NCBI taxonomy): Eukaryota > Viridiplantae > Streptophyta > Magnoliopsida > Poales > Poaceae > Themeda > Themeda triandra. The sequence continues at coordinate 224,486 of JAENPR010000005.1, read as the reverse complement.
AGGCGAGCTCGTCGTCCCCAAGAGCCTCCATCTCGCTCCTCCGTAGCCGAGACCCGGGAGAAGACAAGGCAAAAGACAGTTGTGAAGGGTTAGTCAAAGAACTTGAACCTCCCGTACACGAGACCAAAGACATGGTAGGGGCGGACGGATTTCGATCCTCGCCCGCGTCTCGGTGGTCAATCTCGGTGGACTTGAGCTTGCGACAGCTCATCCACAAAGTGAGAGTCTCATAGCCGGGCGATTCAATGATCGCCGAGACCTTTACTTCCCAAACCCTCCGATCTAGAGCATATAGAAGCTTAAGCGCTCTCGATGATCGTCATAGGGCATCGGGGTTGTTTGCCCCGATCTTGTTCACGATGGTTTGAAAGCGAGTGAACAAAGAATCAATAGATTCACCATCGGTTTGAACAAAGTTCTCATACTCTCTATTGTGTGTCTCATAGAGTCTGGTCTTGACATGGGCGGTACCCTCATGGTATTTCTCGGTCTAGACCGGATCTCTCGAGCGTGGTACAATCGAAACACGCTCAAATTCCTCCATAGAAAGAGCGAGAAAACAAGACAGTTCCGCGGTGTTGTTCGCCTTGTGTTGGTCGATCCGTGCTTGGTCAACACAGGCAGCAAGTACCACGTAGTCCGCATTCTCACAGATCTCCCAAACACGCGAATCAATCCCATGGAGATGCGCCGACATGCGGATCTTCCAATAGGGATAGTTCTTGCCATCGAAGTGCGGTGGCTTTCCAAGCCCACGGTTCTCCATGATGTCTCCTTCGGGGATCACGGACCGATTAAGGTGAAGTGATCCTTAACCGGCTCCGATACCAATTGAGGGACCGGATATGGCGACCAGAGGGGGGGTGAATGGGAGCCTTAAAATTTCTTTCGAAATATTTAGGCCGCTGTCCCAACTTCACCGCCAAAAGCTCAAACAAGATATTGTGATGTCCACGACCCAAATGAGTAGGTGGATGTTCTCTAGGAACACAACGGGACACCACAAAGCCAAAGCCACTGACGAAAATTAAATCGGAGCAAAAACGAAGAAATCGCGGAAGAAGTTGTATAGCCGAGAAAAATCTCGGACCACGAACGAGAGATAGGCGATGAACCGGCAGCGGCTTGTTTGGTTCAGCGTCTCTGTCCTGGAGTCCAAATGATCACGCCGAGACACCGAACAAAAGCGACAATATTGCAAGCCGTGATATGTAATTCAAGCGAATTGGGTTAAGTCCCATGCTCTAATCATTAGCTAATAGTTGCTTGAAGTGACACATCATAGAAGCAATAAACAGATTTGTGAAGAAAAGAATGTTGCTACGACATTCTATTCAACACGCTAGCCGAGAGTGTTCTCGCTGAATAACTTGCACCCGTCGTTTGAACTAAAATTCGAGAAGCACACTCTCTGTAGATGAACAGGAGGAGTACATGCGGTGGGTCTCGCTCACCGGTGCAGACAATAAGAAGGTGAACTACGTGCAAAGAAACCAACGAGATGTATACTTGATCAAGCAACGGAAATGAGCTAATCAAACAAGGATTAGATTCATTAAAATAATCTCTATACTATTGCTTGAAAGCGACATCTCTAAAAGCTTTAATTCTCATTCACGTGCACACTAGCAAGAAGATGGAATTACGTACGAAACTTCTTTCTTGTAAGAGCTACTCAAGAACCGACCGCAAGCTACTCAAGTCGATACACAGGCATGAAATTGGTAAAGCTGTGGATAACCACACGAGCCATCCGAATTGTTTGAGCAAAGCATGGGCATCGAGAAGAGCGGAGCTGCTCGGTGCGGAAGACAAGTCCTCGCTCGATTGGCGACCTGTGAAAAGGAACAAAATCCGGGGACCAAAAACAAGCACTTGTTCGCGAGATCTCATGGCACTTGTGTGCCGGCGCTTGGAAGTCTTTGTTGCAAAAAACTGAAAAACGCTCGGAAGAACACGAGAGATGAGCCCGACGAACGACGAACGAAAAGGGGCAACCTCAAGAAACAGGAAGAACTCAATCAAATCACCATAAAAAGTTCCCGGATTTTGCCTAGATGATATTGATGGAGTATCGAGCATATACTAAAAAATCATCACTCGATTTGCATCCAAACTCGGGAAACTCAAATCTTGGCCAAAAACAAACTTTTTCCCCCAAAGACAAAAGCTGAACCGGTCTTTGAACTCGTGCCCAAATCAACAGGTCTTCTTGGGGAAGGAAATCAGCACATGTCCCCGCTTGTCATCGATCAAAGAGGAGCATCTCACATCAGCTCAAAAATTCACGAGGAAGCAAAGCGGGGAGAAAGAAGAACGCCAAGCAAAAGACAACGGATCTATCGAACGAAAAGACACGAAGTGTAGGCCAAAATCACAGTGACATGATTTAACACCCGGAGGTCACGGTGAGGTTAAGGCCTCACTTCCCATCAAACTCAGGTTCCAGATTCGAATTACACAAACAAGTGAATAATCTGTGGACCTCTCTCAAAAGTAAACCTAGACTCAATGGGGAAAAATAAAAGTAGGAGAGGTGAGGGGGAAGGAAGACCCTCATCCTTTATTTATAGGGGCAAGCCTATTTTACATTCCTTCTTTGCCCTTGGATACATGAAGAGCCAAACCACTTAGCCGGGGGCATAAGGGTCCAACTCGAGGCTTCACTTGATCCGACGGCCACCGCGCCTCCTCACCGGTAGCCTTGCTTCCAAGCAATCTCCCCGATGCCGCCACGTGTCGTCCGTCCGCATCGGGACCTCCGCCCCCGGTTTTGAGGCGCAAACCAGGGAAACCCTGTGGAGGTATAAACTCCATATACCCTCACGGCCTAGTTTGGGCCGACACGCTACCACCAGGCCGGCCCATCAAGCTCCAAGACCGATCGGTTCAGGCTGGTCGGACAGCCTAAAACGGGCAATAATATCGAAGACCGACAAGGAGGACAAGACCTAGCTGAGATAGGAAAGTTTAGACTTGTAAAGTATGTAAACTTAGTACCAGATAGGCTAGTTCCGACTTGTAACCTTGCTCCCCGTAAATATATAAGGAGAGCAAGGACCCCCATGCCAGAGGAGGGAATCTGGCATACGCACAGACTCATACATCCACACATAATCGAAACAGAGAGCAGGACGTAGGGTATTACGCTTCATAGCGGCCCGAACCTGGGTAAACCTTGTGTGATTGCTCCCTGTTTACATCTTGCTCGCAACCTCGGTGCGCCTTCCGCCAATCCATTACCGGTCGGGGCATACCCCCGGTCGGACTATCGCCGATATTTCGTCGACGGTGGCGCGCCCGGGGGGTGCGCACCGAGATTTCACGTCGATCAAGATGGTTTCCTTCCCGGCTTCCATGACTTTCGAAGCCGGCCTCACCTTCACCATTGGGACGATGACCTGGACAACCGCCCCAGACACCTCATACATCGAGAGTCCGCCCTCGATCTTAGCTCTACAAAGCAATGAAGATACAAATCCTTCGCCTCCTCGCACGAGGCATCATCATCAAAGCTCGAGTTATCGAACTCCACCTTTCCTTCTAGGCACCAATCAACCACCGGACGAAAATTGGGCCGATCTGCTCAAGCAACTCATGATCAACGGGATAGGCTCATGGAGTTTTTGCTCGGTTTGGATCTATCCAAATTGAATCAAAGCAAGAATCACCCACTATCCTTCAACACCAAACGCAAACAAAACACATCGGATCGCAAGATCCTAGATCCAAGGGTTGCATCACCGTTCCCATACGGGTTGCCAAATACCGCCGACCTATTCAGCTACCAACTTTTAGCGAGATTACCCCAAAGGCTACAACCGGATTCCCGATCCACACTCGGACATGATCGGCCTACGCTTTCGACGCACCCGAAGGACATATTGTCAACCATGTGCACCTCGAAGAAGTCACGGATGACCAATCTCCGGAAAAAACACGTGACGTTACTCCGGACACGCCCGGACTCGACGATTACTACAACATCTTAGAACTCTCGGGATCCGCCCATACGATGGTCTATTCCGACAACGAAGAAGAAGTACAATGCGCAAACAACAACACCAAGCGTATCGACACTACTCCGGATCTACAACTTACCGTGTTCCGACCAGAGAGGAACATGAGGAAATTCATCGAGATCCATGACCCGGCCAAATCCGCTCAAGAATTACAGCAATTCCCATCTTTCCTCCCGGCCCTAGGGAACGCGGTATGTCATGTTAGTGACAACGAGGTCACTATCAACGGAGAAACCGACGAACAAAGGCAACAGCGAGAGGGTCGAAACGCAGCCGGGAACAACGAAGACAAAACGAAGCCGCAATCCGGCAGCCGCCGACCAAGATCGTATGGTCGGACGACGCGGGGGCTTTCGGCGCAATCTCGGCGATGATTTTGACCTTGTAAACGAAAGACAAGTTCACACAACCCCAAGTGCTAATCGGCGGTTGCTATTGACCTCCTCAAGACGGCCAATATCCCTCAAACTCCCCAAATTGAGGAAGCGATTGATTTCCTAGTAGCCGCTAAAGCTCAAGTGAACCATATGAGAGAACAAGCGCGCCCGGCCGCATCTCTCGAAGCTACCGGCCGCGTAGTTTCTTCAAAGAATCAAATCCCGAGACTCTAGAGAAGGAGGCGCTAACGACAACAACTATGTAGACGATGGAGAAAGTTGTGGGAATTTTCCTCACAATAGATTTCACCGAGACACAATGATAGAAGACAGATCCACCACGAGATAACGAGAGATCATGATCAACCTTTCAATCACCATCATGGTGAACAATATGATGACAACGACCTCCGAGCGAGTCATCAACAATCGATACCGAGCTCGTATGGATGCCGCGGACCGAAGCCGTATTCAGGCCCTACGAGAGGTAGTCCGGCCTAAAAGTTTCAGGATACCGAGATATCAAAACTTACGATGGCAAGGTCGATCCGAGCATTGGATCCTCTTATACGAAGTAGCCGTACGAGCGACGGAGGGGATGAACATGTCATGGCCAATTACCTTCCTATTGTACTCGACAATGGGCCGAATAATTGGTTATTACGCCAACGAGAGGGTCGATTCACGGTTGGCCCCAATTGCGACACCTCTTCATCGAAAATTACAGAACCACGTGCCGCAGCCGAGCACTAAATACGACCTAGCAAAGATCGTCGACTACCCAAATGAACCGCTACGTCACTACATACGGCGCTTCTCAGAAGTCTGGACAACAATTCCGAGACATTTCAGCGATCGAAGTTGTGTCCCCGTTCGTACAAGGATTACGACAACAAGGAAATATCGATCTACGAAAAGAACTCTTGAGAAGACAACCCACTACAACCGACGAGATGTTCAGAATAGCACGTGAATTCGCTCGCGTTGATGATGCCATGCAACAATTGCCCGAAACCGGACAAGGATACGGGAACTTCGGTAGAAACGATGACGAGAGAAAGAGATTTTCAACGCAAAGACATGCGCGAAACGACGAGACGTGACAATAACCGTCGCAATGAACGACGACGCGACAATCGCATTCAAAACAATTATAGCGAGACACCGATCAACGTGTCCATTCGGTACCACCCAACGAGAAAAGAAGCGAGACTTCGATCCGAATATGAGAAAATCCTAGGCCGGGATTGCCCTAAGCATCCGAAAGGGCCATACCATGGGCGAATGCCGAGGATTCACAAAGACAATTTTTAGCGGGGCAGCCGCCAAGAAACAAAGATTGATAAAACAAAACAAGGAAAAACGACACGAACAGAAGGACAAAACCGAGGAAGAAGAAGACAGCGATAAAGACCCTCGACATCAATTCAACGAGCCCACTAAACACCCGTCGTCCCATGATCTTCGGTGGCAAGGTTGGCCTCGAAAACTCGCGTGACAAGAAGTTACTAAAAAGGAGGATCATGGCGATCGCTAAGTCGATGGGGCAAACACGGATACCAAAGCTCCGGCTGGTCGGAACAACCAATCACCTTCAACAGGGGCCGACATGTGGGCAAATATACCCGACGCCGGGGCGTTTCCCCTTGGTACTCGATCCGGTTGTCAACTACATACGCATGGAAAGAGTACTCATAGATGGCGGCGTGCCTTAAACATACTATTCTTACAAGCATTCCGAGAGCTAGGGTTAAAGATCGAAGATCTCGAGCCTTACGACTCACCATTCTGGGAATCATGCCGGCAAACCATCAATGCCTTTGGGAAAAATAACCCTACCCGTCCGAGTTCGGGACAAGACAAAGACTTCGAGAAAGACTACGTCGGCTTCATCGTAGGCCGACTTCGAAGGCGTCTACCATGCCATACTTGGTCGACCGGGGATCGCGAAGTTCATGGCCGTCCCTCACTATGGATATCTAGTATTGAAAATGCCAACATCAAAAGGCATTCTTTCTCTTAGAGGCAATGTGCTTATGGCCCATGATTGCGAAACAAACGCCTACGCGGCGGCCCGAATTAGACGACCTCAAAGATCACATGGAGCAAACATGCCTTGAAGCAAAAAAGATACCGTGCCGATCTCCGGATCCCGGTCAAGCGATCTAAAAGATCGGCTAACAAAAGCAACGACACAAAGAAGATCGAGCTCATCCCCGGCGATAAAGAAAAAACCGCTCTTATAGGAGCCCATCTAGACAAAGCAAATAGAAAGACGCGCTCGTCCAATTCCTAAGGGACAACATAAGCATATTTGCTTGGAAACCACGGACATGCCGGGTGTCCCAAGGGAAAAGGCCGAGCACTTCCTTAATGTCTCGAAAAACGCCAAACCAATCAAGCAAAGATTACGACGGTTTGCTCGCGACGGAAGGAGGTGATTAGGGTAGAAGTGTTAAAGCTATTAGCAGCGGTTTTATAAAAGAAGTGTATCATCCTTGACTGATATCCAATCCAGTTCTTGTACAAAAGAAAAATGGCGAATGGAGAATGTGTGTTGATTATACCGACCTCAACAAACACGCCCTAAAGACCCCTTTAAACTACCTCGCATCGATGAAGTAGTTGATTCAACCGCGAGCCGCGAACTGTTGTCCTTTTTAGATTGCTATTCGGGGTATCACCAAATAGCCTTAGCAACTCACGATCAAATAAAAACATCATTCATCACGCCTTTCGGCGCATACGCTATACGACCATGTCGTTCGGCCTCAAAAATGCTTTGGTGCAACATACCAACGCGCTATCCAAGAGTGTCTTCAAAAGAAATTTCCGACCGGTTGGTCGAAGCATACGTAGACGACGTAGTCGTAAAAACAAAGGAGAGTGGATCCTTAGTTTCAAACCTAGAGCGAACCTTTGTCGCCTTAAACAAATTTCGGTGGAAGTTAAACCCACAAAAATGCATATTCGGAGTACCATCAGGGATACTACTTGGCAACGTAGTTAGCCAAGATGGCATCAAGCCAAATCCCGAAAAGGTTAATGCAGTCTTAAAAATGACGCAACCAAAAGGCATAAAAGATATCCAGAAACTTACTGGATGCATGGCGGCTTTAAGCCGCTTCATATCAAGACTTGGCGAAAAAGGCCTCCCCTTTTTCAAATTATTAAAAGCCAAGCAAAAATTTGAATGGACAAGCGAAGCGATAAAGCCTTCTTCGAACTCAAGACATATTTAACATCGCCATCGGTACTAACGGCACCTAAAGATGACGAAGAGTTATTGCTATACATTGCGGCTACCGATCGCGTGGTCGGCACGGTAATAGTCGTCGAACGACAAGAAGAGGGACACACATATGGTGTACGAGACCGGTCTACTACATTAGCGAAGTTTTAAACGACTCCAAACGAGAGATACCCACATGTACAAAAACTTTTGTACGGGATCCTAATAACAAAACGAAAATTGCTACACTACTTTGACACATATCCGATCACAATAGTAACAAACACGCCGTTGGTGACATTCTGCGCAATAAAGATGCCGAGTGGTCGGATCATCAAATGGGCAATAGAGCTTAGCCCATACACATTGAAATTTCAAAGTAGAACAACCATCAAATCCCAAGCTTTGGCTGATTTTCTAGTAGAATGGACGGACATGTCCTTACCTCCATTTCGAACGACGCCGAACGATGGGAAATGTTCTTCGATGACTCCCTTAAAATAAAAGGAGCGGGGAGCGGGCGTCGTGTTCAAAGCACCAAGCGGCGATACCCTAAGATACGTACTGCGTATCCATTTCAAAGCTTCAAACAATGCGGCCGAATACGAAGCTGCACTTCACGGCCTCAAGCTAGCTATCGAGTTGGGCATAAAAAGGCTCCTCGTCTTTGGAGATTCCAATTTAGTCGTCCAGCAAATCAACAAAGAATGGGACCGTACTAATGAGAAAATGGAAGCATACGTGGCGAGAGATAAGGAAGCTGGAAAATAAATTCTATGGTCTGGAATTCACCTATATACCAAGAGAAAAGAACAAGCTCGCCGACCAATTATCTAAATTGGGATCGACGATAGAGCAAAAATGCCACTGACGTATTTGTTCAAGATTTACTATTACCTTGTCACACAAGAAGTAGCACAGAGCCACCACAAAAGGAAACAGATTCATCGACGACAAAACCAAAACAGATGATATCCAAACAGAGCATACTTCTAGCTCATCTCCGACCCGGCGGCAAGAACAAGATCATCGCGTAATCCGACCAAAGACACCTTTCGGAATAAATGCTCCAGTAACAAGGTCAGGCAAAAAATCTATAGATAACTCCAAAGTTATTTATCCAAAGAAAAGAAAGCGACAAGATCCCTCAACCACAAAGGGATGTAACGAGCAAATACCATCAGTAGAACCTTTGGAACAAACAAAGGAGACAAAGCCAGACTGGAGAATTCCTTTTATTCGGTATCTTATTGACGAGGATACACCGACTGATAAAACAGAAAAACAGCGTCTCATAAGACGCAGTAAACATTATGTCCTAGTCGATGGGCAACTCATGCGCAAAAATGCAAGCGCTGAAGTCTTGCAAAAATGCATTTCTTTCGAAGAAGGAGCAGAATTACTACTACGTATACACGAAGGGATGTGTGGAAATCATGCGGCATCAAAAACACCGGTCGGAAAGGTATTCCGAGCAGGCTTTTTGGCCAACCGCACTCGCCGATGCTAAGAAACTAGTTCAAAGATTGTAAAGGTTGCCAATTCTTCGCTAAGCAAATTCATGTCCCCGCACATGAGCTTCAAACAATACCAAACGCATGGCCCTTTTCATGCCGGGGACTAGACATGATAGGACCATTCAAAAAAGCCCCGGGCGGCTATCAATTTGTTTATGTACTTATAGACAAATTTTCAAAATGGATAGAATATAAGCCCTTAGTCAAGGCAAATGCTCAAAAGGTCAGTCGAATTCCTAACGAGACGTCGTACATCGTTTCGGCGTACCCAATACCATTATAACAGATTTGGGATCCACATTCACAGGTGGCGAATTTTGGGATTTTTGCGAAGAGTTAGGAACAAAAGTGAAATATGTATCAGTGGCTCACCCTCGAGCCAATGGTCAAGTCGAAAGAGCAAATGGGATGATTATAGACGCCCTACGAAAAAGGCTATATCGAGACAACGATACCCATCCGGGAGATGGTATCACGAATTACCCGTGATATGGGGACTTCGAACTCAACCAAGCGAAATACCGGCGTCTCGCCTTATTTCATGATATTTGGTGCTTTGAAGCGTTCTACCGATGAAGTGGCATTTGGCTCACCAAGAACAAAAAATTATGACGAGGAAGCCACAAATGAAGTCGAAAAAACTATGATCGATTCGGGGAGAAGAGCGCAACTTGGAAACACTCCCAAGAACGGCTAAATATCTAGCGTCTCTACGGCGCTATTACAACGAGAACGTAAAAGAAAGGCGGTTTGTGGTCGGAGACCTCGTCCTCAAAAGAATTCGAAATCGACGACCTTCACAAATTGTCATCTCATTGGGAAGGACCTTTCTTAGTCAAAGCAACACAAGACCAACAACTTATAAACTGTGTACTCTAGAAGATCCACCTAGAGATTTGCCAAACTCTTGGCACATAGAACACTTAATTAAATTCTATGCTTAAGGCAATTGTAATTTAACAGTACCGCCATCTGTACCAAAGCACACAGATATTCTTACAGTACGGTGCCAAGCACCACAAAAATTGTTACCACAGGAAAAGTTTTAAATTATTGCTCAGGCACAAGATCTATCTTGTCGGCAATAACACAGGCGGTGCCCCAACAAGCTTTTTGCAAGTCCTTGAGCTTCTCCGGAGAAGTGTCTGCAGGCCGTCCAGACTCCAAACGCTTGAAATCTGCCCGAGGAAAGTGAGATTGCCCAAGAGCTAGAACACTCGACGCAACAAAGCGGCTCCCCTTCCCGACAAATTCCTTTAATAAGCGCCATGAACGGCGGCATTGATCCACAACAAATTCGGGAACAAGAAGGGGATTTGCCGGCCTCACTTCACCTCGCGCAAGCACGTAAAAACAGAGGCCGTGCAGTCCACCCGCCATGGAAAGATAACGTTCGTCAATTGCTGGTTATCATTCTTGACACGCCAAATTGAGCCATATGACGCTCATGCGTTTCTACACAAACACAATTTATAACATACAGTCGAGATCAAGACCTCGAACACGTAACATAACAAAGGAGAAAAACGCACCTCGTGCCTCCCTTTCCAAGCGTTCAATTTCTACGCGGCCTTATTGCCTACTTCGTTCGGACGAGCAATTTCAGCAGCCATTAAGGCTTTGTCACTCTCCAATTCTGCAAAATACTCAATCAGCCACTTGTAGCTTCTATTAAAATAATAAGTAACAAGAGCAAGGTAAAACAAACCTTTTTCACCGGGGAATCTTTCTCAAGTTCCCAAAGCTTTTCACGACCTTCATACACTCGGATTTGCCGACCCAAATCCTCGTTTTGCTTCCGCAAGACCGTTTTCACACATGGTCGGTTTAAACCGCTCTATGCGAGGGCGACGTTTTTCAAGAACATCTTCAACGGCTGCATAAAGGATCTTTTATAAATACCACAAGATGGGCAAAATAGAAAAGTCACTAAAAGACAAGTTCTAACCTTGACACGAGCCCGCAAATCAGCAAACACTTGCTCAAAACCATCAGAGATGGTACCCCTGGCAACATCTTCAAAAATGTGCCACTCCCCATCCTCATCCCGACGGCAACGTAGCTGCGGCCGGGAACATGGGCACCGGAAGAAGTTCCTCCTCTAATCTCTTCCATTATCTCAGGGCGATCTGTTGTTGATACACTGGGTCTAAAACTACCCAAGCGCATATTCGATATTGATCCCCTTCGAGAAAAAAGCCGGGGAAGAATCCAAGCGCCAAACCCGGCACGACGGCCGTGCATCCCCGGAGGAGGCCATAATGTTGATACCCATAGTAACCACTACGGGTTCGAATAACGGCATTTGCAACAACTATCCCCGGATCCCCAACAACATCGCGGCAAGTGGAACAGTTACTTGATCCACGACTACATTGGCGTAGGGGTTACAACTTCGAAATGCTTCTTGGCCCACCAAAGCGGTTCCGGCTTCCACCAAGGACCCTCTCGCCCAAATCTTCAACAATAGGAACCCCGGCAACAAATTTTTGCACAATAATCAAAACAATTCAAGGCATAGCAAAGATACGAGCCAAGAAATTTATATACTCACGGTTCGATTGCTCAAAGTGAGTGTTGAACCAATCAAGCATATCGGTCTCCACGTTACGAACAAGTAGAAGATCCAATAACAACATCGCCTCGGTATCACAAGGCAATACAACGGCGAAGCATTCGATCCTCTAAAACCTCGGTCAAGTTATCGAAATTTGAATATCGGCGAGTCAAAAGCCCGGCCCTTGTAATTGGCATAACGGGTTGATTCCCGAATCAACATCGATTGAGGAAGTACACGGGGAGGAGTATGGCTCCGACCACCACTACGCCCAGCGCGCAAACGTTTGCGCCGAGCAATTTCAGCAAGCGATAACTTATCGTCAGAATCAGATTCAGAATCTGATGACTCCGCAATCTGACGATAACGACGCTTCTGACCGCCTGAAGCACGTGGTCAAGAGATAAAGAGCCACCCGTCGGGACACCCGAATGTTTCTTTTTCTTCTCATACACAACCTTCGCTTCCGGCGGCTTTAGATTGATCATCGACGGGCTCCACGGCGGCATCATCGTGCACTTGTCATCCCGTCAATACCCCGATCAAAACCAAGGTGCGTTGGTGCGAAGAGCTTCCCACTGCGGATCATCTAAAGGCACTCGGGACACATAAATATGACGGCCCCGTAAGCATATACAGTCAAGATAATTACCAAAAGCATTGAGATATAAAGAAAACAAACAAAGTGAACATGACAAGTACCGGTGGAGGTGGCATCCTCCGGTCATAAGGTTTAATAGTTGGCCGAGGGATATGAGTATCCTCCCCCCGTTTGAACATCTTCATAAGCCTCAAGTTAATATCATCAAGAGAAATTTCCTCGGAAGATTCACGAGAAGGGTCATCCTTCAGACGATATTCCCACGGAAATTAATTCTCTCCCTCAAAGGTTGGATACGGCGAGAGATGAAAACAGTGCCCACCGTAAAACCGTTCGCCCCTTAAAATTCATCATTGCCGGGATCTCGTTCACTTCAATCATCTCGGTAGCATTTGGCTTATCCGACCGGCGATGATTTGGTTCGGGAATTTGAGTAATATCACAAGGGACAGCCTCCCTTGCCGATTATCATTCACATAGAACCATTTTTTGAACCAATCTTTCACATTGTCGGTATGAGTGAAAGACAAGACAAAGGCGTGAACGCATTCCATCACGAAGAGAGAGGATAGCACGCTCCAAATACGGGGCTACCTCCTAAATTTCCCCTCTTTTTCAATTCATAAAAATGACGAAACACATTGAAGTTTGGGGGAATTGCAAGATACATTTCACAATATGCAACAAAGAGAGCCACTTTGTCATAATTGAGTTCGGTTGCGGATTGCGATAGAAATCCTCCAAAAATGCGAGTTCCACCAGGAAAGTATGAAGCGGAATACCCAAGCCTCTGATGAAATAATCTTCAAAAACAACTATTTCACCGTCATAAGGGCGGGGGAACGCCTCCCTCGTGGCGGCACACGCCACACTTCAAAGGATGCCGGCGGAATCATGCCCCCATCCACCAAAGAATTCAGCGACGCCGCTGCCGATCGGCTGCGTCGGCGACCAAAGAAGCTTCATTTGTTTCTCATACTCCTTCTGTTCCTTTCCCTTCTTCTTCTCTCGCCGTGCAGATTGACGCTTCTTCGCCATGATTTTCGGACGGGAAGGATGCGGTTGCTCAAGCTAACCCTAGACACAGCGCACGGGAGCAGAAGGGACTGATTGCAAGAACGGCAGGCAAAATGAAACCAAGCAGTCCAAATGACGGCGGCACCAAGAGTTTTTAACCGCACTAGGGTTTTTTACTTCCGATGGGCCAGAAGAAACTGGGCCGCCCCTAGCGGAAAAAGGCTTTTTCGGTTCGTTTCTTTTTCCCCGTTTAAAATTCATTTTTTTCCACAGACGCACAGCTTACCAGACAACCTGAAAGCTGGCCCAGTAAGCAAAGCTACTGATGGCCATTTAAGTCTGCCTTCTAGCTATAGTCTTAAAAACAAACCTCGCTAAAAGATCGGGTTCACAAATAAGTCGTTTCCAACCCGCCGTAACAAAGTTACAAAAGATAGCGAGTAGTATATCATCAACAATTCAACCCACACAATCCGACAATGAGCTGGGATTTTTTGGCCAATGATACCGGTTATTCGCGCACAAATAGCTAAGCTATTTTCATGGGTTTAGATTCAAAACCATGGTCTCACAGCCACGCCTGGGACGAGTTAAGTAGCAAAGCTATCTTAGCTTAATCATGACAAAGTCATGGCATGGTTCAAACCGACCAGCCCAAATGAAATTTGGCTGCTCGGTCTCACTCAAAGAGTGGTCGGAAACACATAGAGCACGACACAATGATCGGTTTGTCTTCTTTTTTAGACCCGACATAACGTGTTCCACCTCATCTCGGGCTCGGGGACTACGTGGGCCCACGTCACCCGAGAGGTGACATGGGCTAGATCCTTCTTTTAGAGCTTGCCGCAACATATACTATCTTACAAAGAACCTCGGGGACTACGTGGGCCCACGTCATTTTGCATGACTCGGCCTGATCCTTTCTCTTCACAAAGAGTTTAGTTTCGAAACTAAGCTAAGGCAACGACAAATCACGACGGATACCATGTGATGGCAGGCATCACACACTAACGAGGGCCCACGTCTCTAGATTTGGGACCCTTTCAAAATTCTTTTTTCTTTTCAGGAGCATCATAAATCTTTCGGTCAAAACCGACAACGTCAACCAAGTGCAAGCAAAGTGTGGTCGGAAGCACTAGACGGTCCTCCAAAGACCTTTGCTCGGACCACATGTCGAACGTGTGTCCGACCACCCTTTCTCACTCGCCAAGCAAAACGGTGTTTTCTCCCTCAAGATCCATGATGCTCGGGGACTAGCCGTGGAGGTATAAACTCCATATACCCTCACGGCCTAGTTTGGGCCGACACGCTACCACCAGCCGGCCCATCAAGCTCCAAGACCGATCGGTTCAGGCGGTCGGACAGGCCTAAAACGGGCAATAATATCGAAGACCAACAAGGAGGACAAGACCTAGCTGAGATAGGAAAGTTTAGACTTGTAAAGTATGTAAACTTAGTACCAGATAGGCTAGTTCTGACTTGTAACCTTGCTCCCCGTAAATATATAAGGAGAGCAAGGACCCCCATTCCAGAGGAGGGAATCTGGCATACGCACAGACTCATACATCCACACATAATCGAAACAGAGAGCAGGACGTAGGGTATTACGCTTCATAGCGGCCCGAACCTGGGTAAACCTTGTGTGATTGCTCCCTGTTTACATCTTGCTCGCAACCTCGGTGCGCCTTCCGCCAATCCATTACCGGTCAGGGCATACCCCTGGTCGGACTATCGCCGATATTTCGTCGACAAACCCGCCGCCGATGGTTTTGAGCGAAACCACCAAACCCTCCGCGAGTAGCGTAGCCCATACGCATCCCCCGCCGTGTACACTTGCGCTCGTCGATGTCCCAGCTGTCAGCCACCACGGCTGGCCACCCGGTCCTCAGGTCCCTCGATCCAAGCCTCACGTCCGCCCTTCACCGCACTCGGTCCGTCAGCACGGCACGCCCTACTTGATCTTCACCGACCGTCGACCACCATCTCCGAGCTCGACACCTGCAGACAACATGAGCCAAGAGACACCATTGTTTGACACGAAGCCGCGTGCCATCGGTTAGTAAGAACACACACACGCCTTGTGTTGGCATGTTGACAATCAGTCATCACACAAAGGTCCACACAATGGTTATGGTAAAAACCATGTGTCCTCAGCCATGGATGGCCGCACCTGCCCGTAGTCCGCTAGGCATCCGCCAGTCCGCCGTCTCCGCGATCGGCGTTCCAGTCTAGCTGCTCACGCCGCTGATGGCCCACTTGGCAAGGTTGATCTGGTCGCGCTCTAGGGCCTGGCCGCTCACCGGACGCGACGACGGTACGCGAGAAGGAGGTGTGAGATCAACAAGATCGTGACCGCGACGTCCGGGTATCCATCGCTCGTGAGGAGCCCATTGCGCAGACCGCGATGATCGCGGTGACGGCGAGGTCGTGGCCGCCACGTTCGCATTGCCCTCACGTGTGAGGAGCCCGCTAACACCGCATCCATCGTCATCGCGCCGACGTGATCGTCTCCTGCAGGATGCCGCGTCCATAGTCATCGTGGATGTGCCCGTCTCCTGTTGCCGTGTTGTGGCCTTGCTTTGCACACATTGCTTCGTCTACCAGGTACGGACCCTCTTTGGTTCAATCTAAATTGCTTTGTTTAGAGAGAACCTGCAGAAGCCACACAACTCTTCAATACAGACCACAGGATGATCGATCCAACACGTCTCTTTTTCTTGATGACGTGCCTTACTCACCCTTTCTAGGAGCTGTCGGAGGATGTATTTTTTTAATTTCGATCTATCTATATTGTTTGCATGCAGTTCTCGAGGCTACAAAGCACGTCGGCACAGCGAGATTGTTTTATATTATCCAGCAGAAGTATATAGGTACAATAGACAGTGGCATATTGACAGTGGATCCACGAGGGATGATATGAGGAATGATGTGGCCTCCCGACGTGCACGAACTGCAGCCTTAGTGTTGGATTGTGATGATGAAGCTTCTTCCTCGAATAGTGTTTTAATCCATAGAGCAGGTATGACAGAGATTATATCACAGTGTTATATTTTCCCCATGATTCTTCAAACCATATTGCAATGCTATATATGCAATAACTTAATAATTTAGTTACAACATTCCAAAGCTTATATCCAATAATAATTGAGTAGTGGTTAAATTATATATAGCTCTAAATTTCCTTGGTACTAATCAGTGTGGACCCTATGAGTTAAAATGCCTGATGCTACCTTTTACTAACTTCTTTGGAGTACTTTCTTTCAGACAAGAAATATATACATACACATAAGTTGCTTGTCATTTTTTATGCATTGTTTCTTTTGGGCTTTGTTCAGTAGCGACGCCAGACCTATCTGAGTCGATGCAGGCCATGGTTTCATTGATTGCTCTGATTTGGCGATTTTGTGCTAGGGTTGGTGATAGGTGGATATATCAAGGTCATGATAGACGTGATGTAGCCTTAGATTAACAAGCGGGTCACCGAGCTGCTTGGGTTCCAGTACGAGGTTCTCATCAACTTCATTTGTGGCCTCCTCGAGGAAAAGGTATTTATTCGAGTCCAGCAATGTTGCTTGTTTATATTGTCCTTATTAAATTGTGCATGCATATTTTCAGGGAGAGGTATCACATTTTTTTTTGAATCTGGTTCTCTAGAAAGTAGGGTATTTAATTTGATTGAATTTGGTTCTTTGAAAAGATAACAAACTTGGTACACATACACGTAGGGCATGTTTAGAAACTACAGAATAGCCTTTTGTGGTATTGTTATAGAAGTACAGGGCATGTTTAGAAACTACAGAGCATGTTTAGAAACTACAGAGCAGCCTTAGAAATTATAGAACTGAAAAAATGAAGCTTTGTATTATGTTTTAGTTCAGGAGTCCAGTGTTGCTCAGTCGTAGAATTAGATTGTGTTATTGTTATTATCTGAAGTTAAGACAAAGCCAAGTACAGACAACTGATGTATTGTTTCCTTTATTTTTTTATATTAATTTGCCTGTATCAAGGTCATGGTTTCATTGCTTCCTCTGATTTGACGATTTTGTGCTTGGGTTGGTGATAGGTGGATATGTCAAGGTCAAGATAGACGTGATGAAGCCTTGGATTAACAAGCCGGTCACCGAGCTGCTTGGGTTCCAGTACGAGCTTCTCATGAACTTCATCTGTGGACTCCTCATGGAAAAGGTATTTATTCGAGTCTAGCAATGTTGCTTGTTTATATTGTCCTTATTAAATTGTGCATGCATATTTTCAGGGAGGTATCACATTTTTTTGAATGTGGTTCTCTAGAAAGTAGGGTATTTAATTTGATTGAATTTGGTTCTTTGAAAAGATAACAAACTTGGTACATATACACGTAGGGCATGTTTAAAAACTACAGAATAGCCTTTTGTGGTATTGTTATAGAACTACATGTGGGCATGTTTAGAAACTACAGAGCATGTTTAGAAACTACAGAGCAGCCTTAGGAATTATAGAACTGAAAAATAAAGCTTTGTGTTGTGTTTTAGTTCAGGAGTCCAATATTGCTCAGTCGTAGAATTGGATTGTGTTATTGTTATTATCTAAGCCAAGTACAGATAGCTGATCTATTGTTTCTTCTATTTTTTAGCTTATGGGACACGATCGAACACTAGCCGGCGTGCCCAGCACGGCTAGGAAGCAGTCGTGCACGGCGCCGCCGCTGCGTCTAACGGCACCACCAGGCCGGTGTGTGAAAGCTCCGACCAGGAGCGCCGCCGCAAACGTTGAAAAAGGCGACGTACGAACTAGGCGGCGCCGGAATCAAAGGCGGGCGGCGGGCCGGCCGGCCGGAAGCGTTGAACAGCGTGCTGGTCGAGACTGATGATGACAGGGACGTGCCAGGGCGGCGCCGTAGAGGCTAGCAGTCGTGTCCGCCGGTTGCTGACTGACTGACGGCCTGATGGCCGAAAGCTTTGAAGCGAGACTCTCTGGACCACAGGAGCAGGCAACCAGGCATGCATGCCTGCATCTGTATTATGTAGGAGTCATCATCAGGTCAGTGATCGAGAGTGATTACCTAGCTTAACCTGGTACGACTACGAGTACCAAAAAAGCGACGCCCAGCAGCCGGTCAATGCGCGCTGCGCGCATGGGCATGGCGATTGGAGACCCCTCCACGTCGAGAAAAGAATCTGCGGTACTTGAATCCAGGGTCAACAACGCGTACTCGTGCTCTACATGCCCACGCACTCAAGACTCAACGGTGCCAGCCGTACGTAAGAAATTAAGATGCAGCCGCGCTGTCTGAAGTCTGAACTCTAGTGCAAGTGCACGGCGACTTGTGATGCGTCCACGTCTCTAGTACACCTGAGCTGAGAAACCCCAAACCAAAGCTGGTGTGGTGCCGGTCATCGATTCGATCCTTGCCCGCCTGCAGGGACTTAGGATTTCCAACGGTGCACGCACGTCGTCCGTCCGTCGTCCACCGGTGGCGACTTCTGAGCACCAACTCAAAGCATCGATCTCCAGTTCTCCGTGGATGATGGATCTGTCTGTCGTCCGTTCCGTTCCCACCGGCCGCCGAAAAGCGTCGGTCCTACTACTCCTGTATATTGACGCTTTTAGCCGAAATTCACGAAATACTAGAGTCGTCGTATCTGGACGCGCATGACCCTGAGTTGCAGAAGTGAGCCCACCCATGCCGGGGTGTGCCCAGCCACGGGAATGCGCCGCCGCACTGAACACTCATCGTCGCCACACCGGTCGCGGGTCGTCCTCCTAGCCACCGCATGGCCGCACTCGCCGCGCCAAGCCGGCCGCGCCCCGCCGGCCACGCCCTGCCTCGCTGCGCCGGCGGCGCCCCGCCACGGACCTGTGCCTCGCCGAGCCACCCACACCCCGCTGCCTTGCCATGCTCTCGTTCCCTGCTAGGAGATGAAGAGAGAATCGGACTAGGATAGAGAAAACACGAACTGAATAAAAAATGGTTATAATTTAAGTTCGGCCCATGCTAAGAAACGATGGAATGAGGTTGTAGTTTCCATGTGTGGTGTCTTGTTGATGTGGCAAACTATGTAGTTGGACTATGTAGTTTGCCCTGTTCGTTTGCTCTTATCAGCGCTTTCAGTCAGCGATTCAACAGTGTTTTTCTCTCACACCAAATCAGCAACAGCGAGAATCAGCCAGCCAGAAACGGCCAAACGAACAGGGCGTAGAATCCAAATGCTTTGCCTAAGAAATTAAATCTTAAAAAATAGCACCATGACAACTACTCCCTCCGTTCTAAATTTGTAAGTCACTTTAACTTTTTGGTACATCTATTTTACTCTTCATTTAGATCTTACGTATGTCTAGATATATAGCAAAATGAATGTAAAAAAAAATCTTAGGTATATAAAAAATCTTAGGGAACTGGAAAGATTTCTTAGGTGTTACATGAACATCATTAAGTATGTAAAATCCTAAATTAATATTTTAAGTACATTGTGACAAGATATTCTCATCATTAAGGATTCAAAAAATAATCAAGGATGGAAGCTACTTCCACAGTCCCAGAGATCCTGACACCAAGGCGATGAAGGAAGCTCTCTTTCTTCCTCGCCTGCCTTCAGCTAAACAACAAGGCAAAAGATGTGTGTATAATCTCTATCTCTATCTATACGACTTATATTCCTAAACATTAAAGATGTATCCGAACATGCAATCCGAGTGTTAGTTTGGTTCTCTGAGGAGAAGGTATGATCACCGAGTTAAATAGGGGCTTAAGGTTTCCGGTAATATGATGAGTTGTTGTTTAGGTGTTTGTGCCGATTAAAATAAGCCCATTCTTGTTCAAGCCTCATTTTATATTTGTCTACACTTACACAATAAGTTTTGATGTACTCACCTTTCCTTTTTGTCCCATTGCTCTCCATAGATGCTTGAGATGAGGAGGAGAATGTTGAGGAAGATGCCTTTCACCCTGACATATTCTAGGCCAGTGCTATCCGAAATTAGAGTTTTCTTTCACTAGAGTCAAATAAAGTAACTTTTTTCTAGATATAAGGGTCATTTTGTAATGATGTGTTCTTATTTAAGCAACAAACATTGTTACGATTGATCCTAACATATATGTATGCTGTGCATTTGATTGGTGTGACGAGAGGGGCGATGGACTGACATTTTGGCGTTGTTTCCTTTTTCTCTCCGACCACGGGCGCGTGAAGGGCATACGAGGTCACGTGCCACCCGGGGCCCACATGGAAGGGAAGGAGTTCAGTGCACGAGACAGGCCTGCATGCGCTCCCGGGCCAGAAGCAGGCAGGCCGGTTGGTCCACCCGGGCCCACTGGCATGCATGCGCGTAGAGAATGGCCCATGCAGGCTCGGCACGCTTCAGCAGCCCCACGCCCACTTGACAGATCAGATGCATGCATATGCACACACTTGTCCACGTTGGCGAATGGGCTCAGTCGTCGTACGTGTACGGTGCACCGTACCCCCAGACTACAACGGCGTACGTACGTACGCACGTACGTATACCATTCAAGACGAGAGAGAGAGAGAGAGAGAGAGAGAGAGAGAGAGCGTGCCGTTTTGTCGCACTGCGCACGTGTAGCTTGGTAGGTTCCGTATATATTGCACATGCAGGAGGAGGCACGGAACATGGTTGGAGAGACGTATCAAACACTAGCATATGTATGATATATATGTATATATATATATATATATATAATATGCAGGCACGTTATATAGTTCGGCCGGGAACTTGAACTCACACGTATTTATATAATATCGAAGTTGCATTGGTCAGCACCGTACCCTAGCTAGCGGTCACACCTACTGCCTAAATATAATTATTTTAGATAGGCTACTTATTGTTACAAATCAAGCTATATGATAGCTAGATGATGAACTAGTAAATGGTCCATGTCAATCGACGACAGAACAGAGGAACAGAAGTTGCACAAGATCTTGGAAAACATGTATATAATGTATGTAAACTAGAGAATGCGCATTTACCCGTGGATGTTTCTGAAAATGACAGCAGAGTCGCCCACCACAATTAATTTACTCTTAATCTTATATATGCATGTTTCTGAAGCATCGGAAGTGGGAATGAAAAGGCAAGAAAGGAACAGGAGAAAAATAAAGGGCGTGCATATCGTGAACGCGAACAAGATTCCTGCGGTACATATATTCGATCTGTGCATATGCATATTCTGCAAAAGGAAGGCGAGAGAATCAAGTATATATAAAGTAAATGACGGGGCAAAAGGAGCCAATAGTTTTCTTTTGTGAATTACACGATACAAATGTGATACTCATACATGCATACACACACCGTATTCCGCTTACCACTAAACGAATAATGCTAGCTAGAAAAAATCTATAGTAAACATAATAACTCGCCTACGTTAAGCCGAAGACTTAATTTAAACCTAGTTGGACAAATTTACCATAGGAAGTAAGGAACCTAACCACCTGATCAGATTTCACTCATGGGTGGTTCTCGTGAGCCAATAGCTTATGAGCAGGGTGTTAACATCTAGTTTGAGAAATATGATGCTCCATATACTATTTTCTCGCGTCTTACATTTATTTTATTTAGGTTGAGGAATAAAATACGCTGATCTATCATTACTTATATTGCTTGTATAACACATGGTAATAATTAGCATGAGCAGGAGGGGGTAGCCCCACCAAAATTTTGGGATGAACTCATGAGGAAAACTACCTCATCTGGCTAAATGGGACGACTCCTTGAATCAAAAACACCTCCAAAATATGTGTGGTTCCATTTTAGTTTTCACATGAATTATGTTCCCACCAAAAAGGGCTACCATTTTTTTTGTGAGCAAAAAGGTTTACCATACAAGGATATATATTCTAATAATGTTTTTTTATCCCATAAACACACAGGAGTTTGTATGTGTCATGGTAGATCAAACAGTTGTTTAATTTCATCTATGCAAGTCATTAAAAAAATATGCATGGTCCCAAACAGGCATATATCATCTATCACAGCAAATTGGTGTTGCCATCCATGGTCCTTGTTGCATGTCAACGTTGTTGATATGAGCATCAAATAGTAAAGTATAATGGACAAAGACAGAAGTATCTTATCCGTGGACACCGTATTCCTATATATGTATATATGTATTATTCATGCAATGCAAAGCTAAAAATATTACTATCAGCTAATAAAAGCTAGCCCTTTGTGTGTGTGTGTGTGTGTGTGTATATATACTTCCTCCGTACTGGTATTAGAAGTCGTTTAGGACATGATTGCGCATACCAAAGAGTGCCTCTCTTAAATAGGGCGACGTTTGCATTCTAAACGAGAACGTTCCTTGCCTCGATGGCTTGTGCGTCCAGCGTTGTGTCCTGCGAGCTGAGTTCGAAACTCATTAGACCCCTTTTATTCTTTTTTTTTGCTGTGGTTTGATTTTGTAGGCCTTTTATTTATTTGCTGTGGTTTGATTTTGTATGGCACTATCTGCTGCGTGGCTCTTACGGTTTGGCTGCATGCCTGCATGCATGCTCGGATTTTCTTTTTCGCGTCTGCAGCTGGGCGTGCGAGGTGTTCCAGCGTTCGTTTTTTCCGTGCGGCCAGCGCAGAAACTGCATGGTGCTGTTGCGGCTCGATTTTCGCCTCGTTAGTTTGGTTCATCCGCAATGATGCGACGCGCGCGACGAGATGGCGAGCGGCGAGCAGTGCTGATGGCAGTGAGCGGCGTTTTGATGGCGGCGCGCGGCGAGCGGTGAGCAGCCAGAGGCGAGCCAAGCAGCGGACGAGCGTGGACCACGCACGAGAGCCGAACAGGCACGGCTATTTTGGGAATCGAGGCGCATGCGGGCGCCGTGTAGATCAAGACTGGGCGTTCGGGTTACCCGAAAACTTCGGGTCGGGTAGTTCGGGTTTTGAGAAATTCGGGTAATGAGAATTGTTACCCGATTAGAGCCCCGAAAAAACACTACCCGCAACTTCGGGTACCCACAATTTCGGGTTCGGGTTCGGGTAATACCCGATTTACCCGAAATATTTAAAATGACAGGGAACACTCAAAGAGCATAGATTATTACATAGAACTAGAACTTGACAAAATATTTAATAATTTATAAAAGTTTTCATCGTAGGTGGCAAACTACCAACACAATAATACTAAATAATCTTGTGTAAATGTAACATGCAAAGCAAGTGCAAACCACAACAAGGACACAATCACGAAGACAATAATAGGTTCACACATTTAGGACTTGAGGTACTTCGGGTAGTTCGGGTACCGGAGGATGTTACCCGAATTACCCGAAATAAATTCGGGTAATAGCATTCACTACCCGATTTTGACTTCGGGTACTGCGGGTTCGGGTTCGGATTTTTCGGGTTCGGGGTTCGGGTATCGGGTTTTGTGCCCAGCCTTAGTGTAGATAGGAATCGAGGCGGGCGCAGAGTAATTGCGTTTGTGCGGCGATGGACGAGACAAGGGCAAAGACGTCCGATTTAGGTGCTGCGGCTCAGAACGACTTCTATTTGCAATATGTGTGTGTATATATATATATATATATATATATATATATATATATATATATATATATATATATATATATATATATATATATATATATATATATATATATCATATTACCGGCTTTGAGAAAAACATATATACAACTCCTAATATAATAAAAACATATTGAAACAGCATGTCAAGAGAGAGGCTAAGTAGGCATCAAAAGGTCTTTATGTTAGTTATTAGTTAGGCAGCTAGCAGCAGAGACCAGACGTGTTGCTCAATCTTGTCTCACGTATATATCCAGTCTGTACGAGCGAATGAAGGACATGCATGATCAGACAAAGTTAGGTGCCATTGGCCCATGTGTACGACCGATCCACACGTGGTGACCATCTCAACACGGAGCCCTATAGTGCGCCTAAAAGGCTTTTACTCCCTCCGTCCACGAATATCTACACGTCCAGGTCTGGGCACGAAAACCAAGGCGCATGGAAAATTATGAAAATGCCCTTCTAATCTGCTTTCTCCTGCGCATTTTGCCGTTTGCTCCCACAAATATCCAGGTCTCAGTGCTTCCTGCGAACCATCGAGAGACACAGGGAGACAGACCACAAATATCCAGGTCTCAGTGCTTCCTGCGAACCATCGAGAGACACAGGGAGACAGAGGGAAGCTCGGTTTTTTTTTAACGAGTGGCCAAGAAGCGCTGGAATGATTTGTTTGCCGGTTTTATTTTATTCTGTTAGCTCTACAGTTGTGCTGGCCGTCAGCCTCTGTGTCAGTCTGTGCTCTGCGTCCAGCCATCGCGGTGCATTATTTGTGGAAAAAACTTGAATCGGATACGTGTAGATATTCGTGAACGGAGAGTGTACTACTGATCTATCAAGCTGTTTCAATGTATACCATGCATCTATCTCTTTTCAATTTTCTCCGGCTCGATAAATGATGAGTTGAAGAGATCAAGACGTGAATCATGCCTAACCCGAAAGCGCGCTGCTTGCTGCCAGGTAGCACACAGCAAGAGCACAAAAGCCACACGCCCAAAGGAAAGGAAAAAGGGGCTGCCAAGAAATGTTCGTGTCAAATTTTGATACTTGCACCCATCATGAAAGCAAAGAAGCAAAAAAAGATGATGATCCATTACGCCAGAACATGATAACCATCATATCCTTGCACAAAGATTTCTTTTGAATCCCCAAAATAAAAGATTATTTTAAAAAAGAAACAAACTTGATAACCAGACAAGACAAATACTGGTTATGTGTAGGCAAATAATTAGCGGGGGCAAAGAAGGAGTTTTGGAGGAACCAAAAGTTCAGTAATAATAAAAACATATATAATAATCCAGATACATACTGAATTCAGAATACTAGCTAGATTCTTGTGAATTAAATCAAGTATAGACCATACTTGTATGCATGTGATGGATGCATGCATATATCTTCTTCATTTATTCATTGCTAGCTGGATGCTTGGAAAGATGTATTGATAATACCAATAAATTAAAAATACAGTTGTGTATGAACAATTTGGCATTTAATCGATTGATACCTGACCATATGCTTCTAGAAGCTAGCATGGGATGGGGGATGATGATGCTAGGTTCCTCCATATGTTGATACCATATATCACATGTCGGCAGGTTAGGAAAAATCTCGGCACATGTCACCAAATCACAATTACACATTTTTTAATATCTATAGGAGATACTAGTTAAATAAAACTAGAGCTACATATATCTGACTTTTGCTAAATGTCTACGTGGCAGAGGCATGTTCATGGCACCGGCCAAGAACAAAGCTGCACCCACAATGCTTTATTAGAGGATGCATGTATAGTATAGCTGGAATATCTGCCAGAATTCATTAGGAAAAGAAATGGATGACTTCAGCGCACATAGTATATATGCGGTATTTTGGTTTGCTGTTTTACTTTCAGATAATCCTCAAGGCATCTCATGATAAAAAGGAATGCCTTCACCAAACTTCTACTAATTAAATTAAATGGATTAATAAATAAATTGCAATGGTTGGAGTTTGGAAGATGCTACGTACGGAGTACTCCATTACGTAGGTAACAACAACACTATGACACATGTAAATTAGGCTTGAAAAGGACATCGGGAACATCCTCGAGAGACAAGCGAATATAGAGGTATAGGGGGAACTAACTGAAAACAGACAGAGAACAAATTCGCAATGCACAAACAGCAGAAAAAAAGAATGATTTCGATGAGGAAAAAAGTCAAAATCTTTAATAACAAGGAACTACTAATTGGGAATATTCCCTTTTTCCCTTGATAACTCAGATAAGTTCTGATTGGTATATGATGGTGTCTCAAAACAATGTTCCTAACTAAGTTGTACGTCTAGTGTTCATCTATTGATGTGGTTCGTTTTGTACAATCCAAAATATATAAGACAGAACATACGAGAGAAGCCTGCAATATATTCCGATCAATATATGGACAAAGGAATAAATCAATCATTTGGGGAGAGAGAAAAAAACATGCATCAATAAGATTCCTCTCTTCTTGACTTTGATTAGTTTTCTCAGGTAATTAATTAGTTGACACTTGAACAAATGAGCAGCAGACAATTAGACAAAGGAAGGTAGCATCAAGCTCCTAGCTAGCTAGCTACTTCTCTCTAATCAAGTGATGAAAAAGGATCCTCCAAGAAATGAACAAAAGAAGATCATTTCCAGAAAAAAAAAGGAAATTGACGTCGAAATTAAATAAAGGGCCAAGAAAATGCTAATGTTTGCACCAAAAATCGTCGCTGCCACTTACCCCGCATCCCCCATATTGCATGCAGATTCCATTCCTCCGATCCATACAGCTACTTGATCCGATCCTCTCGCTTCATTGGCATTTGCAACCAAGTTTGCACAGACTGAAAATGAAGTACGTACGAGCGTACGCGGAGTTTATTTCAAAAGTCTTGCATGTCGTACTTAGAAGTTTTGAAAAAATTTAAAACTTTGCAAATCGATAGTACATCACTAGATGAGCATTGTACCAAAATTTGAGATTCAAACAACATTTGTAAAAATTCATATGAAAAAAACAAATTTCAAATGATGTTTGAATCTCAAATTTTGGTACAATGCTCATCTAGTGATGTACTATTGGTGTGCAAAGTTTTAAAATTTTTTAAAACTTCTAAATACAACATGCAAGACTTTTGAAATAGACTCCGCGTGCGCTCATACGTACCTTGATGCTTTTCACCAAGTTTGCAAGTTGCTTGGCATGCATATCCAGCTCGGTCGTTGATCACGCGTCTTTTTTATTCCTGTGGTGGTGCTCCCCACCGTACGGCCATGCACTGCCGCTGGGCGACGACGACGACGCTGCTGTGGTCGTGGACGACGGCGTGGACGGCGCCGCAGCAGCAGCGGCGGCCGACGACGACGACATTGCCGCGGCCGCCGGCGACGGCGGGCCGCCGCCTGGCCGGATGAGCTGCTGCGTGGAGAAGTCCAGTATCTGCGCCGCCGACGAGGACGACGGCGGCGAGAACGAGAAGGGCAGGTTGACGCCCCGGCCGCCGCCCATCATCATGAGCTGCTGCTGCGCCTGCTGGACCGCGGCCGCCGCCGCAGCCGCCTCGGCGTGGTCACCACGGCCGCCGCCCTGCAGCAGCTGCGCGTACTGCATGAGGTCAGGGTACGGCACGACAGTCTGGTGGCCGTGCCGGTGCGGCGGCGGCGGCATTGCTGCCAGGGTCACCGCCGCCGCCGATGGATGCTGCAGCCGGTGGTGGTCCGGGATGCCGCGGGTGACGAGGAAGCCGAGGTCGGTTCGGCCCTGCACGCGCTCCGGGAAGTTGAGCTTGGCCTTGGTGCCCTTGAACCGCAGCGCCGCCTCGTCGTAGGCGATGGCAGCGTCCTCCGCCGTGTCGAAGGTGCCCAGCCACACCCGCGCGGCCTTCTTCGGGTCCCGGATCTCCGCCGCCCACTTGCCCCACGGCCGCTGCCTCACCCCTCGGTAGTGCCGCCTGCTCCGACCTGCTGCGCGCGGGAACACAAAACATGCTTAGTTTACTAATCCGCAATCACGAAACACATGGCCTGTGGACACATGTACAAGTTTTATCAAATCGTCGTGAGGCTGAGAGTATGGACTACGTTGCGTCACAGCTAACGTCTGCGTACGCATAAAATATTCTAGCTTTCCTTGGCAAGATGATCTTGGCCAGTTCGTGAGCTTTCTCGAGAGTTCAATGTTAATGAGAAATTAACCCACGGATTAAGTACGTAGAGCTGCTGGTAATTTACTGGCTGGATGGAGATGGACGTGTCACTGATTTGGACGGTGGGAAGCTTCCAAACGGCGCAATCGAACGGACGCCGTGCGCGTGCCTTGCTTTCGCAATCGAGAGCGCACACAGGACAAGGTAGTATGCTAGCAGCTTGCTTGCATCGACCGATGAGAGGAGAGGACGGATCGATGGCTACGTGCGCGTACCTTGCTCTTCCTCGGCGGCGGCGGCGACGTGGCCACCGACGGGATGGTGTTGCGCAGCAGCCGCTTGCTGATGATGCTGGCCGGCGGCGTACAAGGCAGCAGCCGCCGCCGGGAGCTGCTCCTGCTGGTCGGGCGAGGCGCGGATGACGTGGGCTAGCGCGGAGGCCACAGCGGAGGCGTCGTGGTCTGCGCGCGCCGAGTAGTAGTACTGCGCGTACGCCTCCGGCGACGGGCCGCCGGCTGCCGCACCGACGACGACGGACGACGACGACCCTCCGGCGCCGCTAAAGGTGGCTCCTTGCATCTGTGAGGCGACGTCGACGTGATGATGGGGATCCTCCTGATCCAGCTGCTCGTGCTTTGGCGGCAACGGCCCCGGGGGCAGCTCCTCCTCGGCCTCTTCCTCCTCGTCGGCGGGTAGGGGCCGCTTGCCATGCCTCCGCCGTGGATCCGCCAGTCGATCTGCCTCCAACTCCGGTGGGTAGAGCTGGACCGGCCGATCCGGGCATGCGTCGGGCAGAGCTGAAGATTTGGACTTTGGTTTGGACGGAGGCGCGCGCTCGCGGCTCGGTGTCGTCGCAGTGTGCAATGACGTGCCGAGCTTGCTACTGATAAGAACGCGGAGAGAGAAGAGAGAGATGCCAAGAATGCTTTCTCCTTTATCTTTATTATTATTTTTATTTATATACTAACTATGCTGGCTAGTGAGAGGGAGAAAGAGGAAAATAAAACCTTTTTCGCTTAGTTCCTGTATATGTGTACATAATATATTTGGTCCTGTGAACTTAAGTTCCGAAAAGGATAAAAGAAAAAGCTGTCTTGTAACTTGGGGCTTTGTCTAGGAGGTTCGCTTTATTAGCGGAAAAGACAAGATAGTGGCGCCTCCATCCCCTCGGGGCAGGCCAAATGCCCAAATTCACCTCGCGAGTGTTTTTTTTATAAAAGAATTCACCACACGAGTAGTAGCATGTTTGCCGTCCGTACTCCTTGCTAATTATTTGGAGCCATAAATAAAATCGTTCTCGGTATCTTGGCACTCTTCAAAATATTTTTTACGTACACGTCGACAAATCCAAAATAGAGAATGTCAATATTTAAAGAAGTTATATTCCTTTTTCTAAAAGAATAAAAGTTGGAGGACATTTTTTTTTTACCAAATCTCTATTATTTCTGTCAACAATAAAGATGGAGTTGCTCTAAGGCAGTGATAGTAACAATGAGGCACGACAACAAGGTGGCAAGGACACACCACCGGCCACAAGAGGCATTTGATCGATAGTGAGGTGTCGCAAACATGGCCCTGTTCCACGTCTTTGTGCTTTTGTTGATTGAAATGATTTACATGATCAACAAGATTAACGTGTATAATGTTAGACATGTTCATTTAGAGATGAAATACACATAAACTCCGCTCTACAAAATTCTCAGTTTGTGAACCTATGGGAGCAGGTCCGTACTACTCGCCTTTGACCCAAATGCACAGGACCAGATCACTTGGAGGTTTGCTGCTTCTGGTGAATACTCAGCACGCTCAGCAAACTTAACTCAATTCTTAGGCTCCATTCCAACCGACTATGACAAGCTCATATGGCGCACTTGGGCTCCTCACAAATACAAATTCTTTGCCAGGCTTGCTTTCCAAAACCGCCTATGGACTTCAGATCGACTCCAAAACCGTGATTGTCCGAATCAGCAGGTTTGCCGCCTATGCTACAGTGCGGATGAATCTGCCATTCACTTATTTTCTCACTGCCGCTATAGCCTTCGAGTTTGGAATGTCGTGCGTACTTGGACAGGTGGCAACTTGCCATCCACTTCGCAGTGGGATAATCTTCGTTCTACAGACAATTGGTGGCGAGCTATCGGAACTTCGCCGGGGCTACCGGCAAAGGCGGTGCGCACGCTGACCATTTTAGTAGCGTGGGAGATTTGGAAAGAGAGAAATGCAAGAATTTTTGTCGCCGCCATAATTCAACGGAAGCACACTCATTGCCAAGATAAAGGAAGAGGCTAGACTATGGTGTGCAGCAGGAGCCAAAAAGCTTTGTGAGATCATTCCTACATCTATTGTTTCCGGCTTAGCTTAGTTGTTGAGCTTTGGTGTATTTTTTCCCCTTTGGTTGCTTTTTTGTACTGTTGATATTACCTTCTCTATCAATACAAGTTCGGCAGAGCTCCTTCCGGTCGTTTCAAAAAAAATTAGAGATAAAATTGTCTTCGCATTGGTAGGTCGCCAAAGTGCGTTAATCGTTTTGTAATGACTCTATCTTCTACTCAATGCAATACATTCTAAGCACGTTCTCAAAAAAAAAAAACTTAGGGATAAAATAAAACAAGTGATGTGAAATCACAGAAGAAACTAATAAGTCAAAAAAGCAAAAAACTAAAAGATAGTAAAACCGAGCGGACCAGTTGTAAGGATAAGTGAAAAAAACCTTGAGTCCTAGACCCCCTAAGACCTAAGAGGTTAAAAGGGCGAATTGGATTTCTATAACTTAAACCTAGATCTTTACTTCATTTATCCTAGAAAAAATAATATAATCAAGTATAGAAAGATATGGACCTACACTTTCTTAGTGGTGTCCACCAATTCAAACCCATAAAGAGTTTTGTACATAAAAACAATACTAGCAACTAGCTTATATCAATATAGAAAAGATAAAGGTTACATGAACAAACATAATTGTGGAAGTTTAAAAGAATTAAGTGAATGATCAAGCAGGAAGGGCGAACTTCCAAAGATACGGGGTTGTATCCCGTTGTGTTGGTTGTTGAAATGCAACCCCTAGTCCAGGTTGGGTTTCTACCAAGACATGCTCCTAGTTAACAACCCTAGGTCATGGTGTTGGGCTCATGAAAGACCCACTTGGGTTTTGGTAACTAAATGACAATTGGGCCTGACAATGGTGTTGAACAAGGCATGGAACCATGGTGGGGATGATGATCATGATCATAAGATGCTATTACTCAACATGATGAATTTGGTGATTTTGTTCTAACCTAGTTAGGTTGTGATTTTGTGAGTCATGGTGTGTAAAATAGAGAAAGATTGGGTTTAGGATAAATATTCACAATATAAAGAGGGAATTTCTACTAATATCATCTGTCTATTGCCAATAGGTGAGGACTAATAATGAATATGGTTAGGTTGAGTGGCATGGTGAGGAAGCAAGTGCAGACTTTTGAAAAATGCTAATTTGGTGCTAAAAGTGTTCGTATGCCTATGGGAATCCATTTGAAGTTAACCATTTGAAAAAGGTTTGAGAGAAGCTCTCGGTGGAGTGTTTTTATACACCAAATAAGTCCAACAACCACTCAAGTGATGGAGACACCAGAGCTTAGGTGCTCCCTTTCAAATCGGTCTACATCATTTTTCATTGACCAGTCATTCGAAAGTCTAGTGGTCCTAGAGATAGGGGAACTAGAGCGTAGGGCTCTCGAGCCAAAAACAGTACAAGTCAATAGCCTAGACATGTTATTGTGGAACCACCAGAGAGGTAGATCGGAGTCATCAGAGCTTAGGCCCTGAAATGTGGAGAACTTGTGCGTGGGGGAATTTCTCATGCATGTGTCACCAAAAGATTTCGGTGGGGTCATGGGAGATTTTCAATGACCCAAAATCAATTCTATTCTAAAATGCACTAGGAACCTCCGATCAACGCACTAGAGTTTCGTTGAGAGGGTATTTTCTATTGAAGACAATGATGTGTCATATAACGGTTTGAGTAAACTAGTTGTTAGGGTTCTTGTGGTAAATTCCAATGACCCGCAATAGAGATGTCTATTGGTGTTGTAGTGAGTTGTACAAAAGAGAATAACAACTAGTTTCTTGAGGTGGCATATGAATACATGGTGTGATTGAACTTTTTGGCTCTCTTAGATACCTTGGATGATATCCACACCTATTGGAGATCAAGAAACCTTTTCACTGATATTTGCTTATTTGAGATTGCATTTGGGTGAGAGTGGAGTTGAACTAGTTCGTATGCATTGAGCATCTAGTGGCACTAGAGGAGTGTGTGGTTGCAAATTTCTTGTTACTCTTGGTTATTTCTACAACCTAGATGTTTGGAGTAGGGGATGATTCCTTGAAGCACTCAATTGGAGATTTTAAGGTGCTCAAGACTTTGATTGTGACGGGCTCTCATAAATACCTTGTGATGGGAGTTGACTATGACAAAGGTCACAGTCGAAGCACGTCAGAGCTACATGCATGTAAATACGCAGTGCATTAGGGTTGGAGGAGCTGTTCAGGAGGTTGAAGATGATTGTTAAGTGTTGGATCTCCACTACATTACTTGATTGAATCATTTTTAGGCACCTTTAGTTTATAAACTCACACATTTGTTACATATAACAATAGTTTAACTTATTATGAAACTGCTTTGGATACAAAATCTACTCATTATAAAAAAAATTCAAACTCAACACAAAAATACTTAACTTCAACTGCCCAAAAGCATCGCTTAGCTTATTTATAAAAAGAGTAGTTGAAATGATGAATGAGCTAGATATAGAGTTCTGTCATGGGATCATGGAGGCAAATGTCATTTTTGTTATGATATATTTTATAGATAAGATGTGAGGCACTTGATATTATGATTTAGTTTATTGGTAGATATATATGGACAATGGTGTTTTCTATGAGGATGCAACATATGGCCTCTCATATCATCTTGACATAACTTAATAGACAAACCCTACTACAGGTTGAGGTCATCCTTTCAGTTGTACATGAGTAGCTTGACATTTCCTTAATTTGTAGGTAAGGAGAAGAAAGCACATGCATCTCAATGACATGTTCTAAAAGGATAGTGGTTGATCTATGTATTTGTGTATGAGTGTTAGTACCTAGAAACAAAAATTATCAAGAGGTGTAGATATAGCAAATGAGTTAAAGACTTTATAAAAACATAGACAAAGAGCTCATATACAATTATGCACATGTGTATTGAGTGATTTAGTTATGAATGAAAGTAATTAAGAGGTGTAATATTAAAAGGAGTTGACACATTTTCAAAACAAAGTACACTACTATAGATAAAGACACTCACAAATACTCGCCTCTATAGGAACACATGCATTTACATCGTATCCATACAAATGCCCATGAGAGACTGAGCTTGCAAGTCTTTACATCATTGAAGTCACCATAGATGCTTCACTATTTATGAGCACACCACGTCAAAAATGTAGAAAAGAAGATACCCATATCATAAACAACACAATGATAGACACATACTTGAAGTAAGATTAGAGAGTCAAGATAGACCACTCATCCTCTATATCATAGTGACAAAAAAACTGCAATTCACATACATCGTCCTCATTTTATCCTCGCCCAAATTTAGTTTGACCTCCCCACCCTATCTCTCTCTTCACTCCATTTGCAATAGGGTATGGATTGCACGGCGCCAAGCTTCAAAGGTTGTGGCGGGGCTTGTCCATGATGGTGACAAGTTCCACCTTGTCTACATGATACCTCCAGTTATAGTCTCCTCCAAGTGTTTCCTTTCCATGTACCTTTGCTATGGCATCCTTAGATATAATGAAAGATAATTCACTATAGACGAGGACCTGTGCTGAGTTGAGCATTCTAATGGGCTAGGCAGGTTGTAGAACAACAAACCTAAACAAACGCCACTGAAAAACAAGAATTGTATAGCTCAAACCCTTGAAATCAAGATGTAATTTTTGTTCTTGTTCTATAAACATGTCAAAGTACTTATCCATCAACTAACAAAGTTAATTTAGGACTATCAAGAAACTCGTTTAGGTTTAGGAAATAAACTAAGCCAAGAGGCCTCTCTCTTTAACCTTATTGTGAGACCCAATGCCCTCTGTCTAGGTTCACTGAACTTCCTTTCGCCTTTTCTTCCCCAATATGTTTCTTCTTCCTAGTGCTTGACCCCCTACATCGCTGTCGTGCCCTTCAATGTTAGCATGGTCTGTGTTCCTCTCTCCCCCACTCAACCTCCTTTTATATCCACCCACACCAACCAATGTCATTCTTCATCTGATGGCTAGCATAGATCTGCCGCGCCTTCGAGACCTTAACCACAATCACTGTTATCCAAGCTATCATGCTTACTTTTCTCCATTGCAAACCATCATGCACAAGGTTACACACCACTAAACCTCTATAAACTACCTCCACACCACCCACACACCGTTACCTCTGTAAACTATCCCCAAACCACCCACACACTGTTATGCCAGCACACACCTAACACATATATCTCTAGATCTGATAGCCACAAATCCTGTCCCAACTAGAAACACTAGCAGCCGAACCTTAACCCCAGTCAAAGCTCGTCGGATCGGGATGTGTTGTCAAAGAAGACGCGTGAGGTCACTAGTAGAGTTGAGGAGCCGAGAATTTATTTCTTAATTCTTTGTCTTTGTTTCTTCCATTTGTGGCTCCTCATAAGAATACTATGTAGAAATCTCATGAGACCCATAGCGCTCGCCTATGCGCATCAGAATGGTTTACTTTGTGAAACTCACATCTTAATTAGTGAACTAGATTTAGCAAGTTAGAACTTAGCAACCGATATTTGAGTTCTGCTATGTCAGTCCGCAGTTCTTTGTAGCTGCCGCAATAGCATAGTATGGCATTAACAACTAGAATTCGCAGTTAGCTCCCGCGTAGAGACCGTGTACACGTCGTCCCAAATTCTATCATTGGACCACCTAGACGCCACCTCATCTTTGGCAAATCTGATTGGTCCACCTCAGCGAGGCTGCTCCAAATATATCTACCACCACTCTCGGCTCAGTAAAAAAAAAAGGGAAAGAAAGAAACTTCTCGCTCCCTCCATCTCCGTCTCCTCGAAACCGCCCCGTCGCGACGCCTCCCCTCCGCCTCTCCCGATGCCGCGGCGTCGCGGCAGGCCGGCGGCGATCTCGCTGCGTGCGACGCGGCAGCGTGGACGGACGGGCAGTCCGGTGCGGCGGAGCAGCCCCGGTGCAGCGGCGGCCGCGACCTAGGGTTCCGTGGCCCCATGGGCGGTGGCGGCGCGGCGTCGGCGGCGTAGCACCGGCGGCCTCCCTCTCCCTGAGCCATGGCACGGAGATCTCAGCCAGCCGTGGCACGTCGCTCCTCTGCGCCTCCCCAACCCGGCTGCTCGTCCATGGCCCTGGCTGTAAGTTCCCACATCTTCCTCTTCTCTTCCTCCCTCTCTAGCAGTAGTATGAAATTGGAGACGAATTTTGTTGGTCTCGCGGCGGAGCCCGGCCAACGCACTGCCATCGACGAGGTCGTCGTACCTACGAGGCCTAATCAATTGATGCCTAATAATTTGCAGCCACACGATGTGGCGGCATCTGTGACGCGGTGCTGGGTTTGACTGATATTGTAGGTGGCAGTGGAGGAACATGGTGGCGAGGAGGGGATGCCGCTTGATCTCGTGGCGCTGAATGTCACCAGGAGGCTTGATCTTGTGCTGTTCAAGGCGGACGAGAGGCTTCCACGCCTGTAGGTAAAACAAATTGAACCTCCTCTGTCCTCTTTAACCGATTTGTGTTCTATTGCCATTCCTCTCGTTATAAAGCAAGTACCTGTGGCTACAGATTTTTCCTCAACTCAATAAGTTTGCTTCCACATAGCTGAAAGGCTCTGGTTTGCTTGCAGACATTCTAAGATGAGCAATTGAAGGACTTATTTTTATCGATCGCGACAATTCACGCGGTTGCATACATAATGATTGGTTGGTCCTTGTATATCCGATCATTTATACATGGACGTTGCCCTTTAGATTATTTGCAGTTTAGCGTTTGCTGCCATACTGATCGGCTTCTTATACGTACCTGCAGCTCATTGACTTTTTGCTTAGACCAAGAAACATGTTTTTGAATCCAAAGCTTCTAAACAGTAATGCCAAAATGGTAAGGTATTTGATGATTCATTCTATTACTTCAGTTTATGATGCCAATTTGTCATGTCAGTATTCTATTACTTCTGTTTTGACATTCAATTGACGAAAATTTACGGTAATTTTGGTCCTGAATAATGTTAATGCGTAATTGATCACTGCAAGGATCTAAATAATGTGATGTAACTAAACCATACGAAGGAATTGCATGCCTCAAAATTTATTCGATGTAGTGCTTATCAGTTCAATCAGCACGGAGCCTTTATTTTTGCTTCACTGTGAGTTTGGTTGTCAGTTGTCAGCTGACAATCCTTGGTCATATGCAACTTCATGCATAAATAATTGTCTATCAGTGACCTACAAATAGCTAATGCTAGATGTTCTATTGGGACCCTCTTCTATGTTGTGTTTTTGGTAAACTAGCAGTTTAGGTTTACTAGACTTTCACTTGGCCAATTAGGTAAGGTACTAGATTCATATAGG
This sequence comes from Themeda triandra, assembly GCA_018135685.1. Lineage (NCBI taxonomy): Eukaryota > Viridiplantae > Streptophyta > Magnoliopsida > Poales > Poaceae > Themeda > Themeda triandra. The sequence goes on along the minus strand of JAENPR010000005.1, from coordinate 187,876 downwards.
TTGCCACTTCATTGTGAAAATCAGGATAGATGTAGCTACCATTTACTGAATTCACCCAGGAAGATAGTTTTAGGGTTAAATCATGCATAGGTTGTTACTAAATAGTTATGCCTTTGAGCACTAAGGACAAAAGTGATCATGTGCCTATACATAGATGTCGCCCTTCGATTATTTGCAAATATATCTTTTTCCCCGTACGATGCCATATGATCACTTTGTGATTAGGTAAAGCTATTGCTAAATGGACATGAATGTAAATGCTTTGTCTTATAAATTATTTTGTATGGGCTGTGGGTTTTGTAGGAAGAACTAAACATGTCTCAATATTCTTAGAACCATGTTTCGAGTCGACAGACAGCCTTTAATGAAGCAACCTCCCTCCCGGATATAACAGTCTTTGCAAGAAGAGGCCACCAAGGTAACACCATTTTATTCTGAACTCCATGTTAGTCTATATGCTACTCGGTATTTTAATGTCCTTAGTTCACATCCTTTTTTTAAAACAATTTAGCTTCAGCAACACCTGCTATTTATCTTTGGAAATAATCGGTATGGCTTCGCCCCTATATGCCCCCCCTTCTCTTCCCGTATACAGAATTTTCTAAACATGTACTTAATCATCTGATATTCTCTTATCAAAACACAAAAAAGGTATAGTTATATTTCGAGTTTATATAGACAACCCTAGCATTATAATTTTTTCCAGTTTACCTTATGCCTTCTATAGTGGTGTTACATGATTTCTCTAAAAGGCCCTTCTTAGAGTACAGCATAGGGCAAAGTTCACTCAGCCTTGTTTTCCCTGCACTACAACAGAATGGACTACTGTGTTTGTACCTACAAACAAGGATTGTGCATTTTCATGGTCCGTTAACATAACTATATATTGAAAGACCTATTTCTTGGCTTGCAGAATTGCTCTTGGAATACCTGAACTGATTACTAAGCTAAAAGTTAATAATATTGATGTATTCCTTGTGTGAGGAGCCTTCCAACAAATGGTCAAGGTAGGTTTTATAATATCATGACATGGTCCGTTTCTTCTGCTACCCAAATTTTTATGTCCGTTTTATTTCGATACCGACTTTACTTCAGTGTGTCTTTTGTTCAAATAGATATGCACTATCTATTGTAAATAAACAGGGATGCACACATTACAGTGTGCACTTGGATGCAGTCCGGTAGCAGCACCGACACTCGGATGCAGTCTGGCAGCAAGGTACAGGGTTTACCCTCTCCGACCATTTCTTATCTGGGTATTTTTCTTCGCAGCGATCACATAAAAGGTTACATTTTTCTTAGTACACCCACAAGATTAGGATTCTTCATCACGAGTGCAAACATTCCGTTTCGGTATTCTTTTTTCACCTGAAGATGAGTATGAGTCAGCCATGGTTCTCGATTTGTACAAGTTCTTCCGAATGCGGTGTCTCGCTGGACAAGGTCTCGTAATGTTGTATTACAAATCTACTTGGGTTAATTTGTATTTTGGCTATTTCCAGATTAAATTTTTTAAAATGATTGTGGATTCGTAACACAAAAACTGAGTGGGTTAATATGTATTTGCGCAAAAAAATGATTTGATGTTTAGGGGAATCAAGTTTTGGGGTGGTTGCTGCAACACCTCTCACAGTCTCACTTTTTTTGCTATACCATCTACTCTATGCCAGCCTTCTTTATGAGAGGTCCCATTTAAAACCTTACATGCATATGGTAAGGTTTGTGTTGTTTTTTTATCCATTTTCTTATTTAAGGGTAAGAAGACATGATTCATTATTCATTGATTGAGGTCTTCGAAAAAAAATGTCCATTGGTTGTTTGTCGCATCGATTTTAGACATATAGATGCAATACCTAGGCAAGAAGGCTGCACTTTAGTTCACCACTCTACTGTCTCCTTTCAGGTCTTCAATATCTAGGCAAGAAGGCTGCACTTTAGTTCACCACTGTAGTGTCTCCTTTAGTTCCCATTGGAATGATTCATTGGGACAGGAAGCTTTGTGGTAAAAAATGTTCTGCTTATTTTTTACCTGCCCTGTTGCTCTCCATGGTATGTTCTTTTCAAAACCGTCCATCTATCTGCGTAGACCATTGCTGCTAAAATATGGGTGACTTCTCTTACCTCTTTCTTTTGACTGTTTATATTACAAAAAGAAATGTTCAGTGTTTTAGGTATATTTGATTCATAGTTCCAGCAGATGGAGGTCGACCATTAATACTAAAAATATAGATGAGTACACTTTGCTCTTTCTTTTGATTATCTACAAAAGAAATATGTTCAGTATTCTAAATATATTTAATTGATAGTCATGTATAATTCCACAACTTTCTGTTCAGGGTTGTCCGTACAATTTTTTTGTGTCCTCATTCATTTGCTTCCACCTGAGCTTGCTTCGGTTGCTTCTCCCTAAAATATTGACCTCTTCCTGCAATTAGATATCCTTATTATTAGGTAAAGTGCTGGTATTCAAGAGCTTTTGGTGTGTGAACACTCTAAAATATTACGAATTACGAATTGATGACTCCCATTCTGAAGTTCAATCCATTTGTTTCTAAAACAATTTATTCAGCCAAATTTGGAAGATATGCTCCAACTGTTTACAGCAAAGATGAACATGCTTTTTTTACATTGAGAGGATTAGATTAGTTTCTGAATTTATAATGCCTCCATATGATCGTTTTTAGTTATATAATTCATTATTGCAGACCCTGTGTGCACTGATGGTTTTTGTTGCCCAGACCTTCATGAACCATGGGCTATAAAAATGGTTCTGTGATCTTCTTTAAGCTAATATAGGTGTGTAAGCATATTTTATTAGTGATTAGACTACACAAGGGAATGAAATTGAGCTTTTCTTCCGCAAGTTACATTGCATGCTGCTACTTAACTAGGTTCTGAATTTTTCCTTTCGTCCAATATGCAGTACCATGTGGAAGGCGATGGAATTTATGGAGCCCATGATCACCTGTTTGCCTTATGCTGCTTCTGGTCACCCCAAGTGTGAGGTCTCCATCTAGCTTGGCCCATCTAGCTTGGCCGTGTCTTGTCTCTTGGACAAAAACATAATGTGCGTCTGTACTGATGTTTCATTATCTTTAGGTTAAGATGTGGAGAGCAATATACCATTTTTGTGTCTGTATGTGTTGACATACTATTTTTTTATTTTCAGTCATAAATTAAACATGTTTTTGCATATACACCACCTGCATTTGGTTATGCACGCGCGCAGGGGCGCGCGCCTTCTACTAGTGTAATAAATTGATGATCTTATTGGGATCTGCTATTGAAACTTAGCGTCCGCAATAGCACCTATCCGTGATCCGCTACCGCGACACCAATCCACTACCATCGTCTATATGCTATTTAGTACCTGGAGTGAGAACGAAAAGAAACTAGAGGTCATTTTGGGATTTCCAACACCACAATAATTCCTCCGAAGCATTTTTCTTTCACGTGCAGTGTTTCTTCATTTGTTGTGCCATGTGAGCTATTGCAGGGTGGCAGACTCGGCTACTTTAGAAAGCCAGATTTAACAGTGCAAGTGATGTGTGGACAGAACCCTAATAATTCGGCTGTCGTTTTTCCTTTTTGCCAAACTTTCAACATTTTGCCGAACAACTCTTGGTTGCTGTCGTCTATATATAGAGTTGTATATAGTTGGACAATGGACACTTACAACACCATGCATACATGCGGATCGGTCAGAGAAAAGGGAATAAGTAAGATGACGACTTGTACTGGAAGTCTGGAACTATGCACCCCTGCGGCAGCCAGCAGAATGGAACTTGAGTTCACACTTTTTTCAGAATAGGACTGCAAAATTATACTAAATTTATAGAAATGCAGCACATGTCACTACTGCACAGACAGACTTTGCCGAGTGCCAAAACACTCAGCAAAGTGGCCTTTTACACTTGGCAAACGCTTTGCCGAGTGTAGCACTCGGCAAAGTGCACTCGGCAAAATTTGACTCGGTAAAGAAACTTTGCCGAGTGCTTTTTATCGGGGCACTAGGAAAAATTTTTGCGCCGTCATGCCGCCGGCCGTTAACACAAATTTTGCCGAGTGCCAGCCCGGCACTCGGCAAAATTTTTTTTTTTAAAAAAAAAGAGTTACTTTGCCCGGCACTCGAGCAAGTTCCCACAAAGGATAAAGAAATGATGATAAGGACAACACAACTAAAAATTGTGTCAAACACAAGACAAGTATAAAAATAATGAATCCTGTGTTCAGCATCAAAAAGGGAAAAAACAGTAGCTGTCGTTGTTCATCTGCTCCCTGCACTGGCTGAACAAAGTAGACGTCCTACGTGCTACAGCATAGAACCTTCAACAGCTAATTTTAAAACTATCGAAGGTTTCTCACATGTTAATAACTGTCGTCTCGTCAAATATAATCTAAATCCAGCGTCCATTATTCGCTCATCGTAGTCGTCATGTGTGTATATATGCAGGTAGTGGGGGCTGTGGGCTGGGTACTTTGGAAGATAAGGAATGATCTTGTGTTTTCTAATACCATCATCAAATCTGTTAAACAGGTGGCGCACAAGATATTGGGCATGTTGAAGCACTGGGAGATTTTGGACGAGAAGGGAGCTACCAGGAAGGAGCAATGGAGGATGAAGCTATCTACGGAGCTGACAAGATGGTGATCGGGTGATGAAGATCTAGATGGAACTGATAGTCATGTAGTTTTCTTTCAGTCCAGTCTATTTCCTTTTGAGCCTTTGTAAGGAGGGGTTTCAGTCGTTAGTAGGGAGGAAAGTCGTTTCAGTTTGGAGTCTTAGCCATGGAGGGGGGAGAGTTTTCGTTCTATGGCTTTTATCTTGTTTGAGATGGTCGATGTCCTGTAAGCTGGAAACCCCAGTGCAAACTTGTTACCTGTTTTCGGCTTTCAATATAAAGCTGGGCAAGATGCCTTTGGTCTAAAAAAAAATGTGTGTATATATGCAACTGACATACAACGTTTAACGAACTGTGTGGTAAATACGTATATATGATATGAATAGCAAACTAGCCTTGATGTTACAATACCTCACGTAATGAGTTCTCTTTCAAAATTATATTGACATCTAATCTCTATCACGCCTTCAAGACTGCTGTGTTTAATAAGGTAGGACAAAGAGCTAGCTAGCGTACGTATAGGGTATAGTCTAGACGGCTCGTCGTCGTCGTCCTTGTTTGTTTGTAGATATTTATATACAGTGATACATATTTTCAAAATCGACACACGAATGCAGGGCGACCAGGTCAGTTGGTTTGGTACTTAATAAATCACCAGGAGACGTACGGTATAGTATATTGTCAACGAAGTTACCAGTCAAATCGAACTCTGCTCTTGTCTCTTCCTCATCTGTCATCATGGACGACGACAGATTTATGTGTATATATATCCGATTAATCTACAATAAGCTGGTTAAAATGGATTGTTGAGAGTTAAGAGACGGGAGCACAAGCTGGCAGCAGACTGCGGTCCGTATGCCGACGGGCACCAAAAGTCCATCATCTATTTTGGCCTAATTAACGTCCGGTACATGGCATGGCAGTCCTGAGTCTTTCGGTTATTGGAACCACACGCCTTGTTGGACAGTCAAAGTGGGCCGCGGACCGGACAGCTACTTCTTTCGCAGATATGGCCGTCGCCGTCTTGAGGTCAAACCGGCCGATCGTCGCGAGTCGCCGGAGGCCGTATTCGCAGTTGACAACACCAGCGCATGACCGTGACACCGATTGAGAGAGCGAAACCCGAGGCTGCGGTGCTACATGTGCCGCTATAGGCTGCTCCAGTGGCGGAGCTAGGATTTGAAACTAGGGTGGTCCATTGTCTAAATTTTTTTTTAATCACTACAAATTTAATATGTTGGTACGCAAGTATATGAACATCAAAACGCAATTAAAGACAGCTGCAGCAGCACCTTCTTGTTCTTCAATTTGCTCTTCTGGACCAGCTGCAGCAGCACCTTGTTCTTCAATTTGTTCTTCTAGATTAGCTGCAGACATAGAAGATGGAGAAGTTGCCTTCTTCTTTGCTTCATATCGTTGAATCATAGAGGCAATATATCACTTTTCCTCTTCATGTTTCAACAATTCTGCAAGACAATTATTGGGGTAAAATTCATTATATCAACCACTAATCGAAAATTAGCTGTAGGCAAAATAATACACGGGTAGCAGACTAGCAGTTGTATACAAATCGAATATGAGATATAGGAAAAATATTATGTATACTAGTATACTACGGATTCAGATCGATTGTAACTTGCCTGTTGCTTTGCGTTTCCTGTCGTGGAGTTCAATGGACTGGTCGTCTGGTTCGCTGCCTCGCCGCCGGCAGCAGTGCAGCACTTCGGTAGTTTCAGTTGCGTCGCCCTGCCCTAGTACTCGACGAATAGATCACAGGAAACTGGAAAGACGGAAAGAATACGAGTAGATGGGAGACGGCGGCGGCAGCCGAGACGACAGAGCCAACGTAAATTCTTCAGTGCGATTACATATATGGGCTTCACTTGGGCCGAGCGCAGGGTGGTCCGCGGCCCACAAGGACCACCCTGTAGCTCCGCCACTGGGCTGCTCCTAAATTCTTTCACTGCTACGTACATCGCCGGATTATGACCACGTACTAGCTATTTGTAGAATCAAAGAATCAAAGATGCAAGAGTGTAGTTTTGGTGTTATATTAAGTCAACCATTCGATATAAACTTTGACTGAAAAAACACTTTAATTTGACAATGCCGAGTACGAAACTTTGAAAATTGAAAGTGGTACGATGAGGTATATGCATGCCTTGAAACAGGGGCGGATTTAGGATGATCCGCCGCTGCCTTGAAACATCTCAATAGTTAAAAAGACCTAGATGTTATCATCACGGTTAAACTAATGGAACCACCCGGCTCCAAATCACCCCGCCTCACAGCCTATGCCCTAGCTCCTCGTCCACTCCCTTCATCCGTGACCTCCGGCAAAACCGACGCTCACACCCATCTGTCTCCACAATCCCACGACACGGCTCCTCTGCTCCCTCCAGCTCCTCTGCTGCCCCTCCAACGACGACGGATCCTTGCTTTTAATATTTATAATCCTACCTTTTTTGAGTCTCCTTTATTATTCTTCACTATCAAAATTAGGTGGAAGAAGCTAGTTAGTGTACCTTGTTAGCTGCATGAAGAATGAGTATCACACATACAAGTTGGCTAGATTCAAATGTCTGCGTCCAGAACCGATCGACACGATGACAAACGGCCGCTATGCCGGTCAAACAAGCTGGCAAAAGGCGGCCAATGGACGACGCAACAGGGAGGCAAGGACCATGGCCCAATCACTTTCTCGTGGTCACGTATCAAGAAGGATCAAGCAAGCTAGTGCTCAACATGACCAGCCGCCATCATCAACCTATTACATCTCCATAAATTTCCTCATCCACAGTCAACAGACCCTCCATATTATGCGTACTACGTACTAGCTATAGTTCTTGAATAATGTGTTATTTGAAACTTTGACCATATTACATAGAAATGTTAGTTTTGGCATACAAAAACGATCCTAGCTAATTTACATATTCCTTATTTCAAGAACTTTATATATAACATATAATTTGTCAAAGTAACTAAAAGTCAAATATCAATTTTTAAAATCATTGTTCACATATATTTTGGGCCTAGAATAGGATACCCGACCATAGGTGGCCAGGATTGAAAAAATTGGCTAGGTCAATTTTGTTCATATGTGAAATTTAATGTGGAAACGTTCTCTAATGGGATAAGACCAGCCCTATGAAAACAAGAGATCACGGTCAATTGACGTGTTTAATTGATCAAAAACAGAATCGGTCTACTACTTCACTTTTTTCACATCCTCTCTCTCTCTCTCTGGACTGTGTAGATAGTCTTATGGACCTAGAACAACCCTAGGATGTCCCTCTTGGACAGGCTCCTTTTGGGGAGGCGCTTTTAGGTTTTTCGCCATAGATAGCTAATTTTTAGAAGTCGCTAGGCCAGTTTTTTTCTGTTTCACTGCAAACTCGATCCTTAAGCGATGAGCTATCCTCATGCAGTTTGGACGTGTGTGAACCCTTTGGGTTTGCAACCAGATTTGTATCAGTTACCATTATATTAGTTAAAAATACTAACCATCTTACTTTTACTAGTTGAAGGCCTCAAACAAATCTCGATGTTTATCCAAACCAGATGTGTTAGTAAAAAATATAAAATATACATTAGAAATTACCATACTAATAAAAGTTATTTGACTTTTGATTTGATAGACTCTAATTACCATATCCAATAATATTCATAGGATTTATTTTGTTTTCTAAAAATAGAACATTTGTTAAATTTACATCTAAATTTCCATTAATTTGCACTAGAAAATATAGTTCATAATAACCCCTAAAATTGTATCATCTATCATTATAAAAATAATTCAAAATTACCCTCTCGAATTTGCACTTATGTTACTATGAAAGGCAATGCAATTTCTTAAACCACCAAATGATCATATGGAAAAGATCAACTATAAAGTTTTAGATCTCATCAAGGTCTACATTTTTGGTATAGGTGTGTTTCCATCGAGATTGTTTGGAATTTTTTTAGAAAACTTTGATATCAAGTCTAAGAATTTTGAAATAAATATTTTGGACTAACTAAAAAACTTGTCAACCAAAAAGTTGATTATTTTGATAATTAAAATTTTATTAGTACCCCTTCCGCCCTAATATATAATGCACAACCACTTTTTCTTCAAGTCCTACAGTACAAGGCGTGCTCCCTCGTGGCACACGTACATTAATGCAATAGTGATAAGAGAGAAAATTAAATACATTCCTTGGTCTTAGAACCAGAGGTGGATACGCCATATATACTAGGATGGAGATAGTATAGATCACGTCAATGTCCAAATCATTTTGATGTTCTAGATTTTGAATTTTGAAATCAGATAACACAAAATGAGTTTACAAAGCTAAACCACCTTAAAATATAAAACTTGTTAACTATAAAGTTGTATATCATAGAGAAGTACAACTTTGTTAATGATGATGTCAATATCCAAGGTTGTTTGAAAATTCTAAATATTAAATTTCAAAATATATGGCTCATGATTTCTGTTCTATTGAAAACGGGGTTCATCCTAACTTTTTTAGATTACACAGTACAACGTAGACTCTAAATGTTTTAAAATGACTTGTCAACTGCAAAGTCGTGGATCACCTAAAGTTCTGTAATTATTCTACAAAAGTTCATCTTCATGTAAGTTTGTATGAAAAAAATATGAATTCATTTTGAGACAACTATCTCTGAGAATGTTCATTTCTATATTGGATTAATTAGCAGAGGCCGGTGTTTCCTTTGGGCCCACCGAACCATTCACAAAGGGGGCTCAAAGAATTACTTACCTATATCAATTAGGTAATAAAAGAAATTATCTTTTTAAAACTATTTTGGCAGTAATGAAATATCTTAGCACACCTCTTGACAGAAGCAAATAAAGAAAACGATGGTCATTCAATGCACAGAAGTGTTCGTCAAAAGATACGCGAGAGCCTACGACTACCCAACTTCTTGTTGCAGCATCTTGACTTGGTCAATTATATCCACCGGTAGCCAGGTGTTGAAACTTGTTAAAAACTGATTAGGTCACATGATGAAAGAATATATAATTTTGGCATTGCGTATTATTGAGCGTACCGTTCTTCTCCTTATATATAATATATATCAGTTGAGGCAAGACGACATTGACAAAAGCCTATTATTAACAACTACTAGGCAGTCCTCCCATTGTATGTTTACGGGAGAAAATGAAGATGCCAAGAAAATGATACATGGTCAACAGATGTACTGTGCAGGATTAATTGGAGTGAGAAGAATGTAGAAAATATTGTTTCCTTGTTGACTTTTAAGAACCTCTGGGAACGGACTGCCTGTAGCTATCACGCACTTAGCGAAACGACATGACAGTTGACTACCTGATCGCCAGTCTCGGCTTGCTTCATGGTTTAGTAGCAATGTGCTCCGTGTATTTTTGAGCGACGATTTTATTTTGGCCTGCAAGGAAATTTCTGAAGATAAGGCAAATATAATCCCGTTTTCTGCGAGTGTCAGATGATTTTGTCAATATTTGCTAACTAGCACATGTGTGTTTTTTTCCTTCTCAGCACACAAATTTTTTTTCTTCCGCTGATATGTGGAGCCCGCATGCCCCGAACGTTCCCCAACTCCCCGATGCGCGCTCCTTCTCTCATCCTCCTCTCCTCCACCTCCTCGATGCTGACGCCGCCGCCCCCGACGCGTCTCCCTCCCTCGACACCGGCGACGGCAAGCTCAGCCGGCCACGGCGCTCCATCGACAACGGCGAGCTCGCGCCACACCCAAAACCACGTCGTCATGCCCGCGACCGCGCCGGCCATGGTCGTGCCGTCGTGCTTGCGCTTTCGCTCGCTGTGCAGGATCCGGTTGGCTACTCGCCGGCTCCTCTCTCTCTCTCTCTCTCTCTCTCTCTCTCTCTCTCTCTCTCTCTTGCTCTTCCCCCCTCTCTTTCTCTGTGATTGTGCTAGGTTTAAGAAAAAAAATTGTATATTGTCCTTCTATAGAAAAAAAAATTGTGATCAGTGATTGTGTTGGATAGAAAAGGCTAGCTAGAGGTAGAAGATGAAGTGGAGGTTGTTCAATCTTCATCCTATGGTAAAAAAAATCATATGTTTAATTATACTAAAAAGATACATGGATGATTACTAGACAAGCCCTTTTGTTTCTTAAAAACTCCATATGGGGTGTATGTAGAGTGTCGGGCTCCATCTCTCAAGTTTGACCGGAGGTGATGCATGGCGCAAGATAGGGAGACCGAGTCAATTGACTGGCGTGGCTGCTATATATTTTATAAGAGCAGCTCTAGTCTGGGTCAGAGAGATTTTTTTGTTTTTGTCTTTTTACAACAGGGTCAGAGAGTTATCCCCAAACGAAACCTAGCTAGGTTATGGTGCTACACTATATTTAGTTAATTATCTAAGTATTGTATATGTGTGCTCGACTACCTAGTAGCTATCAGCAGGTTCCTAGCTTTTGAGACGACATGCTACAGACGGAGTCACGTCGGATGGTCCATCGGTACACGTATGTAGGTGCGTGTCGTCGCCAACTTGCTTGGAGTACTTAATCATCGACGGATTCGTGTCCATCCATCGGCCGGATGACTCACTTCATGAGAGCACGCACGCATGTCCATAGATAGATGTGGTCTCGTACGTCTAACTCTGATATCATACGTAGGAAAGTAGGAAGTACGTGTAGATGATCGATGAGTGTATAGTATATCTGTTTGGATCGAACGATCGGGCTAGCTAGTCGATCGCACGTCCTTATCCGGAAGCTCCTGCTGCAAGTCTGCAACTAGCTATACGAGACCGAAACTTTCTCCCTTTTGATCTGCCGCGTGTATCGTCCACTTGGCCGACCAGTTACGTGTAATAAAATACTCCATGTATACTGTGTGTGTCTCCTGCAAAGGCGCCCCATCGTCCATACACTAGTATAGTTGCTTGACATGTCATCTGGATCGGTCAGTCGGTCAATCCGATATCCTGCGCAGCTTTACGACTTTGCTAGCTGTATGTCTGTGTACATCGATATTTCTATCCTGATCTTGATCCCACGAGCTTTTCCTCGCTGGTATCTCAGCCAGTAGCCATTGTCGTCTCTGACTCCCGTGTACTTTCGTCACGTGAAGATTTTGCGACCATCGCAGACACGTGTCGATCCAAGAATCACACACTCAAAGATCTTTGGTGTTCAGGCGCCAGCCGTTAGATATAGACCGATTGGTGTATGCTTCCACATATTAGATTTTTTACTAGCAAATATGTCCATACGTTGCAACGAGTGAAAAATAACATTCATACTCATAATAAATAATAACATTCTATTAATTAAACCATATATTGATATATTTTTTTCTTTCATTGCACAATGCATAATAATATACCTTGATATTTTTTTCATTGCATATTCAGATATAAGTATATTATATATGTTCCTGACTTTCATTTTCTATACCACCTATGTGCTTCTATAACTCACTATCTATCTTTGTAGTTTTTTTGATGCATCATATTAGCCCCCTTAACTTTTTTGTCAATGCATAATGGATTGGTCGATCTATCCATGATTATAATGGGAGATCTCTCTTGATTTTAATACGGCAGCCCTCGTCATGAATTACGTAAATATATTTTTCAGATTTCATTAGCCAATAATCTACCGACTTTGAGAACACCGATGATGAGGGCATCCTCCTCGTACTCATCGGCCACCTCCGCATAGTCGGGTCCGCCTTTGGCACATCCTCGGTTATTGCCAAATCTATATGCATTCATAAAGTACAACCTAAAAAGATTCGTGACTTCTATAGATAGATCATATTTTTATTAAGCTAACAAAATTGATTTGATATTTTTCTGTTTTTCTATATTTTTTATAAATTTTGCAAGATCTTTATTTTTATAGAAAAATAAAAAATAAAATAAAGGAAAAGGCCCATGGAAAACGAAGCCCACGTTTAGATAAGACTTTTGCATTAGAAACCCTAATATATTTCAAAAATTATCAAAGGCCTTCCACTTTTTCTCGGTCTCTAGCATTTTTATGTCAGGAACCCTGTTATTTTCTTCTATTCACTTTTCCACCTCTACTCTCCTATACTCACGTAACCGAGACAGAGACGAATCCCATGTAGCGGAGTGGGCAGAAAAAAAAAAGTGACAAACAATTTGATGCCAGAAATTTTGGCTCTTTATAGATAGGTATAGATATATCTAGTAGGCCTTGCGACCGTTATTGTACAAATGCTATGGAATAGTTAAAGTATGTTTTTCACGATGCAATTATTAATAAAACTAATCTTATGTCGTCTATCTATGCTATGTTTCATAATTATATTGAAAACTAACATAGGTTCGGTTCCTTGTGGATCCGAGGAAGCTTCACACCTGAGTATGGTGCTTATATTTTATTTCTGAATTTATTTTCAATCAGAGATAGATGTATTATACCTAGAACACCTTGATCTTTAGCTAGGATGACATAAGACATTCCACTTAGCTAAGTTGTATCTTATTTTTCTTACCATTGTTGCATTGACAAAATAATCTTGATGGTAAATAAAATTCTAGCATTTTTAGAATGCCTTTTGATATTTCAAATAAGAACAACATAAACATGGGTAGGCTGCTAAGAATGTTTGGCTTTCTTTTGGTACATAGTTTTCACTTGAATCTTTCCTCAGCTACACTTTAATGTGCATTACAAAGTTTACGGTGATGCAGTGGGGTCAGAAGATGCTGAGTGATGGCGAAATAGTTCGATATGCTCATGCTCATGCTCATAATGTCTAGAATCGCCTTAGTTTGTAAGTTAATTCTTGGACCAAATAAATGTTTAAATTTTTGTTCTCGAACAAATAATTGTTTAGAAACAGTGAGCAACAATCTAGTTTTCTTCACTTGCTCCATGTAATGGCCCAAAAATAGGGTTGTATGATGTAAATGTGCACAATATAGACAAGCCCATGGGCGGCGCCACGTTCATGGTGTGCTGAAAAAGGAACATTTTTATTCTTTTCAAAGTCGATTTTGCCAAGAAGGAAAAAAAAAAGTTTGATCAACAGTAACGTGAAATGCATTTATTTATTGTATTGTTGGTACTTTGGGAGAAGGGAGTACTATCTTCCTACTGTGACGGTGAAAGCAAAAAAAATCTGATTGCTTTTACTCTATTTCCCTTGTCTAAGATATGGACATGGATGGACTTTGATCTCCTCTACAACAAGCAAGAACGAGCAAAAAGAACACACTTGGTCACAGTCCGAACCTTCTCCATCTTCTGAGGCATATTTTTTCCATTTGTTGTTGCAATGAAAATTACCCAACACCAACCGGTCGTCGGCTTTCACACAACACATAGCCCATAAACATTATTAAAACCAAACAGATTGTGTAAACAAAAGGGGGGCAACCAGAAGATTGTCTCAGCTTTCTGGTCAAACAAAATATTTTGTGATGCATCTATTTTCTTCCTGACTCAGGCGTCAGGCCTCCAACGATTCTGCAGATACCAACCGGTCAATGCCATCAGAACTTTACTCCAGAAACAATAATCGGCATGTGCTCTAAACATCCTGATTGATTGGTCCTTTTGGCAGGTTACAGATAGGGATACTGCAACAAATATATCTTGCTAACGACGGCCAAATATATAAAAAGGGTTGTTTATTTAATCTGCAAAACCTGATGTTTTGCAGTATATGAACAACAAGAAGAAGTTGATGACAGGAGCATTGAGTATATAATTCATGGGAATCTTTGAACGGCTAAAACTATACAGCTGAAGTGACGACGGCACCATATGTCAATACGTGCGTGCATCTATGTTGGCCAGTGTTTATATATCGTGTCGTAGGAGAAAGGGAAAAAAAAGCTATAGGTCACCTAACAAAGCTTTGTGTTCCTGATTACCTGACATCTCATCTGAGGTTTGCATTGCTGACTTTCTGGAGTTATCTGAACTCAGGAACTAATGGCTGAAAAACGAATCCGTCGTGCCTCCTGAACAAGCCTGATTTTCCTTGGAATTAACATGTGTGAATGGTGTCAGCGAATTATGAGATCATCTATTCGTAGAGTTGACTTCAAAAAACATAATATTTGAAGTCACGGAATATTCTCTCATAATACAAAGATACGGGATTATTCCAGGAAATAAAAATAAACTCACAGAATAACCTGCATGGGCTCGAATGACAAGAATGAATGGATCTACATAGGCTCGAATAACCGAAAATAAATGGGCTAGTGATTGCATACAAGCCTCTCTCAGATGGGCTAGAATTAGTAACATCAATGGGCTTTGTGCCGCATACAAGCCCACATAAGCCTCTCTCACTATTACCGATAAAAGCAGTGTGTGCAAAACATGAAATCCTCATGCAGACAACATCATCACCACCTGAACTTGTTCACCAATATATAAGAATCTAATATAATATTGAAAGTTCAAACTTGTTTCTATACAATCTTTTTCAGCTCCTAGGCAGCACCATCACTCCATCAGCATATTATTAATTTGTACTTTCAAAAGTAAGGTTGTGATGAATTGACTACCAGCATGAACACCTTGAATCTGATAGCCTTTTCTTCAACCAAAAATAATTTCAGCATTAGACTGAATCCCATCCCTAAACTGAGAGACTGTTACCGCCTTCTTGTCTTTCATCAACCGCAATAGGCATGCAACGCCACCCTGTCGAGCATGGTGCGGAATTAAACGAACAGTATTAAGAGCCCCACATGAACTCAATAAGTGCCTAATCAGTGCGATTTGCGCTTCTGTCCAAGTGCATCCCTCCATTACAATCTGGCTCAGGCAATTGTGCTGCAAATCATCTGCACTGTTGTTGGAAGGAGTTGAGCTCCATTCTTCTGATGTCCCCGGTGATGGTGCAAAAAACTGAAACATAATAAGTGGCATGCGAAGTTTGCATGTAAATGAGCAGAAATGTTGGCAAGATGCAGGGGAATAGATCGACAGAAACTAGGTCATACCTGGATGTAAAGCTTCTCCAAGCACGTTGCAGCTTCTAGTAAGTTCTTCAGTAATTTCTTGATCCAACGGAGTGGCCACATCCTTGGAAGGTGTAACAGTAACTTTTTCAGATTCTCAAATCTATACGGTAGTTTGGTGGGTTCAAATCTATACGGTAGTTTGGTGGGTTGAATCCGAAACTTGCAATTAAAGAATTATTGTTAGTTCCAATAATCATTTTTTTACAAAAATCGTGGTGATATTGATGAACAAAATGGTTTGGATACAGCAAGAAACATAATATTGATAAGAAAAAGTTCTAGTAAGAGTTAATAAAGCCACTATAATACATGATTTTCTTAGTGCTACATACAAAGAGAGCATTAGTGTGTGAGGGCATACTTAACATCTTATGAATCATAAATCTCAAATTGAACTAAATGGGCGGCATTCACAATAATGCATATACATATTTTGCCAATTAATAAATGCTAAACTGCTAAGAAAATCATAAAGATATATAAACCCAATTTTCTCTTCAAGTAGGATTCGAACTAATTAATATTAGCCAAAAAGAATGAAGAGCCATGTGTAACGGCCCCTAAGGAATAAGGATGCATAGACCACAAACGCATCGACCCATTATGTTCCTATCTAAAATGCTATATATGTTAATGAGTGAAATTAAGATTACTGAGAGAAGTTTTGCTATCAAAATTCATCTACATAGGGACGTTGAGCAACTTGGTAACAGTAAATAAAACAAGAATTCTGCTAAGGAGGTCATAACCTATCTCGGTGTGCTTTAATTGATTTTTACTAAGCTTGCCTTATATTTGTCACTTTGGTGTTTTAAAATGCCAAAGTTTGTTGTAATTCTAGCCTATGGTTTATCTGATCTTTTTCTACTAAAAAAAATACTTGCCATGCTCGACTATTTGCTAGTGTAGTCAACGTAAATACTTTTATTTATGATTCTTTAGCAAAGGTTACCACTGTAACGCCTCCGAAATTACCCCATGCATTTCAAACTGAAAGTAATTTAGTAGTCGTGAGTCAAGCTCATGTAACTTTGATGAAGTTAATGCAAAATTGAATTACATCTATATTATTTATCAAGTATATGTACTGTATCAGAATATATTTCATGCATGATGTATCTAATGAATCTTGTTTGATGTTAATGTTATAGATGTTTGTACATTTTTCGATAAACATTATTTAAATCTAGAGAAGTTTGACTTAGAATAAAAACTGAATTAATGATGCATACAAATTAAAGAGTATTACCTTGGACAGCAACATGGTCATTGGCACATCTTTGTGCCACAAGATACTAGTATAAATAATATAGGCATATGTAACAAAAAAAAACTCTATTTTAAAAATATATTGTGAGACTAATCTATATCTATATCTCTTATAAAGATAAACCCCATTAGCTATTTTTCTTGTCATGCAAAGTGTCCACATCAACATCCACTAAACCATCCCACTAGAGCATTCAATTATAAAGTGTCCCATCACCATCCACTAACACATGTCATTAAGTCTTCATTCAAACTATTCACAATAGCAAACTACATCATTTATTGATATATATTTAGTTGTTCACATCAAAATGCTAAAAAATTACCACTAAAATATATTATGATATTTATTCAATCATATTAGTAAATACAAGTAGTATAATTTCATCATCTATTCCCGTAGCAACGCGCGGGGCGTCTCCTAGTATACCAACAATAAAACACTTTTACATGATTAAAAGGATTGAACTCTATAGGTTGGTTATGTATGTTTGCATACATATATGCACTCATTACCAATATCATTTGTCAACATCTTTATTCAGATTGAATCCCATCAGCCCTCTCCTGTTCTAATTACTTCCTTAAGTCGATCAGATGGGTTGATCTAATAAACTTTGTTTTTGCCCAGAATTTCAAGTCGCAATAAGCAAAACTAAGGACATGCATGAACGGCAGCGCTTGCGACGCCGTCGGCGAGCTTGCACGACACGAGGCGCAGGAACACGAGGCTTCGGCACGATTGCAGGAGCTCGTTGAAGTAGCTCCTCGGGAAGACCGCCTTGACCCCCGGCGTGATCTCGACGGTGAGCCTCGACAGGGCGGGGAACAGTAGCCCGTAGCCGCCACCGCTCTTCGACAGGCAGTTCTTGACGTGAACCGTCGCGAGGCGGCTGGCTGTTAGCCGCGGCGCCTCGATGTACTCCGGGTCCGAGATCTCGTGGGCCCCGAGCGCCGCCGCCGACGACGTCGACGACGCCGCTGACACGCCGCGTGGGAAGGCGTAGATGGCGAGGCGCTCGAGCTGGGGCCAGCGCATGGCTGAAGCGACGCACGCCGCCACGTCCCTCCCGACGGCGGCGGTGGAAGCGGAAGCGGCATCATCGTTGTGTTCCTCTTCCTCCTCCTCCGGCGGCGGCGGCGGCGGCGAGCGCGTGACGTAGAACTCGAGGCGGAGGGACCTCGCGGCCGGGTAGCGTTCGGGGGAGCCGAGGAAGCGGGCGAGCTGGCGCACGTAGGCCTCCATGGCGCGATCCTCGCAGGCGAACACCTGCCGGGCGAGCGCCCGCGCCCGCCGCGCCTCATCGTCGCGGCGGCCCTGTTGTGCTTCGCGGTAGCCATGCAGGGCCGCCGCGTTGTACTGCTGCGGGAGGTGATCGCCGATGCGGCCCTGCCCCTGTCGTGCGTCTCGGTAGCGATGCAGGGCCGCGGCGTACTGCGGCGGGAGGTGGTCGCCGACGGAAAAGCCGAACGCGGGGAGCCAGCGGGCCGGGTCGAGCCGCCGCCAGCGCCGCGAGAGCGCGGTCGTGGACACCGCGGTGCGCGCGTCGCCGACGCGCAGGAGGATCGCGATGAGGAGGTCGTCGGGGAGGGCGCAGATCACACCGGCGTGGTGGCCGGCGCAGGATCCGCCGGCGTGGTGGCGGCGGATCCGCTTGGGATCGTGATCAGTGATGACGTGGTGACCGGGATCCATCGCCTCGATTGATGATGACCAGGCGACCAGGCGATCAGGCTTTGGTCTCGTTAATAGGTTTTATTTAAACGGGGTTATTATGGTTTTATTTAAACAGGGTTATTATTAAATACAATTAAGTTTTTTGTGATTAAATGCAATTAAATTAGTCATGTCGAGAATGATCACTAATGTTGTGATTAAATACAACTATGTTGTTTTATAGGGGGGCTATTTCTGGATCTTGATGCAACTTGAGCTTCATTGATTCCTCAATAGCAAAAATCCCAAAAGCTCCTCACTAAAATTCAAACTAGTCCCTTGGTGGTAATAGTGGTTAATGGGCAGAGGTGCCATAATGTGAATTTAACATGAGAGTTATGAAATTGGGAATCCATGATATTGTATTAGGGTTTATTGGATGAAGAGTCTTCGGCTTTTACATTTAGACATGAATGCATTTGCATTAAAGAATTCAAACAGAGGAGAAAAACAAGTCAAGTTGAAGGGAGCTCGAAAGTTGCAAAAAGGACATTGCAAATGTGACGTTTTAGATCTTTCTTGTTCTACACTAATGAGACCGGAAACAACCATTGAGATTTTTCAAGAACCTACATCCCATCCCTCCCACCAAAGAGGAGCAACGACCACTCATTCCCATTGAAGGAATTTGAAGACCTAACGCCTAAAAGCTCTTATTTGCTTATCGATAAAAATAAAAGAAAGAAAAGATAGATTCAACTATTCCCCTTGGGGATTGGAGGGGATTGAGTGCCCTTGGGGATTGGAGGGGATTGAGTGGGGAATGGTTGATTCAAAGGAGCCCTTAATGGCCAATTGGCTCTCTATGCTGCACCGTATGATCCCGTAGGACTATGTGACCATCAGCTTATCATATGGTAGGAAATATTCTGGTATATGGACTAGCCGTTACATGATTTGGCGTGGCCCACAGAGGCCAATGGATCATCCAGTGATGATTATGTCTGCTAGCTTTTATCCACAGCTAGCAACCTCTTCACCTTCTATATAAATTCTACCATTGGGCTCATTTGGAGCTGCTCTTTGACCTCTATATAAGTGCTAACATTGGCTCATTTGAAGCAATTCTAGACACAAAATTGGATCCGTCATGAGTCATGGATTTTTGTTAGTGAGCAGATTTTATGTTCATTACCCGTTGCCATCTGTAACTCCCAGGAAAAACAGTGCATTTGAGGAAGACATCAGCATCGTAAGATTAATGAGGGCTAGCAAAGACACATGGCAGACTGCCTTGCGTAAAAGTTGACAATTGACATCACCCAAAAAAGTTCACATTCTTATGTCTTGTTCCCTCCCCTAGTGAACCATTCTTACAGCACCTGTACAACACTGGGTTATCTTACAGCACTACCCAAAATCTCGAAGCAGTCCATGCGCCTTTCACCTTCCAAAAAGCAGCAACTCAGTTAATAGTTAACGACAATGCTTCGATCAGGCCTTAAGGGGAAACTGAGAGGCACAACGTCCATCTCCTCGTTACTTGTCAGCGACCAAATCTGCAGCTGTCTAGAGAGCCTCTGGTGCCCAAATATCACGCTGAAGTGCACATAGATACAACATAACAAAAGGAGCAAAGGGGTGGGAGAGGATGCAATTTCAAAAACAAAAAAAGGATTGCAATTGTCAGAAGGTTGGGTGGTCTGGTAAGTTCTTCAAGCGACTGCCACATGATTAGTATCTGTGGCAATGTAACCTGGAGTGCCACCACCCCTGCTCGGAGGAGTTCCTCCTTTGGTATGATCCGACACAATCTCCTGGTGGTTTTGTTCCCAGCTCAAAATCCTGGACCTTCCAGGCCTGGAACGGACATTCGATCCCACAGGGAATGGTTCCTGAAGAAAGACAAAAATAAAAGGTAACTGGAGATGCAAAACGATGAAACCGAAAGACTATCAACATTCCCTATTCGACAAATATGAAACAACTGGGCCTGTTTGGTTCTCATCCACACCATCCGAACCGTTGCCAGACCTTGCCTATGTTATGGCCAGACCTTGCCTAAGTTGTGGCCAGCACTTGTATCAGGCAAGATTTGGCCAAAAATTTGAGTTCATGACAAGTGGGGTCTACAGTTGAAAAACTCGGCATATCAAAACTGTAGCACAAAGAAGACAGCGGCCAGAGAGAGAGAGAGAGAGAGAGAGAATATTTAAATAATCATAATCATTAAAACTGTTTGTCAATCCCAAAAGGGAAACTGAGTGGCACAACGTCATCTCGTTATCGGATGCTGCACCTCAACCAAGTTCGACAGGGTTCTTTTATTGGTGGCAACAAGCTGGCAGCAATTTCAACAAGGATGTTGGGCATGGAATGAACAATATAGTGTTTAATGGTGTCTCGCTTAGGTTGTGGATCGGGTGCTTCTTCACTGGATGAGGCTGATCACTGGATGCTGGCAGGCGCCAAGGGTCTCAGAGGTCTGGTTGCTGCTAGTCATGGTGGTTAGCGGCTCATGTAGCTGTGGTCTTGGTCGTTTATTATTATGAACAGACACGTTTGTAACAGAAACAAATCCTGAGGTGTGTGCGGTGCCGTGTGATTTTTGTATTGGCTATTTAAGCCTTTTTTTTTTTTCTCGAGACTTCACGTGTCTTTCATTAAGAAGAGGAGGCTTTTTTGTCCCTATCTTAATGCAATATTACACAGCTCTCATATTCCAGAAAAACAAGACACAGAATGATAGCCACCGAGGAAATATAAACACTGAGAATCTGAGATTATACTCGTCAAATAGGACTCTTCCAGACAGTCACGTTTCTAGGGCAGCCAGTGCTGAAACGGAGCCAGAGAATATCTACAGCAGTTATGCGATAAGGCAAAGATAGAATAACTAGCGTGTTCAAACTAGCATATTTCAAGGATAAGCCAGACTCCTATATAGTCATATGCCATGATACAGCAGATAATAGAGATAGATGGACAAGTAGAATGCATACTTGATCTCCTGCATTCGGACCATTGGAGTGGAAGAGTATAGGGCGGCAGCGTTTATCCTCATTCATCAAACTTGAGTTCTGGAAATGAGCAACTAGAGCTGATTTTCCTTGGATTCTAGCATAAGCAAGTGAGGCCACTTTCTCACTGTTGAACTTTTCCCACCTTTTCCCATGAAATGTCTGCAAGAGACAGATGTGTTAAAGTTCTTGATTTTCATACTCCATCCGTTTCTATTTATAAAGTGTGCATGAAATCCAAGATCCCGCCTTCATAATCTTTGGCTAATTATTAGCAATAGTTTGTAGATTGTTGGACACAACTTTAGTACCACTAGATTCATATTTGAATACACTTTTATTGATGACCTTTGTGGTAAGAGATATCAATAGTCAAAGTAGGAGTATTATAGACCACATTGACTCAAAGCATGACTTGTATTTTTTATGATTGAAACAGAGGGAGTACAATTAAACATTATAGAAAATGGCTATTAATATGCAACAAAAACATTCTAAATAAATGACCTAAGACCTTGGCAATCTATATCTAAAAGTTACAAATAATATTTCTTTCCTGCATGCACATAGAAAATCAAAGAGAATGTAGAAATAAAATGAGAGCTCAACAGATTCATCATAATCAACACTGTAAATATGCTGTAGAAACAAAGAAGCTGAGCTAGCTTTGTCAGTTCAAGTCCTTGTCAGCAAAAATTTGGAAAGTCTACTTTCTTCTTAATAAAATGCCATTTAGTTCCTCCTTGGTTCACCTAGTTTTTTAGAAGTATGTTGTAGAATCTCACCTTATAAAATGGAACAATATTGTCAGGATTGATCATGTTGATGAATGCATAACCAACATTGCACTTGTTCTGAAAATGGAGATTATTAATGGTTAGTCCAACAAACATGAAAGCAACAAAGAAGCAAGCAAAACCAATACTAAGAGCAGATCCACTCACCTTAAAGTCAATTGGCAGGTAGATAAAATCATAAGTTCCCCGGTGACTTTCATCAATAGCTGCCAGAAGCATCTTTGATGTGTACCTACATCACCACAAACGTTTATAGGAACATAAAAATTCGTATGTCTTAAAGTATAGAGAATCTTGCACAGAAAACTAGAATAAATCCCAGATATATACTTGTTTGGGATATTCTTTATCATCAGTGTAGTCCGGGAGTCCTCGCCCCGGACTATACGCTCAATGTCAAGCTCAAACAGCCTTTTATTATCAGATTGATTCACATTGGAGTCGTTTCTTCGGCTCCGCATCCGTTCACCAGCAGAATCAAATGAGGATGGAATAGAAGCCACATGGTTCCTTCGATGGAAATTATGTCCCCTCCGCTGAGGAGAGGGAGCACTCATGTGTGCAGGAGACATAGCTGGGTCCATGAAAGTCCCTCCATTGTGGGGAAACATTCCATTGGTTTCCAACTGATGCAGATGTGGGCTGCCAGGAAAACCCATGCTTCCAACACTCCCAGGGTGGAATCCTGGTGCTTCCATCATCTCCCCTGCATATCCATGGCGTCTATCCCAAATTGATGGATTGACAGCTGGGGCAGATCCCACATGTTGGTGATTCATAGGGATGGTATTTTCAAGCATGCGCAATGGTGCTCTTGAAATTCCATGCACTTGCGTCAACTGGCGAGATGGTACATTATTGGTAAATTGTCTTGTGCTAGGCCATAGCATGGGAGAAGGAGGCTGCTGATGTAGGTTATTAGAATTACTCCGTGCTAGTTGGTGACCATGGAGAGGGCAGCTGCCAGTTCTTGAAAATCCAAGTGCTGCAAAAAATGTATTAGACAAGTGAGCAATCCTCTATCATATAATAGTTACCGTAATGTAGAAAAGGTTTCTTGTAATCAACATAAAAGCATCCATGCTTGTAATATGGCAGTATGAGAAATCACCAGCAAGCAGGGAAAAATGTCCATGCAACTGATATGCAAATCTGGGTACTCTAGAAATACTATGTATAGATCACCAAACAAGAAAACCAAGAGCTAATAGTTGATACCTTCAGTATGAGCAGAAGATTTCCTGCCATCCATTGCTTCAGGAGCTCTAGCATTGCTCTTAACACCAATGGGAGGTATTGAGCAGTTATAGGGGATACCATTTCTTAGTCTGTCATTGTAGTCAGGGAGAGAATGGGGATGGAAAGCAATACTCTCTTGAAAGCCACAATCCATTCGTCCCTTGTTCTGTACATTCATCTTTCCAAGTGAATGGATGTGCTCATCAAGAGCACGGTGGCTGCTTTGTGATCCTGCAGTTACAATTCCAACAGGAGAGGATCTACTTCTTATGGTAGTTGAGGGAAGATCCAGAAAACTTCTTCCCTCTTGGAATTGGTTTATTGGTGTCTGAACTCTAGAATGTAAAACCTGAACAGTTCCACTTTCTGTGCCAGTGGATCTGATGGATGCCATATTGATGGAACCTTGCATTATGCCTTACAGTCAGAAAATAGAACAGAGAACGCATTTCAATATTAGAGATAAAAATGCATACCAAAGCATGTTGAAGGACTGTTTGGGCTTCCCAGTTTGCATGCACCAAACCGTTCATTCTCCAACACGCGAGACATCTGCTGCATCAAACTGCCACAGAGAACAGATATATTACTAAAATAACAGATTTAATATCATGGTGTTTTCATATACAAATGTGGCTCAGTGTTGGTGACCAGGTTTATTGTGGTGTGTATACACAATTTTAAGATGCAGAGTGGACACATAATATAAATATTACCGTTTAGTACCACCCAGACAGCTAGGCTCCAATTTTTTTTTATTTCCTGCAATTTCACTCCTATTTAAGGCATATCGCGCAGCTCCAGCTGCTCTGACATCAAAAAATTCTATTGATCTGTAATGATCATTGTCTGAAATAGGGTGAATCTGAAAAGAAAGTTATTTAGTAACGTTTCATCTGAAATAAGAGCTAAATAATGTAAGATGTTATGTTATATCATGGTATACCTCCTTGATTTCACCAAGGACACCAAATATCTGGTACAGATCATCATTAGTTATCGAGGGGTCAACGTTAATTATTACCATCTCCTGGTTGATCTCTCTCTCGAAAGGATAGTCCTAAGAGAATAGAGTCACCATTAGATTGTGCCGTAGTTATCAAACTTGCAAATATTCACATAGTTCCAGCACCAATTTGAAAAAAAAAAGGCAATTTCATAGACAGGTAAAATAATAAATAAATAGGAAACAAACACTGCAATAACATCACAGTAACCACTGATGAAGTATTGATGGGAAAGACACATCAAAAGCATGTTATAGAAAAGGAAAACATCATTACATCATGAAAATACTACTACCTTTGGAATGGAGTAATGTATGTCAAGTTTCCTACATCTGAGTGGCTTGCTTTGAAGGGCCCTCATAGCATTTTCTGCCGATCTTACATCATAGTAAGATACCGTCACAAAACCATGATGTTTGCAAGAAGCATTAAGTGTCTGCATGTCTCCATATTGCTGAAAAGGAATGTAAATATCATTAGACTTAAATCGTCTACCTCAGGGTATGTCTAGAACTCTAGATGAAATGGAAGACTTACCTCAAACATGAGTCTCAATTCAGAATCCTCAATGTTGCTATCAATGTTTCCGACAAAAAGGATTCTCGAGGGTCGCTCACCATTCAATTGGACAGTTGACCTAGACTGACTATAACTAGCTCCACCATTAACTTTTGACAATTTGCTATTTCCATCTGCTTCCAATTCCATTCCCCCTCCAGTCCAAAATATATCATCATCAATCTCATCCTGATTATTCACATGGGTATTATACCCATTATCACCAACAACACCTGACAATAAGTCGTCGTCGTCAGGGAGCAGGTTGCCAATTATCTGGGTCTCAATTTCCTTTGTCAACTCAAAAGGCTCGTCATCGGCATGGTTGGGGTCAACTTTTTCAACCAGCTGACCAACAACACTGTTCTTTGGCGTTAATCTTACTGCACAGCAGCAAATGAAAATGAGATTAAACTGTTGCTGGAACCAGACCCTTTTTTTCTTGGATTTAGTATAAAAAATTGAAAAGATGAAAGTTCACTAAACCAGCGGATTCTTTCAGCTGGTAGAAAGGATCAGTGAATAAAGAAGCAAGATTCTTAAAGGAAAAAGGCAGTAAATTCACTTTGTTTATATTCTCTTCTGTTGATTTTTTCCAACTGCTTCCCATTTCTTCCTTTTTAACTAATGCTAGTAGAAACAAGCTGCTCCTTGTGCAGAACTACAAAATAAATTCAGTCAAAGAGAACATAAGAAACAAAGTAAGATGGCTCACTTTTCTTGTCAAAAATGTCTGGAAGGGAGCTGGAGAAAAGTCCACTTTCATATTGGGTCCCATGTAAACTTCCCCTTCTACCTTCCAGAGGTGAAACCAATGGCTTGGGAACAGAATCACGTTGGTTAGCTGGATCCTGATCCTCTCTCCAGGAAGATGGTTGCCGCTTAACATCTAACAACTTGTCATCAAGGCCAAATGGCACTTTCTGGTCCATTAGCTTGTACGGCTGCATAATATCTAGTTGATCCACTATTGTTGTCGCACCAATAGGCTTGAGCTTTTGCAGCGGAGAACAAGCAAATCTGCCTGTTCGGAGGGAAAAAAAAAAACAAATCAGTGGCCATCAAACCGTGACACCAAAACCCAAATAGGTATGATGGGGTAATACTAGCAATGTTTAATTAGAAAAACTGTGCAGAAAACACTCCCAAGACACCTCACAAAAACAGTTGCCAATTAAATCAAATGATGGGCTTCTATATAAAAATGCAGCTACCTAAAAGCTTCCTGGAAATGTGATACGCATACTCAGGTGTTGCTCAATCCGTTATCCAAACTGAAGAAACATGAATGCCAAATATACCAACATGACACTCATTGATCACTACTATTTCTAAACAGATAAAAGAAACATTTAGCAAAACTATAATGCACAGAAGTATGTCAGATGACAAATCTAACATCATTCTCATGTGAACATCTAAATACTTTGATGTATAATACTGGTCCCAGATAGTTCGCTGCTCACAGGTTATAATATGCCAGTTTTCTAACTGGCAGTCTGGCACAATTCATTTTAGGCAACAAAAAATTAATTCAACCACAATGTAAACCAAATGCTCAGGCACTCACCAGCATGCTCCGGAAAGCAACCTTGCTTGAATAGTCCAACTTGCCTCTACAAAAGAATTTGGCGTTGTAATGAAACGAATTAGCCTTAGTTCTATTTCTGCATCAAAGATTCAGAGTAGTAGGCCGTTGGCACCAAAACTCAAGAACTATACTACTGCTTGGCCAGAAAATATATACAGTAGGCACGAACCATCATTTTATTACCTATGATTTCAGGTTAGTTCCAACTAGTGGGAATAGATCTTGGCGGGGCAAAACCTCTAACAAGTTGAAGAAAGGATTGAAGCAGTAATTTCGCAAGCACAGACGAACTCACTCACCTCAGGGCGCAAGCGAAGCTCGTCGGGGAAGGAGGACGATTCAGACTCCGGCGGAAGAAGAAAGCGGGCCGGCGGCATGCGGCTCCTCTGCTCGGTTGGCATCCTGCGGGCGCTGCGCCTCACCACCACGGACCTTAAAGAAAACACAGAGGCAGAAAACGCATCAGGTTTCAACGCTCCCGGGAGCTCGGTTCAAAAATTTCAAAGCACAAAGCCGCAAACACAGAAAACCTCGAGGAAGAAGTGCGCGGAAATTTGGGCCTCGAAGAAAACCGGGGCCATGGAACACTTGGCGGAAATCTACAGCTCCGGGGGGGTCAAAATTCCGGATCAGGAGCACTCGCTTTTCCCGATTTTTAAAAATAGTGTATACTAGTAGTACAAAATTCCGTGCGAAACTATGGGCTCCAGCAGCAACATTTGGCCGAAGCGAAAAGAGCGCAGAAAAAGACGAGGGGATTAAATTAAATAACCAACAAACGGACCTCGGTCTCGACGAGCAAGGAAGAAAGAAAAGCACACACACAAGCGACTTGTGATCAAAATAAAAAGCCGGAGCCGACCAAAAAAACTCCCCGGAAATCAAAATAGTGAGCGCGCAGCAGATCACGCGAAGGGACCAAAATCACGCGAAACTCCCCGGAATCCGAGCACCGTTTGCCCCCAGAAAGGCTGGGAACCGCCGAGACCAAATTGAAAACCGCACGAACAGCGGGGCAGGGCAGAAACATCCGAAAAGCGGGTAGAAATCGCGGGGAGAGAGAGATGGAGACGAGAGTGCGGTCTCACCAGTTGGGCGGGCGGCTGATGAGATCCCCGCCGACGCGTCACAGTCCAGAGCCCGGCGCGTGCACGCAACCTGTGGCCGGCGCAGGCGGCGGGAGCTGGGGGAACGGCTCCATGGCGCAGGCCACAGCAGCACCTTCCCCCGGAAGGCGGTGGCGGGGCTCACTCCAACCGCGCAGCAAATGCTTGCGACGGGGAGCCGGCCGGCCGGACGGACGCTGCCTCCTCCTACCTCCACTCCTCCCCGCTCGGACGCCCCCCAGCCGGGCAGCAGCCTACCAAGCACCAAACCCTAGAGATTGGTAGAGACAGCAGCGACGCTAACCCTCCACTCCTCCTCCCCATTTCCAGCGCTCCCTCCGGCCTCTCCCGCACCCCTCAAGACAACAGCTCCCCGCGAGGTCGCCGGAACAGTCGCTTCTCCGGCGAGTTGCTGCTGCTGGTGGCGGAACGGCGAAGCGAAGCAGAAGCAACAAAACTGGTTTTCAAAAAAGCACACGGAATGTTAAAATAAAATAACGCTATTATTATATTTCGCGGAATGGGAAACGCGAAACAGGAGGGCGCTGGCCCGTATATATACCGGGGCCGGGCGCGGTAGTCTCACCATGCGGGGCGCCGCGGGCGGGCGGGGTAGCTGGGCCGCGTGGATGACAGGGTGAGCCCACGTGAGTGGGTCCCACGCGTCGGTGAGTGTGTATGCATGGGACCCACGTGGCGGGTGGCGCGGGAAGGAGGGAAGGGAGAGAGCGAGCGGCGGTTTGGACGGGAACGGAATTATTGGTGTGGGGGAGGGGTGGTTGGGGCAGTGTGTGTGACCAGTGACCCTGTCTGCTGCCTGCTGCCTGCCTCTGTGTGAGTGAAGGTGACGTGTGGTTTTGGTCCGTCAGGCGTCACTGCGACTGCGAGAGGATAGCGATGCCACGACCGTGGAGCCGTGAGCCGTGGCGTTGGCGTGTATGGTTGCTGCGATGGATCAGTGCATCGAGGAGAACGGATCGATCGGCTCGAGGTAGAAGGAAGTACGGAGTGCAGGTAGGAGCGCTTGTCAGAAGTTGGAAAAGTGTAATTTCGTAACTATCTGATCACCACCGTGTCGTGTCTTGGATAAGTACTTACTACGGTCATTTGCTTCGTGTCTTGCTTGGCGCAATATCTGGATAACATGTCAACATGTTTATCTTTCAAAAGATAATATAATCAAGTCGCATGAAGAACGATGTAGTACTACGTAGGCATCCTTACCGATCAGCACCAATAATAACACGTGAAAAAAGTAGAGAGAAATACTAATACAGTCAGGTTTGGCCATTCGTCCACTCCATCGCTAGTGCTAATAAAACAGTTTGACCCTAATAAATCAAGCATGACAGTATGCCACGATGAACAAGCAAGCGGCCGTGCGGAACCGCGGGTGTATAGTACTCGTCGCCCGAGTGCGTTCGAACAACCGGACACCGGAGGCCAATCCCGTCTTTTCCACCCTCAAGGCCCACAGCCCAAGCCGCTGGCAGGTGCGAGGCCAGAAAGGTGATTCGGCGCAAAGCAAGCAGTCGCCGTCCGTCCCGATGGTGGGCCCCGCGGCGCCCTACGCCCCCTATCTTCCGAGGATAAGCCGCTTTTAATGAGACCGCTGGCGTCTCGACTTGTCGCGTTCGGGAGGAGGGGGCTCGTGTCACCGGGCTATTCGCCACCGGCCCCCGCCTGGCAGTGGGCGGGTCACGGGAGGTTTTGTGCGTGTTGCGGCGGGTTGGTCACGGGTTCGTTTCGAAGATTCGATGCGGCAGGTGCGGCACCGCGTGCTCTCTGTTTTCACAGTCTTCTCATCTCACCGGACGGACCATCCATACCATACCGGATTACCGGCTTCCTT
Organism: Themeda triandra; assembly: GCA_018135685.1. Taxonomy (NCBI): domain Eukaryota; kingdom Viridiplantae; phylum Streptophyta; class Magnoliopsida; order Poales; family Poaceae; genus Themeda; species Themeda triandra. Next base: position 158,176 of record JAENPR010000005.1, on the reverse strand, counting down.
GGGGATTATTACCGCTGGACTAGACTGGAGCGTGGCGTGACAGCCAATTTTTTTGGAACACATAAAATCGACCAGGAGCGCGGAACGGTGAAAAGTCGCGAACCTCCGACTCCCCGAGATCGATCCGACCGCGACTATTCAGGGGTTGCGTTGCGTGTGCTCGGATGCTCACGTTCCTGTCCAGTTGCACGCATGGCCACGGGCAAACCGACGGCGACTAGGGCTAGGACCAGCCGTTCCCGGGTTGATGAAAGATGGAAAAGGAACACTCAGCTCAACGGAGCGGTCACGTACGGACCTCCTACTATGTCGTGAGGCGGCACGGCGGATCCTCCTATGTCCTATCTATCGTTGTCACGCACGCGCGAGTCCTCTCCCTCTCTTGCTCGATCTACGGCTCTACGAGTACTAGGCCTCTAGCTTGCTCGCGGCCACGGCAATGGAGCGTTTGCCGCACGCGTGCAACACATGGATGGGAACGCAACGGCGGCAAATCACGACGCGGTGGAGCAGAGGCAGAGCGTGCGGCGTCGGTACAGGGGTGCTGGGTTGGGCCTGGGCGACGGGGCGCACGCACGGTGGCGGGCGCCGGCCCCGATGAGGAGGACCCAGCGGCGGCGACCGTCGGGTCCGGTCCGGCGGGTCGCGCTCGCGCCAGGGATACAGGGGAAACGGTCTCTCGGCTGTGGCTGGCCCGCCCTGCATGGTCCGGTCCGCTCGCGCGTACTGTAGGCTGGGGTGGGGTGGAGGTGGTGGAGCCCTCCCGGGTCCAGCAGCCGGGTGCGGCGAGTCGAGGGGTGAACCGTGAATCCGTGATCGTGATCGCGAACCAAGCCTAGCCAACAGTAGCGATGGCCGATCAAAGGGCAGGCCACAGCGAGGACCACAACCACAACCACCACGCCCATGCATGACTACTGTGGCTGAGGCCTTGTTTAGATCCCCAAATTTGCCACCAAATTCACTACGCGAGTCTTATTCCCGTCACATCAAAACGTCGGCTACCACGACGAAAGATCTAAAATGTAGATGAAATTAAAAACTAATCGCGGTTTGATTGTCTTTGGAGGCGAACATTTTGGCTGGTTACCAAAAGTTTAGACAATTTTTACCAAATACAAACGAAATCTTCTATCTTACGCCCGATTTGACACTAAGACTACGAAACTCCCAACTTGGGCCGGAACTGCCGGTGAGTGGGCCCGGATGTACTCATGGCGTGGGTCCCGGATTCTCTCTCTGCTCCTTGTTCCGTGAAAGAAACATTGCCTATTGTTATTCGCATCGACTCCTTGTTCCGTGAAAGAAACATTGCCTATTGTTATTCGCATCGAGCAGGGCAGCAAGGCGATACCAAATCCGCTGCCAGCAGCTCCGGAGCCCGGATCGAGACGGCATCGTCCTCTGCGGTTCTACCCTGCCGTAGTCAAGACTCAAGGCCCATGCGTGATGCATGCGATACGGCCATACGGCCACGGGCCGCGCCGTTTCACACTTTGACGCGGCTTGCGGACTTGCAGGAGAGGAAAAGTTACTGCTGACATTAGCTCTGTGCACAGAGAGCATGAGCAAGCATGGATACCCATACCCTACTGGCCTTTCCTACTTTCCTTCCCCGCTGAGTACCTAGCTACAGAGACGAGCGAACCTACCTCGCTCATCCGCCACGAACCGATATGATCGTCGCCTCATCGATCGATTGTCAGGCGTATTTTTTTCCCCTCCAGCGACGAGTAGATTAGAATAGCATGGCGTCAAAATTGACATGTACCGTACTACGCTTGATTTTATTTAGCTGTCTTCACATCTTGGAAATTGAAGACCTTGACAGAGGCATGCAGGTAGCATGACAGCTAGCACTAGCAGACGAACAAGTATCACCATCACCACCCGATCGAGGAACAGTACGTGGCTGTCAAGTCCAACGACCGTGCTGCTGCTCTACGGAGTAGGAGCACTGTGCTCGTAGTAGTATGTTTCTGGTGCCGCCTCGTTCAGTCGTGCTCATCTCTCGTAGTACTACTACCAGTTTAAATCAGAATATACGTAGTATAATTATATGCTCCACAGGTACTCCGTGTGCTCCTTCAAAAACAAAGAGATACAACATCGTGCCCGTGGACGCAGATAATGTTGGATTTAATGTGGGCTAGGCCCATATATAATCTAATTAAATTAAATAAATTCTATGACACATATTAAATAATGTGTGCAATATTATTAGTCAATTCATGTCTCTTGATTACGGGAGTTTCTTCCACTAGTTTTAATTGGCAAAGTGATGGCAAGAGTTACAAGTTTTCACTTAGTGGAGGTTAATGACATGAGGCTCTTGACCTCCATCACATGAGGCTCTTTGCCTTTCAAGCCTACGTGAGGCTCCTTGTCATGAGCCTTTTGGCATACTCTTTGAGGAGTATATAACTAGTGCTCCTTCACCAGTCATGTTGGCTTAGACATGCTTTCTCTTCCACTTGAGAGACACACAACTAGACACCACAATTCTGCTACATAGAAGGTTTTCCCATCTCGTTCCTCTGCGCGCACAGAGAGCGAGAGGGCAGGTGCCTCCGAAGCCCTTGCCGTTGGGGATCCTTGCACGGGGAGCACGGCAATTAGGTTTTTGGGGAGCGTCTACGCGACTGCCCGATCCACCGCCGGCGTCATCTTCTTCCCGGAGCTGTTCGTCTTCTTCTTCGCGGAGGAGATCGTCTTCATCATCATCTTCGTCATGATGCTAGAAACTAGGGCCTCGTTTAGTTCCGATTCGGGTGGCACCGATTCGGAACAGTGACGCACTGTAGCCACTGTAGCAGCTTTTGTTTTTTAGTGCAAAAAATTGTCTAAATTTTGATTAATTAGTCTCAAAATGTTCGTCTCGCAAATTACAATAAAACTGTGTAATTAGTTTTTGATTTCATCTACATTTAGTACTCCATGCATATGTAAATATTTTGATGTGATGGGGAATAGGAATTCTGCATAGTGGAATTTGGGAGTAAAATTTGGAATCTAAACATGGCCTAGACAAGGTTCAGATTCGTCAGAGCGCATCGGAGGGTATGATCTGTTGATCTTCTCCCTGTTTTACGTTTTCCAGATTGCACATGTTTCAGTAGGTCATCCATGTCATTTCATATACTCCTCTCGAATATGTTTCATCGGTTTTGTCGTGTCGTATCATGAGATGTCTGCATGCTTTCTCGCTAGTTTTATTTTCTGCATATCTTGTTTTAGTTCTACAGAGGTGTTGTTTCCCATGCTTCGTTTATATATTTGATGGTTCTGTTATATTGTTTCACATGTTGTTCGGTATATGTTGCATTTTTATATATTCATAATACATATATATTGTGCATGCTTCTTGTTCACATGTTCATCGTTGTTATGAACATGTGTTATGTCATGTTTTCTTTTATCAATAATATTTTATATGTCATCATCATGTTGTTAATTTGTGGAATTAAAATGACATGGAAATTGCCTAATTGTCTAACAGATAAGCATCGTTTTCAGTGGAGGAGCAACACGTACGGGAGTAGCGGTTTATTTATACGACTTCTAACCAACTGCGAGTTTTTCCCTCTTTTTTCATCAGTATAAATAAATAGATGCGTGTCGAATGCATTAGATCATCACGAACTAAGTGCATTAGACCATCAACTGTAATCCTTAAGCATTTGTAATGCATGGTGGTTATTATTATAGCCGTAAGCATGCTTATTAGACCACGAGCAGATGCATGCGGTTGTTGTCAGCTGGATCGACGGGCTCGCTCCTAGAGATTCCTGGGAAGCACACAAGCCCGTCCCCATGTCCGTCCAGGTGGCGTCTATGGCTGTTGGCATGCCCGGCACGGCCCGGGGCAGGGCGGCCGGCCGGCCACGAGCCTGCCGTCACGCCATTGCAGTCACTGTACTGTGTGTATGTGCGTGATGACGGAGGACAGGAAAAGTTGCTGCTGCCTGATGATAGTACTTGACGGTAAAGTTGGACAGAGGACCGGGGGTCCATGGACCACGGTTTCAGAGTTTCATCAGTTGTGGCCGGCCGGTGTACAGTACGTTGCCACTGCCGCAGGAGTGGGAGGAACAGGACGACGAGACGGACGGCGAGTGCTCACTGCCGCGGCCACTGTTGACGATCGGCGCATCGCATGTGGGCGGCACGAGGATTGTAGCAGCAGGGGAACAAAATGTGACCAAATGTTGCGTTGAGACGGAACCAAACGTGTGAGGCCGGCCCCCGGCCCCCGGGCTTCGGTTTCACTGGTGGTCCGGTGCACAACTGAAAAAGGGAGGACCTTGATGGCTTGATTAGATGAGGTCAACTTTTCGCGCGGACTGCTCTTGAATTTCACAACTGATACACGAGTAGTGCAGGGAACAGAGCGTTTCTCTAATTCGGCATGAACTCAACAGGCAATCCTACCAGCAGGATTGGTACTGCCCTACTGGGTCTTTTGGAGAAACAAGAAATAAACAAGTCGGCTTTTTTTGCAAGCATTTTTTTACATAAAAAACACACTAGATAAGATAGGAAAGGGCGCGCAAATGTTTGTGTGCTTAAACTAATTGTCCTTGCACAAAAACAGATAGTAGTACAATATATACGCGATTGCGTTGAGTGGTTATTGGAGTCTGGTCGATAATGGACAGTGCACAAACTCTCCTCGATCGATCCTTATCTCGATCCATCCGATCCAACTGTCTGCTGCTCTTCCACGTCCATGAGAGAAGGACTTCGATCTTTTGGATTCGAGTGCGCAAGAGGTGCGTTGGGGGTTGAGCATTTTTGTTGCCATCCTAGCTCACTCCAATGATTTGGTTTGTTTAGGCATTACCCTGGCTGCCTGACGCTTGATGCATGATTGGTTCGTCCAGAAAACCTTTTTTCTCTTTATTAGCAAAACCCTTGCATTGGGCTCTAAGCTGATTGATAGATTGATTGACACAAAGAGCCAATGCTAATTTTCAAGTAAAGAATGTGGTGATGAGGAGACAAAATTATCAGCAGCTCTTCTTTTCAGATCGCAGTCCTCGCGCAGAGCGTGGCGGTCTCTGACACCCAATAATTGTCGGATCAGCGCTCAAAACCTTAACAAGGTTAGATTGTACTAACTTATTTTAGTTTTTTTAATAAATGTTTTTAGTATATAAGCTACACATTGTGTATAAATCTACAGGCTTGTCTAGAACAATATATGCACAGCCTATTTAAAAAAAATTGAAAAACCTGTTTTTCAGACGTTGAATATGTGTGAGATCATGATTCCTCCATGAAGCACCAAAACTGTACGTAACGATAGGGCATGACACATGCTAGCTAGTGCTGCTGTTTTTTACAGCCAATAAGCTTCAGTTTTGTTGACAACAAGGAGTTAATCAAGTTTCACAAACGCCAGCTTAATGTATCTCATAGCAGATATAAAAATAATCAGAATCTGTAGGAGATGATTTATCCCCAACTATCTAATCCTTGTCTCCATGACTGCAAAAGTTCATTCATCCACCACATATGTTTGTATTGTTCTCCTTTCTATCTCTAACCTTAGCTTGACATCCTAAATTAGGCACATCATGGATGCAACTAAGTATTCTTTCTTTCCCAGTTTGTTCAATAAAAATGTAAATGCTTCATGCATAGACATTTTGGGACACACACTATAAGACGAAAAAAATGAACTCATTGCAATCGAAAATAAGAAGAGAGTAGATATGGGAAGAGTTAGGACATCCACATCCACATCCACTCCATATTGAAATGGGTAGCAATTTGCTCTTTAACACTTTTGGCTTACCTTAGTTCTAAATTATAACTCATATAGATTTTGTTTTCGTACCTAAATATATGCTATCTAGATGACTCATCATAACGAAATTGATTAAAAATGTCAAAGCGGCTTATACCTTTGAACTGAGGGAGTACTCCATCGGATACAAAATATACATAATTTAAACACAATCTGTATTACTAGATCTATATTGCAGAAATACCTTGTTTCAACTTCTTTAAGCAACGTTTTTTTTGTTGACTCTAGTTTATGTTGAAAGTTACATAGTTGGATAATTTTCAGAGATCAGTACAGAAGGTGAAATTTTCAAAATTACTCAGTATATGATAGTATCCGTGGACCATGGAGACTCTGCTTGGGTTCCGACTGCAGTGCCGATTGATTGATGATTCAGAAAAAGAAGCAGCTAGGGTTTAAATTAAGAAAACATTGTGACTAGGAGACAAGATTTGGAGCCAAGCCTTTTCACAATGCATGGTGGAAGGACGATGCCGGGCAGCAAGCGAGCAGCGACTCACCCATGCAAGGATGACACAGAGTCAGAATCTATTTAGAAATTTGAAAGAAATAATATAGAATAATTTATAGAAACTTGTTATAGCTGCAGATGCTCCTCTGCCGGGCACCACAATGATGATCACTAGTGGAATGGCGCGCACCTGCGCGCCTTGCCAAAGCGTCTGGAGGCCAAATATATAGCAGGCATAACGGTGCAAACGATAGAAGAACCGATGATTGAAATACACAGCAGGCAGTTCAGTGCATAGACAAGGGTAACATAATAGTTGGCACTTTACAATAAGACACAGGATGCATTAGATTTCTACAAGGACCTAAAGCTGCAGAAGACTGTCTTCATGCTTGAGGTGGTGATAGGTGGCCTTCAGGGGACGCTCCTAGGGGTTGTAACCGGAAGACATAGGTTTAGTAGTCGTAGTAGTCCTCTGTGTTCATGGAGCAAAAGTTTGTTAGAATCTGAAGGAAATGCAGTCTAACTTGGATGTCTACATGTTAAAATGTAAGTTGATGCGAATTACCTTCTGATTCGTAGCGCCTGCGACGCAGCCAGTATCGATCATTTTCATCAAGGTTCTCCTCCTCTGCGCGTTTGCGAACATTTGTTATGTATGCAATGATCTCATTGTTTTTTTGTAAGGGTGGTAGCATAGTTCATTACCGTCAATGCAGTCTTCCTCTGACGAAGTCTCTGGACTTGGGTGCTCCGGATAAGGACTGGCCATCTCTCGTGTTGTATATTCATAAGTGAGCGGCCATATGCTGATGCTTTGGCCGGTAGCCATGGTTTTTCTGACACCTATGTGTCCTATGATAGGCAGAGGAGCTGTAGAGGTCTTTGTTCTGAAGAAGCACGACAGATTATACTGTTTGAAGGTGAGGTCTTTGACAGGTCCAATGTCAGCAAATAGTTTGTTAACTATCTGTGGGTAGCGTAGGTGGGGTGGGAGGCCTATGATTTCAACATCGAGCTTTCGGGGCCGTGGGTGCGTCTGTGGGCGTATGACAGGCTGGCTTCTAATGGGTGGCAACATGTGAATGGGTAGCGTGGTTGCTCCATAGTCAGTTGTCCATGGCACGAGAGGGATAGTGTTGTTTTCAATGACCAGGAACATCTTGTTCATAAGGTAGGTTGCCATGTCCACTGAATCGGAGATGATGAGGTAATCGGAGCCATACTCACAGATATTGGTAAGGTCGATGTAGATGTCAACCTGCTCAAGAATTGCTTGCTGTATGGTCTGGTAGTGCGCTGCGTGACGCGCGTCCGGTGGAACTTTTGCAACGGTCGAACGTCCTAGCACGCCGGACTGGCTGAGGTCAACGTCCGACTCGTCGATGATGGTGATGTCGGGGCAGCAGAACTTTCCCATATCGCCGTCGATGTACACCTAGACCTGCATCAGTGAAGTGTAAGCAAAGAAGATGTAGTAGGGAAGCGTAAGTGAAGATAGAGTAAGGGTAGAGGACTGTACCAGGAGGTGCTGGTCGGTGGTAAAGCGAAGGTGGCGGCCGGTCACCCAGTCCACCCTGAAGTTTGCGGTCTTCACGGTGGCTGCACGGGCGATCCTGACCCGCTCCTGCGGAACAAGGCGGACGGAGTAGAGGTGAGAGATGCTGGCTGCGGTCGTCCGACCGAAGGAGGACGGAGAAAGAAAGGGAAGAAGGGATGCGCAGAGAAGAAGGGATCGACGGCGAAACCTAGATCTGGACGGCTTCCGCTGCTGGTGGACGACGACGGCGGAGAAGAGGTGGGTGTGCGGACTTTTCTGGGAGGGTTGGATGGATGTGTGCGTCATAGCGCACGACGCGTCGGCACCGCGGGCCTAGGGTTCTTCTGTGGGCCTGCGGGTGTGGCTGCAGGTGGGTGTGCCTCCCTTTTTTTTCTCACTGAGTCACGATGGGCCTGGTTGCCTTTTTTTTTTACGTATGGGCCTGGGTGCCGGTGTTGGACCTGGCCATTCTCTGTGTGCACTTGTGTGTCTATTTTTTTTCTTCGTTCTGCTGTTCTCATCGTGCGAGGGCGCAATGCAAAGAAGCAGAAGGTGCAATGTGAAGAAGCAGAAGTTGCAACGTAAATAAGCACAAGTTGCAACGCAGATAAGCATCCATGATCAGCTTACGTACTCGAATTCAATTAAAGAAGCCTGGCAAGCAGTCCCTAACAGGTTTTGTGGATCAGTTGTAGACATTACCAAGTGCGGCAACTGACATGGCGGCCACATACACAGAGAAGAGTCCTAGATAATAGGAAGTGTGGCAACCGACACGGCTGCCATATACAGAGAAGAATTGTCCTAACAGGTTTTACCGATCACCAGGTTTGGTGCAAAAGAATACGATGAGGATCCTACCAGGCTGATCCTACCAGGCTTCTAGCTGTGGTCTGCATCTGTTGCAGATCTGTGTTCCCTGCCCCTACTGTGTTCACCGGCTGATTGAACTTTAGGCCTACAATGAAGGCACGTTGGGCTTTGACAACAGGTATATTTCTGTAATTTGTACACGATGATGGCTGCAGCATGTTTGCCTTTTGCTCTTGCGGCGACCAGGCCCAACATCTTCAGCAGTGTTCTGTTGTTCATCCGTAACCGGCGCAACAGAAGTGTCGACAATAGATTCCTAAGAATTAGAGAAGAACGATTACAGCGTTGTTTATATACACAGAAGTTTGCAGGTAATAGTTTGATGAGTGTTAGGCGTGGGATAGGAGACCTTAGGAGCCAAGTCATTAGCGTTGGTGCTGTCACTGTCACTGTCATTTAGTTTGATGCGGTCACCGTGAGCAGGCCTGCAGGAGTCGTAAAATAGTAGGTTCTAAGGTATGGGGGAGGGCTGCGCTGGGCAAAAATGAAGCATATGTTTGTGGAGGTTTTGGTTGATACATACCCTTGTGTCGTAGATGCATCAGCTGGTGTGCCGGTTGGGAGGATTGTTTCAGGGGCATCTGCCATGGTCTGCAGGTAGAGGTAAGCATAAGTTTGTGATTTGACAGTGGTAGACCGACAGAGGCGCACCAAACATTAAAGGATGCAGTAATAGCTACCTCGCTGGGCGAATTTTCATTCGCAAAAAGTTTTTTAGGAGGCAGGGTGCCCTCAGCTGCTGGCCTGGAGTAGCTGATGGGTGGTGTGTCTTCAGCGCCAACCGCTGGGGGAGGTGTTCGCTGTAGTAGAAGCAGTCCATGTACATAGATGGCACGTTAGTTGGAAAGATGTATTACATTATTGAAGGGAACGAATGTGGATACGTACCGCTGTACCGGGAAGCTGGGCAATGTCAGTCATAGTAGGCTTGTGTGGGCTCATGATTGCGAGGCGTGACGGGCTTGGAGCAGCAAGTGGAGACACGGAAGGCGAAGCAGTTGTACCATGCGTCTGAGCAATCTGGAGCCTTCGTTGTCTCAGTGCTTCCTGCTCGTGATCTGTAGGCACTCCCTTTATCAGGTATGTCCTTGGGCCTATGCCACGGAATGTGTCCTCTGTGACACTGACCTAGAATGTATACTTGCGAGACACACAGTCTCTGATGGATTGCGGATACTGTAAGGTCCTAGATGGCTAGAGGGGGGGTGAATATCCTATAAAAATTTCTACAAACTTACTAAGCAAACTTCGTTAGATACACAAACGGCGGAAAGCAAGTTATGCTTAGCCTACTAGATGTTGCAAGCCTCCTATCCAAGCAATTCTAGTAGATGATCACTAGTACACACAAAAGCTACCACTAGTGATCAAGAGTTCTACCCACGGGATTTAGTCTACACAAGAAGTGGTTCCCGACCGACCACACAAGCAATTCTACCCACGGGATTTAGTCTACACAAGATGTGGTTCCCGACCGACCACGCAAGCAATTCTACTTTGCAAGAATGTAATCAAAGTAATACAAGAGAGGGTAGGAGCTTGTTATACCGACGTGTCGAGTCGAGGTTGCCAATCACCAAGGAGATGAACAATCAATCACAATCGGCAACACACAAAGGATGATGACCAATCACCGGAGACAAGATGAACACAATGATTTATCCCCGGATGTTCACTTGGGCACCGCCAAGCTACGTCACCCGTTGTGTCGACCAACACCTAGATGGTTCCTCGGTGTGACCCTCAAGTCACTAGCCCTCAAGGCTCGCCCCGCAAGGCACCGCAAGACACCACTCTCAAGCGAGGTACTCAACGACACGCGCAATCCACTAGGATGCTCTTCGTGATCCCCACGAGGTGAGCTCAAACCTCTCACAAATCAACCGGAGGTGGCCAAGAACAATCACCTTCTCTTGCCAACGCCTCCAACAATCTCCAAGCCGGCTAGGAGCGGTACTCTCCAAGAGTAACAAGAAATCCACCGGCGAAACCACCCACAAGTGCCACTAGATGCCCTCAAGCAATGCAATGCACTAGGTGATTCACTCAATCTCTCTTAGGATGAACAACCAAGCAAGGGAGAAGAGTGGGAGAGTGTTTCTTCAGCTCAAAGGATGAATGAATGAGTTGGGAGAGCCAAGAGAACTCCCCATGGCCGGCCAAAGGGCTATTTATAAGCCCAAGCTCGAAACATAGCCGTTGCCCCTCGGGCCGGCCATTTTCAATGCGCCGACGCGTCGTCCGCCGGCCCAGCGCCGGCGCGTCGGCGCCTCATCTTGCGCTCGCGTCCCCGACCGTTGGAACTTCATCATTTAAACACGTGCGGCCACGTCACGTCCGGCGCGCGGCCCGGCCAGCGTCCGGCGCTGCGTCCGGCCGACCGCCACGCTCGAACTTATCGGGTCGGGCGTCCGCGAACGCCGGACGCGACACCCCAAGCGTCCGCCGCCTTTCGCCCGACCCGGCCAACGCCGCGGCCCCGAGGCCAAAGACGTCCGGACGCGGCGACAGAAACCGCCCGCGTCCGCCGCGCGCGTCCGCCGCGCGTCCGACGAACAACTTCGCACAGCCTCCACATCGCGCCACGCCACAATGCGCCGGACGCGTCCGGCGCCTGCCCAACATGCTATCCAACAAGTATACCAACTTGATCATCAGAGATAGCATGATTTCAACCAAATTTTGCATCCGGCGCAATAGAAAATATGCATCCATTTTTCCCAAACCCATCTCTACCCTGCAAACCACAGCGCGCCCAAATGCCACCTTTGTAAATGTGCCAACACCACCAAGTGTACATCTCCATGTGCTTGTGTGTTAGCTTTTCACAACCATTTCCCAAAGGTTAGGTTAGCTCACTAGGCCCTACATGCAATGCACTTCATGAATTCACCTAGTGGCACCCGTGTGTCGAATAGCCGATAAGACTTCCCTCTTAATAGTGCGGCTATCGATCCTAAACCACTCACACCCTCTATGGTGTCTTGAGTGCAAAACAAAATGGCCCTATCGGTTATACCTTTGCCTTGAGCCCATTTTGTTCCTTCAAATGATATGAACACTTCACACCATCATGTGACCGTCTCGATCCATCGACCTCGACTTCACTTGCCCTTCACCGTGCATCGGTCCATCGGCGCCTAGTCTTGCCCGAGCTTCACCATCGCATGGTCCTTCACTCCGAAGCCTCGACTAGCCCTTCACCTTCAACACCGGTCCATGGAGCCAAGCATCGTCTTGATCTTCATCTTTGATCACATGACATGTGTCATGCCTCATATGCAATAAGCTCATCATGTGGACAACCTTTCTCTAAATCAACCACTTTAGATAAACAAGGTTAGTCCTAGGTTTCATCAATTAGCCAAAACCAAACTAGGGACTTTCAGATACCCACCGGTCCTCCTGACTTCTTTGAGCACATATTCAATATTTTTTCTGATGATCTTCCTGGAGTTCTCATCGTACGCAAAGAACAGAGCCTGTCCTGTCTCATCTTCAGCGGTTAGGCTGAGTGTGTACCTGGAAGGTTTGTTTGTAAGCAGCAGTGCCATATGTATGTGAACATGCAGGAAGAGACGGGGGTGTAGAAGGCATTGGCACTTACAAATCCTTGGGCTCTCTCCATTCGCACCTCGGGCATACAAAGGGCACGGTCTCGTGGTCGATACTTTTCTTGCACTTTGCGCAGCCAAGATAACACCACCGTTTGTTTTCATCAACAGATATTATGGTGACAGTGCATTTGAAGCCTCCTTGCTGAAACACAGTGCGTAGTTAGTAAAGAATGAAGTGTCACTGTGTTCTACCGCTTGGTGCGTGGAAGACTTTATAATGTAGCTGTAAACATGCGTGCAAAGGATAGGACTGAGGTGGCAGCATTACCAGGAACTCAAATGGATTTAAGTCATGGAGCTCAGCCAGTGTCTTGTGAGGTATTTTTGAAGGAGTAACTGGGCTGATAGGAGCAGCAATCTGGGGCGGTGGCCGATGTATAGGAACCGGGCTGAGAGACAACCTGTGATATAATATTAAGGAAAGAAAGAAAGACGCTGTTTCAGTCATATGGGCTTAGCTGCGACAGCTAGATGTGACATCAGGCAGGCAAGTTACCTGGAATATAGTGGGTGCGCCTCCTTGATCTTCGGGTTAAAGAACCAGCTGGAAGAATCACCAGCACTAATCTGCGTGACATCTGGAACAGGCGGGGCCAGAGACGGAAGAGGATTACAGCATGCAGTCGGCGATGAGTTTTATAAGCGCAGGAGCGTGGAACTTACTCGCTATAAGTTTGGCTGTACATCCAACGAAGAGGACGACAAGGGACTGTGGAGTATCGGACGCAGAGTTGTCCGGAAGGGCGAATTCCACCGCACATTCGTCCCACAGAGTAACCTTGAATTTTTCTCCACTGAACAAGAACACGCAAATGCAACTGTTAGCTTAGACTAGGGACACAGCATATGATTTGACAGTGAGCGGGAGGTACGCACTCTGCATCTGTAAGGAAGACCTCTCTGATTGTGGCAACCCGATCTTTCTGCAGAATATGTTTAGGTTCTGGATTTCCCACAGATGATGATACCCAGGACATCTAGAAAAGAAAAATGAGAAGTTAGGCAATAGTTGACACATTAGTGCAGACATGGGACGGTCTAAACAGCATCTGAACTTACCATATAGTTTGTATTGAGCTTGGCCAACATGCACGATGTTCTTGTATGGCGTAATGTTGTAAACCATGGCTGGAAAAGTTTGTGGAGGATCCTTTACTGTACTTATAGCAGTGTACTGGCATAGCTCAATCATGAGTTTCTTATCGAAGGGCACGTAGTTTGTCTTTGAGACTCTAACATTGAAGTTGCTGATCATGTAGACCTTGTCCACTTGCAGTTTTGGGCCAAGCACTACCACATCTTGCTACAAGATCTGTGCATAGATAGCCTCTCCCTGAAATTAACAAGAGACCATCCGTGTTAATAACTCTGTTGGAAGCAATTAGTTACTGAATTAAACAGCAGATGCAGCAGGACATACTTTCTCATCAGCTAAGACAAGACCTATGTATCGTATTGGAGCACCAGGTTCATTGCCATTGTAGTTCCACTTCCTCATAACACGAACACAAATGGCTGAGGCAACAAGGCTGAATGGACAGGTCTCCCAGGTACAGCTTCTTCGGTGTTCCTTGCTGCATGGTGTGTTCTGCAAAGCAGGAGAAGGGAGCACAATAGAAAACAAAGCATCAATGTATATGAGCCGCTAGTCCTAGAAAAACATAATGTCTGATAATAGTAAAGGGGACGCGATCACTGGAGCCTGTTTGTCTGTAGACAGTAGGAGGTCGAAGCATGGTAACTCAAAAAAGGGAATCAGCGGAAAGAGTTAGCAACCAGCGAGTACACAGCGAACAAACTGAAAGCAATATGGAAATAGGCACATAACATTAAAAAAATGCTGAAGAAAATAGAGAGCAATGTGGAATACTGTTACAGGCAGCGTATGCTGCATAAGAATCAAACATCTGAAGTCTAGGACGAAGTAGTACACGTACTAAGAGTACAAGAACTAAAAGAAGAAGGTAGCAAAATATTTTGGAATGCAGGGACCCATCATCAGCTGTGCCGGTGCTGTGATAATGTTATATAGTTGGCTGAACCGGCGTGAAGGAAGTGAAGACCTCTTTGTAGACAATGTTTCTTGTTTCGTTGGTGGTGTTGCCCTCGTCATCTTCAATCAGTATCTTTAGTCCTTTTCTTGAGCTGACACGGGAGCAAGCAACATATAGCTGCCCATGTGAAAAGACAGGTTTTTTGAGGTAGACACCAACATGAGCCAAGGTCTGTCCTTGACTTTTATTGATTGTCATGGCATAGCAGACTTTAATTGGGTATTGCCGGCGTTCCAACAGGAAAGGCCATTTGGTGGACCTTAAGATCAATGAGATACGAGGGATAAAAACAGTCTCTCCCACATGAGTCCCAGTCATTATCCTTGCTTGTATGACTCGATCACCTAGATTTGTGACAATAAGCCTGGTACCATTGCACAGGCCACCTGACTGGTTTAAGTTTCTCAGCAACATTATTGGGACACCTATCTTGAGACTAAGAACATGTTGAGGGAAATTGTTGCCACTTAATGAGTTCAAGAATTCAACAGGGTACAACACCTCATATGACTCGTGTGAACCTTCTGCCTTAGAGATGGAATCACAGCTGAGATACTCTCTGGTATTTCCAGGTATGAGGGAGACAATGTTGTCATTAATAGCTTCGGCCACTTTATTTGTGGGTGTCAGTATGGCTCTGTCCTTTAGGTACTGCTGGTCCTGGTAGCGGTCCAATAAGCTTGGATATATAGCATCAACTATGCACGATGTTGTATCTGTCTCGGTGTGAAGTAGGAGGTCATCGGGTATTGTGATCCACGATGGCTCAGACTCTCCATCCCTAGCTGTGCAGGGGATGTTACCTTCACCTATGTCAAGCAGCCAGTTGCTGAAGTCTGCTATCTCTTGCTGCGCAGCTGCATCATGAAGGCACGAGGCAAGACGCATGTTCTGACTTAATTGCAAGACAGTAACAGCAGCCCACAAAGGCGAGTTCACTATGGCAGCGTTGACTATGTCCTGTCTACTGCCACCCTCAATAACTGGTAATATTTGCCTTAAATCCCCGCCTAAAACCACAACCTTTCCACCGAATGGGACTTGCTTTAGCTCGGGACACTCCGCGGACTGTATATCACGCAAGCTTCTATCAAGAGCTTCGAAAGCTTTTCTACTCGTCATCAGAGCCTCATCCCATATTATTAGCGATGTTATCTGTATGAGTTCCGCAAGCATGGTGCCTCGCTTGATATCACAGAGAGTTGAGTCATCAAGATCACATGGTATTTTGAATCTTGAGTGTGCTGTGCGCCCGGCTGGCAGCAACAAAGAAGCAACCCCCGACGAAGCAACGGTGAGGACTATTCTTTTGTGAGCTCGCAGATGGTCGACAATACAATTCCAAAGATACGTCTTTCCAGTCCCTCCGTAGCCCGAAACAAAGAAGAATCCGGGGGAATCACTAAGGACTGCTGTAACAATGGAGTTGAATGCGCCGAAGTTGGCCCAAATTCAAGGTGGACAACAGATCCTGCCTCGGTGCATTACGAACAGAGAAGTAGGACAGCTGCTCCTCAACAAGACGGTTTGCCACCGGGCACGGAGCAACCTCAAGACGCTGTGGTAGATTAAAATCCCGGATGTTACAGCCACTCTGAGCAAACAGGTCAGCGAGCTCATCCAGCACTGAGTCCATGAGTTCATCGTCGCTGAGACGGCGAGATCTGGTTCGTAGCATGTCTCTGTACTGGTACTGGATGTCATCAGCTAGCAGTCGCCAGACCTTGTCAAACAAGGCAAACTCATCCCCAACTTCACAGAAGAGGAGCATGGTGACGAAAAGGTTCCGCATTTGAGCTGATGTAGCCCAAAGTGCAGCCTCATCGAATGTTTCATACCACTCCTGATCATCTCCAATGAGGCCACGGGACCTGCAGGCTTCCTTGAAGGTTGGGTGTTGGAGACCGTTGTGCCACCTGAGATCTTCGAAGCTTAGTGCTCCTTTGACCGAGAGCAAGAGTAGCCTGAGGTAGTAACGCTCACCAGCTAAAGGATGAACAAAGTGTAGGCGACCAATCTTAGGCCTCTTCTCTTTACGTGCATCCCACTCCCTTGTTTTTGTGTTCCATCGCCACCTTGATGGGAACTGAAGATATGTTAATTCTCTGGCTTGAGGGTGTCGAAGATTTGCATCGAACCACTGAGTCAGCATTGTCTTACGGAGAAATGCGACATTCAGCAGCCTATCCATTTTAGCTCGGGCGCTGTAGGTGATGAAGTTGTCGTTGGGTAGATGCACAGGCATGCGTTCCACAGCAGGGAAGTGTCTGTGGATATCGTACCCAAAGACACGCCAACATGCATCCTGCCCACAAATGTACTGGCAGTTTAGATAGTCCTTCACTTCATTTATGGTTTGTGTTTCCTCGTCATAGGGGACCGTGGTGCGAGCGCGGACTCGCTGCAGGTAGGCTTTACTGCAATCAGCACCCTTGGTGACGTACTTGAAAAGATACTTGATGAAGATGGTCTTGTTGCACCACTCAACATTCATGTGGGCCTGATACTTCTTGAGCAGTGCGTTGTTGAAGGGGACAACAGATCTATTGTCTAGATGATGCCCTCCCTTCTCAATGAATAGACCATTGTCATGCCTTCGGTAAACAGAGAAGCCTTCAGCATCAACAGCTGTCTCTTCTTGAAAACTTTTTGGGTAGTATTTTGAGCATTTGTTCTCCTTCATGCAAGGACATTTGGGGTTTAACTGCCCACAAGGACCATGCATCATATGTTCAGCCACAAGAGCATAGCCAAGGGGGTCGACAGCAGGATCTGGAATCTCAGCACTGATAAATGAGTCGATAAGGCTTGGTATTGGGCTTGCAGTATCAGCGGAGACCCAAAGAATGATATGAGCGTGCGGCAGGCCACGTTTCTGGAACTCAACGGTGTGGAGGACTGTTTACAAAGAAAAAATAGACGATCAGGAGCAATGCATAAGCCGGTACAACGGTGGGCTATGTATCGGAAAGGAACGTAGGGAGATAACCGAGGTATACCTGCGTTGCACTTTCCGAAAGCACGTCCTTTCCGTATATCGGTCAGCAGCTCCTCAAGTTTCATGTTGAAGACCCTAATAGCAATATCTGATCTGTCACTTGGCCGTTGGCCCGCTTGAAGAATACCTTCAGCGATTTCGGGCCATTTAGGATTGCATGTGAAAGTAACAAAGAAATCCGGTGCACCATACTCCCTGCAAACCGCCATAGCATCATGATAATTCTGTATCATGTATCTACGGCCGCCGGTAAAGGACGCAGGTAGGATAGTGAGCTTGCCCATCTCATCACCAAAGAGGCATCCCCTGCCTGGAGCATCCGTGATACCTTGGATACTCTCTGTCCTGATGTCACCCTGATGGTCAATAATATACTGGAGTCGACTCTCATCAATGCAGGCCCGAGCGTCAACCATTATCTGGCTTGATAAAGCACCATAGCAAAGGTATGGATTAGGCTGATCTGGTCTATAATGAAACATGTACCGAAAGTAGTCTTGCATTGTGACCTTGGTACGCTTATTTTCAGTTGTAGGTTGAACACCATTGTAGAGCACACCAACCTGGAAACCTCGTTCACCAAACGGAAACAGAAGGGGATATTGGAGGGACATGAAGGCAGGATGAAGGGCTATGATGCGGTGAAGATCTCCGGTGCGGGTCTGGATCAAGATATCCCGTTGGAAAGTGTCAAGAGAGAAATCACCAACAACAAGCAGCGCTCAGTGGCTGGTAAACTGTACTGTACAGGATCACCTTCCCTCGCGCCAATAATCCTGATGGTGAACTCATCCTCACCGTCGTCCTGCAGCCTATCTCGTGCAATACGGAACTGTTTGGCCAAAGGGTTGTGCTCATCAAGCATCCTCGTGAGCTCTTCTATGACGGATAAATCAAGGTCACTTTGCCTTGCCTCAGACGGGTTTAGAGCAGAGACCCGATTGGCTGTCTCATTAGCCGTGTCGTAGATGTATAACTGTATAAACTTTGGGGCTGCACCATCGGGAGGCAATAACGTCCCAATACGATGATGAACCTGTCCACAGATTTTGAAGACAGGGGGCCCCTGACCATCATTCAAGGATCGGTCTATGTCTGCTCCCATAGAGGTGAACGCAAAGAGGCAGTTGTACTGTCTGATGTTTTTCATAAACTTATTTGACGCTGCGTCACCATCAAACCTGGCTAGAGACGCTAATGGCTCAGGCCATGGCTGGAACGGCGGTATCTTAACCTTTCCATTCTTGCAGCAGAGGTTGTACTGGACTCGGTCTTCGCGGAAAGGAGCATCACGATTTATCCTCTCAGCATGCCAGAATATTGCATGGCAATGGGGACAACTCAGCTCAGGCGCTCCGAGATACGATCTGCCCGGATGTGACGCTACAGGAAGGAAGACAGAACATGGAATGAAGGGTTTGAGAAAGAACAGAATTGGATGATAGTGGGAGAAGGCAGACACGCGAAGATAGGCAACAGCATACCTTTTAATGCATCAACAAAGGCCTGATCAAAATGCCCACAAGATGAAGGACCCTGCGCTGCATTAGGCAGGCCTGAAACAAGGCATTGACGCAGCAGAAGGTAAGCCACACCGGGCAGGAAGACAACCGAGGAGGATTAGGGCAAAGATCTTGAGAACCAACGGCAGGGAAACTACTGACCTCCACGAGCGATAGCACGCTGCGATAGTATTTTCATGCGTTTTTGCCGGGCTGCAGTGGAGGCCGCGGTAGTGACCTCATGACGGTCAGGAACGAAGTGCGGACCCCACCTAGAGACCAAGGAGGACCGGGCAACACCACTCGGCTGCTCGTAGTCTGACAAATCAAACGAACAAGAGAAGATTAAGGAAGAGGAACGCCTGTGTGTGAGATGATACAGCAGCAGGCCAGGTACGCCGCATGTGGCAGCGGAAACCAAACCTGGCGCACCAATCGTCGAAGAAAATGTAGGAGGCAGAGGCAGTGGAGCATCAGCCATCCTCCGCTTCCGCGTTCTACGGGCCGTAGTTGCAGCAGGAGAAGAGGTCGCATGACGGTCAGGTGTACCTACCGTGGTTTCACCGTGAGCGGCGATGGAGGAGGCAGGGAACGTCCTAAACATTAGGAAAGAGAACAGGACAGGAAGAGCAGCACATACAGGGTACGCGTAGAGGGGAGCACAGGTCGCCTGTTGTCTCAGGCGTACCTGTTAGTAAAAATAGGCGGGGCAAGCCCCAAGGGGAACATTGAAACGCACAGAAGTGAATTAGAAATCACAATAAGAAGCATAACATAACGAATCCTGGGACGTGCACACAAACCTGGCGTGCGAGGCTCAATGGAGCCGTCCATAAGAAAGCCAGGGCGGAGAGACGAGGAATGCAGCAGAAGAGGCAGAAGGCAGGAGCACTGAGGGTGAACTAACGGGCAGAAGAAAGAGGAACATTATGAAACTAACAGCGCCTGCATAGACCGAGAAAGTACACACATCGCAGTGGCCATGAAACGATCGGCAGTCATGGAGAGAACAACCAGGCCACTGCGACGAACATAGGTTAAGGAGTAGAAGTGCCCAGCATGTAATCTAACTGTTCGATGAGAAGATGGGCACAGCGGGTGACATCTGGAAGGAGGGGAAGACCGTCCTCCGACGCAGCGACCACGGCCCGGGCAAGGCGAGCCCCATTGTTAGCAACAAGAAATAAACGGCGAAGGAGAGCCTGCTGACGAAGCAGTATCTCATAATTATAGTCAGCAATAACAACCCATAAACACCCTGAAGAAACGTGACTGCCTGCAAGGCGGCATGCTCATAGGGTCCAAACTCATCGCTGTCGGAGTCAGACCAAAAGAACATGCGCCGCGGTACATCATTAGAAAACAATGTAGGCATTTCGACCTCTATGCCACGCAAAACAGTATTTTCGCCTACAATCTCAGTGACCGTGCCCACAAAAGGCAGGGAACATCGCTGAGAAACAACGCGGAGGATCGATAACGAGGACACCCTAACGGCAAACATATCGCAGCAGGAAGTATATGACACGGACGAGGGAAGCAGAGATTTGGGAACAAAAGGCCGAAGACGGCGTCCAGCAAGCAAGCTGTGTGTTTTGTTTTGATGAAAACAAGGAACAAAAAAAAAGGCACAATAATCATAAGACCTCAGGGCCAAGAATATATGTAGTAACTGAGCAACAACAAGAGAGAAGAATGAGAGCGAAGGGTGCCATGATTGGTAAGCACCGGAGCAGCACTGAAGTACCTGGCCGGAGAAACCAGAGAAGCGGAGGACGGCGTTCGTCGCGAAACAGAGGAACCTGACGACGCAGCGCAGGAACCCAATGATCCAACGGATGGCCGTGCGAACCTGCAGACGAGAAGGCAGAAGCCTGAGAAGAGGGGCACGCGTGCGAAAGAAAGAAGAGGAGGAGGCACGAAGAAGAACGTCGGCAGCGAAGAAGGAAGCAGTGTCCAACGAACAATGGAGAGGCAGCAGGGCGAGGCAGAACCGAGCAGCCTGCACCAACAGCATCAGCGTAAGCCGAGGACGATTACAGAGGAGAATCCAGCGGAACAGGAAGCAAGAGAAAGGAAGAGGACGAGGCGAAGACCTGGAAGACCGAGACCGAGCAAACCAACGAGGCAGAAGCAGCAGCAGCGGCGGAGACGGGCGGAGACGGAGACGCCGACGGCGCCGCGAACAGCGCAGGGACCCCCTCCTCCGCGCAGATCCGCCGGCGGGCCGCGCCGAAATGGCCGTAACCCTAGGCCAAAGCCAGATCTGGCGCGGACGAGATGAAGGCGGGGCAGCCGACGGCGCCCCCCTCCCGCGTAACCCGGACACCGACGGCGCGGCGCGTCGGGAGGCAGCCGGCGCGCGGAGGCGAAGCGATGGAGCGGGCCGTGAGCATCCGCGGCGGCGCGGCACCAACCCGTCCGCCGCCCCCCCGCGCACGGCGCACGGCCGCACCGCAGCGCCGCGACGAGGCAGGCGGCGAAGGAGCTGCAAGAGCCGACGGGAGGAGGAGCAGAGCGCGTCGCGGCTGCGACGACGAGGCGAGGGCTACAGGCAGCAAGACGCGGCGAGCGGGGAAAACGAAAGCGACGGGAGCGAGAGAACTGAAGGAGCGAGACAGGAGCGTATCGAAGTGGAGTGGGAGACCGCGTGGTGAGGAACGCTGAGCAGCTTGCGGGCGGCGGCAGGGGGGAAAACGGAAAATAGTCCTGACGGCTGCGGGGGGACAAACGGAAAATAGGCCTGCGGATGGAATTTCTCCTTCTTCGAGCGACGGATTCCAGTCTTACGGGGACCTGAGCAAAAAAAAACCGAACGGACGAAGATGAAACGCGGGACCTGAAGACGAATAAACCCAATTCCGTGAAAGACGAAGGACCCATCCGCAATTTTTTATGGGGCGACGTGGATAGCGTGGCCGTTTTTGAGGCGACGTGTCCGCCCTCTCCTTCCAGCAAACAACATAGAATGGATTGGGTAAATGGCCTGATGCAATGCAACACAGCATACAGTCATGGTCCTGCTCTGAACAGGATTGTGGCCGCTCCCTTGCAATGAATATGTTGTACTGCCATAGTGCCATGTCCAGAGATCGGGCACCAAAAGGTTCTCGTTGGGTCTTGTCGCCATAGGTAGCTGCACACCTTCACATGAATTTTTGGAGAAAATAAGGGCCGACAGAAAAATTCGTACAAGAAATACAAAAATATTTATTAAAAAGAAACCCAGATACAGTTAAAATATCCTACATTTTTAGTTACATATAGTCCTAAACCAACTAAATAACAAGGCTGTTGAAGATAGCTAAACTATGGAATTTGACTACTAATTTTAGCTAAACTGTTTGGAGTTGGTCTGACATTTAGAACAGAGTGACAAGAGGGAAGCTGCCCCGCGAGCTCTTGTTTCCTGTCCACTTGGACAGCTCCTGGACTAATTACTAATGCTAAGGGGAATTGAGAAGGCCCACCTGTTCAGTTGAAAAGGCAAGCTCAAGTGCCAATACCAACTGTAACTGACTAGGATGAAAGATTGAAAGAGTTTGTACAACATAAGCCAGTTCTGCAAAATGACAAGGAAGATAGCATCCACATGAACTACAAAAAGAAGCTGTACAAGTGAGGAGGACCTCGCCAGCTAGAACTGCATGCCTTCCTCTCTAAACAAGATCACACATATCTGAAATCAGACGTCTATCACTCTGTCATCCTTCTTCGACGATTTCTTTCTCTTCCTCTCACTAGCAGGCTCCTTTCCCTTCAGCTCCTGAGAGAAGGTCCGCAGCAGGCCCATAAGATGCTCATTCCTGTGAGCTGGAGTCACACACCAAAGATTGAAGTATCAAATTGAGAGTTCTATTTGGAGGACCAAAATGAATTCTGCACATCGATCAACTCATCACATACTAGGAAAAGGGAGCGTACAGGTACCAATAGTTCAAACAAGCCAAAATGTACCAAGATGTACTTCTAACTTCTAAGAAGCCGAACATTTTTTTCTCTCCCTCTGTTACAGAATTAGCAGAACAAGTTACTGTCAAGTACCTGTGAGTATGACATCATCCATCCTGACGGACTTGCGACCGGCATGCTGTGCAAACAACTCTGCATCCTTTGCTAGCTGCTCTGTACATTGCACGGAAGATGATAAATGGAATATTCACATAGTTCCCATAGGTGCAAATCTAAGTAGATCCAGAGTCATTTTTTTTCTCTCTTAAAGGATTGAAGGAAATACAATTTACAAAGCTACTAGCTAGTAAGTCCGATGCTTCAGATTGTTGTTGGTTTCAATTAAATGCACTTCTTCATTGACCCAATACATCTACTTCACCATCACTAACCACTGTACTTATGCACTCGCTATCTGTGGCAAGATAAGACAAAAAAGAATCTCTTGAAGAGGTCTAAGATAGAAAATGTATTTGCTCACAACTGCTTTCTATCTGGATATACTGGGTCACTCCAATAGTATGATTATGAAGTTTGCACTTAGTAGACAAAATGTGGTGGCGATCTTCAATAAACTTTGATGTAACTGAACTTACTGAGGCGTGTAAACTGTGAACTACCAATCTTTGCAAATCAATTGTCTACATCACGAGTAGGTATCACATTTAACAAGTACTATACTGTACATTGATAGACAACACGAATTTGACATGCTAAAATAATAGCTACAATGCAATGGATTTGGGGCACTTTTGGTCCAATTACTGATACATCTTGGGAAGCCATGGCAGTGAAGTGTTCTTTTGTCCCTTGACAATACACGCAAGGGTAGAAGCAAAGAAATAATCCTCCAAGTAAGTTTTAGGACACAAGAGGCAGGATATCTCAAATTATGCAGTCATAAGTTTCAAATTATGCAGACAAAAAAAGCAAAACTACATTCCAGATTGATAAATTCGATAAGTAAGGAATGAACAATCTTTCAGCAAGACAAACTTGTGAGGTCTCAGTTCAGAGCATGAAAGACAAACTTTACACACCATATGTGGCTGTGATTACTAACTCTTTGGTTGTCATATCAAAGCCCAGTGGAGTATCGTGAGAAGGAAATAGGAGTAAGGAATTGCTATCCTGTCAGTTTGTCTCCACAAAAATTTACAAACTCTACAAAATCAAAGCCTGATGAAGATCAAAAGTTGCATCCACAATTAACCACTCGTATTTTCTCCAGCACCAACCATATTCTACTAAACCCGTGCTAACTGCTAACCATCTAGAGAATTATGTAACTGAACCGCCCTTTCAGTACTGCATTTCCTACTGAAACCAATTGTATTGGAGCAGTCAACTTGGCAACTCAAGCAGGTCGAGATGAATTGTAACCCCAAGAGGTTCAGAATATGCAAGGAGGCAACGATTGCAATGGCAAATAGCCAATTGTATCTTCAAACAAGCCATAAGATGGCTCCTTGCAATGAACCAAAGAGAAATAACGTGCACAAGCAGTTACTGATTACAGAAGCAAAAGGAGGGAAAGGTAGGGTTCCGGGGGAAGGACCTGCGTTCTTGAACGCCAGATCGGCGATGCAGGCAACGACGGGGTCGGCGACCGTCATCCCGGCCTTCCTTCCTGCGCAGACAGACGCCGCATCCCAAGATGAGATCAGGAAACTGTACCGGCCTCTTCATCTCCCAAGAGAGAGGATGATAATGATACGCTACCTTCGGCGGTGGCGATGCTGATGACGGCGAGGCGGAAACGGTCGCGGAGGAGGTCGGCCTCGGCCTCGGCGGCCTCGTATCGCTCGGCCTCAGCCTCGGCCTCGGCGGCCTCGTTGCGCTCCGCCTCGCCGCCGCTGTCGCCCGCGAGCGCCGCGTCGGCGTCGTCAGCCAGCGTGTCCATATCCATGTCCATTTCCAGGTCGAGGTCCTCCAGGTCCGGGTCCATGGCGGATTGGCGGCAGCGGCGGAGCTTCCACGAGCAGCAGCAATGGCGGCTGGAGCGGTGGTTGCCGTTGGGGAGGGCGACGGCAAAGCAGCATGGCATGGGCTGCTTAGGCCTCGGGTTTGGGTTGGGCCGTAAAGTGGGCTACAAGATAGGCCTTATAGAAAGGAAAGGCCCAGGTAACCTCGTAGGTCCTTTCCTTTCCCATCTGTACTGGACCAGTCATTTTCAGGAGCATTCCCTCAAAAAAAAAAAAAAAACTCATTTTCAGGAGCACTTCCCTCAATTTATTCTGTAAAAAAAAAAGTCATTTTCGGGAGCAGCAACCTTAAAAAAAACTTTTGTTTCTCCAAAAATGAAAATCTTAACCATTTTGACTATTATGTAGAAAGAAAAGGGTCATCAGTTTGTATGAAAGGCTGGAAGTACTTGATACCGAATAAACTTTAGATTCTTTTTACATGATTGGCGAACATACGTCAAGTGAGTCCATCAAAAGTTTTCCCGAAGTCTCAAATTGGCTGGGTTTGTATATAGTACATAAATGTAGTTGTTCGTTCCCAACCATTCCGTTTTCGACAAAAAATATACAGCTTGGACCCATAGGGAGATTCAGTCAAAACGGCCCATAGTGGATAACTTCATTTTTCCCTTTCATGGGTAGGGAATAACACGATAAAAAAACAGTATCATGCATTGTGATCTTAATTAGCACTTATATTATCCAAAACAAAGGCAACAGAGAGAATCATGCAATAAAATAAAGAAGGGCACTATATGTGTTATTCTTTTAGGCCTTTAACTGTAGGCCTCAGGTATACCCATCGTTATCTAGAACAAATCATCATCTCTCTCTCATCTGAATAATGGAGCAGGCAGAAACATTTATTTTTCTGTGATGATCTATTTGCATTTTTCTGACCATTTCCATGTAAAGCCAGTAGCTAATGAGTCGGATTGATCTACAGCTAATTTAGCAAGCGTATTGCAATTGCTGATCAAATCAAACTACTCAACAACACTCATGGGGGATGAGCATCAGCAAGCCATCATGCTTACGAAGGCGTACGATCGGCGTCATGTCATCGTCAGAGGAGGAGAGGGGGTTTCATATATATAGGAGAGCACCATATGGTCCACGATCGCGTCGATAGATAGATAGTGGTGGTGTGGAGTGTGGACTATGGCCATACACATACACATATATAGTGCCCTTTTCTATTTTAAGTACATCAATAATGTAGATGTGGGTAGGGCTCATCATCTTGTTGGTTCTGCTTGCATTGAATTGAAAGGGAAAGCAACTATATAAAAAGAATTACACATATGTAGGGATATATGCTTGCTTTTCTCTATCCCCACCACCGTGCATCATCTCCGTGTTCTAACATTTGTCACGGTGCGGCTCAGCGGCTTCCAAATCTAGTTTCTTTTTTATTACATGGCTATATGTCATTTCCACGAACAGAGAAAATAGCATAGAAGAACATGTACGTGTCAGCGTGTGTTTACATAGGTCTTGTTTGGCATGGCACGTTCCATATTGTTGTTCTAGAAAAAGTAGGATTGATTCTAGCTGGTAAGTTCACGCGCCTGTATTGTATTTTAAAAATAAATTTGAGTTCTATATGGATGCTTTGGAAAGAGGAATCAGGGTTAAAGCTAAAAGAAAACTACACTCTAAATTATAAGTTTTTTTATTTTATTGTGAACTAAATTATAAGACAAACATTTTTTATTTTGAACTTTAGCTTTTTTATATATACATTATGTATCTAAACATATATATATATATATTTAAGTTCATAGCAAAAGCTATATGTCTAGAGAAACAAAAAATTGTCTTATAATTTAGAATGGAGCGAATACGAAAGAATACAAAATATATTTTTCTAAACCCGCCCACCCCATGCCTACACCATGCGTGCTTTAGACCGCCTCAATGTTTATGGATGGCTTTATGGATGCTAATCCACCTGCCCGTTGCGTGGGTTGTGGGGTACATACACGAGATGGCGAGAGGAGAGGGTTTATCCCAATCCCTAAAGCCCTTGCATAATATAACTTTGAGTATTAATAATGATCAAGCAGGAATCAAATCTTTCCGACTCCATGGTGTGCAATGGCATGCTTCCAAGTGCTACATAATTATTCGCGCAATTTTTGTCCCAGGGTAATTAAAGTGTACTTCCAGTGTTGTTGATGAGTACACTATTTGCTTATCCAAACATAATATATGTACAACGGTCCCATATAGGTTTCAAGATTACAAGATTGTAGAGTCTCTCAAACATACTAATATGGGGAGGATCTTTTTTTTTGCCCCAAGAAGATGATCTTATATTAATTAAAATACATAGTGCACACACTTATGCTGCTACATATGAACATAATTTAAGACTGCAAATCATCCTAAATTTTTTTAGAAAGGAATATATTAATATCTCAGCCTCAACATCGACTGATACATAATTTAGCTGTTCACCTACAGTCATGATTACAACCCCTCGAAGTTATATAATCTGTAGTTTTGTACTATACTATAATAATATACCAGCGTCTTGACTTTGCATTGATTGATAACCAAAATTCCTCAGGAGGTCATCAAGGTTACATCAGCATCATGTATTGTTGACTATTCCTTGAGAGGAGTATGAAGACATTTATCCTGCGATTGGCTCTCCCATGTCCTATGGAGTCTATGGGCAAGTAAGCATCATCTATCCGTATGTAGGCATCCATACCATAGGGGTTGTAATCTCTCATCTAGTGGCCCCATTTGGTCACACAAAGGAGGGTCCCCATAGGGGAGGTCGACATGAAAGCTACGCTCAAAGAAATTCACAAGTGGGAGCCATGGCCTCAACTCATACCTTCCATATGGGCATCATCCAACCATGACAATCCTATCACACTTTCCTATCAGTTTTATTTTATTTGGTTTTTTTAGTAGTTTGATGTTTTTTTTTTAGAATTACACATACAACTCAGATACTTATAACACGCACGCACATTCACCCTTATGAACACACGTATGTAAATTCTACCCCTAGCCCTGTGAGAACCACACCCCTACCTCTTGATTATAAGCTTTACTTGTTTTATTTAAAAAACCAGACTGAAGAATCTGATGCCATTTTTTTTATGTTAGAAAGAAAACATAGCCACACCAAGCACGATGTTTTAGTAGTGTGATAATTGTTTGTTGAGCTAGAAAGTACTCCCTTCATCTTAAATTATAAGTCGTTTTGATTTTTTCTATCCATTTTATTAAATATCTAGACACCATTTTACTAAGTATAGATATATTATTATATCTATGTACATATCAAAATAGATGTATCGAAAAAATAAAAATATTTTATAATTTAGAATGGAGGAAGTGGACATTATCGTCAACTCAGATGATCGATCAAACATGCTTGTACATATGTATAAATAATAATATGTATAAATAATAGTACTACTAATATACATACACACAAGGTAAATAAGGAAGAAAAATTTTGGCGGACATGTGCATACCACACTAGGTACGTACTAGGCGCGATCGAGCGTGTCCGGTAGTGCTCCCGACCCAGCCGTCCCTCATAGAATCTTCACGTGATCGAGTGAGAGTCCTTCACACGACCCTTCCTGCACCCTACGGCGGACCGGCGAAACAACAACGGGAGGTCGGGACCAGCGCGCGGCCTGCCGATTTTGATGGGACGAAATCACGAAACCGAAATCGATATCGAGTGAAAGCAACTCCATCGCAAAAGTGGCCCCCCAATCGTCCGTCCCACCGGTCCACGCGGATCATCGCATCGCATCGTCGGAGTGGACGGCGGACGCAACGCGACCCAACCCCCACCATGGGTGTCCTCGTGCCCGTGCCCGTGCGGTGCTTGCGTGTACGGAACCCGTCCGGCCGCCTCGCTCGTTTAGTCCTCATCGATCTAATTAACCACGTGCTAGTTGGGCCATCGCGGTGACAACAATTTGACAAAGGGAAGTTAGGGTTTGGGGCCGCCGCCGCCACCACCACCGAGGCGCCGCCGCTGCCACCACCGCTGCGGCCCCGTTCCTCGCTCCGGCCTCGCGGCGGTGAGACGGGGTCCGCCTCGATTTCCGGTTTTTCCCGTTTTCAGGGTCCTTAATCGAGTCCTAGGTTTGCTTGCTCGCCGTCGATGTTCGGCGGCGGAGTTAGGTTTGGTCGGAGGAGTGTGGCTCTTTGCGACTTGGTCTTCACGACGCCGGCGATGCGGAAGCGGCGGCGGCGCGAGAATAATTTCTCCCAGCCTCTTTTGTTCTCCGATGGCGATCTACTCCGACGTCAACGGAAAGGCTGGGAGAACTCTTTTGAGTCGAGGGCCGGCGCATCGTTGTCTTCGTCAGGATGATGATGTTGACCCCGTTAATCTCGAGGAACATGTTTGGTGAAAACCCGAGGATCGCTCGGGTTGCCGGCGATGGAATCGAAGGATGCGCCGTGGGTACGAGTTGGCCAATGCGCCAGGAGGCAACGCTCGGCCGATTCGCCTGCAAGTAAGTCCTCCTCTCGCGGCCTCCACCCTGTGGAATTTGGCTCGGTGCCCGACGACGATTGGTACGCGACTTCGATGGCGGTGACGGATGTATCTCGAAGGCTTCGAGGAAGATGAACAGGAGTTGTAAACTTCTATGTAATTTTCCTTTTCTTTGGAGTCCAGTCTGTAAAAGGACCGGTGTAAGGCTAAGATGAATACATGTTTCTTCTCAAAAAAAAAAAAAAAAAAACCACGTGCTAGTTTCTTGCAAGAGTCATTCAGATGAGGTGAAAGAAAAGGAACTTTGCAAAGAAAATATTTATGACATCAGCTAAATGTCATTAGAAAAAAGGCTTCATTTAACCTCGAAAACACATCAATACAATGGGGGTCTTAGTTTTTAGCTATGGCCCCGATCAAGGTTGGCCGAGACTCCAGCATTCATTTACAATTTGCTCCTAGTCATCATTCAAGTAGTATGTGTTTCTCAGAGCGGATTTGTTCTAAGGGCGAGCGGTAGTACGAAGGGCCCTCGGATTCCGACTAAAAGGAATCCGGCCCCTACCAAAGTTGGCTTCGAGTAAACCGCCGACCACAGCACCCGTGTGGATTAGGGCCCAGGCACACCGGAATGATGAACGAAGAAGGAAGATACCTAACCGTTGGCCGGAGATAAGGAACGGAGCCTGTACCTCCCCGTTTGGGCGCCGAGCCGGGAAGGACCCGAACTTATCCTAGATTCCACCGGAGCCAGAGCGAATGACGCGCACTGGACCCCCTCCGACGAAATCCAAAGATCGACACGACTCCTAACCTAGTTCGCCAAACAATGTAAAACCGGGCCCCTCCTTGAGCTATAAAAGGAGATGGCCAAACCATTCGTAGAGCAGGGAGAACAAGTTCATCGAAAGCTAGGCAGCTCCACATCCATCGCATCCGAGACAAATTCATTACCGGCCGTTGTTCGTGACGCCGACTGTGTGTCGATTTTGTTTTGTTGCGAGAGAAAAACATTGTTTCCATGGCTGAAAAGTAGGGTTGATTTTGACTGATAAGTTAATACGTTTGTACTGTATTTCAAAAAAAAAATTCAGTTCTATATGGATGCTTGGGAAAGAGGAATTATGGTTTAGAGGTAAAAGCAGCGGGAGCTCAGCATGGTTTCACGTTCTATTTCACTACCCACTGGGGGTTCTTTTCACCTTTCCCTCACGGTACTACTTCGCTATCGGTCACCCAGGAGTATTTAGCCTTGCAAGGTGGTCCTTGCTGATTCACACGGGATTCCACGTGCCCCATGCTACTCGGGTCAGAGCGTAAGCTAGTGATGCTTTCGGTTACTGGACTTTAGCCATCTAGGGTGCGGCACTCAACCGCTTCCATAGGCATGTTACGAACGATAACTTACGCTCGAGCATCTTCTTTTCGAAGGACGGACTCCTATCTATTCGTGAGCGCCATTTCATTGATTGTAAAAAGGTAGCATGGTAGCAGCCGAGAACCAATAGCCGATTGACGGAAGTGAGGGTTATTGCTAAACAACTATCTTTCCTATCCTAGGAAGAGGCTAGCCCAACTTAAATGAGATATGATAGCTTCCTTATGGTCTAACATTCTTGCCAATATATTATCTTCATTCTGTTCCGGATTATAATCCCTAATGAAAAAAATAGCAAAGAAGGGTCAGAATAACTCCTTGAGTGGTACCAAATAATTGATTACTCGAATCAAAATTTTGGGCATAAAGATTCCACTGATCCGTTCGAGTCGAAGCAGACTAGCAGATAGTGGGGCGATTGGTAGTTCCGCAGTGACCTCGTTCTGGATGTGCCTCGTACCATTTCTTTCTTCTTAACGAAACTCTGTCTATCTACTAAAAAACTTCTTCCTACGCAAAGCCTACTAAATCAATCTCTTCGCAAACTCATTACGGAGGTTACCATTAAACTCAACGGAAACTAATTACGTGGATAAGAGAAAGAATGAATCACTAATGCCAGCCAAAATACCCAATGACAATCGAGTACCAGACAAAAGCGAAATATATAGCCTTTCTAGCGAGTAATTTCTTCCTTTCGTTTCATTATATATGAGTTTCTTTCTATCGAGAAAGGAAGCAATTACATAGAGTAAATCAAATAGTTACGAGTTGGCTAGCTTGTTCATTCATTCTTATATCTCCGAAGCTCCGCCTCTGCTTCCTTTATTTTAGGATTCTACAACGAAATCCTTTATTTTCTAGCAATTCTACTACTACGAAACAAAAAAGACCCTTTAAATTCTTTTTGAAAAAGAAACTAAGTGTGCTATTATAAATCGAACTAAAGTCAAACTTTCTAGTGCTTATAAATTATTATGGCTTTATCCCTTTCATAGAAAGGAGATAAAACGAGAAATCTTTGCTATTCAATTTTTTTAGAATATCATAAAGTTTAAGTGGCAGAATTTTTTTCTAGGACTGTTTTATCAATTCATTTTTATTCTATTTCGACCCCTGCTAAATTCAAACTTTCGTCGAAATCGTCTCTATTCATATGTATGAAATACATATATGAAATACGGGTTTGTCAAGAGAAATACAAATACTTCAAGAAACCTTTCTAGTCTTTTACAGTTATCGCCATTCATTGCAAATAGAGAATTCCGTCTAATCAGACGTTACAGCTCAATTTCTTGCTATAGAAGACCCTCTCTCTCTCTCTACCCTCTATTCTCCCTTCGTGATACCCTGCCTGGGCATCACTCAGTCTCTTCTTGGATTGGATTCATGGCATAGCTCGCTCTCTTCTTTCCTCCTGCTTTAGAGACACTGTTCTTCAGTCACGGATTCATTCCACGAACTGCATCGTATAATAACCGTGGATATCAGGTGTAGGTTGACCTTGAGTGGCTCACTGAAGGGTAGGGCTATCTCTTCCCTTTCCATGCCTTTGATTCATCCCGGATTGTGTAACGACGTTTTAGATCGCCTCTGATGTTTATGGACGGCTAGCTAATCCACTTGCTCGTTGTGGGGTACATACACGAGATGGCGAGAGGGGTGATCCCTAAAGCACTTGCATATTATAACTTTGATTATTAATAATGATCAAGTAGGAATCAAATTTCCGACTCCACGGCGCGCAATGGCATGCTTCCAAGTGCTACATGATAATATTATTCATTCAATTTTTGTCCCACTTAGATGGGAGGGTAATTAAAGTGTACTTCCAATGTTGTTGATGAGTAAAATATTTGCTTATCCAAACATAATATATGTACAACGGTCCCATAGATGATGGTGTCAAGATAACAAATTTGTAGGGTCTCTCAAACATACTAATATGGGGAGCCCCAAGAAGATGATCTTATTAATTAAAATACATAGTGGACAGACTTATGCTTCTACATAACACAATTTAAGACTGCAAATCATCCTAATTTTTTTAGAGAAGAAATATATTATTTACCTACAATTATGATTACAACCCCTGAGTTATATAATCTATAGTTCTGTACTATAATAGTATTACCAGCGTCTAAACTTTGCATTGATTGATAACCAAAATTCCTCAGGAGGTCATCAAGGTTACATCAGCATCCTGTATTGTTGACTATTCCTTGAGAGGAGTATGAAGACATCTATCCTGCGATTGGCTCTCCCATATCCTATGGCACTATGGGCAAGTAAGCATCATCTATCAGTATGTAGGCATCCATACCATAGGGGTTGTAATCTCTCATCTAGTGGCCCCTTTGGTCACACAAAGGAGGGTCCCCATAGGGGAGATCGACATGAAAGCTAAGCTCAAAGAAATTCACAAGTGGGAGACTTGGCCTAAATTCATGGCTTCCATACGGGCATCATCCGGTCTACTATCCTATCAGACTTTCCTATCATTGTTTTTTTTAATATATGCGTGTATCTTTATAGAAGATCCAAATTACAGTGAACAAATTCAAATTTTTTATAGCAAAAACTTTATACTAAAGCATGTCATATTATATGTTCACTGTGTAAATATACTTTATGCGGAGCCCAACAAAATTAAATTTTTCATTTTATGATTTACTATATTTTTTAAAAAAAATCAGCAAAAATAAATAAAGAAAGAAAAAATTGGTTTTACTGTAGCAAAACCACATTAGAAACCTTTTTTTTTTTTTTTGGGGGAGGGGTGTTTAAAATACACGATTTTGGAAAGTTAGGGGTAAAGTAGCCGTTTCATAATCGAAGGGTGAAGTAGACCACCCTTGATAGTTAGGGAGTTAAGTAGACTTTTTCCTAGATATATATACAATTATATGGTTATGTGTGTAGTGTATTGACAACTCTTGGTTATAAGCTTTGCCTGTTTTATTTAAAGAACCAGACTATAGAATTTCATGCCATTTTTATATTAAAAAAGAGAGGGGGGGGGGGGGGAGACGTAGGGTAGGAAAACATAGCAACACCAAGTGTGTTGTTTTAACATAGTAGTGTGATATTGGTTTGTTGAGCTAGAAAGTATTCACTCTGTTCCAAATTATAAGTTGCATATTTTTTATCTATTTTACTATGTATCTAGACATATTATTATATCTAGATACATGTATTAAAATAGAAATAGGAAAAAAGTGAATGCGACTTAGAATTTGAAATAGAGGGAGTAGAAAGCGGTGCCGGCCTGCGCCGGCACGCCCCTCCCCTACCCCCCGCCCGTGCGACTTCCTCGGCCACCTCCCCTTGCCCTGTTGTGCTTATTCTGTGGGTCGAGGTGGCCGGGACGTGGCCGCAGCTTTGCTCGATGGCTCCGGCTTGATGGCGCGGGGCGCCTCGGCCGGGGCGGCGCTGGTGCTTGCTCCCCCCTCCGAACTCCACCGCCTCCCCGCTCTACGTGCCCGGCAGTGCCTCTGGCGGTTCCGGGTTTGGCCCGGCGTCGGCGGCCCCGACCGCCTAGGCTGGGGGGGACGGCGGAACGTACGGGGTCTGTCTCCGAGCCTCCTGCCTTGCTGCACCCCGCGCCCGCTGCACCCCCGGCCTCGAGGCAGGGGCCTCGGTCGGGGTTGCTGCGGCGGGGATGCCACCGTCTTCAACTCTGGTGCGAGCAAGGCAGTCCTTGGCGACGGGAGGGCCCTCGCGCGAGCCGCCACCTCCCTTTGCCGACGGCGGCGACGGGACACGCTGATGGCTGGGCGGGCCGGCGCGCGCCAATTCCTCCCACGGGCTCGTCCTACCCACCGGGGGTGGATGGCCGGGCCGCCCCGCGGCGCGCGGCCCCTGCTACCCTTGCGACGACTTCCACGGCTTCTGTTTGGGCGGCTGCCCCTAGACGACGGCGGCGGTGAAAACCATTTCTCCTCGGGCTAGCCCGGGAGAGGCGGACGGTGGCGTTCTCGTCATCTCCTTCTTTAGGCGTCGTCGGCTCCCCGTCCGTCTAGGGTGCTGGCGGGCTCGGAACGAAAAGTTCCGGCGGATCAACTCCGAGTTGGCGTCTCGACGTCATTCCCTTGTTGAAGGCTCCGATGAGGCCGCCATGAGCTCCACCTCGTCAAG
This sequence comes from Themeda triandra, assembly GCA_018135685.1. NCBI lineage: Eukaryota > Viridiplantae > Streptophyta > Magnoliopsida > Poales > Poaceae > Themeda > Themeda triandra. The sequence continues at coordinate 123,407 of JAENPR010000005.1, read as the reverse complement.
CGCTGTGCTTCTTTGTTTCGGCCTTCGGCTTGCTCGGTTGCGGGGTAGTGTTTTCGCGTGAGCCTCGCTCCATGGGGATGTTTGTAGTGCCGGGAGGTGGCTTCTCCTCTTTGTTTTTTGTCGTTGGCTTCACCGGAGGTGCGGTCTTGTTTCAAATCTTGTTTCCACCCCTGCCTCGTTGTCTTTGCGTGCATTTTGCGTTCTTCTACTTAATGAAAAAGAAGCGCAACTCTTTTGCGTTTTCGCGGAAAAAAAAATCAATCATACATGCTTGTATACATGTATATATAATAATACTAATACTAATACACACGAGGTAAATAAGGAAGAAAATTTTAGGAGATATACATACTAGGTACTGTACGCACTGGCGAGCGTATATCCGTACAAGTGAGAGCGTCCTTCACGTACACGATCCTCCCTGCATCCTACGGCGGACCGGCCGGCGAAACAACAACGGGGAGTCGGGACCAGCGCGCGGCTGCCGATTTTGATGGGACGAAACCGAAATCGATATCGAGTGAAAGCAACTCACAGAAAAGGGGCTCCCGACCCGTCCCACCGGTCCATGCGGATCATCGCATCGCATCGCATCGTCATTCGTCGGACGCAACGCGACCCAACCCACCATGACCATGGGCGTGCTTGTGCCCGTGTGGTGCTTGCGTGTACGGAACCCGTCCGGCCGCCTCGCTCGTTAGTCCTCGTCGATCTAATTAACCACGTGCCAATTTTCATCGAGAGTCATTTAGATGAGAGATGGAAGAAAACGGACTTTGCAAGAAAAATAACTACCACGATTATGTTAGTTAAAATGTCATTTAAAAAAGGCTTCATTTAGCCTAAAGAGGATCTCATTTTTGCAATTATATGTTGTATTCTCTTTCACGTAACACTATCGAAACGGCTGAAATCAATCGCGAAAATCATCGACCGAACAACCCGATCAACGCTTGGTCGATGGACACAAGCTTTCATTTTACAATTTGCTCTTAGTCATCATTTAGTGGAGTATATGAGCTTATCTGGTTGTGGACTTCCTAGTGGAGCTACCAGACCTAGGTGTCACTTCTAAGCATTAGATTTTCTACACCTAGGGTTTAAATGGATGTCTGATCATAACTGCCTGGCTCAGTATCCCAACCAAACAGCCCATATACATGCGTCATATCTATGTTTAACACGTTATGGATCAACATTTGTGCTTTGTGAAATCTAAGTAGGTGTCGTGGCTGCGACTACACCAAACAGACAATGTTGGATCCTGATACTAGAACTATAAATGATTTGTGTTTTATCATATCTGCCATGCATATAGATGTGACATCTTTTTCCCATAGAGAAAACACTCCATAGTTTTAGGGCTGATCCTTGTTGGTTGCGTCTCTATCGCTATTGAAGTACTTTGTTTTTAGATTTATTATGAAATAATATACTTCCATGTTGTATAGTTTACATGTTTTGAAGTTATATAGTACATTTTTTAAAATTGATGGTCAATTTATAAATGTTTGATTTAGAACGACATGTAAAAGAAAAGAGTATATAGATATAAGACATAAGAAAGACAATATATGGTTTTCAAGCCTTCCGTTTTCGTTAACATGTTATCTAAGAAAAACTTTTATTATATCGTTTAAGTTCATGCATAGTTCAAAGTATAACACTAAGTACGCTGAAATCATACGGTATGAATCCAAATAAATACACAGAGCACCGACTATATTTAGACAAAAAGAAATCAGAAGAAGTTTATGCCCTTCGATTTCGTCAGTGAGAAAAGACATTTTTTAGAGAAAAGTGGCGCTGTTGTATAGGTTGGCCTTAACAGCGACCTGACATATCCACACCGCGTCCCTGATTGCCTTATCCGGAGCCAATTCGTCCACACCACACTGACTCCGCATTCCGCAAGCAATTAATTCCGGCTACGCAAGAAACGGACGCCATTTTGATTTCCATACGATACGTACAGTACGTTCGGGTGGGGGCTATTAGTTACTACACTGACAGAGTGAGAGCAAATAATGTAGAGGGAGTCATGTCATCTTCAGATCTCACAATCCGCGGGCTCTTCGGCCCATGGTTTCTACGAATGATAAACCGACTGATGTTGTTGTTTTATTGTGAGAGAAAAACACGTTAACGTGATTAATAACCTAGGTTGTTAAGTTCAAAAGAACCGGACGCGGGTGTCCAGGTATAATTTTGTCATACTAAGTGCTATAAATGATGCCAAACTCAAATACTGAAATTGTTAGGGAGATGACATCCAAAGTTTTTTTTTGTGGTGTATTTAGTCAAACACCCTTATAACGCAGAAACATCCGAAAGAGACCAAAAAGAGGCTCCCAAGCTTGAAATCCACAGAAAATATTCGCCCCTAGATTACAGAGATCAGGCAGGAAAGGTCTAAGAGCTAGCACTGGGGAACGCCCACCCCGCACGCAAACTGGCTTGTTTAGTTCCAAATCCAATCACAAAGGTCCCGCACTATGCAAAAAAAACCTCCCGTCCGGTGTATTGCGGGGACGTACGGACATTACGCAAAGGACGAGGCGGGGCCCATTCGAGGACGGAGAGAGAGGGCGTGAGAGACGACGGGAGAGAGACGCCATGGCCGCGCGCGCCCCGGCAGCGAGAGCGGCCGTCGCGGGGAGAAGGGTGCCCGCCATGGCCGCCGCAGCGCCGCGCCCCGGCGACGAGCTCCTCCACCGGCGAGCACGGGCTCGCGCGAGCACGGAGGGCCGCCGCGCGTGCCGCCGGTGGGCGAGGTGCCCGCGAGTAGCGGGCGGCCGCCCGTTGCCGGAGTCGACCTCCGCTCGCGAGGGAGCGCCGCGCCGCCTTTGCCGTCCTCGCCGCCTTGATCTCGGAGGAGCGGGAATAGGAGCTCGCCGCCTTGCCGTACATCGCGGGCCCGCCCGTCGTCCCCACCCGCCGCCTCCCCGCTCCTTCTTCTTCGCGCCCGCCTTCCGCTCCCGGCGTCCATGGCCGGGAGGTGGAGGCCGTCGTGGAGGTCGAGGCCGTCGTGACGACCGCACCACCGCGCCTCACGTCGCCGCCAGCCCGCCGCCACCGCGTGACCGCGCCTCGCGCCGCCGCCCGGAGGAGTCCGCGGCGCCCGGCTTCTTCCCTCGCCCGCGACCCGCCATGGAAGCCGCCCCGCGCCTTCCCCGGAGCCTCCCAGCGAGCGCGCGTCCCGCCTCCTTGAGTTCGCCCCGCCATGGCCGGGGTCGCGCCGCCGCGAGGCAGCCGCCGTGCAAGCCCGCCCGCGAGGCCGCCGCCGCGGCCGCCTCGCGAGGCTCGCCGGCGCGGGGAGAGGCGGCGGGAGGGGCGCAGGGGCACGAGGAGGCCGGCACGCCGCCGCCGGGTCCTCCAGCTCGTCCTCGCCTGGGCAGAGAAGAAAGAGGCGGAGGAAGAGATAGAATGGAGAGAGAAAGGGAGAGAGAGAGAATGGGGAGAGAAAAAAATAAAAAAATTGATATGTGGTCCCACTTGTTGGATCGAACATTTTCGAACCGTAAATGATTGATGAGTGCGGAAGAAAGTTGGATAGAGTAAGGAAAATACAAACGAATATTCCTTTGACGATGAGAAAACATCCAACTGAGTGCAAGTCCCAAGGTCTGAGAGTCGAGATCACAACAGTGCCCACCCTTACACAGTGTTCCCCACCCTACTACTATTCCTGAAAATGAAAATTTTGAGAAGGTAGGTTAGCTAGCTAGGCCTCCAACACCTACCCTGGCCCCTGTTGTTGTTGCTGTTGGAGCCCCCACTTGCTAATTCTTCCCCCAATCCTCCCTATATAATAAACAAATAAATAGATAGATATATAAATAAATAAATCTCCAAGCCTTCCTCAGTTCCTCCTCCTCTCCTAATCACTCTCACGCTCATTGCCTGCCTGTAGCTTTTTCCTTAATCCATCCACTTGTCAAACCCTTGCAAGCTGCAAACCACTCCTTTGCCTTTTTCTTCTCCAAGTCTTTGGTTCAGGAATTGGGATGAGAGGAGAGGAGAGGAGCCTCCACTAACCAACCCTTAATCAAAGCCCTTAACCCTGATTAGTTCGCTTCCATCCCTCCTAATCCCCCACACCCTTCCTGGTACTCCGTCCCCCTGCGTCTCTGTTGCCCAGCTAGCTGCACGCCTGCCTGCACCGGCTCTTTTCGGGGCGCCAAAGGCCAAGAGGCGAGAGCTCGCCGTCGCCGTACCCGGCCAGGGCGGCATGGCGAGCGCCGGCGAGGCGAGCAGAGGCGTGGGGACGGGGCGGGGGTCGCGGCTGCCGCGGTGGACGCGGCAGGAGATACTGGTGCTCATCGAGGGGAAGCGGGTGGTGGAGCGGAGCGGGCGCGGCGCGGCCGGGGCCGGGTACGCGGCGCCGTCGGAGCCGACGGCGCCAGCGGCGCGGGAGCGGCGGAGCCGACCAAGTGGGCGGCGGTGGCGGAGTACTGCCGGCGCCACGGCGTGGACCGCGGGCCCGTGCAGTGCCGCAAGCGCTGGAGCAACCTCGCCGGGGACTACAAGAAGATCAGGGAGTGGGAGCGCGGGTGCGCGGCGAGGAAGGAGAACTCGTTCTGGGCCATGCGCAACGACGCGCGCCGCGAGAGGCGGCTCCCGGGCTTCTTCGACCGCGAGGTCTACGACATCCTCGAGGGTCGTGGCGGTGGCGCCGGCGCCGGGAATGCGGTTGCGGCGGCGCTGGAGGACGCGGAGGAGGGGAAGGAGGAGGAGGAGGCCAAGGCGGCGTTGCTTCGCGCTGCTGGACGCGGCGGGGTCCAGGCGAGCGGGCTCTTCTCCTCGTCTGAGGATGAGGATGACCAGGACGACGACGCGGCCACGCCGAGTCCCACGCCGACGCCGGCGCAGACGCCGACGCCGGCGCCGGCTGCCGTGGCCGTGCCGATCCCCGGTGAGCAGGCTCAAGCTGTTCCGTTCTTCCTTGAAATGGCGCGTCCATCCTCTGCTTCAGCGCACGGTGAGCCTTTTCTTCCCTTTTCACTGCTTGCTTCTCTTCTTGGCGTCAAATTGTCACCTTTTCCGCGTGCAATGAACATGCTTTCCTATTAGCACTGCTCCAAAAAAAAAATCATCATGGTTCTGAAATCTGAATTGATGAACCCTTTCTTCCTGGTTGGGGAAACACTTCAGTTTCTGACTTTCTGTTGCAGCTAAAGTGCTAACTACAAGGCTCAAAGCATACGCAAATTTTCCTCTCTTTTTTCTCCGCTTTAATTTCCTTTTTGTCACTTGGATGTACTTTGGTATTTGGATTGTTACTTGCCTGACAAAGCTTTGCATTTTTGCTGTTCTGGTTACAGTTGCAGAGAAGACGACTGATGCGCCCAGGCAAGCAAGCTCCGAGCAAGGTACTCTGCAGAAACTTTTTACTGTTCCATTGGTTTGGTTTGATCGGCCATAGCATAGTGCAGAAACAAAGCTTAATTATAAATGGGTGCACCAATTCACTTTCATGCCGTTTTAAATTTTAATCCGGAGGCTGTAACAATCATGCCAAGAAAATCCTGCAAATTCCAAGCAGACAAAAGCTTGAGGCTGACATTTCTCATGCGTCTTCCATTGCTAACAGTAGCTTACTACCTTTTCTCTTTGTGAACAATCTTGTGTGCTGTTTGAAAACGGTATGAGGCTGAGTTGTCTTTTTCCCCCTTTTTTGGAGAGAACCGATTACTCGAATTCTTCATGGCACAATACGGTTTACCAACAGTGAGATTATATTAAAAAAAAAGAATTGTGTAAACATCAGGCAGTGCTGACTCAGAATCAGTGCTCACAAAAGCAATATGTTGACTGGGGTCCTTTTCTAGCTAATGCCCAAGAACATGTGATCCCCCACCCCCAGCTAATTTGTATTTGTACCTGGTTGCTAAATCCCATTACCGTGTAGACACGTGGAGATTTGAGAAACATCCATATCTTCTACATACTACTTTCACATGTTTTGAATGATTCTGAAACGATGAAAGAGCAACTCCACCAGATTTTCTATAAGTTCTTACATGAGAGTATCCTACATTACCTAAAGGTAGAACTCTACATATACCCATTTCTTTATTAAAGGGAAGGGGGCTGGTTTTAGGATCTCTTAAAAACTATATGTATAATAATAGGAAATGGGACTTGAGATCTGCAACAACTCCTAAAATGCTAGTTTTAAGATATAGGAGTAGGAGATTGGATGGATAGGAGATCTGATGGACATGATCCACTGTTCCTTCCTATTCAGTCTTTTCTCTTCAAATGATTATTATCTTCTAAATTGTAACACGCAGAAAAACAATCAAATAATATAATTTCCACTTGAATCAAACGGTTCACACATAGTTATACCATCAAACAATCTCACATGCAACCTAGAACAAAATAACAGCAGTAGAATTCACATGATAAAGCTTCAGAAGTTACGTTTCATACCTAACAGCCATCCATGTTTCCAAACAGCAGGCACTTCAAAAGAAAAGCAGACAGAGCAGATCACCGAGGACTCACCAGTGCAGGCCGGGCAGAAGAGGCAGCGCAGCGACGACAATGCCTCCGGAAGAGCCACGACCAGCGTGCAGGGGCAGCTGATTGAGATCCTAGACCGGAGCAGTCAGATGGTGGCGGCGCAACTAGAGGCGCAAAACATCAACAGCCGGCTGGACAGGGAGCAGAGGAAGGACCAAGTGAGCAGCCTGCTTGGTGTGCTTGGCAAGGTGGCTGATGCCCTCTACAGAATTGCTGATAAGCTGTAGCCGCCACTGTGTCCTGATCACAGTAAATAATCGCTGCAAGAATGTACAGATTGATACAGGTTGTTGGCGTCCTGTTGTTATTGTGGATTGGTTCTGAAATTTGGTCAGAAACCTGAAATGGGATGCCCCATTTTTTAACCCATGGGATATAGTATTTGTATTTTGTATGCCAGTGTATTCTGCTGACTCTCTTCTATAGAGGAATGGAAGTGTATCTAATGATAGAAAATCTAGGGTCAGTTAGGTTTCCTCTAAATTGATTTCTGCAAGCACAAAAGGCTGAGAAGGAAAAAAAAGGTTCATATTGACACAATTGGACTGAATGGTTTTAGCCAAGACAACTTACCAGTGAAGTTTGTGGAAATTTTCTAATAGACATCCTATGTGGCTCCCGGTATAACAAATCAGAGAACAAAGAATATGGGGAAAAGTACATAAACATAGTTGGTTAGCTCAGATCACAAGATCAAAGCACAAGAACACACATATATCCTGATTTACATAAGGTATTCTGAAACTTGATTGAAACAAACATCAGACTAAGTACCCTGGGATCCTCAATTTCACTCGTCATCATCTGTTCTACTTGATCTATAACGCCGGGAGCTTGCTTTTGAGTTTGTATGCATCTGTGGCGTCAATGATGATTTACTGTCATCTTCATCCATCTCACATTGATCAGGCTCAGAGGCACCTGCTACCATTCCAATTACAGATGAGTTGGAATCACTAGCTCTGGGACCCTCATCCACTGCCATGGCATCCACTGATTTCTTGCGAGGGATGAATGTGACTGAACTAGGAATCTCAACAGGCGTCTCAGAATGTATCCTGTTTGCATCTGATCTCCCTAACAGAACATGCAGGTCAGAAAGAGCTGCCCTGTTCGAATCATCATTAAACTCTGGTACATCCAGGGTGTAACGAGTGTACTTTGAAGGGTTCCTTAAATAGTCAGGGACCCCAGGAGTTGCAGACAGAGTGGGCATGCTCTCATTCTCTGAGACCACATCCATGGATTGAGGAACCATTGGAGAATCTTCGTCATGTTCAAACATATCCGACTCACGATCCTTAACATTAGCATCAAACCTAACACGTTTCCTTGGTTTTAAATCAGCTTGCTCCTCCTTCCTCTTCAGTATAGGTTTTACATTGACTTCCTCCACAGGTTTCTTTGCCTGAACTCCTACATCAGGGAACTCCTTGGCTTGAGCAACAAAGTGAGAGTCACCACCGTCTTTAGCAGAACCATCATCTTCTCTGAGTCTTGCGGATGCTGCCCTTATATCTGCCCGAGGATCCTTCTTACAACGGTACACCTCTTCAATGGAATCATCTAGGAGGTCAGGGATAATACTGTTGATGCTCATGTTTATGCCGTCATCCATTATATCGTGCATGTACACGCGGTCAGCAGCCTCCTCTCTACCAAAGGCCTCTCTGTCATACTTGTCCTCCTCTTCCTGTAGGAAAAAAAAAACTCTTGTAAGATAATAATCCACTAGAAACAAACCAAGGTCGATAGATATGACAACCATAGTGACCGACAGTGACGAAACATTCAAGAGAAGTCCAGATAAGTTATTACTTAAGGTGTTTCTGAGGTCAAGAATATATCACACTAAAATTATGATGTCTAGTTAGTCAATTACTCTTTACCATTAACTAAAACTCATAAATAACCAAAAGGAAATGGGACATGCTCCCTTTCAAATTAAAAAACTGCCAAAGAGGGCCTAGTGAACCACTAAATCTAATATACATTGCTCCATACTCTCAGTCACCAGGACATGCGCCCAAGACGACAAACGAAGCAGAAATGCAACAACGTGGAACTATGGTACAAACCAGTGAGAAAATGGTGAATAAAATGCTCTGATGATCTCTGCCTATTCTTTATCCAAATCATGCAGAACCCTAGTTAGGAGGCAACAAATCCTAGGTGAAATGTTTCCTTAGCAAGGCATAGATTGAAGATCGACAGTTGATTTGATCCTAATGTTACTTCACAGCTTGATTCCAACAAACTTCCAAGCATCAATTATGACATACTAACTGGTCAAACCAAATAAAATCAGTGACCCAAGACAAGTTTGCTCACCTCCCGATCCAGGGTGGGGTCGAGGCCGATGTTAACCCTAACCCCCTCCTCCTCGTCGTCCCGCTCCGCCGCCTTGCCCTCCCCCTCCCTCTCCCCGTCCCCCTCCTCCTCGTCGTCGTCTTCATCCAGGTCCCCCTCGAACTCCTCCTGCTTGGACCTGCCGCGCCTCCGGCCGCGGAGGCACCCGTTGGCGTCGTAGAACGCGGAGGCGCAGGGCGTGTCCCCGCGGCCCGCCTCCCCCGCCGCCGCCTCCTCCGCGTCGCGGGCCTCCGACGGCTTCGCCCAGCGGCGGCGCTCCACGTCGCCCGCCGCCACGGACCACGACGCCGCCGGGAAGGACGAGTCCGGCACCGCGTCGAACAGGCGCGACCCGAACAGGCGCTTCACTCGCGACTCGAACGTCTCCTCCTGCCCGCCGCCGCCGCCGCCGCCGCCCTCGGCCGCCATCGTCGACGGGAGCCTTGCGGGAAGCTTCTCGAGGCTGGTGCCTGGTGGGTTCGAGCTTTGAGGTGGGGTCGGAGGGTTTGGGAGAAGACGGAGGCGGCGATGGGGAATTTGGGGATTTCGTTGCCGGATTTGGGCAGGGAGCCGTGGTCGGTTTCGGTTCTGGGCTCACTTCGGACTCGGTGATGGAAGAGTGGGCCGGGCTATCTGAGCCGCGCACGCAGTCCGGCCCGTACGTACGCAGCTAGAAGGCTCAATTTGTGAATTGAAGAGGAAGAAAGAAGTCCACTCAAAAAAAAAAAAAAAAAAGTTCATTGCTACGACACGAAACATGAACATAACCACACGTAAACGACACGAATGCATTAAGCACTGATGCATGCTGTATTCATCATTCTTGCTGGATGCATCTCATATATTTTTCGATGGAAAGTTTTTGAAACATCGTTAGAAACTAAATAGAATGGTTTCAAGTTTACTAGTTTTTTTTTGATATTTTTCATTTTTAGAGCTAAAAATCTAATTTTGAGGTTATAGAGCTGTTTTCACAGCTCCAAGCATTTCATTTGGGTTTGTCGAGTACCATGTGTGTATATAGGAATTTTCTTAAATTTTTAAGAAGCTTTGAAACATTTTTTCGGGTTTAAAAATATTATCATGTATTAACTTGAATTTTATTATTAATTTAAAGTTGATGAAATGATCCTCAAAATCACTTTAATCTCGACAACGGGGTAAGATATTTGGTCTTGGAGTCGGAGAAGGAGAATTATTTAGATCACTTAAGAAGGTAAAAAATACTTTTTGTGGAAACAGTAACAATAAACCTGTGTTTGGTTCGAAGATGAGGAGGGATGATGACGCCTACACCACTAGTTTTGTTAGAGTTGAGAAAAGGTCATTCCAGTTCTAGTTTTTTTTTGGTTTGGTTATTGGGATTGGGGTAGTGGAGATGGATGATGATGTCTACACCCTATAATAATTTTTTGTTAGTGGCGAGACACATTCCGAGTCAGTGGCGGAGCTCAGCCAGAAATCTAGGTGGGGCAACCATGAACACAATTTTTTAATGACATTGTATCGACACACTAATGTCTAATATGTAAGAAAAATTAAAGATTGATTTGAAGATGGTATATCTCATTACAAGATAGCGTAAATACCATCTTAATATAATCCATTAATTCGACCAACATCAACTAAACAAGAGTCTAAAATACAACCCTTGCGCTGAGGTAGATATGACGTGACAGCAGCAGCAGATGGCAGCAAGTCAGCAAGGGGCGCCGCCTGCCGTCAGCTAGCAAGCAAGGGCCAAAAGGGTACGGGCGGTGGCACAAAGGGGCTCCGGCAGTCTATAGGTTGCAGACTGATTCGTGATGGCTGATGGGCTCTCTAATGTTGGGCCTTTGGCCTTCGTTTGCACGCATTGTGCCCTCTCGCAAAAACAGGTTTACAGCCGCATGGAGAGTCAGGGCACCGCCCCTCTGCTTCACGCAACGCCGCCGCTCGACCATCACACTTGATGAGGAGCACAGGGGTACCAGGGGCTTCCTGCCGGTGATAGGTGGGGCAGCTGCCCCACCCTGCCATATGGGGAGCTCCGCGCCTCTGTTCCGAGTCACATATCTGCATCTCTTCTTCCTCCTATATACCCCACATCTCAACTTCCGTGTGCATCACTTCCACCATGTCGCCCTACCCCCATCTCTCCTACGTCCACCAAAATCGTCCTTTCTAGCTCGCGCATTATAGCTAGGATGACTAGGATGGGGATGAGGCTCAGCCTTAGCGACATTGACCAAGAGGCGGAGGATCCACATCGGCTTGCCATAATCACTTAGGAGTCACCAAGCTCGGAAACGCATCGTTAAGGAATTGACCCTGTACGCTCAATTTGAGGGGACAAGGCGCCCTGCATCTAAAAATGCATATTTGTATTTGAGGATCGCCCCATCTGTGTTGGGTATTGTCCCAATCAAATGATTGAGAAATCAGTATGGCCTTGTTATGCTTTTATTCATTCTATGAACAAAAGGCATGCTTGAGAAATCAGTTTGGCCTCGTTATGTTCTGATTCTTTTTATGGGATAGGGGTTGCAATCAATGTGTGTATTTTTCGATAGTGTTTGAGTTCGAATCTATTTAAATCCGTGTTTTAAATAGCGAGTTAAGGCGCCCAAAGTGTTTAGCGTTTATAAACCGTAATTAGCGGACTTTAGCGGCGAATAGCGGCAAAATTGTGCATGAACGCAAATAAGCGGCGCAATTTTTTTTCAAGCTATTTCGGGCTATAGCGCAAAAATAGCGGGCTATTTTTTTTTCCATGATTTAAATAAGTTTGTATCCGTCTGTATTCGTGTCCATATATTAAATATCAACAAACAATGTAGCTATCTCCGTAGATATACAATTATTTACATTGCTACTTTGAACCAACGACACACTAAGGCAGTATTTGATTTCAGGGATGGGAGGGTTTAAGGTCGGATATCCTATCTTGACCTAACAATTGATTTAGAGACAACCATGGACAGAGTCATCCCTCATGAGAATATTCATTCAAGATCTTGGGCAACATCATCCCCAAAGTTTGAGTGGATCCGCTCGTCCCACCTGAGACATGACGTCATGAACACGAAGCAAGGCGACACGAGGAAGGAGAAGAGGAGAGAGAAGGCGGTTGAGAAGGTCCGAGCCTTGGGCACTCTCAAAGGGAGAGTGGGCCTTGGACCCTGCACTCGCCTGACAACCACAAGCATTGTTTTTTTGACAAGAAAAGACTGTGGAGGAGTTCCCCACAGTACCGATTTTTTTTTTAGAAAATAGGCACCTAAATTCGCTCCCGATGGGATTCGAACCCAGGTGGGCCAGGTGTGAGATCAAGACCCCTAGGTGAGCCTTCCCAACCACAAGCATTGCGATGATGAAGGAGTGTGTTTGAGGGGGCCTGGATGCTGACCGATGGTGCTCGCTAAGGGAGAACGACCACAAAGCTCATGATTGTGAGGATGAGCCTTAGCAGTTTGGAAACGGGAACATGGTTCACGTCCTCATCCCCATGTTTTACGTTTCATGAATGGGAGCATGTTATAAAATGATACCCAAGTTTTAAAAATACGAGCATGAGCATGGCTGCTAAGGAATAAGCCCGGCAATTGGCCCGACAACAACGAGGAGATATGAGAAAAGAGGAAAAAGGAGAAAAAAAAAACCATGTGCTTCCTATGTCATAAAACTAATCTCATCTATGGTGTTTCTAAAGGAAAAATTTCGTTTTTTTTAAGAAACATATATTCATCTTAGTGTCTTACACCGACCCTTTTACAGACTGGACACAAAAAAAAAAAGAAAAATTACATAGAAGCTTACAACTCCTGTTCATCTTCCTCGAAGCCTTCAGAGATCCATCCGTCACCGCCATCGAAGTCGCGTACCAATCGTCGTCAGGCACCAGAGTCAAACTCCACAGAGTGGAGGCCGCAGAGGAGGACTTACTTCTGGGCGAATCGGACGACGTTGCCTCCCGAGCGACAACTCCCGTACCCACGACGCATCCTTCGATTCCATCGCCGCAACCCGAGCAGTGCTCAGGTTTTCACCAAACAACATTCCTCGAGATTAACAGAGTCAACAGCATCATCACCTGACGAAGACAACGATGCGCCGGCCCTCAACTCCAAGAGAGTTCTCCCCAACCTCTCCGTTGGCGTCGAAGTAGATCGCCATCGGAGAACAGAAGAGACTGGAAGAAATTATTCCGCTATGCCGCCGCCGCTTCCGCATCGCCGACGTCATCAGGAAGACCAAGCCGCAAAGGAGCCACGCTCCTCCAACCAAAGCTAACTCCGCCACCGAACATCGACGGCGAGCAAACCCTAAACCTAAGACTCGATTAAGACCCTATAAAAAACAGAAAAAACTGGAAATCGAGGCGGACCCCCCACTCCACGTCACCGCCGGCAGCGAGGCCGGAGGCGAGGGAACGGGGGCCGCAGGCGGTGGTGTCGGCGGCGGCGCCCCCAAAACCTAGGTAAGACAAAGGAATAATTTCGTTTATACACAACCAAACGACAAAAAGATTGTCTCATCTCGGAATTTCGGATGACATAAAATTCTCTAGTACAAAATAACTGCTCCATCCTATAATATCTCCTGGTCTAACAAATCGTGCTCTAAGGGCAGTCCCAACACAGACTCTACGTAGAGTCTTTAGGAATTAAATGAACCTGCCACATAAGCAAAAATCTGATGTGGCAACCGATTTAATGAGGAAAGAGAAGAAAAATACAAGAAACCGAGTCTAAATAAAACTCGACGTCTACGCTAGAATCGAGGGCGCTTCGTCCTTCCTATCCCCTCCCTCCAGATCCGGTGTGCTCGCTATCGCGGCAGAGAAGGTTGCCGGCCGCCAGCCAACATATACGTCGCAGCAGCGCCGCCGTCACGGGAGCCCATCCGCATGATGCCCATGCATCCCATCGGCCGCCGCCGCAGTCCTGGCAGCCGGTGCGTCCAACTAGGCCTGCTCCATCTCCACCACGAGAAGCGCACGCCGGCGCCCACGGAGCTCGTGCGGGCGGCCGCGACGGCTCCTGCGGAGCTGGTGCGTCGCGACCACGACGGCGTCCGCGATGAAGGTCGCGCTGGCTGGAGCTCGCGCGTGGCGGCCACAACAACGCCCACGGAGCTCACTCGTGGGGGCCGCGCCTGCGTTTGCGGAGCTCGAAGTGGCGGCTGGGTCGATGTCCGCGAGAGCTCGCTTTGGCGGACGTCTCGTGCGTGCGTGCACGCGTCCTTTCCTACTGAGCTTGCTTGGGCGTGTGGTGTTTGCAACCGCATTATGCTACAAACAAGGGGAGCCACGCAGTACATGGTCACCGCATGAATACATGCTATACGGGTCGTGGTCACCACACAATGGCATGCTAACGATTCCATGGTGCTCGTCCAGATCCCCTGTATACAACGAGGTATGTAGTGTATGTACGAAACTTGGAGTAGAGGATCCGGGGAGGATAAGAGGTGAATGATTGGGAAGACTCTAATAAAAAAGATTGCATTGTGAAGAGCAGTTTCTTGACACAGGGTCCTAAACTATGGACTCTATGGTTAGAGTCTAGATTGGGACTGAACTTTCAGGTAAATTGTCTCTTGATCCACGCGAACTCTCCGTGCCTCCCGAGTCGCGACCGTGCCAGCGCTCCCAAACCGGCCCCCACCGTGGGCCCGTGACCGCCGCCGCCTCCCTGCCGCCGCCACCGCGCCGGCACCATATCTAGGGCCTCCTCTTCTCTAGGGCTCGATCGCTGCGCCGGCGCAGAGTCTCCACCGCAGCATTGGCTCCGGTCGCTTCGCTTCACGACTTCTTGCTCCGCTCCGCCGCCGCTCGCCGCTCGGTGAGTCTCCGCGCGTAATCTCTCTCCACCTCCGAACCAATCACGTTTTGCGGTTTATTTGTTCGTTGGTTTATTTATTTGGGTTGCTACCAATGCTGTGCGTCTGCGGATGAATCGCTGCTGCACTGAGCTCTCTGCTGATGTTTCTCCCAGCGGGCGGCGGCTGCGATAGCTACCGCAGCGTTTGGTGTTCCGTAGTGGGTAGGATTAAGGCGGCGGCGGCGGCGGCTAGTCAGTTGAATCGACAAGCACGATGTGGCCATCTGTTGAGAATAGAAACTGACAAGATATGTTCTAGTTGCTTTGTCTAACTAAACGAACTGCAATCTGTAATGATTAATGCTGATCCTTATCGTAAATGTAAATTCATCTAGATTTGTCATAAGTTAAACTTTTCAAGCTTTGGCCATCAGTGCTAAGAACTCACATATATCACAATATGAAGGTTCATCTCAATTGGTCGAGACACATTGCAGATCATGTTGATTTCTGATTTGCAATCAGAGGAAGTGATTTGTTTTGTGCTTTTTTTTTCTGGGTGGTTGTGCTAATTAACCTCTGTTTATTTTCTTCCGTTTTATGTCCCTGTTGCATAGTGCTTCTTTGATTCAGACTCAAAATAAGTCCCAAATTTGGGTATGCACCTCGGCAAGCACTTGTTAGATGATGAACCTGGTTGGAATGTTGGTTTAGTATTCAGAACCTCTATGGGATAACATATAGTCAAAGAAATGAATAGAGTTTTTTAGAGAATACAGTCTTTTTTCTCCTTTGTATGTGAGGCTTAATGCATTTTCTGTTTGTAACTTTTGGTGTGGTTGCTAACCAGCTTTGATTTTTATTGGTTTGTGAACTGCTGTCGCCGTGCAGTTATTATGTTTTTTGATACAATACAGTATCTCTTACAGGCTTCATTGATAACTGGCTCAGGATTATTTGGCTGATTTAATATGGAGAGGACTCTAGTTCAGTCTAGGATTGTTCCTGCCACATTACACAGGAGCGGGTCCGGTCGATCTCTCGTGTGTGCGAGGGCCACAATGCTCAATAACATGCCGACACAGACCCTTACTCTTGGTGGCTTTCAAGGGCTGCGGCAGACAAACTTTTTGGACACCAGGTCCGTGACAAATCGTGACTTTGTATCTACTGTAGCAAGTCAGATGTTGCGGCCACGGGGTTCGGCATCAAGAGGGGTGGTTCGGGTCTCTTTTGAACGCTACACTGATAAGGCCATCAAGGTAATTATGCTTGCGCAGGAGGAGACCAGACGTCTTGGCCACAATTTTGTGGGGACAGAGCAGATTTTACTAGGGCTTATTGGTGAGGGAACTGGGATTGCAGTGAAGGTTTTGAAATCTGTGGGAATTAATCTTAGGGATGCCCGAGTGGAAGTTGAGAAGATTGTTGGACGAGGTAGTAGTGGGTACGCGGCTATTGAAATACCATTCACACCTGGTGCCAAGCGTGTATTGGAACTGACAGAACAAGAAGGTCGCCAGCTAGGTAATCCTTCATCTATCCACAAATTCATTTAGTTTCATGTTGTAATCTTCTTCCAAGTAGGCAATTTCATCCTTAATTTTCTGATTGCTTGATATTGTCCATGCTCGCTTACATGGGTCTAAATTTTAATCTGATCAGCCTGAACTGTAGTTTCTTTTTATTTTAAAAAGAATCATGTTCTGACTTCCTCATATCTACTTGATGGACATGAAAACCTTTAGCTTACATTTGTGGTGATTGTTGCATGGATGCATGATTGTGCAAAGTGGATTGTACTAGCATTTATAATTTTTGAATCTGTAACTAAATATTGGTTCAGAAGTATACTTGTATTGCAAAAAAGGGCCATAATGTCATACAGTGTTTGTGCAAAAAGCTGGCACCCTTGACTATACTACATCTGTGCTGGTAGCATATGGAAGAGATTGTGAAATGATAAATATCACATTGTTCATTAAGGTGGCGTTGAAATTTTAGTATGTCTTGAGCTCAGGTCAAACCTTGAGATTGCATTATTTGTTGAATCCATAGTACCAAAAACAGTCTTGCCACTTCTGGCTAGCCTTTACATCTGTTTCATTTCCGAGTTTGGAAAACTAGTTTGTGGATGTTAAGAAAGGTACATTTCCTTCTTGCTAATATTCTTCAGTGCTACATATTCAGGGCACAACTATATAGGATCTGAGCACTTACTCCTGGGCCTACTTCGTGAGGGTAAAGGTGTGGCAGCCCGTGTGCTTGAAGCACTTGGTGTTGATCCAAATAACATTCATACCCAGGCAATTATCATTTTATGTTCTTGTTTGTGGTCAACTCTTTAGAAGTCAAAATTGTGCAGGCAATCATATTTAACATGATGGGCAGGTCATAAGAATGGTTGGTGAAAGCACAGAAGCTGCTGGTGCTGGAATTGGAGGAGGAAGCAGTGGCCAGAAGATGCCAACACTTGAAGAATTTGGTACTAATTTGACAAAATTAGCAGAAGAGGTATTTTTTTCGTCCCCTTTGTTTTGCTCTATTGCATAACTGAGTTAGTAAAGAAATCAAGTCTAAGCATCTTTTTTTTTTTCTACAGAGAAAACTTGACCCAGTTGTTGGCAGACAGGATCAGATTGAACGTGTAGTACAAATTTTGGGCAGGCGAACGAAAAACAACCCCTGCCTAATCGGAGAGCCTGGTGTTGGCAAGACTGCTGTTGCAGAGGGGCTTGCACAACGTATCGCCAATGGGGATGTTCCAGAAACAATTGAAGGAAAGAAGGTTTGTTTGAATCAACATGGTTTTGTTCCATGCTGGTTAGGGTGCAAGTTTGCTTTCTCTGGACCACTGGGTCAACCTAACACTCATTTTATTGAAATTAATCTGGATTTCAAAGGAAAGAAAATGTGATAGAATAGATTTGACCTGGAAATACCCATTTGTGTCATAACTCATAATTGCATCCCTAATGCTAGTAATTGTGAATGGTTGACTTCATTATGCCAAGTGCTCCTACATGTGCCCTGTTTGAGGGAATTCAGCATTTTCAGTTCAAAATCATACTGGCCTTTGTCCATTATAAGTTCCTTGTTTAACATGCCCAGCTTTTGTTGTGAATATAATACTTTATGCCATTAGCGTGAAGTGTTATTCTGTTATTACCAGGTGTAGATGGAATAGGAACAATCATTATTTGGAAACTGAACACTAGTGGGAGTAAAATACGTCTTACTAATTGCCTCCATGTTGCTTCAAAAAACTGAACACCTTTTCTTTGTGCCAGGTTATTACTCTTGACATGGGGCTCCTTGTGGCTGGCACCAAGTACCGTGGAGAGTTCGAAGAAAGATTGAAGAAGCTTATGGAAGAAATCAAGCAAAATGAAGATATTATTCTCTTTATTGATGAAGTGCATACACTGATTGGAGCTGGTGCAGCTGAAGGTGCAATCGATGCTGCTAACATCGTGAAACCAGCTCTTGCTAGAGGTGAACTGCAGGTATAGGTTGTTGATTTGGCATTATGTTGTTTGTCTTATACGTCTTGTTATAATAAGTATTCCATCCAGAAAAGAATGCAATTCTAGCATACTACCAAGCCAAATCGTCTTGAGTTTGACCAAGTTTATACAAAAAAATATATCAATATTTATAATACCAGATTAGTACCATTAGATTCGTTATGGAATATATTTTCATAGTACACCTATTTGATGTCATAAATATTCATACTCTGGTACATTTGGCGAAACTTTAGATAGTTTGGCTAAAAATGAATCTAGGATTCCATCCTTTTCTGGACGGAGGTAGTGCAAAGATGGTCCCATAGTCCTTATGTAACTGACTAAGAATTGAGTAGTTCCTTCTACTTTATTAAGGACTCGACTAGGGGGAGAGACGTCCACCCTAGCATTTTTAATATGTAGATGATGCAAATTGAACCCTGATTGACTACCCACACTAGGCAATTCGTCTCAGGGAGCAAACTGCGCCCGCAAATAACATATTAACTGCTCATACATATTCACCCCTAATTTACAACTTTTATGATACTGTTGTTTCTTTAGTGTATTGGTGCCACAACTCTGGATGAGTATAGGAAGCACATTGAGAAAGATCCCGCATTGGAGAGAAGATTCCAGCCAGTTAAAGTTCCAGAGCCAACTGTTGATGAAACCATACAGATCTTAAGAGGACTTCGTGAGAGATATGAACTCCATCATAAGTTGCGATACACAGATGAAGCTCTAGTTGCTGCAGCACAGTTGTCCTATCAGTATATCAGGTTTGCAATGCATTATACTTGTTATTAGCGTGCACTTTTTTATATTTTTTTTGCTTATATCCTGTCGGCACGAATCTGCATCATTGCAGGCAGTAGGTTTTCCTTAGTGGCTGCATGTTTACCTTTTTCAAAAGTTAGTTTGACTTGACCGTGTTTTTGTTGACATATATTGCACTTTCATCTGTGGGAATCACTTATCCCTAAAGTGGTAGTTTTGTTGCTTTTCCATTGGATATTCTGAGGTTAATAAGTGAAAATGGGCTGCAGAGACTTGGATTTACCATCACCAGTACAAATACTTGGACTTTAGTGTCCAGACCTAACCTAGTGGTTAGTACGTCTGAGTAGCTGGGAAGATCCATTTTGATCCAGGCCTAGCCTAGTGTCCAGGTCCTCAGGTACTCACATGATGATCCATTTTGATCAAGAGAGCTGAGAAGATCCTTATATCCTAGTTCCTAGCGCTCTAGGCCATCAGATTTGATTCTCAACATGCATGTCAGCTTTCATTTTTTTTTCCTATGAGATATACAAAGCTTATCATATTCCATCACAGAAACCTGTAACATATAACAAAATATTGTTCAACCTATGCAAAAGGAGGGAGAATATCAACATTGCAAACTGAAATAGGAATAAAAATATTTAACAATAAATCTTCCTCAGATGGTGTCCTTGCATGAGAATGCAAAGTCACGTGTAAGCATTTTAAAAACAAAAAAAAGACCAAAACTGTTCAAGCTTTATAACAATAGGATATATACTGCCTTTGGTGACCAAAGCAAAATTACTCCGAGTACCAACCAACCAGAACATTAGCATATAGATAGATCCAGTAAAAAATTAAACCATTGCCAAAACGGCCTCTCAATTGCAGACACGAGATGGGATCATGAAAACTGAGATGACTCACCAACGAAGCAAAGAAGAAAACTGGAGATTGAACAGGGCTGAGAGTTGGAACTTGTGTGACTCAAAAGGAATCAAACCTAGTTTATATCTGATTAAAGTAAACCCTAGAAAACTAAACATTAGTCTCACACCTTAGTTGCCACCTAAAGAAGTCCCACGGAATGTTGTTTTTTCTGGGGAACTTCATCGAACAAGTTACCTACATGCACTTTTATCAGCAGCTGGGTCGATATTCCCATCACCTATGGCCGCACCAGTACTTCTGTGAAGAATTATAGGCTGCTTCCATGACCAAATAGAAAATATCAAATTTTGCTCCAAGAAATACGGTATGCAGAGTGCCAGCAGGTGAGGCCAGGCCGCTTGCTATATTTGAATCTCACATTTCTCCACCAGTGCCATCTCAACAAACATGATTCCACGATGGCCTATTGTCTGGTACTTCCTGAACCAGCAAGAAATGTAATGTCCGCAATGAAGAAAATTATACGGAAAAGATTTAGAGATATGGGACTCACCATGGCTAGGATGTAAAGATAAGTAACTGCAGGAGACAGCCAGGGCATTTATTCCTTTGTCTTCAGAGATTAACAACTGCAGTTAGGACCATCAAAAGTAGGTGGGAGGTGAACAAACTTGAATTGTCAGGTCATGAACAGTAGGATGATCGGCAGCACCTGGGATGGTGTTGAACTATTCCACTGAGTGTCAGGAAATAAGAAATTCTAGTTATTTATCAGAAAATTATACATCACACTGTGCACATATTACCACAGGATGAAATCTCTATTGAAACAAGAAATCAAGCACAACAAAAACACTATGTTCATGTCTAGCTATGGTTAAGCAGGTGCGATATGCACATCAAGACATAAACGGACAATGTAGTGGTGATGGTGTCAATTTCGTAAGGTTATTATTTCAGACCTAGTTACCTAAAGTCAAAAGGAAACATCTTGGAGACAGAGAAAAGTGGAGACCACAACCAGTGGCACATGTACGCTTGATAATCTTTGGAAGGGATCAAAGTTAGTAGTCATAATACATGTATATACACTTGTAATTGGATCAGATCTAAATACAAAAAGCCAAATGCTCCGTTTAACACAGCATAAAGGCTAGAAAAGGATGAGGAGCACAAGGGCTAGGAACATTCAGAACAAAGCAGATCAAATCACACAGAACCACAGGTGCAGATCCACTGAAGGGCATTGGGTGTGCACATGTATAATCTTTGAAAAGGTTCAAAGTTGTAGGCATAACTTATGTACACTTTAGTTAGATCAGATAAGACCCGAATACCAAATGAAAGGGGAGGAGAGGGAGTGGGCATACCTGTTGACTGTTGTGTGCTCGTCACCGCCTCCTGGAGTCAGCGGTTCATGGAGGCGGCAGGGAGGGTATGGCGCTGGCTGGGCATCCGGTGGCGGCGACGGAGATCTGAGCGCCATGGGGAAGGTCGTGCAGGCGGTGGCGTGGAGCTGTCTGGGCGTCCGGAAACATGGAGACAGCAGCGCGTCAGGCTACAGCATCGGAGGCCTGAGCGCCTGGCGTGATGGGGTATGGGGCGTTGATCATGGATTGATCGAGGGAAAGGGCTTTGATGGACAGGGAGGGAGGTAGTGAGCATTGATTGATTGCCGTAGATTCACGAGAGCCGGGATTTCAGGAAGAATAACCGGGCGGGTGTGAGCGCACCGGTTGGGACTTCCGACGGGGTGAAGCGAAGCAAGCCGGGGACGATATCACTGTGTACTTTTTAGTTGTAGAGATAGAGATTACCATCATTTCTTATGAGTTCACATTGTATGCGAGGATTTAGCTGCCTGAAATTTGTTGTTTTCTCCTTCATCCATTTGGACTTGATTGATGTTTATTGTCTCTGTTGGAAGCAAAATGTCAAGTACAATAATCTATTTTATGATGTGTCAAGCTAACCTACTTCTTGGTTCCAAAGAACATATGGTTATAACTTATGTTTTTGTACACGGGATTATTGTTTTTGGGATTCGACTCCATAATTCAAGTTCACTTTTAATAAACTTCTGTGATTTTTTTTATTTCTCCAGTGACCGCTTCCTGCCTGATAAAGCTATTGACTTGATTGATGAAGCTGGATCCCGTGTTAGGCTTGGGCATGTGCAGGTACTACCAGTGAAATGGTCAGATGCGAAACAGTATGGTTAGTTGCATTGTTCTTATCTGAACATTTCATGTCTTCGTTACAGCTCCCTGATGAAGCCAAAGAACTGGACAAAGAGCTCAGGCAGACAACCAAGCAGAAGAATGAAGCTGTACGTGGCCAAAATTTCGAGAAGGTATATGAAGATTTCTGAAAATTGTTGTATACAAAGATTAAATGGATTGCTTAGTAAGAACTATGTTTTTTTTTTTTTGGCAAAGATAGAAATTGATCTAACCATTTTCGCTTTGCTTTGGGATATATTTTTGCTCGATGCTACAAAGGTTCTAATGCAATCAGAAATTGTCATGATCATGAAATAACTATACCTTCTCTAGAACTTGTCCATATTATCTCATAATTATTGTTGCTTGATAGGCAGGGGAACTAAGGGACCGTGAAATGGAGCTTAAGGCCCAAATTACTGCTATTGTTGACAAGAGTAAGGAAATGATTAAAGCAGAGACTGAATCTGGTGAAGTTGGCCCTCTTGTTACCGAGGCAGACATTCAACATATTGTCTCCTCTTGGACTGGAATACCAGTGGAGAAAGTCTCATCTGACGAGTCTGACCGTCTCCTTAAGATGGAAGAAACACTGCATACAAGTATCATTGGCCAGGATGAAGCCGTCAAAGCCATTAGCTGTGCTATCCGCCGTGCTCGTGTTGGCCTAAAGAATCCAAATCGACCAATTGCTAGCTTCATATTCTCTGGACCAACTGGTGTTGGCAAGTCAGAATTAGCAAAGGCTCTAGCAGCCTACTATTTTGGCTCGGAGGAAGCCATGACCAGGCTTGACATGAGTGAGTTCATGGAGAGGCATACTGTCTCCAAGCTCATCGGGTCACCTCCAGGTTATGTTGGCTACACTGAGGGTGGCCAACTTACTGAAGCTGTCCGTCGCCGTCCATACACGGTTGTTCTCTTTGATGAGATTGAAAAGGCACATCCAGATGTATTCAATATGATGCTTCAGATCTTGGAAGACGGCAGACTAACTGACAGTAAGGGGAGGACAGTTGATTTCAAGAACACCCTGCTGATTATGACATCGAATGTTGGAAGCAGTGTCATCGAGAAGGGAGGCCACAAGATTGGGTTTGACCTTGATTATGACGAGAAGGACACAAGCTACTACAGGATCAAGAGCCTAGTGACTGAAGAGTTGAAGCAGTACTTCCGGCCAGAATTCCTTAACAGATTGGATGAGATGATTGTGTTCCGGCAACTGACAAAGTTGGAGGTGAAGGAGATTGCTGATATTATGCTGAAAGAAGTATTTGATAGGCTCAAGGCGAAGGGCATTGATCTCCAGGTCACGGAGAGGTTCCGTGATAGGGTTGTTGATGAAGGTTACAACCCGAGCTATGGTGCCAGGCCTCTGCGACGTGCTATCATGAGGCTCTTGGAAGATAGTCTGGCGGAGAAGATGCTGGCTAGTGAGGTGAAAGAAGGTGACTCTGCCATTGTTGATGTCGATTCAGAAGGCAAGGTAGTAGTCCTGAAAGGTGGTAGTGGTGTTGCTGAGCCATTCGATCCTGCTCTCAATGTAGGTGAACCTGAACTACTCGGCCTGTGATCTTGGTTCTGCTGAGGTCGTTATGAAGATGGTAACACTAGATAGACATGGCTCCGCTTCCATTAGGCTTCTCTAGTGTTTTCTTTCTTTTTAGAAGTGCGCCAGTTAGTCAGTAGAAATGATGTAAATTAGTCAGTAGAAATGACATGGAAATGAATAGAGGCAAAATGAATGCTAGATTTGAGTTAGTCTTGTTTTTAGGATACAGGATGTTTCTTTGGAAGGATGTTGGAATTTTGGTCCCTTGCAGTTACCTGCATTGCTAGGGCTTTGCTTGCAGTTAACCTTGTAGTTATGTACGAGTATAACTTATCAAGCCTCCAATAACAGTGGTTTTATAACGATAATACTTCCAGTTCCAGCAGCATTATTCTACAAAACTGATGCTAGAATTGAATTTGAAAGTCTTTATCATAAACTGAATTTACATCTCCCTTTGGTCCAGGCCCTCTGTTTTGTACTCCATCCTTTTCCCATCTATTCCAAAATAAAGTAAGCACATCTTGCATTTTGAGAAGTCCACCTATCTTTTTTTTTTATCACGCCATTTGGCGCGTTTTTCAAGAAGTCCACCAATCTTATGTTTGATCAAATATATATTTTTGAAAGATCATAGTGAACCTATTTATTAGAGATGTAAATGTTGATACAATTTTCTATAAAATGAGTTAAACTTGAGATTGATTGACTCTCTCAAAGTGTGAGATATGTAATTATTTGGAACATAGTATGTTCTCAAGTCTTAACAACTCACGAATCAAGCCTATTCAGCTTTTGAAGTGCATCCTGATCACATCGACTTTTTTTAGTCATCAAATTCGTTCATTTTAGGGTCATCGACCAAGAAAAAACAAAGACTTCTTTTAGTCTCATTTTAGCCAGGAAAGGGTTTACCGGCGCGGCGGCGCCAGTTAAGGAAGGAATGAAATCACTGGTTATGTTGGTCATTTGGGAGGTATGGCGAGAAGGTGACAGAGAGTCTTCAGGAAGGAGTGCGGGCAAATCTAGCGGGTGATGGAAGTCATATATGCTGAAGCGAGGGCGTGGGTTTACGCTGGAAACAAAGAGCTGCAGCAGGTAATGCCAATGCGAAGCCAGCAGGAGGTACGCCTAGATGATGGCCACAGCCCTCATCTAGCAGTTGTGAATGATATAGTTGTTTTTCCCCGAATGTAAATTAGCTATGTTGTAAACCAGGGTTAGGAAAGAGTCCAGGCAAATCCAGCGGGTGATCAGTTTTGTCAAACTCCGAGCAAAATGGGTGCTGGCACAACTGCGCTAAGAGCAACTCCAACAATTTGGCAAACATCACTTGGCAAGTCTCTAGTTTTGTCAAGTCTAAAACCTATTTGTCAAATCTAAAAATAGTCCTTCAAAAGTTTGCTATTTTGGGTTTGGTAAATTGAAAATTAATGGAATGCGAGGAGGCGACACCAGACACACATGCGAGGAGGCGCGCGGGAGAACCGGAGACCAGCCGAATTCGCGATATGCCAAGCGCTCCCATGCGCGCATATTTGCGCCGGGAAGGGCTAGTTTTGCCAAGTGCTTTTGCCAAGCTTGCCAATTTGTCAAGTGCTTTTGCCAAATTGTTGGAGAAGGTTTTTTGTGATTTTTTTCAAAAATCTTAGTTTGCCAAGTGGTTTTGCTAAACTGTTAGAGTTGCTCTAGAGCCTAAAACAGATTTTCCTCCATCTTGCTCTCCCACTGGACTGGTTTTGGCTATCGATCTATCAATGAATGCATGTATATATACGGGGAGACACAGTTGTAATGTGGCGTAAATGCAACTAAAAGACCTAGATTATTAATTGAAAATGCTAGATTCCAATATTGAAAATGATAAATCACTGAAAAGGCTATATGCTATAGGGGTACTGTTGACATCACTAAGAGCATCTTCAAGAGTTATGCATATTTGGTTTGGCAATTGGTGTTGTTTGTCAACTCCCCAAATGATATGACAAAGGAAAATAAACTCCATCTCCAAGAGTTATGCATTTTTGCTTTGGCAAAATCTAAAAATAGTAGACCCAACAATTTTTTCCCGATTTTCTTTCCACTCCCGCCGTGCATGCGCGCTCTTTGTTTCGCGGGGTTTCCTCTTCTTCGGGGGGCAGTGTGAAGCGCGACAACGTGTCCAAAAAACTCAGGATGCAGAACTGCCAAGCCAACATGCCTATGCAAAAATGCCAAGTTTGGTCCATCAAATGCCAAGTTATGCAAAATGCAAAACTCAAATGCCAAACTGTTGGAGAGCACTTTTTAAGCTTTTTGGCAAATTTCAAGAATGCAAAGTCCAATTGCATAACTGTTAGAGATGCTCTAAAAAGGCTATTTAAAAACTCACTGAAAAGTCTAGATTGGTTTACTATCATAGTCATATACTCCCTCCGTCCTGTTTTAAATGACGTCCTAGCTCTTTGACATATGCGTGCAATGGGTAATGAAGTTGGACAGCCTTTTCATCCAGATTTGTAGGACAATATCTGAATTTGGAGAAATAAATGCACCCCTAGGATGACATTTAATACAAGACAGAGGTAGTATGCAATAAATACATATATCAGAGGTGAAAAGGCTACATACTATAGGTGTACTGTGTATATGACATGATAAAACACCGAAAAAGCTAGATGCTATAGGTGTTCTGTTGCTATCACTAAAAAGGCTATTTGAAAACTCACTGAAAAGGCTAGATTCATTTATTGTTGTAGTCTATGCAATAAATTCATGTCAGAGTTGTTCTAGTGATTTGATTAGACAACACATATCAAAGGTCTACTGTTGCGAACATTGATAATGTATTTCACAATTTACTTTCGCCATAAAGTGTCGACAGAGCTTCCCCTATTTTTGATGCAATCCATAGACAAATATGACAAATAAATATCAATTCAGGAGCAAAGCCGGGGCACCAGAGGCAGAGACGGCCGGTGGGCACTAGCGCAATCAAGTTGGCGCAAGGGAGGCCGACACCCCAACCATGACCCCAGCACCCCCGGTCGAGTGGCCAAAAACCCTCCGGTGCGAAGGATGGTGGCGACGAACGCCTCGAGGATTGCAACAACGACTGGCTGAGCTCGCGCAGCCGTCCAAAGATTGTTGCAGAGGTGCGACACAACGCCGGGCGGGACGGGAGCCGACCGGATCGGGGTGGTGGCCGGACGGGTAGGGTGGGTTGGGGGCGGAGTCGGCCGTTGCGGAGAGGCGGATCGGGGACGACGGTGGTGGAGCGGTTTGGGGATGGAGGAGGCGGCACGGCGGTCGGGCCAAGCTTGGCGCCAAGATCCACGACGTTGAGCTTGGTCCCGGCTACACTGGCTGGGCCCCCGCAGCCGCCCGAAGACTCCTGCGGAGGTGAGACAAAAGCGCCAGGGCCAGGGCGGGGAGCCAGCGCCGGGATCGGGGGTGGTGGCCGGATAGGTAGGATGGGTCAGGGCGAGTAGGGGCGGATCCAGGATGACGGTGGCGGAGTGGATCGGGGATGGAGGCGCCAAGATCCACGGTGACCGAGCTCGGTCCCGGCCACAATGGCGCCGAGATATCTGCCATGTCGTCGCCACTTTTGCATCCATGCCAGTGAGCCCGGGTCTAGATTTTGAAATCTTTGCGACAGGGTTGTATTTGAGCAAATCTTTAAAAAAAAAGGGCTAAAAAACAAAAAAGACGGTAGTTGCTGTTGATATGGTGAAAGTTTAAGTTGCAAGGGAAGCTTATGAAAAGAGATATTAACGGTAGATGATTGTATGGACAATTTCTAGCCAATTAAATATTTTTTTGAAAAAAAAAAGTAATATTAGGAATTCTAGTCCAATTTACTCTTGAACTATTCATCAAAGAAGATAGTCTGATTATCCCTCCACGGTTATATGGTGCCATATTATACAATCCATTGTACAAATTACACAGTTTTTTTTTTTTGTGAATTAAACGATTTTTAAATGATTTGTGAATATCTTCGGAGGTTAAAATGCCTTTTTTCTCACAAATTTTCGCCTAACCAGGCTGAAAAACAAAAAGGCTGGCAAGGCGGCCCGCTTGACAAACTGGGCCGTCGTTGGGCCAAGCGGGCTGCAGACAAGAAAGAAAGAGCAAAAGCCCGTGTTGGGATGGGGTGCCGTACGACCCACTCCACCAACGCAGCGCAAGGTCTCCATCTCCATCTCCTCGTCGCCTTCCTCCTCTCCTTATCTTCTGACCTCCCCCTCCATTTCCCTTCCCACCACCGCGGCAGGCAGCTCCCTCTCGTCGCCTCCGCCACCTCCTCCCTCCCCCGCCTCGCCGGGGACGCTTCCGCCGGCGCGCGCTCCGCGACCCCCTCTCCGGGAGACGAACCTCGGCGCGGTAATCATCTCCATCTCCCCCGTTCCGTTCCCGTTCCCGTTCCCCCGCGTCTGAATTAGCGAAGGGTGTCTGTCGGCGCGTCGTCGGGGTGGTTGGGGGGCGAGGACTCGTCGGATGGGATTAGGTCCCGCCGGCTGACCTGCGCGGCGCATCCGCGGGCGCTTTCCTAGTGGGCACCCCGGATGGATGGCGGTCGGCGGGCGGCGTCGCTTTTGATGTGCGTGCGTCGCCTAGGCCTAGATGTTGCCCGCTTGAGGTTCTGCTGATGCGATTTAGAGGGAGGGCGTCTTGTTGGCTCAACCAGCAGCCGTGTCTGTCGACTCTGTTTCGTTGGAGTTAGTACCGCAGAGCGGCGGCTGGAGGGGTAAGTCCATGTGGGATTGTAAAGCCTGCACAGACTGTGTAGGCACAGAAACGTGATTTAGTTGCAAGCTCTTTTCTTCCATGTGAATTAGTTTGGCTAGCTGCATCTGCACAAACATTTCATGTTATTTACAGTTTCACTTACTCCCTTTTACAAAAAATTGCAGGGCTTGGTACATACAGGCCTGGGACTGCCTTCTGCAAGCTCAACATGGAGGGTGCTCTAGTTCAGTCCGCGATTGTTCCGACCGTCTACAGAAGCGGCTCAGGCCGGTTCCGCGCGCGTGCACGGGCCAGAACAAATGCTACGATGGTGCGGAACATGCCAACGAGGACTCTCACTCTTGGCGGCTTCCAAGGGCTGCGCCAGACGAACTTTCTGGACACGAGGTCCGTGATCAAGCGTGACTTTGGGTCGATCGTGGCGAGCCAGATTGCGAGGCCGCGCGGGTCGGCCTCGAGAGGGGTGGTCCGCGCCATGTTTGAGCGCTTCACTGAGAAGGCGATCAAGGTGATTATGCTCGCGCAGGAGGAGGCGAGGCGCCTGGGACACAACTTTGTTGGGACAGAGCAGATTTTGCTGGGGCTTATTGGTGAGGGCACGGGAATTGCTGCGAAGGTTCTGAAGTCTATGGGAATTAATCTTAAGGATGCCAGAGTGGAAGTTGAGAAGATCATTGGACGTGGCAGTGGGTTTGTGGCTGTTGAAATCCCATTCACGCCTCGTGCAAAACGTGTGTTGGAGTTGTCTCTTGAAGAAGCTCGTCAGCTTGGTATTATCTTCACCTATCTATATACTTAGCTCATTTTGTGTTATTAGCTGACTACTTTTAGTGGGCTTTTGTTGATGTACCTTGAAAATTTTAATCAAATCAGACTACTTTTAGTGGGCTTTGTGGATGCACCTTGAAAATTATAATAAATCAGTGTAAATTCTAGTCTTTTCAATTCCTGGTATGGCATTGTATTCTTCTTCCCCATTTTTTACTGGACATGGAAAATGCTACGTTTGTTTACTGATTGCTCATTAACAAATGTACTTTCTCTGTTCCAAATTATAAGACGTTTTGGCTTTTCCAGATACAAAAGCTTTTGCTATGCACTTAGATATGCACTATGTCTAGATACATAGTAAAATTGATGTATCTAGAAAATCCAAAACGTCTTATATTTGGGACGGAGGGAGTTGTATGTGATTTGAGTAGAAAGAAAGCACTACCATAATAGCTTATTATAATGCACACTCTGATGTTCAGAAATCTAGCATTGCACTAAGGTGCTAAGAAGCGTGGAATACTAATTATTGCATTTTTCTTGAAGATTATGCTGATTTATATTTGTTTCGGTTCAGTTGAAACCAAGTGAGATTGAATGGGCATGTCTGATCCTTAAACAACGCGCGCTACTTGTCTATAGTTTAATTTTGAGTTTGGAATTCATTAATATGAGACTAGGGTGTTTGTCGTAACAAACACATGCATTGTCTGTGGACTTAGTTGACACCTCTAACTTTTTAATTTGGTCAGTGTAAAGTAAACTCCTGTTTTTCTGTTTGGTATGGCACCCTGTCCTGGCTTCACATACCAGACACGCCAGACACTTGGTGTTTGTTTGTTGATACTTGATAATGGTACGTTGTAGATTGATTACTAACGTGTGCAGATATGCTTGAATCCGTGACTAATTATTGATTTAGAATGATGTCAAGTTAGTACAGCAGCCATTAAATCATGTGGGGTTTGAGTAGAAATCAGGCAGCACAATACTAAATTATTGATACATACCATAATGCTCTATTGGTATACTGTATTTAGATAAGGTGCACAAGCATGAAATGATAACTGCCATATTATTCTCCAACATTATGCTGAAATTTTAGCTCTTCTTGAGCTCAAGTGATGCTGTATGATATCACTGTCAGATTACTGTGTCATTAAATGATTAAAATAAGCCTTGTAGTTGGTTTGTTATTTACCATATTGACTTCAAAATATGCCACCCGTGGGAGGGATCAGTTGTTTATGTGCATAATTGTCTCACTTATGTTCTTCCATGTTGGTTTCTCAGGGCATAATTATATAGGATCTGAACACTTGCTCCTTGGGCTACTTCGTGAGGGTGAAGGTGTTGCTGCTCGTGTGCTTGAAAGCCTTGGCGCTGATCCGAACAACATCCGTACCCAGGCAATCATCTTTTGTTGATGTTTTTGTTACCCATTTTTTTGAACCAAATTGTGCAGGGACTGATGTTTGATATGATGTTCAGGTGATAAGAATGGTTGGGGAAAGCACAGAAGCCGTTGGGGCTGGAGTTGGTGGAGGAAGCAGTGGCCAGAAGATGCCCACACTTGAAGAATACGGTACTAATTTGACGAAATTAGCAGAGGAGGTATTTCCTTTTCCCCAATTTACTTTCTTCTTTTGTGCAAGTAACTAGTGAAGACAAATAATTATCACTGTCTTCTTCTGCAGGGCAAATTGGACCCAGTTGTTGGTAGACGGGATCAGATTGAGCGTGTTACTCAGATTTTGGGCAGGCGGACAAAGAACAACCCCTGCCTAATTGGAGAGCCTGGTGTCGGCAAGACTGCTATTGCTGAGGGGCTTGCTCAACGTATTGCCAACGGTGATGTTCCTGAAACAATTGAAGGAAAGAAGGTTAGTTTGGACCATCCTGTTGCGCTTAAAATGCTTTTTTCGCGTATTATTGTGCAGATGAGTAGCAGGATTATTGCATTTCTTTCAACGTTGCCCTTGGGGTTGAATTCATTGTGTTCATTTACAAAAGTAGCAGATAATGTTGTAATAATTTACAAAAGTAGTAGAAAATGTATAAAAAGGGTCCAGACTATGAATTCACTTTGCTGGGTTGATTGCTATTGGTGGCATTGCTTGTATCCGTAGGTCTGTACTGATTTCTGACATCAGATGTTTGATGAAAAGAGTACATTTTTTTTTGCAACTTATAATCAGCTGTTACTGTTCATCCTTTTGTTATTTGAGGACTAAGCAGTATTTATTCCTTTCTCTGGTTAGGTTATTACGCTTGACATGGGGCTTCTTGTTGCTGGAACTAAATACCGTGGAGAGTTTGAAGAGAGACTAAAGAAACTTATGGAGGAAATTAAGCAAAACGAAGACATTATTCTCTTTATTGATGAAGTACACACACTGATTGGAGCAGGTGCAGCAGAAGGTGCAATTGATGCTGCTAATATCTTGAAACCAGCTCTTGCAAGAGGTGAACTGCAGGTATAGTTCCTGATTCCGAATTCTGGTGCTTCTAGCATTATGTTATATCTTATGAGCCCATATTTATGGAAGGATAAGGTCCCAAAGCCCTCATCTAGACTGACTCCAGAGTTGATGATTTTATCTGTGTAGTGCATCGGTGCCACAACGTTGGATGAGTATAGGAAGCATATAGAGAAAGATCCTGCCTTGGAAAGAAGGTTTCAACCAGTTAAGGTTCCTGAGCCTACTGTCGATGAAACAATACAGATCTTAAGAGGACTTCGTGAGAGATATGAACTCCATCATAAGCTGCGATACACAGATGAAGCTCTAGTTGCTGCAGCACAGTTGTCCTATCAGTATATCAGGTTTGCAAATCACCAAATCTTTGACTAATGTGTTATATATCCACTTGAATTTTCCCTTTTTAAAGTCGTGTTATATATTTTGGCTTGATAATTCATTACCAAAATGCTAAAATAAATGATCAGTTTTGGATTTTGAGCAACTTATTTGCCACCTTCAAAGATCCATGTACATTTTCTGGGCCAGTCAAATATTATAATTATGCCTGAACAAATACAGAGGGAGAGATGGAGGGTAGTTTAGTTTTTAAGAAAATATTGTAGAGAAACAACATTTTTTTATCAAGTAGATCAATCATTTGATTGTCATTCAAATGAAAATTTATATTGCTTTGATTTCTTTCAGTGACCGTTTCCTGCCTGACAAGGCCATTGACTTGATTGATGAGGCTGGATCCCGTGTGAGGCTGAGGCATGCCCAGGTACTGGACACTGAATATTTCGCACTACAAACAATGTTTGCTGCATTGTTCTTACTGATTGTAAGCTTTCGTGTTACAGCTCCCTGATGAAGCCAAAGAGCTGGACAAAGAGCTGCGGCAGATAACCAAGCAGAAAAATGAGGCTGTACGTGGGCAAGATTTTGAGAAGGTATACTATTGTTTGACTATGGATCTTGTGCCCATGGGTTCCAGCATCCTCATTAGCAAACATGGCATGTTGTAATGTTACAAAAAAACCATAAAAGCATCGTATTCTACACAAAGATAAGTACACCTGAAATTTTTAATTTCAAATTCGCTCAAGCTATCAATAAGCAAAATAGACAAGCAGTCATTCTGGCATTGTTTGTCATGTGCTAACAGTACGACTTGTGTCTTTTCGATCTTAATTTTGCAGACGGATTTGAATTGAAATTTTTTACAGGTCCACTTAACTTTTACAACACACATTTTTTATGAAAGTTTTGAAACATTGAAACATGTTGGGCTATAAGTATTTACTGTTTACTTAAACTAATCTTACTATTTTCACTTTTCAAATGGAAAATGCTGAGTTCTATAGAAAGGTTTATAATGGAAACATGCAATATGGATCTTTTCATGGACTGTGAACAAATTCTAGTGTCTCCACATATTCATGCTATCTTTCCATTACTGATTCTATGAGTTGAACTAATGAACTAATCATTTTGACTATGTATCGGCTATAGGGAATAATAGCTCTGAATACTGAACAAAGGCTCTAGTGCAACCAGAATTTTATGTGAATCCTCACCTTAGCTACTCTTCTTCTAAATGTTGTCCGTGTTATCTTATCATAATTGTTTATTGGTAGGCTGGCGAATTAAGGGACCGAGAAATGGAGCTGAAGGCTCAAATTACGGCCATTATTGACAAGAGCAAGGAAATGATTAAAGCAGAGACTGAATCTGGTGAAGTTGGTCCTCTTGTTAATGAGGCGGACATTCAACATATTGTCTCCTCTTGGACTGGAATTCCTGTGGAGAAAGTGTCATCTGATGAGTCTGACCGCCTCCTAAAGATGGAAGAGACACTGCATACACGTATCATTGGCCAGGACGAGGCTGTCAAAGCTATTAGCCGTGCTATCCGCCGTGCTCGCGTTGGCCTCAAGAATCCAAATAGGCCAATCGCCAGCTTCATATTCTCTGGACCGACTGGAGTTGGCAAATCAGAGCTAGCAAAGGCTCTGGCGGCCTACTACTTTGGCTCAGAGGAGGCTATGATCAGGCTTGACATGAGTGAGTTCATGGAGAGACATACTGTCTCGAAACTTATTGGATCACCTCCAGGTTATGTTGGGTACACTGAGGGAGGCCAACTAACTGAAGCAGTCCGTCGCCGCCCATACACAGTTGTTCTCTTCGATGAAATTGAGAAGGCACATCCAGATGTTTTCAACATGATGCTTCAGATCTTAGAAGATGGGCGGTTAACTGATAGCAAGGGGCGCACAGTTGACTTCAAGAACACACTGTTGATCATGACTTCTAATGTCGGAAGCAGTGTCATTGAGAAGGGAGGCCGCAAGATTGGGTTCGACCTTGACTATGATGAGAAAGACACAAGCTATAACAGGATCAAGAGCCTTGTGACTGAGGAGTTGAAGCAGTACTTCCGGCCAGAGTTCTTGAACAGATTGGATGAGATGATTGTTTTCCGGCAGCTGACTAAATTGGAGGTGAAGGAGATTGCAGATATTATGCTGAAAGAAGTGTTTGACAGGCTGAAGGCCAAGGACATTAATCTCCAGGTCACAGAGAAGTTCCGAGATAGAGTTGTTGATGAAGGTTATAACCCGAGCTATGGTGCCAGACCTTTGCGGCGTGCTATCATGAGGCTTCTGGAGGATAGTTTGGCAGAGAAGATGCTGGCTGGTGAGGTTAAAGAAGGTGACTCTGCCATCGTTGATGTGGATTCAGATGGCAAGGTAATAGTCCTGAATGGTGGTAGTGGTGTCGCTGAGCCACTGGAACCTGCTCTCAGTACCTAACGGAGGTCAAAATCTTTGGTCCGAACATGGCCTTCTTTACAAGTCAGCTGGGCTCCTCGTGATGGTAAAATTAGACTGACATTACTTGGCCGCCCCATTAGGTGCTTTATCTTTCATATGATTTTCCTTTTTGTTGGAAGTGAGGCAGTAGGGTTGCTACGGAAATGAATAGATGGAGAACCATTTAGCGAATGAAATATATGCTAGACTTTCAGTTGCCTTGTTTTTGGAAGAAACTTGGAATTTTCAGTTTGATGCACTTGTATTATTAGGCCTTGCTAGCGATGAGATACGGATGTCTCCGCGTTTGATGTTGTACTTTAGTATAACTTATATTATATATATCCTGTATGTATGGATATCAGTTATCCAAGTTTCGAATAACAGTGGTGGATTGCTACATTCTGCCTTTTGTTCTGCGGATCTAAAATTTGGAATCATTTATTTGCCTTGAATTCGTATTGATATTTGCCTAACGTATCATGATTCCTATATTACAGATTCATGTGTTTCAAACATGTTAAACTCGCCGTTCCTGTATTCTGAAGTCACATAGTTTTTTCTTCTTTGTTTTTGCTTTTCACCTAATCCTGTTCGTTTTTTTCCCATTCATTCATTTTAGACATTCGTTCCGAGACGCTAGACTCAACATAAACTGCTTTATTCCTCGTCCAAAAAAAAAGGTCCATTGAGATCAAATGTGCTTTTGGATTATGGCCAACAAGAAGTAGAAGCAATGAACCAGCACTATATAAATTCTGATCTGATTCACACTGGGATGCAGCAGTACTTGAACAATCTGATCCAAATAGAAAAATCTCACTGAAAGTATCGCTAACATAAGCTGATTGAGATAAGCAATGTGACAATATAATTGACGTACCAGTAGAAACACCAGCACACACTCAGCACACACACATTCAGAATTTCAGATAGGGTCATTTTCATATAAAAAAAGATAGGGTCATTTTGTACGTATTGCGGTATAATTGGACTTTAGAGTTAAAAGTAATTGGATTGACATTAGCCATTTTGTATTGTGGTAGAATTGGACTTTGGATTTTAATTGAACAATCAATGATGGTTGTACGTTGCAACGGTGATAACTTCATAGCTCATGTCAATTTCCCAAAATGCTATCATGCAATTAACTACATGTTGCACTAGATTTTTCTCTTTTTAATACTAATATTAGATATAAACTCTATAAGTGAGCAAATCGACTAGTATATATCTACCAGAGTTGAACTATTCATCCTAGTACATCTTGTATGAAGCTTAGAAGTCTACAAATCTTGATCTGATCAAAATTTGGAACGTACTGTAATCCATTACCATGCAATTAGGGGATGCCATCGTTTTTCCTATTCACTTAGTCACTTCGTATTGGGTGGAGATCCCTAACACAGGTCAAAACGACGACATGCTACCGCCATTCACTAGGTAGTGTTTGGTTCAGAGAGATGGGAACATCTTAGGTAGAATATAGTGTTTGGTTCTAGCACAAGCCGGTAGTGTTGGCTTATTACGACTGTGGCTGCGACTATTTTTGTTGTGTGAGGAAAACATTGTACTATAGTCGATAAGTTCAAGCGAACATGTTCAATTTGTTAGGGTTGCAGTACTTGTGCATTTACCAA
The DNA here is from genome assembly GCA_018135685.1 of Themeda triandra. NCBI lineage: Eukaryota > Viridiplantae > Streptophyta > Magnoliopsida > Poales > Poaceae > Themeda > Themeda triandra. Next base: position 87,352 of record JAENPR010000005.1, on the reverse strand, counting down.
AGCCATCTCTACAACATACCTGGCAATACATTCTCATCCCTTTCAATGGCATTATTACCCTGATTACACAAGGAAAAACCCAACTGGGTTTTGCATTGCCAGTCTCAAGCGGCCGGACCACGACACATCACTTGCAACGTTTACAACATAGGACAACAGGAGTACCCGAGCAAGTGGCTCCCCTCCATCCAACTTGCGTTCCGTTCTTGTCATCATCACTGGAACGACTCCGGCAGCTGCTGTCCGGCGAGGAACGCCCGGAAGAGGCCGAGCGAGCGCTCGGGCTGCGAGAAGGGCGCCTCGTGGGACGCGCCGCGCACGGTGGCGAAGGACAGCGCGCCGCCGCCGAACACCTGCGTCCATCCGCCCACCTGCTTCCCCTGGAACCAGGCCCGGTACGGCGCCGTCGTGTTGAGCCGGAGCCTGCTCGCCAGCCGGGTCACCAGCGTCCGGCTGCCCGTCAGCGGGATCACCGAGTCCTGGTCGCCGCTGTACACCAGCACCGGGATGCCCGACTTCACCAGCCCGCCCACCGTGTTCACCGTCGGGATTTGCAGGTCCAGCTGCTTGTACTCCAGAACGCTGTTATCGAACATTGCATTGCAGCGTCAGTCAATCTTCATCGATCAGAATTCAGAGAGCAGGTTCAGAGACAGAGTTCATGTGTAGTATGCTTGGGTTCACCTGCTGCAGACTGTCCACCTCTGAACGCCGTTGAGGCGCGCATGCATGGCCTGCTGCACGTCCTTCCGGTTCAGGTAGTTCATCGTCTCGTCCTCCACGCACACGTCCAGCTCCCTGCTCCCTTGCTGCATGTATGCCTCATCATTCAGCACAAGAAAAATACCAGCAACATAACATATGCACATTGCAATGGCGAACAATGGCAATGCCAATAGCCTGACCTGCGGGGCGAGGATCTGGGACTGCATGAGCACCGACGAGATGCAGACGTCCAGGGTGACGTCGTACTTGTCGACGAACCGGCTGGTCTCCCGCGTCACCTGGCTCATCACCCGGTCACAGGCCGTGCTCAGGGAGCCGTGGTAGTACTCGCTCACGTACCTCGAGTAGTTGCACACCGTCGTGAAGATGTTGTAGGTGGAGTCTGATATCAGGCCGTGTGACCAGAAGAACTCGGCCCGCGAGTTGAAATCCGTGGAGAATTCCAGCACCGGATTGCCAAGCTATTTTGTATGAATGCCAAATGACGAAGAAAAGAAAAGGGGAGGAGTAAATATACTATACACAAACTGAGGTTTTGTTCACAAGATTAAGATTGTCAGTAATTGCTTACAGCAATGCCTTTCAGATTGAATAGCTTCTCCTTCTTGTTGAACTCAACCATGCGTTGGGCTAATTGTGGAACATAGTGGCCTGAAAATAGAAATGTATATCCTGCTAATTCAGTATCGAGATGGACCATGAAGTGACAGATTCAGATGCTATGCTAGTGGAGTGAGTCATGGTTCAGTTTACCAGCATAGCTCTCCCCTGTAATATACAGGTCCCTGCCCTTGTACTGCGGGAACTTGGCAAACCAGCCTTGCAAGAACTTCAAATTGTCGCTGGCTTCAGAAATTCAAAACACCCAAAGAAGAATTACATTGGTCTGCAAGTAAAAAGAATCTACAGAAAAAAATGGTCAATGATTTGTTAAACATAGAACTCACCTGTCATGCTGTCACCAACACCCTCATAGAATGCAGGATCAGTAGAGTAGGAAAATCCAACCCCTGCAGGGCTCTCCAAATACAGCATATTGGCCTCTGAAACAACAAACAAAGAGGTACCAAGTTAATGCTACTTCCTAATTTTCTGGCCTTTTTTCACCAAAAAGCACCAACCACAAAGGAACCAAAAGTTTTGCTTTGGTACAGTTCCTGCAACGTGCATGAAATGCTCACCTTTGTTCCAGCTATACTCATTCCTTGTTAGAGCATTGCCGCTAGGCCTGAAGGGCCCATTCTCTGAGAACGCCCCCACTCCCACAGATGAACAGCCAGGCCCTACATTCACATGCATGGCATTGGAATCAACATAGTCTCTCTCTCAAAAAAGAAAACATTGCATTGTCAGCAAAACACAAAACACCAAACAGAGGGGACAAGGAGGTCATCCTGATAAGAATCCTAGAGGGAATCTGATTTTCATCCTATCCTCCCTACCTAAATAAAGAGGTAAAGATGCTAGTAGGAGCCTTTTGCTTTCCTCATTTGCAAATTATTTTCATTCCACAAATTACTAAAATCACAAGCCCACTTTTAAACTCTATATCTATTACTTTTTTTTAGAAAAGGAAGTTATATATTACTAAAAAATGAGATCTTTTTATAATGTTTGTATTGGGAGTAGGGACTGAACAAGACAAAAAATATTTGGCCACAGGTGGATTTGCACTGAAAACTGAGCTCCCTTCTTCTTCATCCACAACACAGCAGGGAGCAGGCAATAATGCAGCAGGATGCACAGTGAATCAGTGACTAAGTTGTGCCGACAATCAAGTGAAGTGAAATTTTACCTCCGTTGAGCCAGAGCACGAGCGGCTTGGCCGCCGGATCCGCCTCCGCCTCGGCGAAGTAGTAGAAGAGCGAGCGCTTCCCCGCGGCGTCCACGGGAATGTAACCGGAGTACTGCGCGAAGCCCACCGGCGGCTGCCCCGGCAGGGCGCTTATCTTGTCCTCCGCCGCCGGCGCCGGCGCCGACGGCGCCTGCTGCGCCGAGACTGCCCACGAGTCGCCGAGCAGGAGCAGCACAGCTGCGCACACCACCACTGCCGCAACGGTGGTGGCGTCCCTGCTGCGGCCCTGCATGTTCAGCTCGGCTGTGTTGTGGAGAGAGACAGAGGAGAGGAGATTGGGAGTGAGTGCACGCTGCAGGAGGTGCAGCTGCAGGGTGGTGAGCAGGACTGGTGGTGAGAGGTGAGAGTGAAACGGATGCAGTAGATGGCAATAAATAGGTCTGACATGTGGTGGTGGTGAAGTGTGGACATTCCGGTGGTGGTGAAGTGTGGACATTCTTGCTTTTCAGTGAACCTCGTTTAGTGGAACAAAGATGATCTTCAGTGTTTGTTGTGCACTAATCTGTATCATAATTTTTGGCTTCACTATGAGTGAAAGGCAGCCTTTTTTTTTTAAAAAAAAAAAAATCTCGTGCTCAACTGCTCATATGCATATCAGTAAACATCGATCTTGACATAACATGCTGGGTCCACGCAAGGCCAAAGTTTTGCCCCAGTTTTCATCCGCTTTTCACTGCATTTCGGTAGTCTTTATGTAGGGAGAAAGGTGTGGTTGGAAGCTAGGAAGCTCTCCAAGTAACAGGTTTCTTGTGTGAAGAGTCCTCTTCGAGTTTCTTTTTCCTCCGACTCCAAAAACTAGTACAAATACTTCAGTAGCGTGTCACTTTTGAAAACAGATGCAAATTCAGTTTTCGATGAGTTTTATCTTTATCAATAAAAGAATTTTGCGGTGTTAACAAAAATATGCTGATAGTGTCAAGAAATCATACCATGTCGGTGTTTAATAGATGGGGTTTCGATTGGTGCTATCTTCTTGTTATGGATATTGCGAAGACAATGAGATCAGATATGTACTGTAATCTAGACTAAAATGTGACATGAGTCTATATGTCATTCTTTTCATGTTTCCATCATTTTGAATTTGCGAACTACAACTTGGTAGCTTTAAACTTGAATATAAATGCATTTCTAAGAACAAACTTAAATATCCAAGTCAATATATGCCCAAAGTAAGTTACCTCCATCCAAAATGGATGCAATTTTAGTCATTTTTTGGCTAAGTTTATATAAAATATTATTAATATTTATGACTACAATTATGTGAACATTCTTACAATAAAAAATGGTATTTTTAAAGCAAAAAACAATGGGTTGAAGTGTCTAAACATTCTAAGAAACACAAGCAAACACCATTTAGTGGGAAAACATCATTGATTTTTCGAAGTCTAATATCAAGCCATGGTTTATATCATAATATATTACCTGAATAGATTTTTTTATCAATTTGAATAACTTACACAAGGGTAATAATAAGGAGCATGGTATGTGCAGCTGTGATAGAATGACCTTAAAAACATCAATTCCCGATGTGGGACTAAACCCAACAAAAATTATATTTTGGCTTACCCAAATGTGTTGGACTTACCAAACATGGCATAAAGACATTGTTTCATAATGATTAATGAACAATATATTGTGTGTATGTCTGTGTTTTGAAACCCCTATTTTGGAGGGGGAAAAGACTTGTATGCTTGATGAAGGCCGTTGGCAAAACTATTTTTTTTCAAATTTTTAAGGAAATTTGAAAGGAGAATTCACGCCAGGACCGCAAAAAAGCAGGGAGTACCTGTACTGTATATATATCATCATCATAAAAGGTCCTTTAAGACATGGTATAAAGAGGCCATCTGGTACGGTACCGGGAACCAGTGCCTTGTTTAGTTCACCAAATTTGGTCCAGAATTTCACTATGTAAAAAGAAGATTCCTATCACATCAAAATGTTAACACATGCATGGAGTACTAAATGTAGATGAAATAAAAAACTAATTGCACAGTTTGATTGTACTTTGCAAGATGAACATTTTGAGCCTAATTAGTCAATGTTTGGATAATTTTTACCAAATACTGAAAACGAAATCTTTACAAGATAGCGCTACAGTGATTTCTGCCAAGTTTGGACACCCCAACTTGGGGATCTAGACAAGGCCCAGGTTTTAATCCATACGGTCGAGTGGTTGATCTGGTTTCATCAGTGTGTAGCCGTAGCGTGTGTCGTCAGGCTCAGGGTGCTGCGTACGGTGTGGGCCCAGTATTTTCACGGGACTGCAGGTGGGCCATGTCATACTATTGGATCTGGTGGCCACATCATCATCGCATTGGCGAGCATGTGACCGGCCGGGCGGGCCCACGGGGCGTCCTCTTTGGCAGTGGATGGAGAAAAAGAGGGATCGCCGTCAGAGTCGGCTTGTTACAGTAATTGACGGTGGTTTACAGTGTTGTCGCTTGCTAATAGCACTGTTATCCTGTCAGATGATAAAAAGTAAAAGGCTCCTGTTTTACCTGCAGGCTGCAGGCCTCCAGGAATGATGTTTACGCAGGACTGGTAATCCCGAGGGCATCCAACGGGTCGTTTTTCGCTTTTGTGTTTTGACCATGCATGGCCGTTCCTTTCGACTAGTTTGACGCTAGATAAGAAATTCTAGACAAGTTTTGAAGATGATGTATTTTTTTTTGCTTTCTGTGTTTATTTAAAGTAGTCTGATACTCTAAATAAATGCAAATGCATATGTAAAAACATGCACGACAGTAATAAAATGAAATCAAATTAGGCCCCCCCCATTACCATACCACTATCCCACTGCTCACAAGTAATCCATCCATCACAAAATAAGTGACATTTTGAGTTTTCGTGCTATAAGTTTCATTCGATTTGTAAAAAATACGTGCAATATTTGCATCTCTAAATAAATTTGTTAAAAAATTAGACGTAAAGATCTTTCCGATAATACCGATTACTTAGCATATGCATCTATATATTTTTATATATAATTAATCCAAGTTATTTATCGGAAGCGAGAACAATACCTATTTCAGTACGAATGGAGTAAAAACCAATACACACAACAAAACCCCAACTAAAACCCTCATATTGTGAGGGCTCTCAAATTTCCTCCCTCCCCTCAATCCTAGGGAGGGGGTTCTTTCCTGGAACCTTAATTTTTTTTGTTACAATTGCTACAGGAAGGTGATTGATATAGGAGGTATTCACAATACAATTACACGTATGTCCACCAGAAAGGAGACGAAGCAGAGACGTCACAGGTTCAAGAACAAGAAGATGATGTAAATCTACAGTAAGTAGTCACGTTAGACACTCTCCGAAACTTGATTAGCATACCCGAGCAAATAATGTTGTAGACGTAGGCTTTTTCAGAGGCCTGCCCGCCATTCCAGTCCTCCATGCGTGTAGGGAAAATTGGGAGCAACTCAGTAATGAGAAAAGGGTGCAGTGTTCATTGTTTCATAAGTGAGATTGAAGCGAGCACACCTTTCTTATAGTCATGTGAGTTGGAAGACAAAGGGTAGAGTATGAACATGTATGTCAGGTAGCGTTGTCAATTACTAGTAATGAATGTTATAGACTTGAGAAATATTATTGACTATAACTATACTTCCTCTGTCCCTTAATGTGTGTTGTTCTGGCATAAAACATTGTCCCTTAATATATGTCGTTGAGCTAGTGTTGCAGATTGTACGTATAGGTGCAGGCTTCTCCCAACACGTGAATCCTCATGGACCTCATCGTAAGCAACAACTCATGTATAACTGTAGAAAAAAGTTGATGGATAACTATATTTTGTTAACTATAAAAAAATTGTGTGTTCTTTGATCCAATATGGAGCATTAACTATCTGTCCATTCTAAAGTGCAGCTAGCGAATGTAACACTCATAGTGGCGTTCATTTCTGAACTCCGACGACATACATTAAGGGACGTAGGGAGTAAGTCCATAATCGTGTAGCCATAATCATGAGTTTCTAGTAACCGAAGCCATAACCATGACCATAACAAATTCATCCACAACCAAAGTTCATCAATCAACCCCTCCCACGCAGAGAGACAGAGATGAATGATACTACGAGTACCCTAATAAGTTTGCAAGGCAATTAGTATGCAGCAGGTCCAAGGATCCGAATTGCCGATCCGCTTTGCGCGACGCGACTGAAAGGAACGGAAAGAGGCCTGTGACATCCGCGTAAGACGTGGCGCAGGCACCGGACCGCCATGAATCATGATGGGGTGACTGACAAAAGCCGATCGCTCTCGGCATGGCTCGGCACAGGCACACCGGCATGGCATGGCATGGCAGCTGCAGCGCGTTCTGTTCTGCAACCCGTGGGTGTGGGACTCCACTCCACCGCCCTGTCGCTCTCCTTGGAGGAGTACGGACCCGTAGATGCTTACGAGTCGTGTGATGCCACAAGCGAGCGCTAATGGTGTTTTTTTTGTAGGATAAATAAATAAAAAGAGACAAAAGCCAACGCCAACTTGCTGTGAACATGCAGTCCCTACGGGCTATAGTTTAGTAACCAGTGGATGAATCGACCCTTGTTTAGTTTCCTTGAAAAGTTGATTCCTCGTCACGTCGAATCTTTTGTCTTCAATTTGCAAGACAATTTTTTGAACCTAGTTACCTATGGTTGTACAATAATTGCCAAATACAAACGAAAGTGTTATAATACTTTTCATCATTTTTTTACCATCTAAACAAGACCTAAACGGAAAGAAAAACTTTTCCTATTTGTTTTTATTGTCAATATAGATATTGTTATTCATATCCGAACAAATGACTCTATTTTTTCTTTTTCATTTCGAATCTGTAGTCGAAGAATAACAAAGGCCAGGAAATTTCATTTCATGCCCTTAAGAACAAGCCGAGTTTCTTGCGACGTGACAGGTTTAAAGTAATGAGCTCTAGGACTCTCCCGTTCGATCTGCGTTCGAAACAGGAACCTCCTTATTTTCAAAGTCATATGGAAGCTTCTCCTATGATCCAATATTTTTGTAAGAACAAAATACTTAGAAAAAACCATTTGAAATAGTATTTTTAATCCCTTTCAAAAAAATTGTATGTTTAACTAATAAACAAGTTGTCAAAAAAACAATAATAAACAATTTAATGATGTAAATGGTATTAATTAAATATAACATGTGATATGCATTATTTAAACTACTTATAATCAATATTTACAACTAATTAATGATGTCCTGTGTTTATATATAAAGGTTAGGTTTATTTATTTTTCGGGGGCATAAGTTTAATTAATTTTAGTATGCTTAATGAAAATAACCTTAAGTACTTGAGCTATTCACAAATTGTTGATGTTGGGACTATTATTATATACTAGGTAAATACCCCGCGCGTTGCTGCGGAAATTTTTAAAATAATATCTTATATAAACGACACAAATATGTATAAATTTGATAAGAATTGGAGTATTATGATGAAATTTTATGTTGTACACATGTAGCAGGGGAACTGTATATTGTATGCATGTATAAATCACTAAAAAAGGTGGATGGAGGAATGAAGAGGATATTTATTAGCTTGTTTGAATTAATGGTAGTAGACTTGTGGGTGTATAATGATGTGGCTGTGGGCCTCTATGATGTTGTGGCTTCACCATATTTTAGAGAAATAGGTAGTAGATATTAGCTTTATAGGAGTTTAAGATTTTATTTATAAAAGATAATTTTATATTATTTTTTTTAATTACACATCGGAACGACCACAAAAGTTGAACGGTAAAAATTTGTGCGGTAAAAGGGAACTTCTATAGCTTAGTGGCTGGCCGAGGCCCTTATTACCATTTACCTCGTATATGGCTGCTGGTTCGAATCTGATTGGGCTCTTTGGACTTTTTGTCTGTTTTTTCTTCTCTAATGTAGCACATGATACACTCGCCTCAAAAAAAAAAAAAAAAAAAAAAAAAAAAAAAAAAAAAAAAAGCACATGATACACGATAACACGAGGAGACCACGGCAACGTACCCGTTGGGCTGTATCGGCGGTGGTAAACATGCGGGCCGAGCCAGAATGGACAGATTTGTGAAAAAAAAAGGAAACGTGGCGAAAAAAAAGGGAAAAGAAGAGGGAACTATGGGCTGCTGCATGCTGACATGGACAGATTTGTGAATTGGACCCTTGCTAGGTAACTTAGAATGGATGATTAAAGCTTAATATTTTCTAAGCTTAAATTTAAACCAATTCAAATGGAATTTGAATTTGATCCAAAATCTGATGCCAGTGCTGTTCACATTTTTTTAAAAATAGACAGAAATAGTTTAATGAATTTTCCCAAATCATTCAAAACTCTAAATACCAAATTCATTTCATATCCGAACTAGGTTCTGAATTCATTAATGATTTACTAAATTCATAAGCACATCAAAGTACATGTTGTGATCTTTCTTATGCATGTTTCTAGGAAAGGTTTCCAAAAGTAGTATTTGCAATCAGTACAAGCGAATCTTCAAAAATAAGAAAACAATCAATACAAGAAAACAAATTATGTTTATTGACATAAAAAAGATATCAAACTAATGCTATGATGTGCCAAATACACGGAGAAGAATGTTAGGCCAGTCCTTTTATGTCATATAGTAAAAATTTCATACTCATTGGATCGTGCATTACTTAGTTATAAATTTATTTATATTTAACAAACATAAACCTAAATAAATATATAACTAAGTTATACATAACCTATTGAGTATTAATTTTTATGATAGTTTAAGAATACACTAATTAGCACACTATAAACAATTCACCACAATTGAACCATAGAAACTGAAGCTATGAATTATTCTAATTAATAGAATAAAAGCATAGATATAAAGGTACATCAAAAAATTGTTCTAAAGCATACCATATATATGTTCATCGTATAGATATACTACTGTAGAGTCCAACAAAATTGGACTTTTTAATTTTTTATGAATTTTTTATGATTTAATATAATTTTTCAAACTTTCAAATAAATAAATAAAAAAGACAAAACCACCTTCAAAACTGTCCAAAACCAGGCGAGGAATGTAATATAAAGGTTTTAAAAGTTAAGGGATGTGTTTTACCTGATTTTAAAGTTTAATGAAAAATACACTTTCACGAATGATGAAGGATCAAAAGTGGACTTTTTCCAAAAAGAAAAGAGAAGAGGAAAATATGGGCTGGTGCAGGTTGAAATGGACAGATTTGTGAATTAGATTAGAGCTAGGTTAGGATTGTATGATAAAGCTTTAAACATTTATAAGATTTAATTTAAACCGGTTCAAATGGAATTTGAATTTGGTTAAGAATATGACGCCATTGCTAGTTCACAATTTTTTTTGTAAAAATAGACAAAAACAGGTTGATGAGTTTTCCAAAATCATTCAAAACTCTAAAAACCAAATTGATTTCGTATTCGATCCGGGTTTTGACTTCAATAATGATTTACCAAATTCATAAGCACATCGATATACATATTATGATCTTTCTCGTGCATGTTTATGGGAAAGGTATCAAAAAGTAGTATTCACAATCAATACAAGCAAACATTTTGTATTTATTGACATTTAAAAGATATCAAACTTTTAATGAATATTATGATATGCCAAATACAAAGAACACGAATGTTGCGTCACTCATTTTATGTCATATACTTTCTACTGTTCGGCTGATTGTTTCCTCAGCCGATTTCAGTTGTTTCAATAAAATTATATGAAAGGAAATAAGTCACGGCAGGAATGATAAGCCGGCTGCAAAATGCGGGACCTGGGGTTAAATTGTTTTTCTGCCAGGAACAACTACGAGAACTACTCCGTATCAAGACACGATATGTTGCTGACCTTCACGAACAGCCGTGGCATTTGCATATATACCATGATCTATTCTCCAAAGCTCGTTCTACAATGAGAAACATGCGAAGCGTAACAAGACTATTGCAGGCCCACATAATTGAGAAAGAATTTGAGCCAATTTGAGACTGAAGGGGAGGGCCAGCCACCACGGCCGCCGCAGGGGTGGGCAGCTGGCTTCCTAGCCCGACTATAAATAGAAGATGTATTCGTGGGATCAAGACAATAGAGAAAGAGGTCAACCCTATCTCTACTCTCCCTACCACCGCCCCCTCCCGCGCGCCCCCACGCGGCGCCCCTGTAGCCGCTGCCGGCCCCTGCCCCTGCCGTCTCCTCCCCCGCAACTCCCGCTTCGCCCTACACGTGTCATCGGCTCGCCGGACCTCTTATGCCTGGTATCGGACGACCGGTTCGATCCCCACGCCTCCGCCATGGTCAAGCTCTCCGAGATCGAGGAGCTTCTCCGCAACTTCGCCACAGAAACCCTAGGCAAGGTGGACGCTCTCCATGGAGAGCTCGCCGGCGTCAACGCTCGTCTACAAAAGCTGGATAACATGGAAGACAAATTGGCAACACCAACGACTGCCGTTCAGATTGAAACAAGGGATGCTCGCACCACCGCTACAACCGCCGTAAAATCAATTAGCACTTCGTCATCTACGCGGAAAGGGCCATGCCGGGATCATGTAAAGGCGCTGCTGGTGCCGCCACGTGCCAGCAAGCATAATCACCACTAGATGTCGACCACGCCTACAGCGACACTAACGTAATCTCCGTCCCCCTACAACGTCGTCATGATGTTGATCGGCAAGTGCAATGTAGAGGTACACAGAACTTTTCCATTGTATCTTGAAGGGATAATCACCGATTCAGGTGTCCATGTGCTCGTCGATTCCGGATCGACCCACAACGTCATCGTTATCACCATAGCCCACAGCATCAGTCTCCTGGAATGCTGAATCTACACCTCCATCAGTGTGGGAAGACGCAATGACGTGTCATGCCACTCGGCAACATTTTTAGTGCCACTACAGATCGCCAGCGACGCCTACACATTCGTCGCGTTCCTCATTGACCTCGGCCACAACATCGATGTCATACTAGGCACCCCATGGCTGGCAAGCCTAGGGCGTGTCACGTGGGACTTCATCGACAAAACTCTCACCTATGACCGCGACGGCTACCGCCACGTGGTCCACGCGCCAGTACACCTTCAGGCGCAACCTACGGCTCGACTATGACTCCCAGCTCCACGGCCACAACTAGAGCTTCGTCCAGCAATTCAGCCCTGCATTATGACACACAGGGCGCAGCGTGCACGTCCATCATCGACAACTTTGGCGACCGCGGCAACATCATTTTCAATAAACTACGCCAGGCTATCAAGGTGCAATGGGAGCTCCGTGCAATGTCCCTTGCCATCGCGAATGGTAAAGCGGAAAATGCTGGCGCTTCGATGACGCCCTCATATTCTTTGACGGGCGCCTCTACGTTCCATCAACATCAACTCTACTGCAAAATCTTTTGAACTTCATCAGAAAGGAAGGATCTGCAAGCATCGGGATGCTAGCTCTTGGAGCTTATCAGCCTCCTACGACGAATCATGAGAACACCATGCCCTCCTTCATTTTGCTGGGATGACCATGGCCGGCAAGCCATCCAGTGTACACAACGACCATCTTTCTTGACGGACGGAGTCACATGCTCATTCACGTTAGGAACGCCAACATCGACATCATTCCAGCCACAGGAGAACACCGACTCTACCCCAACACATTCGACATGGGAACCTTCATCTTTGTAGACATGATGGATCTACCAACCCTCACTACTACGACTCTATGGCGCAGTCTACCTTACTACATCGAGCCAGAGCTCAACAACCACGTCCGCTTCTACAGCATACCTCCAAAGGTCATGACTACAATGAAGATTAGCACCTCAGTTCCGAAACACCTGCTGTCGACTGTGCGAGGACAACCACGCCAAGGACCAGGACCAGATGATTCAATCACCACCTGTTCGGAAACATCGGCAATCTCCAATACTGCTTCGACTTTGCACCACATTGCACACGCCGAAAAACATCGTCAACAACCCGATGGAAGGTCACATGACCTGCTTCCTCGAAGAACTCCCTCCATCAACAATCCTTCCGCCCTTTGGAGTCAACGGATGGTTCGTGTTTCGCCGCGTGAACACGTCGAGTGGAGAAGGGGGGAGTGTTGTAACAAGCCTAATGTAGGCCCATGGAATTGAGAAAGAACTTGGGCCAACTCGGGCCCGAAGGGGAGGGCCAGCCGCCACGACCGTTGCGGGGCGCGGGGAGTCTACTTCCTAGCCCGACGCACGCATGGGTGAGGACTGCAATCCCCCGAGCTGCCGCGATCCGTCACCAATTAGGTTTCCCAAATTGAGTCTCCTAGGTTTGAAAATAGTTGTATAAATAAAGTAAGGGCCTAATTGTAAAGGGAAATCCGCAATTATGAGGATCTCCTAGTTCACTTAGGATTGAAGCTAGTTCGGCTATAAATAGGAGATGTATTCGTCGGGATCAAGGCAATAAAGAATGGGGTCAACCCTATTTCTACTCTCCCTGCCGCCGCCCCCTCCCCCTCGCCTCACGCCGTACGCACGCGGCGCCCCTGCAGCCGCCGCCGCCATGACACTGACGGCCCCTGCCGCCGCCGTCTCCTCCCCCGCAACTCCCACTCCGCGCTCCACGTGTCACCGGCTTGCTGGACCTCTTATACGAAGTTAGGTAAGCAACACATGAAGGTAAAAAAATGCAAGCAGTTCTGAATCAACAAGATATCAAGCGGCTGCTACGAGTGATTTTTTTTTAATTTGAGAGTGGAGTGGATTTTCACGTAGACGCAGGGGACCGGAGGATTTGAAGGTGATCGACCATACTTTGAGTTAAGTGAGATGGTAATCTCAAAGGAGCTGCAACACAACACCTTACCTCTCCTACCATCGGCCTTTCCTGATGTCTGGGACTTCAGAACCGTCTCTACAAATCGTTTCAGGACAGCCTGCTAGCCGCATGACGACAACAACGAAGAGGGTAGCAACGACGGTAGAAGGGGAAGGAGAGAAGCTGTTAAAAAGGTAGTTGAGTGTCTCAAATGAACTCTTGAGTTCACATGACTTCTACGAACAATTTATTTTGCTGAATTATACTAACGTGTTCATCTACTGGGAATAATCCATCTATCCTCCCTACTAATAAAAGCCCAAAATTTCAGTCTGCCCAAAAATCTGTCCGCTCTTGCCGTGTCCGGTACGGAGACAAAGTAACGATGCAAACAAGGAGACTAGAGTCAGAAAAATAAAAAAATTATACAGGGTTCCAGATGTAAAAATACAAGAGACAAAAAAACAGTGGAAGGGCTTTAATTATTTTTGAAATAGAATGGGGTTCCTGATGCAAAATGTCTAAGATATTACAAAATTCACTAAAAATCATAGAAAAATTAGAAAAATACCAAACCAATTTTGTTAGTTGCATAAAAATATGATCTATATCCTTATATGTTATGAATCTTGTTAAGTTATATTTTTCTATAAGTATGTTAAAACATCCTTGCATATGTTGAATGCATATATACACGTTCAACGGAACTAGAACGAACTAGAGGCAGACCCGAAGTCCTCGTCGTTAGTGCCCCCAAGTCTTCAGTAACTTTTCAATGTTTGTTCTGCCATAGACAATCCTGGTGCATTACCCATATTTTTCAACATTTATTATGTCTGATTCTGCAATAAGTTTTAAGGAGGAAGATTTACACCATCTCTGTATTTTTTATAAACTAACAAGGGCTTTTTAGAAAATAAAGAGAGATCTCCCGTCATAATCATTACTGGACAAACCAATCCTAATGCATCGACAAAAAAGTTATAGAAGTTGATATGATGCATAAAAAACCTACAAAGGACGATACTGAGTTATAGAAACACATGAGCAATATGAAAAAGCTACAAAATTGTAATATATTTATATCTAAATAATTATGCACTTTGCAATGAAAAAAATATACCAAGGTATTTTAATTCGATATAGGTTTAACGGGACATTGTTTTTTCATCATAGAATAAATTATGAAATCATATAAAATATAAATAGATATGTTTCATTCACGTTATCATTTTGTTTGAATGCTAGTAGTTTTTTTTACCCCGTTATAACACACAGGCATATCTGCTAGTAGACTAATAGTTCCATAAAACAACAAACCTAAACGCCCATGCTGTCGTCCAGTTTGTACATACCGTAACAAACACAGCACCGATTACCACATTGATTATAACATTTTTGTCCATAGCAATAGACTAGTTTCCCTGTCACTGTAACACTGTATCATGATCGTGCCACTCCGCAACTTGGCTACAAAGACAATGATGAAGATCAGCATGCAAGAGAGAGAGATAATCATTCACACGTCTAGCACGAGCACAAGCAAGCGTTATGGCTACTGCTCCTAGTGTCGTTACCGGACCAGCACCGGTGCCGTTCAAGGACTTCACCGTCGGCGACTCGGAGGCCTCATAGCATGACGATCCGTTAGCGTTCAAGGAGTATGCCGGCGCCATCTCCGCCCTCCCGAGCAACCCCAAGCTGCGGCTACGCTGCTACCAGGGCACGTGGGTGCTGGAGCCGTGGGTGCCCGGGATCATCGCCATCCAGCGCGGCGGCTTCATGCCGCGCCATGGCGACGTTGTCCTCGCGAGCATGCCCAAGTGTGGCTCCGTGTGGCTTAAGGCCTTGGCGTTCGCCACCATGGCGCGCGGCGTGCACCCGCCGGCTGGCAACCCCGAGCACCCGCTCCTTCGCCTGAGCCCGGACGACTGCGTTCCGTCCATGGAGAAGATGTTCGCGGCCGAGTCGGGGAGCAAGGCGATGGAGGCGTTTCCATCGCCGAGGCTCATGGCCTCTCACATGCAGCACTCCGTTCTGCCAGCGTCCATTTGCAAGAACCCCCACTGCAAGATCGTCTACATATGCAGGTGGGTGCCCTCCATGGATGCTTACATTACATACTGTACTCTACTCATATAGCATACATATATCTGTACTGTAGTCATGTATTGTTACAGCAGCTATTTGGCCGCTAATCATATCAAAATTATGACAGGGAGCCCAAGGACATGCTCGTTTCGATGTGGCACTTTTCCAGGAGGTTTAATCCGGACCTTCAGTTCTCTGACCTGTTCGAGGCCGCCTGCGAGGGCAGCTGCTTGAGCGGCCCGATCTGGGATCATGTACTTGGGTACTGGAATGCCAGTAAGGCGAGGCCCGAGACGATCTTGTTCTTGAGGTACGAAGAAATGCTGCGCGACCCGATTAGCAACGTCGTGAAGCTGTCACGGTTTCTCGGCAGGCCGTTCTCGCCAGCCGAGGAGAAAGCAGGGGTCGCCATGGACGTGGTGAGGTTGTGCAGCTCCTACTCTAAGGAAGGGGAGACGGGTGAATGGTCAAATCACATGACAGCGGAGATGGCGCGGCGTCTTGACGCTGTCGTGGAAGAGCGGCTCCGCGGATCTGGCTTCTCCTTCGCGTGATCTTGAATCGTTTGGTGTGTACTTCTGTGTGAGTGAAATAAGTTTTCTGCGTATGCTCCAGGTCCAAGATGATGCATATGGTTGCATTCATTGTGTGTGGCTCAATAATTGCGCCCATGCGCGCGTAGGAACTCTGTGTTTCAATGTGATATTTGCATCCTTGTAAAAAAAGTGATATTTGCATAACCTCACCGCGTCAATGAGAACAACATTGCTTGTCATGGCCACGACCTAAAATCCAATCATAATTATAATGAAACAGGCTCCGGAGATCTAATAATTGAAGATTCTCACTACGGCCTTGTTTAGATCGCAAACTTTTTTTTTTCAACTTTGCTACCATAGCATTTTCGTTTGTATTTGACAATTAGTGTCCAATCATAGATTAATTAGGTTTAAAAAATTCGTCTTGTAAATTATAGACAAACTGTGCAATTAGTTATTTATTTATCTAATTTAATGCTCTATGCATGGGTCCAGAAATTGTTATGATGTAGAGAGAGTCAAAAAATTTGGAACTTTGGTGAGAACTAAACAAGGCCTACCTTTGTTTGAGTTGTGTAATCTGTGTATAGTGATTAAATTGCACTTCTGCATGTCCTTATAATGATCACAAATATCTAATTGACATCTATGTCGTAAGCAAATTTTCGAACAACATATCTTGTACCATAAAGTTTGAGCCATTGCGATGTAGGAGATTATTGATGCATAAAGTTTTGGGTCCCATGCAAATTGGTTTCTTTTATACGGGATGATTTGTAGCTGCATGCTTCTTAGTACTCAATAATCTCCTTTATATATAGCAATACAAAATTCTCCCACGAGAAACGCATGGAGAATTATAAAAAGAACAGGCCTAACCACACCTGAAATTATATATGCTACAACACACTCAACAAATTATTATATTTGCTTTTAGTAGCCAGACACCTGAAATGACATACATGCCCTCACCTTATACTATCCCTTCCCATACGGTAGCTTGCAGCCCGATGAATTCGAAGCCCGCGGTGGCGCTGTGCACTCCTTCACCGCCGGCTGCACCCTTCCACCGCCGGCTGTCGATGCTCCCTTCTAGTCCTCCCCCTCCGGCCCCGTCCCCGTTTGCCCGCGCAGGTTCAAGGTGGAGGTCAGGGGATAGGCGGGCGTGCCCCGACGGTGGCCGGAGTGCGTGGCCAAGCTTCGCCGGCGCCACGAGCCGCTATGGCAGGCAGTCGGGATCCTAGGCGACATCCTCGCCAACACCAGTTGGGTGCGCCGTCGCCACCAGCACTAGCGCATGCTGCTGGTCCGCCACCTTCGGCACCTTCATCTTCCCCTGCGCCGAGGCCACACTTACCCTCTGACGACATCGCCGCGCTCGCCGGCCTGGCGCTCCTCGGCGACCGCTGTGGTGGTTTGTGCCGACAGTGTGCACTGCGCCGTCGCGGGCTCCCGTCCTTTTTTTGTGAGAAGGGAAGGGAAAGGATAAGGCAAAACAAAGGGATGAGGGCATATTCGTCATTTCAGGTGTCTGTCTATTAAAATATAATATAATAATGGATTTCGTGTGTTCTGGCATAATAACATGAATTTGTGATGTATTTTAGAGAAGAAAAAAATTAATGATTTGTGGCAAAAGCCACAATCTAACGATGTGTCAGCCAATTTTCTCCGTATTTCGGAATTTACCTATTTGGCCTTAAAGCTATCGGTTACTTATATAGCCGTCCCGTTAATTTTGGAAATTATCCATGAAAAAAATAGCACGCTCTAGCGTTGAAATAATGCCGCTATAGCGTTTACAAGCAACTATCGCAATGCTCATTAGCGTGCTATAGCGCCGAATAGCATCAAAATAGCACCGTTATAGTATTTTGGCCAAGCTTCCGCTGAATTCTATAGCCCGTGATTTTTTTATGGGAAATTATTAATGGTGTTATAAGTCGATTGGCCAAAAAAAAAAAAAATAGATGAACCAGTTTGCTAGCTATATACCCTCAATCCCGGCAGTTTGGCGACATCTCTCCCAACATACTACAGCTACAGCTAGTAAATTAAATCTTCGGACGTGCAAGAAAATCATTCGCAAGTGTTAGCATGGCCCCTACTAGTGTCGTTACCGCCGGACCTTCGCCGGTGCCGTTCAAGGACGCCGTCGGCGACACGGACGCCGCACAGCAGCAGGATCCCCTGGTGCTGAAGGAGTACGACGCCACCGTCTCCGCCCTACCAAGCAACCCCAAGCTGCATCTTCGCTGCTACCAGGGCACGTGGGTGCTGGAGACATGGGTGCCGGGGATCATCGCCATCCAGCGCGGCAGCTTCACGCCGCGCCACGGCGACGTTGTCCTCGCGAGCCCGCCCAAGTGCGGCACCACGTGGCTGAAGGCCCTGACTTTCGCCATCATGGCCCGCGGCGTGCACCCGCTGGCTGGCCACCCCGAGCACCCGCTCCACCGCCTGAACCCGCACGATTGCGTCCCGTTCATGGAGAAGCTGTTCGCCACCGGGTGGGGGAGCAAGGCCATGGAGGCGCTGCCATCGCCGAGGCTGATGGCCACACACATGCACCACTCCATCCTGCCGGCCTCCATCAGCGAGAACCCAGACTGCAAGATTGTCTACATATGCAGGTGACGAAAGTGCTTCAGGAATTCTTACATTACGTTCACTACTCATATATTAATATATATATGACACATACATGTGCTTTTACAATCACTGAATGCTCTTCACAACAATACAACTTGCTGGCAGGGACCCTAAAGACATGCTGGTTTCTATGTGGCACTTCGCTAGGAAGATTCGACCGGACCTTCCGTTCTCCGACCTGTTCGAGGCTGCCTGCGAGGGCAGCTGCTTGAGCGGCCCTATTTGGGACCATGTGCTTGGGTACTGGAACGGTAGCAAGGCGAGCCCGGAGAAGGTGCTGTTCTTGAGGTACGAGGAAATGCTGCGCGACGCCGTCAGCAACGTCATGAAGCTGGCACGGTTTCTCGGACGGCCGTTCTCGCCGGCAGAGGTGGAAGCAGGGGTTGCCATGGACGTGGTGAGGCTGTGCAGCTTCGAGAATCTGAAACATCTAGAGGTGAACCGGATTGCTGGCTCAGGATCATCATCCTCCCTGCAAGGCGTCCGTGAAGGCGCCTTCGTCAACAACTCCTACTTCAGGACAGGGGCGGCGGGAGACTGGGCGAATCACATGACACCAGAGATGGCGCGTCGTCTAGACACTGTCATGGAAGAGAAGCTCCATGGATTAGGCCTCTCTGCGTGATATCTCGATCCTCCGTTGATGTACTTTGTGTTTGTGACACATTCTCAAGACCATATTAAATAAAGATTTCTCTGCATATGCACCAAGATCATGTTGAGGTCTCCCTCAATGCAAATTACCTTGTTCAGAACACATCACATTGACATGCCAAACAAATTTCTAGGCGGTGGGTACATGGAATTTATCGAAAGCAGCCACTTGCAGAATCTATTGTCACAGTGTATGTGATTTGTTAAGGAAACATTTTCATGATTACTAAACCGTGTAGAATGTATACATGTTCATACAAACCAACCTCTCGCAAACCATGCAAACTTCTAATTTGGGCCACATGATGTTGATCCAAGGCGACACGATGGAGAGGTGGGAGGGGGGATTTGCAAATGTGTGATTAGGTAACCGACTGGGAAATTCTTGACGTGGAACGATGGGTGACCGACTGGGAAGTTCTTCCCGGGTGCACATGAATGAGTGCGCAGAAAAGACCAACTCTTGGTCTGTGAGGATAGTCTATGTCCTAGAAAGTTGTCAATTGTAAGCGGGCCGGGCCGCTGAGGGGCGGGACCTTTCACCTAAGGTCGGGGGACACGTGGCGGTGTGAGCAGAAAAGACCAACTCTTGGTCTGTGAGGATAGTCTATGTCCTAGAAAGCTGTCAGATGTAAGCAGGCCCGACCGCTGAGGGACGAAACCTTTCACTTAAGGTTGGGGGACACGTGGCGGCGAGAGCAGGAGCGGAGGGGAAGGTGGCGTGGCTGGCGGGCGGCGGCAAGAGGCAGGGAGAGAAGATAGGGTTGACCCCTTTATTTATTGCCTTGATCGATCCCAATGATAACACCTCCTATTTATAGTTGGACTAGCTTCAACCCTAAGCTAACTAGAAAATTCTCATAACACAGATTTCCTTTTACAATTCGATCCCTATTTTATTTATCCAACTATTCCAATTCTAGAAGACTCAATTTAGGAAACTTGATGAACGATGAAACGGCGGTTGCTTGGGGTTGCACACCCCTCTCCTCCACATGTGCGCGCCTAGGGGCCCGACGATCGTTGTGTCGCACTAGCGCCGGTGGTCTCTCCCTCTCGTGGGCCGGAGTTGGCCCTAATTAAGTTGTGTTTTGTTTTTTCTGTTGATTTGCAGCTCCAATCCATGCACTTTATCAGTTTAAATAATAGTTTTTTTATTTTATTCTAATTCAAAATTTTAACTTTGATTAATTAAGTTCATAGAAATATACATCAACAACTATCACCATCTCAAGTTATGTTTTTTGACCGAAGTCGGCGAGGAAAACCCTAGCTTTTTTTAAAACTTTTTTAGATAATATAGACTGTTTAAATTCGCTCCCACGGGGAGTCGAACCCAGGTCTACTAGGTGCTACTCAGGTGCTATAACCACTAGGATAAGGGCCGGAGTTGGCCCTAATTAAGTTGTGTTTTGTTTTTTCTATTGATTTGCAGCTCCAATCCATGTACTTTATCGGTTTAAATAATAGTTTTTTTTATTTTATCCTAATTCAAAATTTTAACTTTGATTAATTAAGTTCATAGAAATATACATCAACAACTATCACCATCTCAAGTTATGTTTTTTGATCGAAGTCAGCAAGGGAAACCCTAGCTTTTTTTTAAAAAAAAACTTTTTTAGATAATACGCACTGTTTAAATTCGCTCCCACGGGAGTCGAACCCAGGTCTACTAGGTGCTACTCAGGTGCTATAACCACTATCATAGAGGCCTTTCACATCTCAAGTTATTTTTATTAGATGTCTATAAAATATATTTGATAATGCATGTATTTGTTTTTGTAGATATTAAGACATTTTTTTTCTAAAAGCTAATATAGAGAAGTTTTCTTAAGTCAAAGCCAAAGTGATATAATTTGGAAGGAATGTAATAGAATTATAGGGGCTCTTTTGAGTTTTCCTTGTTTCCTGTATTAACATTTATTTTGAATTACAATCATGTTTGTCCACTAGGCAATAGACTAATTAATGTTATCTACGTTTATTTGAGCTGTGTGTCGTAAGCAAGTTTTCTTACAATATAATATATTTCATACCAAGAGATGTTCGAAATTAGAGATGCATAAAGTTTTGGGTCCCGAGCCTATTGGTTCTTTTTGTACCAGACAATTTGTAGCTTGTGCTTCTTAAGTACTCAATAATTTTGTATAGGTAAATTAATAAAAAAGTCTTCCAGCTGAAACGCGTGGGTAAATTATTTAGTTCTGAAAAAGAACAACAGAGCTAACCACAAGTTGCTGATCAGTTTATATATTACAAGAAAAAACCTTAATGGCTAACTCCTGCTCCACTATGCGAAATAGCTAGACTAATTCCCCTTGTCACTTTCGCCAGCGCATTACTCCAAAAATGTGTGCCGTGGAGTTTCAGAAGGCACCACCACAGTATGTCTTGTAGTGATTAATCCAATCACACCATCCGGACAAAAACCCCTTGCATCTAATCTAAGCAACCATCATCAAATCAAACAAAAAAAAAATGCCATTTTACTTTGTCAACTTCTCCACCTGCAGGCGCACATTCGATAGGCTGATCTTTCTGTCGTTGTACGTGCACATCACATCGTCAGTTGGTACTTTGGTTTTCCCCCGAATTGAAGCCCCCTCGGCTCTCGCGTTTCAGTCTTCCAGTAGCCACTACTAACAGCGACCCGCGCGCTAACTGAGGCCCGGCAGAGAGCAGACTGCGCCATGGCTGGATCCAACGTGAGCGTTCATCACGTGCTCCTAGTCAGTGTTCGGAGGACAGTGAAGTCAAAGCAGTACTGCCGATTGCCGATGTTGCCGTAGATGTGGAAGATGTAGTCTTCTGTTCCATGGCCATTGCGTGGCCCTCTTTGCACTAGAGTTAGAAGGTGGCCCTCTTTGCAATAGAGTTAGAAGGTGTTTGGAAACTGTTGCATTCATAGCCAAAGTAACCATTATCTTGGGTGGTCTATCGAAGCGAGCAATGGAGTGACTTATGTCGGGGCTGATGTAGACCGGAAAGCATCACCAGATCGCTGTAGGTATGGATGTTGGTAGCGATGTCGTCAAGTCCATCATTGCACCAAACAGGAAAGTGCCCATGTCAAACTCATGCGGTGTGAGTCGATGTCGTCCTTTTGCCTCAATGATGTCGAATTGTCGATGTGGACACGCATAAGCACACGCCCATGACTATCCATGAACATTGTGGCGACTCTATGTATTGGTTATCGGGAGGGCCATGGTTTTCCTTACAGGATGATTGATGGCGTCCCTGTTGCCTGGTTTGATGTTGTAGGTTGATGTGCTTCGAGAGCTAGCATTGCCACCATGCTAGCTAGTCTGTTGTTGGTGAGGAAGTTCAGAAGGTCACCGAGTAATGGCGATGCTGCCGGGATGTAGAGGCGACCATCGAAGAAGATAAGGCCATCGTCGAAGGTCCAGGCGTTACCCGCTTCACGTTTTGCAACTGCGAGGGCGATTGAGCACAGTTCACGCTCTTCTCTAATAGCCCGACAGAGGTGGTCGAAGATGATGTTGTCGCGCCTAGCGAAGTTGTCGATAACGTTGGGCAGACGTGTTCGTTGCGCCCAACGGGTCATGATTCATGATTGGAGTGTCATCGGTGGTGTCTACAGTGGACGAAGCTGATGTAGCCATGTTGGAGCCGTTGGTTGTGCCTAGAGTTGCGGAGGTGCGTAGAGGATGTGGCAACGTCTACCATGGTTGTATGTCATGGCAACGTCTCATGGTCGTATGTCATGGTTCTGTTGGAGAAGTCCCAGATGACACGCCCTAGGCTTGTGATCCATGGTGTGCTGAGGATGACGTCGACGTTGTAGCCAATGTCGATGAGGTATGCGTCGATGGTGAAGATGTCGGAAGCGATTCGTAGTGGTATTGTGAACGAAGCGGAGCGACATGGCGCCTCGTTCTTGCTTCCAACAAGGATGGTGGTGTTGATGCATTGTTCTTGAAGGCCGATGCTACGGCCGATGTTGATGTCGATGACATTGTGCATTGATCCGGAGTCGACGAGGATGTGGAGGCTTGATCCATTTATGAGCCCTTCGAAATATAGAGGAAAAATCCTTGTACCTCAGAATTCCTCTTGCCCATTAGCCACATGAGGCTGTTGTTGGCGGGGTAGGTTGGTGTTGCTGACAGCGAGTCATGGTGACGGCGCCGGGTAGGGGGTGCGACCTCCAACTAGTGCTGCCGCTCCTCCTGACGACGTCTAGCTGCGTGAACAGTCACTTGTTGGTTGATGGTGATGGTGGGGGAGAGTGATGGTTCCTACGTCCACCGGTGTCTCCTCAGTCATCCCTTGGATGGTGTTATCCCGTTGTCATGCTTGTACTCCATCTTCTCAAGACTGACGTTGAGGGCAGCGAGCTCCCCGTCGAGAGCATCCATCTTGCGGATGGTTAAGGCGACGAAAGGAGGATCTCCTCGATCTCTGAAAGTGGCGCGGGGATCGAACCAGTCATCCGATACCAGGTATAAGGGGCTAAGGCTAGGGGACACGTGGCGGCGAGAGCGGGACTGGAGGGGGCAGTGGCGCGGGCGGCGCGTGTGGGCAGGCGGTGGCAGCGGCAAGAGGTAGGGAGAGGAGATAGGGTTGACCCCTTTCTTTATTACCTTGATCCCAATTATTACACCTCCTATTTATAGTTGGACTAGCTTCAACCCTAAGCTAACTAGGAAATCCTCATAATACAGATTTTTCTTTTACAATTCGATTCCTATTTTATTTATCCAACTATTTCAATTCTAGAAGACTCAATTTAGTAAACCTGACGAACAATGAAACAACGGCGGCTCGGGGGTTGCACACCCCTCTGCTCCACACACACACGCCTAGGGGCCCAACGACCATTGTGTCGCAGTGGCGTCGGCGGTCTCTCCCTTGTCGTGGGCAGGAGTTGGCCCTAATTAAGTTGTGTTATGTTTTTGCTGTTGATTTGCAGCTCCAATACATATACTTCATCAGTTTAAATAATTTTTTTATTTTATCCTAATTCAAAACTTAAACTTTGATTTATTAAGTTCATAGAAATATACATAAGCAAATATCACCATCTCAAATTATTTTTATTAGATGTCTGGAAAATATATGTTGATAATGCATGTATTTGTTTTTGTAGATGTTAGGATATTTTTTCTAAAAGCTAATATAGAGAAGTTTGTCTTAAGTCAAAGCCAAAGTGATATAATTTGGAAGGAATTGAATAGAAATTATAGGAGTTCTCTTGAGTTTTCTTTGTTTCATGTATTAACATTTATTTTTAATTACAATCATGTTTGTCTACTAGGCAACAGACTAATTAATCTTATCTACATTTATTTGAGCTGTGTCATGTGTGTCGTAAGCAAGTTTTCTTACAGTATAATATATTTCGTACCAAGAGATGTTTGAAATTAGTGATGCATAAAGTTTTGGGTCCCGTGCCTATTGGTTCTATTTGTACCAGACGATTCGTAGCTTGTGCTTCTTAAGTACTCAATAATTTTCTATACGTAAAGTAATACAAAAGTCTTCCAGCTGAAACGCGTGGGTAAATTATTTAGTTCTGAAAACGAACAACAGACCTAACCACAAATTGCTGATCAGTTTATATATTACAAGAAAAAACTTTAATGGCTAGCTCCTGCTCCACTATGCGAAATAGCTAGACTAATTCCCCTTGTCACTTTCGCATTACTCCAAAAATGTGTGCCGCGGAGTTTCAGAAGGCAAAGAAAAGCAAAGCTCAACAAAGAATTTAAGGAGTGGTCTGCACCACCACAATATGTCTGTAGTGATTAATCCAGTCACACCATCTAGGACAAAAACCCCTTGCATCTAATCTAAGCAATCAAACAAAAAAAATGCCATTTTACTTTGTCAAACTTCACCTGCAGGCGCACATTCGATAGGCTGATCTTTCTGTCGTTGTACGTGCACATCCCATCGTCAGTTGGTACTTGGTTTCCTCCCGAATTGAAGCCCCCTCCGGCTCTCGCGTTTCAGTCTTCCAGTAAGCCACTACTAACAGCGACCCGTGCGCTAACAGAGGCCGGCAGAGAGCAGACTGCGCCATGGCTGGATCCAACGTGAGCGTTCACGTGCTTCTGGTCTCGTACCCGGCCCAAGGCCACATCAACCCGCTGTTCCAGTTCGGCAAGCGGCTCGCCAGCTACGACGGCGTCCGGTGCACCCTAGCGGTGGCCCGCTCCGCCCTTGGTTCTTCCAGCGTGCCGCCTGCAGCGCAGATCGTCCCCGTCGTCGCCATCTCCGACGGCTGCGACCTTGGCGGCTACGACGAGGTTGGCGACGTGCATGAGTACCTGGCACGTCTCGAGTCCGCCGGATCGCGCACGCTGGACGAGCTCCTGGGCTCCGAGTCGTCCCGCGGCCGGCCCGTGCGCGTGGTGGTGTACGACGCGTTCCTGCTGTGGGCGCCCCGCGTGGCGCGGCGGCACGGCGCGTCGTGCGCGGCCTTCTTCACGCAGGCCTGCGCGGTGAACGTGCTGTACGACCACGCGTGGAGAGGCAAGGTGGCGCTGCCGGTGGACAAGGTCCTGCCGGAGCTGCCCGGCCTGCCCAAGGGGCTGCAGTTGGAACCGGCCGACTGCTCCTCGTTCCTGACGACGAAGCAGGAAACCTCCTCCTATCTTGACCTCTTGTTGCAGCAGTGCCAGGGGCTCGAGGTTGCAGATCATGTCCTCATCAACTCCTACGAACTGCAGACTGAGGTTCGAATATATGATGATGATCCAAGTAGTACTAGCTACTACAGCACTTACTTTTTGGGAGGTTTATTATGGTTTGAGAGTTGAGATCTAGCATCATTCTGTTCGGCTAATTCCGGCTGTTTCAATAATACTTTATGAGAGAAAATAAACCATAGTTAAGCTGATAAGCCGGAAAAAATAGTTATAAAAATGATACTGATTTTTTTGGAGTACTACAGTACCTGAGTTTTGGACGGAATAGTGATAATGATGATACTGAAATAATTTGACAGGAAGCGGAGTACATGGCTTCAAGGTGGGGTGCCAGGACGGTTGGTCCAACCTTGCCGTCAGCCTACCTTGACAACCGCGTGCCGGATGATTCATCCTACAGTTTCAGCCTGCACGCTCCGATGGCGACGGAGTGCAAGGCCTGGCTTGCCAACAGGGCAACAGGCTCCGTTGTCTACGTCTCCTTTGGCAGCATCGCCGCGCTGGGTCCAGACCAGTTGGCCGAGGTGGCTCAAGGCCTGTACAACAGCGGCAAGCCCTTCCTGTGGGTCGTCAGGGGCTGCGAGACGTCCAAGCTTCCAGAGAGTTTCGTAAGCAAGGTGAAGGAGAGCGAGGATGAGAGGGGCCTCGTCGTGGCATGGAGCCCACAGCTGCAGGTGCTAGCGCATGCCGCGGTTGGCTGCTTCGTGACGCACTGTGGCTGGAACTCGACGATGGAAGGGTTAGGCATTGGAGTGCCGATGGTGGCCATGCCACAGTGGTCCGACCAGCCGATGAATGCCAAGTACATTGAGGATGTATGGAGAGTTGGCGTTCGAGCACGGCCCGATGCGGAGGGAGTTGTCAGGAAGGGTGAGGTGGAGAGGTGTGTGAGAGAAGTGATGGATGGGGAGAAGAGCAAGGAATACATGGAGAATGCAATCAACTGGAGAGAAAAAGCTAAAAGGGCCATGAATAAAGGTGGCAGTTCGGATAGGAACATCATAGAGTTTCTTGGCAAATTTGGGTTGAAAATTGATTGATATGCATGGCGGTCTGCATATAAATTATTATCATCCTGAGGACACATTGGATGTGTGTTTATAATTTATATCTGCCATGCTTAAGATGTTATAATAATCCATTCCCTCGTTATTCTACTTGGTGTTGTTTCCTGTCCATGCAGGTCATCAGTACTTCAGTAGTACGTAATAATACCTTAATAAAGATAGCATACAATTTGAAATGAAGGATCCTTTGATGGATGTTATAACAGTTGGCCTTGTTTTGGTGACAGTTTGTTTCCTTCGTTTTTTTATGTGATATGCGAACATTTCATTCAGCTTCTTGTTGTATCACTAATTAAAAAAAATAATATATTAGTTGTATCACTAACTAAAAAATAATGTATAAATTTTTGGCAAAATGAACAGTACAGAACACAATTTGGACGAGATCCAAGGTGTGTTGACTAGATACTCTCTCCGTTCCAAAATAAGTGCCGTTTTGGGTTTTCGTGCCACAAGCTTGACTCGATTTGTAGAAAAAACGTGCAAAATTTATATTTTCAAATAAATTTGTTAAAAAACTAGACGCAAAGATCTTTCCGATGATACTTGTTGGGGGCAGGAGTGGAATTGGCCACCCCGTCCCCTCTGATAATGTGCGCCTCTTGTGTTTGATGTACGCAGGCACGGCCGAGAGCGCGGGCAGGCGCGCATTCGGCCGGAACGCAGGGCGCCAAGACGGAAATCCCGATAGCGCGGGAAGGCGCGCATTCGGCATCGACGCAGGCGCCAGGACGGAAACCCCGATAGCGCGGGAAGGCGCGCATTCGACATCGACGCCGGGCGCCCGGGACGGAAATCCCGATAAGCGGGAAGGCGCGCATTCGGCATCGACGCCGGGCGCCGGGACGGAAATCCCGATAGTGCGGGAAGACGCGCATTCGGCATCAACGCAGGCGCCAGGACAGAAACCCCGATAGCGCGGGAAGGCGCGCATTCGGCATCGACGTCAGGCGCCAGGCGGAAACCCCGATAGCGCGGGCAGGCCCGCATTCGGTGCAGGCCTGGACGCATTCGGTGGCCCGGCAGGAAGAAGAACCCGGATGTGCGCTGGTCGGTGGTTAGCCGGCAAAAGTGGGCCCTCGGGCCATTTACTTGTCTGCCCTGTGTCGGTTATTCCTGTACGTTGAAATTAGGGTTGCCAGGGGCATTCTTGTACTAAACGCAACACAACCTCCTATAAATACACCCTTCAGGGGACGTTGTAAAGGACTTCTGGACTCCGTGCGTTTTAGCCGGAGGACTTGGTATATAAGGTTTGCGTTGTTTGTTTCGTATTGTAATTCCGTGTTTTCCAGTTCTTTCCGGTTTCGGTCCTTTAGGGGGTGCAACCCCAAAGGGCCGAAACAACATTGGCGCCCACCGTGGTTGTCGCCCGGACTTGTCATGCCACCCAAGGGAAAAGCTAGAAGTTCAAGAAAGCAAATGCCGACAATTGACAAAATCTTTCCTTCAGCAGCAACAGGCTCGGATCCGGTACTCCCCGAAGCCACTGCATCGGGGGCGGCGCCTCCGCCACCGAATCTGACGCCTCCGCAGCCAGATCCGGCCGCCAAAGAAAATGCCGTTAGAGCAGCAGACGGAGCGCCGATCCCATCCGATGTGGAAGCCGCAGTCGCCGAGGGGGCGGCGGAAGACGCGGAGGATGACCCGGACCCAAAGAGCCCCGAATGCGGTGGACGCACCGATGCTGCAGAATTCCAAGCCGTTAAAGCCGCTGGATGAGCACACAACCGAGAATCGAGGAGCTAAAGGCATACCGTGATCGGTTGCAAGGAGACATCGAAGCAAGAAACAGGATAACAGCGACCCAGGTAGCGGTCAATCACGCAGCAAGAGAAGCAGAAAGATTACAGCGGGAGATTCAGGCACTTGGAGCAAGAACCGAAACTGAGAGCGAGGTCAGATATCTGGGTTCGGCCTCGTGCAAGGGGCCCCGGATATGGTTGACATGGCGTCCCCTTTGTCCCCTGAGCTGCAAAAATACCCATGGCCGCCGGGGTACAAGCCCAAAATCCCGCGCTTTAATGGTAAATCCAATCCCGTAAGGTTCATATCAAGTTACGAGGCTGCAATATATTCGACGAGGCAACGAATCCTTACTCGGCCAAGACTTTGATTCTCGGCAATGCAAGATGTGGCACATGATTGGTACATGTCCTCTGCGTCCATTATCCATTCGGTCATGGAGGCAGGCGAAAGAGGAGCTGCTGGCCACATTTCAGGGGCTTCAAGCCGACAAGAAAACCATAATGGATCTGCTCACTTTGTATCAACCAGATGACGAGCCAATGGCCAAGTACCTAGAACGCATCATCCAGATGCGGGCACAAGTCCAGAATGTGTCTGACGACACGGTCATTGCTTCGGCCATCAGAGGCCTCAAAATTGGGCCGTGCGCCGAAGTGTTGACCAGGGAGGCACCCAAAACTGTAAAGCAGTTGTTCGATGAGATGAGAAAATTCGCCATTTCAGAGGAAGACTGCGAAGCGCAAGGTATCAAGAAACAGCCTCAAACAAAACACCCCGGCGTAGTCGCGGAATCGCGAAGTGGGGACAGAATCAAGGTTATGTCAACAACCTTCAGGAGGAGTCATCCAACCCTGCACCCCCGAAGCAAAACGATAGCCAGTTTCATGAAACCCGGGGAGGACAGCAGAACCGGGGGGGCCGTGCTAACAGAGGCGGACGAGGTCGAGGGCGCAATGGCGGCGCCCCGAAAACGCCATATTGTTGCGTGTGTGGCGAAAACAAGGGCCATTTCACAAGAGACTGCAAATACACGCAGCAGGCCAAAGAGCAGAAGGAAAGAGATGACGCTATAGGGAAATCCGAACCCACAAAGCACGTATTCCACACGGCACCATCACAACACTACGCTTTCCCCCATCAAATGGCTGCTTTCCACCTGGGCGGCCGGGAATCCGTACCTCGCCCCACATGTTCATGCTCATTGGGGGGGGGGTCGCCAAGCATGCGGTACCAACAATACCAAGAAGATGATTGCGCATCCGATGCCGCATCGGCCGTGGCTTCTTCCTCGCCGCCTACCGAGAATAGACAGCAGCAAGAACGAAAGCAAAGCAAGAAACTTCCAAGGAGTTGCGAGATCGTACACACCGTAGCACCCGCGAATGCGATGCCATCCAACGGGCACATATACGCCATCATTGGAGGTTCCAATATAAAGCACGACGGCAAGAGAACGCGAAGAGAATATCGAGGCGCGTGTTGGCGGTATCATCGCCCGCTCCGACGAATCGGGCCACGTGGAAGCTTCAGCCCATCACCTTCACCGAAGAAGATAATCGGGTCCGGGATTACCCGCACTATGACGCTTTCGTTGCAACCGCCAGTAGCCGGGTACACCTTGCACAACATTCGATTGACAACGGGAGTTCGGCGGACATCTTGTTCACCAAAGCGTACGACGATGAAACTCGACAGCGATCGCTTGATCGGGCGGGCAATGCCCTATTCGGTTTTGGTGGAAAGAAAATAGATGCACTTGGGAAGAAGACACTCACGGTAGCGTTTAGCGAAGGAGAGAAAGTGCGGGCGGAAGAGATATCGTTCGATGTGGTACAAATGGAATACCCATATACGGCAATCTTCGGAAGAGGAATCATAAACAAGTTTGACATCATAATCAAGCGAGCTACACATGCATGAAGCTGCCTTCCCTTTCGGGGTAATCACGGTGCATGGTGATCAAATCGCAGCCGAGAAAGATAGATGGCAAACCTATACCGGGATACAAAGATGGTGCACGAAGTAAAAAAGCCCGCAAGGAAAGAGGATGCTAATGAAGCCGCAGAGCGGAAAGAGCGGAGAGCGAGCGTACGAGGGCACGATAAGAGTGCCTTTATCGGCGAACCGCCGGATTAGTGTGTACATCTCGGGGCAAGTCTCGTCCGAACAGACGCTTCGGAGCCGCTAGCATTTCGGGCCGAGAACAAGGACGTATTCGCGTGGACCACTAAAGACCTCAAGGGGGTTGACGGGGAATTGGCACAAGACAATCTCAACGTTAGCAAAACAGCAAAGCCAAGGAGCAAAAGTTGAGGAAGATGTCATCCGAAAGAGCAGACGCGGCAGCATGAAGTGCAAAGGCTTTTGGACGCGTGAGACGTGATCGAGGCTGTGCGGTATCCGGAATGGCTAGCCAATGTGGTAATGGTCAAGAAGAAAAGTGGCAAATGGCGCATGTGCGTGGATTTCACAGATCTAAACAAACATTGCCCTAAAGACCCATACCCATTGCCGCGGATCGACAAGCCGGTCGATATCGCATCGGGTTGCGAGCCGTTAAGTTTACTTGGATTGTTTCTCGGGTACCATCGATATGGCTGAATGAAGAGGATCAAGAGAAAACAAGTTTTATCACTCCCGGGGGACCTTTTGCTACAAGCGCATGCCCGAGGGACTCGCGCAATGCTGGCCCTACTTTCTCCCGAATGACGACGAGGTCTTTAGGGAGCGAAAAAGAGGAAAAACCTAGTCGCATACGTGGACGATATAGTGGTAAAGAGCGATAAAAAAGCACACACATCGAGGATCTAAAGGAAACTTTTGTGAACCTTCGAGCAAGCGGCCCGAAGCTAAACCCGAAAAATGCATATTCGGGGTTAGCAAGGGCAAGATGTTGGGATGTCTCGGTATCGGCTAGAGGCATAGAAGCTAACCCGGACAAGATTGCCGCTATTGTAAACATGAGACCGCCCGAGACAAAGAAGCGGTGCGAAGCTCACCGGGGGATCGCCGCTCTAGGGAGGTTCATATCCGAAGCGCGAGCGGGACTTCCGTTTTTCCGTATCCTAAAGAATTCGAAGGTTTCGGATGGGGCCCGGAGCGGCGGCAAGCATTCGATGACCTAAAAGCTTACCTGTCAAAGGCCACAACATTATCAAGCCCATCGCCAGATGCGACCCTGTTACTATACGTAGCAGCATCCCACGCCGCGGTGAGCGCGGTCCTGGTGGAAGAAAAAGAGAACGAGGGGAAGTTACAGCAGTTCCCAATCTACTTCGTATCAGAAGCGTTGACATCAGCGAAGGCAAACTATTCCGAGCTGGAGAAAATCGCATATGCGGTGGTCATGGCGTCGCGGAAGCTCAAGCACTATTTTCAGGCTCATCACATTCGGGTCTTGTCCGCTCAGCCCCTAGATGCCCTGTTCAGAAACGCAGAGGCGGTAGGGCGGATAGGCAAGTGGGCGGCTGAGCTGAATGAATATGTCATTGACTTCGAGCACAGATCGGCCATCAAATCGCAGGTCATAGCGGACTTTATCGCGGATTGGACCCCATGCGGGGACAACACCACCCTCGGCTTCGAGGAACCGTAATGGACAAGTGCACACGGATGGAGCGTGGTGCTCACCGGAGCAGCATATCCGCGGTATTGACACCTCCAACCGGCCCAAAGCCGCGATACGCCGCAAGGTTACGCATCGCACCACCAACAACACAGCCGAATACGAGGCAGTTCTGCTGGGTCTCAGGAAACTCCGAGCGCTAGGAATCCGCAGATGCGTCATCAAGTCTGATTCGCAAGTAATTGTGGGGCACATCCGGAAGGAATACACAGCAAAGGAACCGGCTCTGGCCAGGTATCTGGAAGCCGTTCGACGAATGGAGAAAAATTTCATTGGTTTCACCTTGCAATACATTCCAAGGGCGGACAACACAGAGGCAGATGCGGTGGCAAAAGCTGCAGCCCAGAACACTCCCTTGCCAGCCGATGTTTTCTACCAAGTCTTGACAGCCGCAGCGGTGCAGCTGGAGGAGGAGCGACCGGCAGTAATTCACGCTATCGCGAGTGACGATTGGAGAGCACCGATATGGGCATTCATTTCGGAACTTATGAGCCCGAGACAGAAGCAACAACAAAGGATGGAGTCCAGAACCAAGCAATACTCCATAATTGGAGAGAATTTGTACAAGGAGGGAGTTGTAGCACCACTGCTGAAGTGCATTAGCCGGCACGAGGGGGTCCAGCTTTTGCACGATATACACTCGGGTACATGTGGAGCGCACAGAGGTCCGCATGAAATCGCTCACAGAGCAATGAGACAAGGCTTTTATTGGCCGACCGCCATCGAGGATGCCAAGCAATTGGTGAAATCGTGCCAGGGCTGCCAAAAGTTTGCAAAATATCAGAGGGCCCCGGCGCACCCAACCTCCCCGATATGTCCAACTTGGCCGCTGCAGAGATGGGGCATCGACATAGTGGGGCCGCTTCCGCCAGCACCCGGAAATCTGAAATTCACTGCAGTGGCACTTGAATACTTCACCAAATGGGTCGAAGCAAAGGTGCTGGCAACAATATCATCTGGCACCCTAGTTAACTTTGTGTGGCAGCGAATCATCTGCAGATTCGGGGTCCCATCCTACATAACAGTGGACTACGGAAAGCAGTTCGATAGTACCAAGTTCAGGACTTTCTGTGAAGACCTTGGGATCAAACTGACATTCGCCTCAGTAAACCACCCAGAATCGAATGGCGCAGTGGAACGGGTCAACGGCGACATTTTCACCGCCATATCAAAGACCCTCGAAAGCACCGAGAAGAAAGGCAGATGGGCTCAGGAGTTAACAGCCACGGTTTGGGGGCACAATATATCCAAGTCGCGAGCAACTGGCTTCACGCCTTTCAGACTCCTTTTCGGGGAAGAGGCCATTACCCCAGAAGAGGTGCGGCTAGGATCTTTCCGAACTGAAATCATGGCTACTACGCCAGAACAACAATACACTCAGCTTGAAGCAGTTGACTCCCTAAGGCAACAGGCGGCGGAAAATCTTGACAAGTACCATCAGGAAACAAAGGCTTGGAGAGATAAAAAAGTGCTCAGGCAAGTCATCAACCCCGGAGATATGGTGCTTATTCGGCAGCCCGACAAGCAAGGCAAACTGCGCGCCATGGTACGGACCGTACATTGTCGCGAGAATGGTAAAAGCAGGTGTCTACACGTTGGTGAATGAAAATGGCGCTGAGTCCAGCCACACCTGGAATGCTAACAATTTACGCCGCTTTTACCCGTGAAATTGCCCCACAGGGGTTGTAATTTTCCTTTTTAATTCTTAAGCATACATTTTACAATTCGGGAGGCGCGCTCTTTTTCCTCACAGGGGAAGCCTTTTCGGAGGCGTGAGGTTTTTTAATGAGGCGTCCCTATGTACCCTTTTCAATGCTTTTTAAGCCGCGTTTTCCCCAAAAGCGAGGATGCGTACTAATCTCTTCAAGCCGAAAAAGACAATGGCAAATATGCCACTGTCCCTATTCGGATCAGTTTTTGTCAGGTTGCAAGCAACCAAAAGCCAAAAACGGCTAGTGAACGCAGCAAAACGCTGGAGTGTCACGAACAAACATCTAAATTGCGCGAAAAGAAAATGCTGCAGACGAACTCAGCAAAAACGCTGAAGTGTCGCGAAAACGGCAGAAAGCCGAATGCGTGCAATCAACGTTTCAGGTGAAGCGAGCTTCGGGGATAAAAACCCGAATGTAACAATGCCGCAAAGCCATCAACAAGCAATTTTCACCCGCAAAGCCAAACTTCTTATTCATCATATTCTGATGGTATAATTACACCGGAAGTGCTTGTGGCGTTTAATCTCACAATCAAGAGCAACACACCCTCTATATCGAGCAATGCCTCGAGAATACGCACGAATAGAACCCCTCGGACTCTCGAAAGGAGCGCTGTACTGCACCATTATCGAGCGTGCTCCACCCGAATATGGCATACACAGCAGGCAAAAGGGCCGAAAGCCTACACCCAATGCGGTTAGTGAGGCCCGGTAAGCGGAAGCCGCATTTGGTCTGACGATACCGGTTATCCTGAAACCTCCCACTCCAACATACTACAAACAATATGAGCAACAAGTCGGAACCAAAGCTAAGGTTCCTGCGGGCATGATAAAAACCAACGGGTTTGACTGGATTATATAATCTGGCTACATGGCCTCTAAGACGTGTAAAATTTATGATCCACCTAATAAAAGTACGACCAGGTCGTTACATAAAAAGGCGTTTCATGGCAACATGATCCAAATAGTATTATATATACATAATGTCCCCAATCACGCAAAGCCATGTCGGTCAAAACAAACCTATCCTGTTTCAAACCAAGGATAATAGGAATGAGAGGAGTCGAACGGAGCCAGCGCTCGTCCTCCCGTTTCGCTTGTGAGCGCCGGTAATCAATCGGCGCAGCTAGGCTTAACTCGGGAGGAGTCAGAAGGGGAGTCAGCGCTAGTCCTCCTGTTTCAGTTGAGAGCACCGGACAAGCAGGTGCAGCCAGGCTCAACTCGACTGCCCAAGCAAAAGCAGCAAGCGCGCAATAGCAGAGATGCGCAGAATCGCGCGCCTCCCTATTCCCAAGAATGACTGGAAGTTCCAGCTCCTGCATTGCGACTAGTCGATATTCGGGAATCCGGCCCACAGCAAGTGTGGGGCAAACATAAGGCCTGGGATCTAGTCAACGGATGACGTTTAGTGCTCTACCCGCCCATAAACGAGAAAGGGCACAGGCGCGCCCATTCGGGTATTGGAAGCCGAGTTTTACCACTTCGAGATAGGACTCAACCAGTTTCAGCCAATAGGGCCTACAGAGTTCCATTCGGTGGGCATGCGGGCGCATATGCACTTTGTAACAACCATGACAAACTCTATGTGAAAACAAACGCCGGAGGGCTTAACTCAAAAAATTCACGAATGCGCCCTCCACCGCTCAAATTCGGGGGGGCGCTCTAAAGACTCCATACAACGCTGGAGGGCTTAGCGAGAATTTTCCCGAATGCGCCCTCCAACGCTTAGATTCGAGGGGGGGGGCGCTCTCAGACTCCACACAACGCTGGAGGGCTTAACGAAAAATTTTCCCGAATGCGCCCTCCACCGCTCGGGGGGGGCGGCGCTCTCGACTCCACACGCCGGAGGGCTTAACGAAAAATTTTCCCGAATGCACCCTCCACCGCTCAGATTCGGGGGGGCGGCGCTCTCAGACTCCACACAACGCTGGAGGGCTTAACGAAAAATTTTCCCGAATGCGCCCTCCACCGCTCAGATTCGGGGGGGCGGCGCTCTAAGACTCCACACAACGTTGGAGGGCTTAGCGAAAAAAGTTTCCCGAATGCGCCCTCCACCGCTCAGATTCGGGGGGGCGGCGCTCTAAGACTTCACACAACGCTGGTGGGCTCAACGAAAAATTCATCCTGACTGAGCCCTACACCGCTCAAATTCGTGGGTTCGGTGCTCTGAGTCTCCGTAATTAGGCGAATGCGTCGCTGCGGCAAAAGTGGCATCATAAGCGCAGGCAAACAACCGGATAATTAAGTTACGGCCGCATACGCCACTGGCGCCACAAAGTATATCCAAACAGTTCAAGGGTTCCCCGAACCCCGGCCTCGCAGGGCCCCAAACACGGCCACGCAGGGCCAATCACGACAAAGTTGGTGCAAAGGAAAGAAAGAGACTAAGAGTCGGCCGCAGCGTCGTCGGCAGGAGATTGAGGACGGGGCGCAGCCGCTTCGGTGGACGTCGCCGCGGAGGAGTTGGCGGCACCGGACTGACCGCCCTGTGTAGTACCATCGGGCGCTTGAGCCATCTCCGGGGATCGCAGCGTATTGGAAGATGGTGTGCTGCCCGCCGCGGCTGCCTCGCGCTCGTCCCTGGCCCGAATGTAGGCCATAACCCGATCACGGATTATGGCCTCTTCTGCCTCATCTCCCTAAAAGAAATAAATACGAAAGTGGTCAAGTCAGATAAAAGATTCCCAACCGGATCTGTCATAAAGGGTAAATGCATTCGCCAGTTTTTACCTCCGCCACGCTCAGAGCCGCCCGCAGCAAGCTGAGGTTGCGACCGCCACAACTCCAGAAACCACTGAAGAACTTCACAGCGGCCTCGTGCGCGTTGTTATCCGGGACCCAAAAGCGGTCCACGTCATCGGGGGCCGGAAGCGCCGCCGCATGCGGACAACCCGCGTCCATAAGCGCCTTGCACAAGGCACGGGCGGTTTCGAGGGCAGCCCAGCGTCGCCCGATCTCCATCTGGCCCTCCAATGCGGCGAGCCCGGTCCGGAGGAACCTGGAGAAGTCGAACACAGAGGTGTCCTCCCCGATGGCGGGCACCACCACCTCGTCGCCAACTCCAGCCACCAGGCGCGCGAAGATAGCAGCGGCCTGGCTGAGTTCTTCGAGCTGCTGGCGACGGGCGGACCTTTGCGGGCCGGTTCCCGGTGTTCCTTTCGGTCCCGGCGGTGTGGGCGTCCGCCGGCCTCTTCGCGCGCGGTTTTCTCCCTATTAAGCTCGGTGCGCGCTTGCGCAAGCTCTTCCCTCAGCCTGCGTACCTCGGCCTCACTTTCGGTGAGTTTGGACTCAACGAAAGCGACCGCGGCGCAATCCTGCTTGACGAGCGCAGCACTTATAACAGATTGCTGTGCAAAGGAAAAAAGGAGTGAGAATTCAAACAACCCGAAATCGAAAAGACTTTGATCATTCGGGGTCGACAACTTACAGAAATCGCGTGGAAGTTGATGGCCGAGAGGAGCTCCAGGCGATCCACCTTGGCCAAATCCCTTTCGGTGGTGGTGGTGTTAAAAGAGGTGCTGCACTGGTCCGCGAAAGCGACAGCAGCCACGCCAGGCAGCACGCCGCTTGCGCGGCAGTCCACCCCCGCAATTAAGCGAGCGTCCGAGGCCGCCCCTAGAGCACGAGCAAGTTGGTAAGTCCTTTCACGGTCTGGGCTCGTCTCTTCGGGAGATGAGCACCCCGAATACACGCGCATGTGATCACACTCGTCCGGGGCTCGCTCCAAGGAGAGTCTGCCGTGGCCAAACAGAGCACACGCGGCGGTTTCGGGGTCATGCGGCTCATCTCGTGAAAGAATCGGGACTTACCATCGGGGGCTTGTGGGGGCGAATGCGCGCGGGCGGATTCGGGGATGGCAGGCGGCGGCATGGACGCGGGTGCATTCGCGCTCGTAGACGTGCCCGCGGCCTTCTGCCTCTTGGTCATCTCGAAAACACTTCCGGTGGGGTCAGCAGGCCTCTTGAAGCTAACGCCAAGTGTGCTCAGCGTAGGCTGTGGTTTCAGCGGTAGGCGGCATGGGTCCGAAACTTTCTTGCTTCGGGTCCCGGCCATCGAGCTCGGCCCGCCAATATCGTCCTGCAAAACATAAGCCGAAACCATCAGATTAGTTTACGTCGCCCGAAGTATGAATACAACAGCTATGCCCTAATGCGCAAAGCATCTCTCGCTCTACCATTTCGGCATGCGGCGGTTCCGGACCCCCAGAAATCCAATGAGAACTTAGCGTGTTTCGGCGGCTTAGTCCACAATCGTCCAGCCATTTCACGGCATACCTGAACGTCGCGGGCCTCTAGTTCCGGGCGCTCTCGGTTTTGCTTCGCGCACTTTCTTTTCTCGGCCGCAGCCGTTGTAGTGGCTCGAATCGGCGCGGAAGGAGGAGCGCGCCGAATAGGGGCCGGCCTGGGGGCACCCGAAACTGAGACCGCTCGGCGCACTGGCCTCCGGCTCGTCCGTGCTATCACCGGCCTTGGCCTTGGACGCTTTAGGAGCCGGTGCAGGTCTCTCCGAATAGGGGATACCCATGCAATCCAAGGCACGGTTTTTCCTAGGGGAGTTGCCAAGTCGGAGCATCTTTTTCTTGTGCTCCCTTTCTCCATATGGCCCGCACAATCGGGTAGCCTTTTTCTCCAAATAAGCGCCAAGTACGCAAAGATCGGAATCAAAATGAGCGGGCGCTCCGGAAGGAAGTCGGGACCACGATAGCCATCAATGTCCCGAATAGGCTCGAACTTCACCAAATCACATAAGGGCCACTCGTCCATAGCAATCATCTCTTCGCCCGAGTCTCGGCGATGCCGCAGGGGCGGTCAAAGCATACGCTTCCGCGGCGGCGTGATCAGCCGGACCGAAATCGTCGTGAGGTGGATGTTTCTCTCCAATCATCACGGTCATCAAAGACACCAAGGAGTTTGCCCGGCGGCGCCTAACTTTCTGAGCAGCTTCCACCTCTTCGTCCGAAGCAACGCGAATGTAGAACCAGTACTTGTTCCAATCCTCCCATTTTTCTTTGAAGGTGGGCACCAGACAGTTCCGCTCTTGCCCTGGAGCCGGCACGAAGTTGTAAGACCCATATTCGGTGCGAATATTGGGCCGTCCATCGACCTTCCCCACCTTCGAGTGGAAGTGGGTGCGTGGTACTTCACAAAATGGGCAACACTTGGCTCGTGGCCCATCATCTTCATGGCCATGGCATATATGCTGAGCCGAGCGATCGCATTTGGGGTGAGATGGTGGATCTGCAGACGGAATTTTCGCAGAATGGCCCCGAAAAATGGAACCAAAGGAAATCTCAATCCGGCTATAAAGAAGTCGCGGAACACGACCGCCTCGTACAGTTTCGGATCCGGGATCACTTCATCCCCCGGCGTCCGGCTCCTTTCGCGCTCGAATGCGCTGAGAAGCCCGTTGCGCTCGTATGAGTCCAGTCGCTCCTCGTCAATCTTGGATCGGCAAATAATGCCGGTGTGCCCTTCAATCCCGACCCGGCGGCTTCTCGGGCGGGCCGGATTCGACTCCTTCGCCCCCATCCGGGCGGTGGCCGCTCCGCTCCCTTCGGCCCCATCATAGTCTGCAGATTCGGCATCTTCTTCATATGCCACTCCGCGCTCCCCGACCGCCGCGGTTTCTCCAGCAGGTTAAATCGACCACGGGCGCCGCTATTGCGGCGCTATAGCGCGAATAGGTTCCACTAGTTCAGGTTCTCCCAAGCTGGCCCCTGAGTCATGCGACATATTTTCGGCCTCGGATTGGGCGAGTTGGGCAGCAAGTTCTGCGCAAAAAGAAGAAAGCCCGGATGCGGTGTCGTGGGCCGCTCCAACCGAATCCCCAGATGAGGAGCTTTCGGACATAGGCGGTCGCTCCGAATGGGTGCCCAGGCTTCCGAGCTATGAAGAAAAATGAGAATGCGTTCAATAGAGCCGAAAGTGACCCGCTCACCTTTCCTAAAACTCCCAAACCCAACCCCGGAAACCTAACCAACGAAAAAGAAACGAAACGCAAATTTACGCCTTACCGAATTTGGAGGAAGGTTCCGGATGCGGAGACCGAAAGCGTTCCTCGAATGCGTCGGCGCCGGCAGGAGCGCAGGGGCAAAGTGCCCGCCCCCTCCCGCGTCTTTGCGTTTTATAGGCAGGGGGCGGTCGTGGGGGGAGCCGACGCGTCGTTTCACGCGAATCGAGGCAAAAAAAAAACGTCTCCTCATCCTGGGGGCGGCGCTGGCACATTCGGCACGGTCACATTCGGCGCGTCAGCGTCTTTTCGGCGGCGCTGGCACTTTCGGCACGAACACATTTCGGCGTGTCAGCGTTTTGTCGGCCTTGCCCGGAAGGGGCCGCCCTTTCCGGGCAAGACCGGAGGGCTACTGTTGGGGGCAGGAGTGGAATTGGCCACCCCGTCCCCTCTGATAATGTGCGCCTCTTGTGTTTGATGTACGCAGGCATGGCCGAGAGCGCGGGCAGGCGCGCATTCGGCCGGAACGCAGGGCGCCAAGACGGAAATCCCGATAGCGCGGGAAGGCGCGCATTCGGAATCGACGCGGGCGCCCGGGATGGAAACCCCGATAGCGCGGGAAGGCGCGCATTCGACATCGACGCCGGGCGCCAGGACGGAAATCCCGATAGCGCGGGAAGGCGCGCATTCGGCATCGACGCCGGGCGCCGGACGGAAATCCCGATAGCGCGGGAAGACGCGCATTCGGCATCAACGCAGGGCGCCAGGACGGAAACCCCGATAGCGCGGGAAGGCGCGCATTCGGCATCGACGTCAGGCGCCAGGCGGAAACCCCGATAGCGCGGGCAGGCGCGCATTCGGTGCAGGCCTGGACGCATTCGGCGGCCCGGCAGGAAGAAGAACCCGGATGTGCGCTGGTCGGTGGTTAGCCGGCAAAAGTGGGCCCTCGGGCCATTTACTTGTCTGCCCTGTGTCGGTTATTCCTGTACGTTGAAATTAGGGTTGCCAGAGGCATTCTTGTACTAAACGCAACACAACCTCCTATAAATACACCCTTCAGGGGACGTTGAAAGGGACTTCTGGACTCCGTGCGTTTTAGCCGGAGGACTTGGTATATAAGGTTTGCGTTGTTTGTTTCGTATTGTAATTCCGTGTTTTCCAGTTCTTTCCGGTTTCGGTCCTTTAGGGGGGTGCAACCCCAAAGGGCCGAAACAACAATACTAATTATTTAGCATAAATATTTATATATTTTCATATATAATTGTTGGTATTTGTTTCTCGGGAAGCGAGAATGACACTTATTTTGGAACGGAGGGAGTAGACTATAAAGAACTAGCAAAATTGCTTCAATGCGGGCCTGACCGGGACTACAAGATCAAAAATTGTAGCACTATAAGATATGCTCATTAAACTTATTTCAAAAATTATATTTTATTTTTCACTTTTAGTCTTTGTGTTTGTTTACAGGTACTATTGCCTTATTTTCGAGACAAATTCTATATTTTATTCATATTGAACATGGCTAACAAAATTGTGCACATTATGAATCCGCATGGTCCAAATCTGCCGTACATGGGTGTAGATCCAACCACGCCATATACACAAATATTGGAGATAGTTCTTAATCATTTCAATCTTGCCATGAAATTTATCAATCCTGCATGGAACGAGAATATTTTCTTTGGTGTCGTGAATTCAAACAAATCGTCCAAGAGGAACAAACTGGTAACAACTTATATATTGTGATTTATCTTGTCTTATTGTCAAATATATATAGTCATTTGATTTAACTACAACAAACAAATACTTGCTCTCTCCTTTTCCAGAAAAACAGCAGGCTTCCTTGTCTACAACTACATAAAGTTATGGGATGGCAAAAGATTAGCGTCGCTCATCAAGACATCAATATAGTAAGCATGCAAAATTTCTATGAATATTTTATATGTTACATAGCAAATTAATAAGTTAACTTTTTTTTAACTCACAGAGCTTGGAATCACTGAGGATGGAACTTTTAGTAGACATTTTGAAGAGCAACGCAAAGGAATCTACGTATAATATCCCTGGAGAACTGCTAGATCTACTTAATGAAATGAATTAGTTGGGCATAGATATGTCAGACATGAATTTATTATGCATTTGTTATGGATGAGAGTATTCCAGATAATGTTCATGCTTTCTATGTGGTTGCGTGTGACTTAAACTATTCATGGATGTCGTCGTTTAGTTATTTCATGTCATTCCCAGATTAAACCCGTTGCGTTAGCACGGGCTTTATACTAGTGTCTATGAATTTGTGAAATATATGTTGATAATACATGTATTTGTTTTGTAAATGTTAATATATTTTTTGCTAAAAACTTGAAAAAATCCAGAGAAGTTTTCCTTAAGTGAAAGCGAATGTGTTATAATTTGGAAGTAGTGGAATAGAAATTATAGGGCTCTGTTCACTTTTCCTTGTTTCTTGTATTACATTTATTTTGAATTACACAAATACGTTTGTCCACTAGGCAATAGACTATTAATCTTCTCTACATTTATTTGAGCTGTGTGTCGTAAGCAAAATTTTTTACTGTATAATATATTTCGTACCAAGAGATGTACGGAATTAGAGATGCATAAAGTTTTGGGTCCCGAGCCTATTGGTTCCATTTGTACCGGACGATTTGTAGCTTGTGCGCCTTAGGTACTCAATAATTTTCTGTACAAAAAGTAATACAAAACTCATCCAGCTGAAACGCGTGGGTAAATTATTTAG
The DNA here is from genome assembly GCA_018135685.1 of Themeda triandra. Taxonomy (NCBI): domain Eukaryota; kingdom Viridiplantae; phylum Streptophyta; class Magnoliopsida; order Poales; family Poaceae; genus Themeda; species Themeda triandra. Next base: position 44,542 of record JAENPR010000005.1, on the reverse strand, counting down.
TTCTAAAAAAGGACAGGCCTAACCACCAAGTTGTTGATCAGTTATATTACAAGAAAAAACCATAATGGTTAACACCTGCTCCACTATGCTCAATAGACTAATTTCCCTGTCACTTTCGCCAGCGCAGAACTCCAAAAATGTGTGCTGTGGAGTTTAAGAAAGCAAACAAGAGCAAAGCTCAACAAAGAATTTATGGAGTGGTCTGCACCACCACAATATGTCTTGAAGATTAATATTTATGTAGTTTTTATTTTTATATATAGAGGAGGCAAGAAAAGGAGAGGCTGGGGTTTCGTGGCCAAAGACAACAGAGGCCTCACCGTGTTAGCTGTGCATGATGCTCTGTTGTGTGCTGAAACTGAAGCCTGTCTACCCAGTTGCACTTGCTGCTACCAGCCTGAATGGCTGAATGGTATGGCTAAACCAAAATTATCCTCGAGATAGACTCAACTACACTTGTGAATGCTCTGAAGTCAGATGCCTTTGATCAAGCTCTGAGTACACAATGATGTTGCAAGAAACTAGATATCAAGTCAGAATAAACTTACTTTATGTTAATGTTTCCTATTGTCACGTTAATGTAATTCGTGTGCGCATTTGGATGGAACCCGTACGAGTATAACATTTGGCTCGATCCCCTTAGAATTTTGTAACAGAACTTAATGGTCCGCGATCTGGCTAACTATTGAGAATAAAAAAAAACTCCGTCATTGTATCCGGAAGCTCCATGGAATTGCGATCTTGCTCTAGTCTCACTTGCTCGGGTGAAGATGAGGTGTGATTGGGTGATGAACGTTCGGTATCATGAGAATTGGAAGGAGATGGGCTTAGGCGATAGGGCGACTCAGACCCGACCCCCCCCCCCCCCCCGCCGCTGCCATGCGCGGCTGCCCGCCGGCCGGCCGGTCACTAAGGTTTGCCCTCCAACCTCCCCTCCCACACTTCCTTCCTCACCCCACCTCCGCTCTCCCTCCCGACCCCACATCCCCCCCCCCCCACCACCACCACCACCGCCCTCCGCCACTCCAGATCTGGATCTGCCTCCGCCTGCAATGGAAGAACTCTCCTCCCCGGGCCGCCGGGCTCCAGCGGTCGAAGCCGCCCTTGAGGCTGGCTCCCCTGGGCAGCTCCTAGCGGCACTGGGGCGCGCTCCGTTGCAGGGTGCCGGGCCCTCCTCCGCCCGCCGCGCCTGGGCTGATGAGGAGGACGACGCGCTGCCGCCTCCAGAGGCCTTCTTCACCGGCTCTCCCCTGCTCCAGGAGCTCCTCGACCGTGGTCTTGGGGGTCGCGTCGCCCTCAGTGACTCGGAGGGCTCCTGGGAGTCCGACTCCGAGCCAGAGGCCTCCTCTGCTGCGCCGGTGGAGGGGAAGGGAAAGGAGGTCGAGGTCGAGGCCCCCCGACGCAAGCGCCGGCGCCTGCGCCGCCACCGCCGCCATCATTGTGCCGGTGGTTCTGCGGTCGCTGCTGCTCACCCTGAGTAGGAGCGTACTTTTGAGCCCCGGCGGTGCCGGAGATCCAGCCGCGGCGCCGCCCCTCGCCGGTATGCCATCCGGTGCGCGCGCGGGGATCCCAGGACGCTGAGGGCTTCTACCCCGTCGCAAGCCGTCGCTTCGGCCGCGTTCGCTCTCCACGTCGGTCTCCGCCCCGCCGGTCTTCGCCTCGCCGGTCGCCGCCTCGCTCGCCGTCCTACATGCTGCCAGATTTGGCTGGCAACTGCTACCGCTGCCTTCGTCCGGGCCACGTCCGTGCGCGCTGCCTCTACCCGGCGCGCTGTTACCGCTGCTGGGCGGAGGGGCATCATGCCTCGGAATGCCGCTCGCGCGGTGGCCGCGGGTGCAAGCGTCCGCGCTCGCCGGACCGGGGCCGTGGCGGCAACGGCCGGGTTCGGGAGCAGGAGCGCTTCCGCCCCCGTCGCTCGCCGGATCGACTACACCGTACTGCCTCCGCCGACACGGTTTCGGGACGCTCGGCGTCCACTGGCCATTCCAACTCTGTGCCGCGGTGCTGTCGTGCCTCGGCTTCACCCCGGGACGTGCCACCTCCACCACCGCCCCCTCCTCCGCCACCTCCGCCGCCACCTCCACCCCAGCCGCCGGCCTCTGGCGCCGCCGGCCCTTCCGGTGGCACGGGCGAGGCATGGCACGCTGGAGGACCTTCGGATGGGCACTCTGTGGCCCGCGACGCAGCAGCGCATTCTGTGGGTGGCACATTGCCGCCGCCCTCCGTGGTGGCGCTCCGATCCTTGTCGTCCCACGGAACGCCCATATCCAGGAGGCAGAGGAGTCCCTTCGCTCGGCGCTGGTGGTGGTTGTCGCCGACACACAGCCGTTCATCCCCATCGCGATGATCTGCGACGCCCTGCGCGACCGCTTTGGCATCCACCCGGGCGACGTCGACATCAAGTATCATGATCCTCAAGACTTCATCGTGCGGTTCCGCCGACGCGCTGACCGCGACCGCGTCCTATCCACGGACCCCTGGGGATGGCCATTGCCCCTGCGTTGGATGCCCTGGTCACGCGTTACGTCTTCGTCGCCCGGGGCATTCACCTACCGCATCACCGTGGCGCTGTCCGTCCCGGCGCACGCTCGGAACTTGGATGTCGCGCAGCAGGTGCTCGGGCCGTGTTGCTGTGACATCGTTCCGTCCGCGCTGCGGGACCGCACGGATGACGACGACCGCGACTACTTCGTCCAGGCTTGGTGCAAGGATCCCGAGCTCATTGAACCTGAGAAGATCATCTTCATCCTGGAGCCTGCCCTTCCCACGGCGGACCCGGTTGTGCGGAACATACGCCGCGGACTCCACTACTTGGTCCGCGTGTGCCTCGTCGAGCAGCTCGACATGCTGGCGCCGCCACCGGACCCCCCTGGCAGCGACGACCGGAACGACAGCGATGGACATGGCCAGAATGGTGGGGGACGACTTCAGCGACTACTGCCCCTCCCCCAGATGCGACTCCGATGACGACTCCGTCAGCACGGACCCCCGGCACAGGAACGACCATCCTACCTGCTCCTACCCGAGATCCTACGCCAACCAGTGTGCGGTTCGCGTCGGCGCTGTCAGCTGCCCCCTGCCCACCTCCGCCAGGCCCCTGGACTGGGCTCAGGATCGGTGGATGTCGCCGCCTCCACCACGCACACCCTCACCGAACAAGTCCTCCTCGACCGGCCGCATGTTGGGCCGTACCTCCTGCCGGCATGCACTGGGGTTCGTCACTCCCTCGCAGGCGATCTCCAGGCAGCCGGGTGACCGCGTCTCCGGGTTCGTGGGACGTTTTCTCAATGTGGCGCCCGTGCTCCTCCATGGTGGCAAATGCGTCGCGACTCCCCCGCCAACGAACAATGACTGGTGGTTGATGTGCGTCTCCACCGAGCTGGAGCCTCGGCTACTCCTCGCGGCAAACGGTTCTCTGCTCCGGCCGGCCTCGCCCTCGGCCTCGTCCCGCGCTTGCCCCATGGTCGAGACGCCCCAACTCCGGCTTGGTGGCTCTCCCGTGGGATCAGCTGCGCGCTTCCTGGACCGGCCCGGTGCACAGCCCACTTCACCTGCCAGCGTGGGCCTGTCACCCGCCGCCACCGCCCGTGTGGACTGGTGGTCGGACCTTGTCGACACCGAGTTCGCGCGGCCGCTGCCCTCGCCTACGATTCCTTCGCCGGTTGTTGCACCTTTGATTAACCGCATTTGATTAACCGCAGCAGGCCACTTTGGCAGCCTGCAGCGGGCGCCAAAGTGGCCCGCTGCGGTAGTTGGGTGGCCGGCCCCATCCGGCCGACCGCCGCCCGCCCGTTGCTGAAAAACCATTTACCTAGCAGGCAGCGTAACAGGCCCGCTGCGGTAAATGGTCCATTAACCGCAGCGGGCCGCGTAACAGGCCCGTTGCGGTAAAAGAGATTAACCGCAGCGGGCCTGTTACGCGGCCCGCTGCGGTTAATGGACCGCCCGCTGCGGTAAATGTATCCAGGAACCAGCCTGGCCCATCTTCTCTAGTGCACGCGACCCATAAACCGTGCACGCGGCCCATCTTCTCAATTTTTTTCTTTTTTCTGTTTTATTTTTCTTTCTTTCTTTTTCCTACCCTTATAAACAATGTGTTTTTGTTTAAATTTGAAATTTGAATCGTTCAAAATTTTAAATGTTCATCTTGACGAGGGAGAAAATTTGCTATTCATTACTTTTTGAGTTGAGGCCAAGGGTTTCAAAAACTTGGTCAAACGGTGTGTTTTTTGAAATTTTAAATTTGAATTATTCAAAATTTATCAAATGCAAAAATAATCAATGTATCAAATGTTCATCTTGACAAAGGGAGAAAACTTGCTATTCATTACTTTTTGAGTTGAGGCCATCTAGGCTTTCAAAAACTTGGTCAAACGATGTGTTTTTTTGAAATTTCAAATTTCAATCATTCAAAATTTGTCAAATGCAAAAATGGTCAATGTATAAAATGTTCATCTTGATGAGGGGAGAAAACTTGCTATTCATTACTTTTTGAGTTGAGGCCATCTAGGGTTTCAAAAACTTGGTCAAACGATGTATTTTTTTGAAATTTCAAATTTTAATCATTAAAAATTTGTCAAACGCAAAAATGTTCAATGTATCAAATGCTCATGTTTATGAGTGGAGTAAACTTGCTATTCATTACTTTTTGAGTTGAAGCCATCTAGGGTTTCAAAAACTTGGTTAAACGGTGTGTTTTTTGAAATTTCAAATTTGAATCATTCAAAATTTGTCAAATGCAAAAAATTTCAATGTATCAAATGCTCATCTTGATGAGTGGAGTAAACTTGCTATTCAAAAGTTTTCATTTTGAAACCATCTAGAGCTTCGAAAACTTGGTCAAACTTGGGCGAAAAAAAGAACTTGGTCAACCTTTGTCAAACGAGACACTAAATGACCTCAGATGAAAAATTTTTGAATAGAAAAACTGTTAATCACATCAAGATGCACATTTGTTATATAGAACTTTTTTGCATTTGAGAAAGTGGTATTAAACACTTGCTACAAAACCGTGAAACCTACGTGGATGTTTATGAAACATTACGAGGCAAAGGTAAATTTAGAGCCACACTTTGATTAAAATGCTCAAATGCAAAAAAGTCCTATGTAAGAAACATTTATCTCGGTGGAATGTTTGATCCAATGGCCGAGACCAGCCGACCTTTGAACGCCTGGACCGCACCTTCGCCTCGGTGGAATGGCTGCATCTATACCCCAACCACCACCTTCGGAGCCTGTCCTCAGACTCCTTTGACCATGCGCCACTGTTGCTCATCCTCAACTCACAGCCTTGGGTTGTGCCACGCTTCCGCTACGAGCTGTTCTGGCCAAGAATCCAGGGATTGCTCGATGTCGTGGCTGCGGCTTGGGGGCCGCCGAACCCAGACATCGACGCATGCAAGAACCTGGACGTCAAACTGCGCCGCCTCGCCCCTGCACTCCGCAGTTGGCGGGCAACACACGTGGGAGATATCTCTTTTCAGCTCGCCGCGGCGTGCGCCATCATTCAAGGTTTTGATGTGGCGCAGGAGTCGCGCGCGCTCTTTAAGAGGGAGAGAAACCTGCACTGAGACCTTAAGGCGCACGTCCTTGGCCTTGTGTCCTTGGCCAGGATGATGGCCCGTCAGCGCGCCCGCACGCGGCAGCTGCGCGATGGCGATGCTTGCACCAGGTTCTTTCATCTACAGGCATGTCATCGCCGACGCAAAAACTACATGCTCGCCATTGCCCACGAGGGCCACACTTTCACAGAGGATGAGGCCAAAAAGGAGGTTGTCTACAACTACTACAACGATATATTGGGCACGGCCTTCATCCGTACACACAGGATCAATCTGGCTCAACTTCAGCTACCACGTCTAGATCTGACCTCCCTCGCCGCGCCCTTCTCTGCTGATGAGATTGCGGCGGCGGTGAAGGAGTCACCCTCAGACGCGGCCTGGTCCATTGTGCGGGCAGACATCGTCCGTGCGTTCCATGTGCTGTGGGACCTCGATTTCAGGAACCTCAACTGTGTCAACGAAGCGGTCATGGTCCTCCTCCACAAGACCCGCTCCCCTGAAGCGCTCCGTGACTATCGCCCTATAAGCTTGATCCACACCGTCGACAAGCTGTTCGCAAAGACGCTCGCCTTGCGTCTCTAGCCGCATATGCTAGACCTCATCAAGATCAACCAGACTGCTTTCATCACGGGGCGGCGGATCCACGAGAACTTTCGCATGGTGCAGCTAGCCTGCCGCTGGTTGCACGGCCGGCGGGTACCTATGGTCCTACTCAAGGTGGATCTTGCCAAGGCTTTTGATACGGTGTGCTGGCCCTTCCTTCTGGAGATCTTGGAGCATGTTGGCTTCCCTCGTCGTTGGTGGGATTGGATCTCCTTCATGCTTTCCACCGCCACAATCAAGGTCATGATCAACGGATGCTCGGGGAGACTGTTGGCATTTCTTAGCGCGATTACCAAAACTAGACTTAGAGCCTAATCCTATAATAGCGCCAGAAATGCTAAATGACTTTACTCAGCATATTTACTAGAAACTGGTTCTAGCAACTACGCGAGTGTTGCCAAGAGATAGATCACATCCTATTAGAATAAATATCCGCAAGCGCACGGATCTATCGTTGCAGCATTTCACCCGAAAGTATTCAGGGTATCATTATTTATAATTTCCCAAAGGAAGGCATGGGGTAGTTAAGTAACCTAGCATGGGTATGAATACAATATCTAGTATGAGGAGAAACCGACCAATGTGCTATACATGGGTAAGCATACGGTAGTTTGGATAGTGGACACACACTTAGAGCAACCTCAAAGGAATAAAGGTAAAATAAAGAATAAAGAATAATCTACGCGGAGCAGGCAGGTCCTATATAGTCAATGCTAGAACAAATAATTCCACATGTTATACAAGTCAAGACTCGACTATAGACTAGGAATATGGGGAGACCGCGGCAACTGGTCCGCACGATCGATGGCGGCATTTACGAACTCCTACTCGACATGCGAACGTGGGGATTACAAGGGACGGACAGGCTGTCACCACCTGCCACCTACCACCTCAACCGTGGCATGCCGACATATCCGAAGGTTCCCTCGCACCCGGACACCACGTCCGCATACTAAGGAGCTACCTACGTCCCCCCAGGACTCCCACCCTATGGATGGACGAGCTAAGACATAGGCAAACCCGAAGGTACATCGAACTGCTATTCCTCTCCTACAATCTAATCTAAACAAGTAAAACATATGAACGATGAAGAACAATGTAGAACATGATAAACAACTCTCACAAGAACTATGGCCTAGTTCTTGATCATTGAATATATCGTGTACTAGACTATACTCTAGTTCATATGCAAGACTATATAAATATGATGAGAACTTGACTAAGGAAGAATGCTCCATAGATTTATACCAAGAGTGTAGCTTTTCTTCCTGGAGACAAGCTCTCCAAGTAGCTTTGCCTAGCTCCAAAGGACTAATGCTAAAACTAATGAACAAGTGAGAGGTGTAGAGATGGCTCCAAATGGTGTGTGTGTGTTGGTGGGGGGCCTCTCCTCTTCTTTTATAGGGCGCTGGAGGCGGTTCGGGGTAGTGAGGTAAAAGCACCAAATAAAACCGTCATGTCCCGGATGGAAGGAGGCAAACCGCTTGGCCGGGCCCACTGGGCGGTAGGGCGGCGCGCGTGCGCCCTGCGCGCGTGCGCGCCTGGGTGGCGCCGCCCCCTGACCGCCTTTGGCGTGTGGGCCTGGGCCGTCCTCTGGGCCACGCCTTTGCTGGTGTTTTGGCCCACTTCGACCCCGAGGTGGGCTGCCTTGTTTCCTTTGCCTTTTACGCCTTCCGAAAAGCGCCTTTTTATCCTGGAAATTCCTGCACTTGGTGTATATTCTGCAAAACAATATTTTCTCCAAGCACAGGTGGAACTAGGTCAATAGTAAAGATATATGTGCAATAAAATATTTATTTCCCCCAAAATGATCTATAATTGGCGGGTAAAAATTGGAGTTAAGGACCGCCAACAAGATCCCCCAAGCTTACCCCTTGCACATTCCGAGCAAGTCTTTTGCTTTGGGTTGTTGATCAGGGGTTGCTTCAATGCCGATCATATCTCAAGTGTACAAGATAAAAGAGAGCGTTCTACTATTATTTGAATAAATCGGCAATTGTATCTACTCTATGATTCCTGATAGAGTGGGGCTTCTAATTTTCTCAAGTCTTGGGCAATTGCAAAATAGAACAGTTTCAAAGACCGGTGCTTTTCATTCGTCCCAAGATCAACTTTCAGTCCGGAGGTTTTGTAAGTTTTTATAAATAGACCAAGTTCCTCAAATGACCCACTCGATCGCTCAAAAGTGTATAGTTACCTCACCAAAGGCATTTTCAGATTTTTGCCTTCTTCCTACCACTAAAAGCTGAGAGTGGAGTTTTGGGTAGGTATGTAAGTGGGCATACTTGTATCACATGTATTGTAAGGTCAAGGATCGAACCTTACGGAGATTAAGCTATACACCTTGATTGAGATGTGCAAGTGTGTGGATGGATAAATGATGATTCTCAATTTTTTTGTGGTATTTTTGGGTCTCCAAGCATCATGACATACTCTCTTTTATTGATGGATGAGATGAAGGGAAATGATGGGCTATCAATGAGTAACTAAAACTATTTTCTCATTTTTTTTGAACGGGGATCTAAGACTTTTCCCGTTTGTTTACAAGAGTGGTAAATCCTATATATATATATATATATATATCTATCTATCTATATCCTCTATTTTTTTTCTTTCTTTCCTCTCTTTCTTTTTCTCTCAAGATTTTTTCTGACTAAGAACATAGCCCATAACTTTATTGATTTGGTGGAGAGAGATGTCATGATGAATAATGCATGGAGAATTTTGCAAACTACAAGAGAGAGTTGCGCGATCCTCAGGGTGAGGGTCGGCATTTTTATTTGGTGGAAAGAGTGGTGCGCAACTGAAAGGTCCTAGTATGGCTAGAGGGGGGGTGAATAGCTATGTCTCTAGTCTCTTGCATCAAGTCATATAATTGTTCCTTAGAAGGTTCATCATCATCATCATTATCACTATTGTGAGCATATTCCATCTCACTATCATCATCACTATCATCATATTGTACCTTAGTTTCTTTGGCCATGAAGCATGAAGGTGATGTAGAGAATATTGATGGCTTCTTGTTGATAGCAATTGAAGCAAGAGCCTTGTTGGATGAATCTTCATCTTCATCATCATTATCACTCTCCCAAGTGACCACATATGCACCATTCTTGCCCTTCTTGAATGTCATCTTGGCCTCATGCTTCTTCTTCTTCTCAAATTTGCCCTTGTTGTTGTTCTTCTTCTTCTCATATGGGCATTCGGCTTGAAGATGTTCGGTGCTATCACAATTGAAGCACTTTCTTTGTTGCTCATTTCTCTTGAAGTTGTCATTTCTCTTCTTGAAACCTCTTCTCTTGATGAACATGTGACCCATCTTCTTGACTACAAGAGCAAGTGCCTCATCATCAATTTCAAAGTCACCATCTTCATCATTGTTTTATTCTTCTTCAAAGATTGGTGCTTTGCCCTTGGAGGAGGTGGCTTGGAATGCCACGGTCTTCTTTTTCTTCTCATCTTCCACCTTCTCCTTCTCATCAACATCTTGATCATATTTATCATAGGTCAATACTTCACCAAGCAAATCATTGGGCTTCATTGCTTCAAGCCCATCTCTTTGCAACATCATGATCAACATCTTGAATCTTCTAGGTAAGCTCAATAAAAACTTGTGGCAAAAATCTTGATCTTGAGTCTTGTGCCCTAAGCTCTTGAGATCATTGACTATCACTTGCAATCTATGAAACATTTCAATGATTGTTTCATCATCTTTTTTCTTGAAGTTCTCAAACTCACTCTTAAGCCCATATAGCTTGGCACTCTTCACAACCTTAGTGCCCTCATATGTCTCACTCAACCGAGTCCATACCTCACTAGCCAATTCCAAATCCTTGATGCCCTCAAACACTTTTGTGTCAATGCCATTGTAGAGTGTATTGAGAGCCATTCTATTGCATGTTCTATTTGCTCTATCCTCATCGGTGAGATGATCCGGATCAAGGATAGCAAAATCATTCTCGGTGAATTGCAATACTCTTTCATGAATAGAACCAAGGTGCATTGTCATCTTTCTCTTCCAATGAGCAAAAGAACTAACACCATCAAACATAGGGGGTTTGCTCCCAACATGATTGAACACAATTTGAGCCATACTTCAACACCGAAGGTTGTTAAGCCTTAATTAATCGGTGACCTAGCTCCGATACCACTTGAAAGGTCCTAGTATGGCTAGAGGGGGGGTGAATAGCCTATTTTAAAAACCTTCAAGACACTAGAGCAAAATATTAGTAACACAAAAGGCGATAAAAGCGGTTTGCTCTAGCTCTAATTGTTAGGCAAGCCAACTATTGCAATTCTAATAAATATAGTCTCTATGGCACACAAATTCTATGTCTCTACTCTATCTAATTAGAGAGCTAGCAAGATAAACAAATTACTCTAAGTTACTCTACTTGCTACTCTACCACAAGATATATTGAAAGTATGAAAGAGAGGGGAAATTGACTTTTATACCAACGGTGAAGAGTAGAGGATGTTGCCAATCACCAATAAATAATCCCAACAATATATATATCAATCAATCCAATGCACCGGAGACAAGAGATGACACAATTGGTTTTTCTCCCGAGGTTCACTTGCTTGCCGGCAAGCTAGTCCCCGTTGTGTCGACCAACACCTTGGTGGTTCCTCGGTTGTGGCCCTCAAGCCAACGCCCGCAAGGCACCGCAAGAACCCACACACAAGTGCGGTAACTCAACGACACGAGGAATCCACTAGAGTTGGAATTATGCACTCCGGGGAACCACAACAACCCTCACAAATTCACCTTGATTGGGGGCGGACACAATCACCAAATCCCCTCACCAATCAATCCAACACCAACCGTCTAGGTGACGGCAATCACCAAGAGTAATAAGAATACCACAATTGCAACAATCACCTAGTGCCAAGAAATTGAATCACAATGCAATGCACCTAGGGTTTCCCAACCTCTCACCAAAAGAAACCCACCATGGGATGGAGAGGAGAGGGAGGAGATCCTCTTGAGGCTCTCAACTCGATCTCTAGCACAAGCTCTCTCACTTGAATGGAGCACCAAATCTTGGGAGTGAGAGAGGAGAAGATTGGGAGCTTTTCTTCCACTAGAGTTTGCAAGAGGAGGAAGAAGAGAGGAGCTCTGTCTCTGTTCGGTTGAAATGGAATGGGATGGAGAGCCAAAAGCCACGGGCAGCGGGCTGCCTTGCTTATCCACTGGTTGTCTGAGCCACCCAATGGGTGGGAGCTGGAGGCCCCACCACGTGAGCACCCACGCTCCATCTTCTGTCAACAGCAACGACCGAGAGCACCGCTCCCCGTCCAATTTCCTTCGAAGCAAACCGGCAAAGATCAATTCGCGACGGAAAATAAACATGGCGGCCCAAAGCAGCCTCACCCGGTCCAAAGCGCGAAGAGGCGCGGCGGCGGCCCGCGAAGCCTAGCCGCGAGCAGCCGGCCGGAAGCTCGCGCGCGAGCGAGGCCCACGAGCGGAGCGAGCAGCCCGCCCACCGCCACGGGGGCAAGCACAAGAGCCCGGTAACTAGCGAGCAGCAGCAGCCATTAGAGGAATCAACGGGCCGGCCTAGTTGCCACTCACGCGGCACGAAGTCCAGCAAGCCCGCCACGCCGCCCTTCTCCTTTGATTTGGTCGATCAACGGGCATGGCCACATGCACACACACGAGATTATCCATTGTCCATCCATATATGCATGCAATCATAAAAATTGCCGCAGCTTGCCGGCCATCTCACCAAGGAAACCCACGCAAGAGCAAGTTCCTATTTTTAGTCGACGCCACATGGCTAGAAGCAAAGCATGCGCGACTAAAAATAAATAGAGCAACTTCGAGCGGCCGACGCCTCCTGGTTCGATATGTGGTCCGGTCGCCAATAGCACGCCCGAGCACAAATGATTCCGAGAGCAAAACCAGCAAGCACAATAGCAGCAAAAATACTTCTTTTTGCTCCAAATCTCATCAAAACTCATTCCAAAACGATTGCTATCTCATCCAAAACATACCAGACTCAATAGCTCAAGAGATAGCAATTCTTCAAGCCTTTTCAAGGGAATTCTCAACCATCTCATCATACCACTAAAACCCAATGCAAATGCAAATGAAAATCATTTTAGTGGCACTAGATGAGTGAGCAATTATAGTTTTCCCCTCTTAATAGTACGGTTATCAAACCTAAAACACTCACACCCTCTATGATGTCTTGAGTGCAAACCGAAAATGGCCCTATGGATTTGTACCTTTGCCTTGAGCCAATTTTTGCATTTCTCCATTTTTATTCCAAGGATGAGCACTTGACCATCTTTGGGACCATCACCATCCACCTTGGTCCATTGGCTCCATCACTTGGTGTGTACCACCTTGCTCATATCACAACACTTCATGACAAAGGTTAGTACACTAGGTTTCATCAATTACCAAAAACCAAACTAGAGCTTTCAAAGAACTCTCGGTGTAAGAGTCGGCGGATGGTAAAGGGTGCATGTTGTGCGCAACTCTCAGTGTAAGAGTTGGCGTTTGTTTGGTGGGTGCAAGTGAATCTCAATCATGGGTGTAGAGTCATAATCTCACGTCGGTAACAATCCGACCGAACTCAATGTACGAACAAGTAGCGTATGAAGGTTCTTATACTACAGATATCATATGGCTCTGGTAGGTATTTCGTGATCATTGAGGAACTATTGTTTTTGAAAGTTTTGAAACAAAGACTCCGGACGTCAGGTTTTCTCAAAGGACGAAGTCATTGCTGTGGTCTATGTCACTATATCATATCGCGCAATAACCTAGATGAGAGTAATTGTATGCAACCCACTAAATCAAGTTTCTAGAGCATGATAATGTAAAGGCGATAAACCCAAATATTAGAGAAAACTCTATTTTAAACAAGTACAAGCGAGACATAAAACAGAGCAACCAATCATTTCAACATGGGTAGAACTAAACATTTCATGGCACATATATGGAATGGAATTTATTTCTTTTGAATTTTTTTTCAATGCAAGAAACTTGAATTTAAACATGCTGTAACAGAAAATAAAATTGCGAGAAATTAAATATGCAATGCAGGTACCTCAAGTGGGGGTCCTCCCCCAAGCTTATCTTGAAGCTCATGGCCCAGGGTTGTATCCCTGGGACCTCCAGTAGGCCCTCTGCTGTTCCTGCTGGATGCGGAGGCTCTCTGCAAGAGCGTCGAACCGCTGCCCGTGCTGCTGCTGCCACTGGGTCGTCGAATGCATGAAGTTACCCAGGGTGTTCCTGATGTCGTTTGTCTGGATCTGCAGGCTGTCCAATGCGTGCATGGACCGAGGCCGATCGGCTCCCCGCTTTCCGGTGGTGGTGAGTTGACAAGGTGTACTACCTCTGTTGCTCCCACTCGTCGGTCCCTGCCTCGGACCATGCCCTCTCAGCGGTCTGTACCGGCTGAGGGTACTGCTCCCACCCCGAGTAGCCTGGGTAGCCCTGGTAGGCCTCCCATCCACCATAACCATACTGCTGGGGAGGCTGTACAGGAGCATCTGGCTGAGTAGGAGAGTCAGGCTGTGCATACTCCTCAGCTCCTCCTCTAGTGGCTCTCGGTACCTGTTCTTCCCTGCGTGCTTTTTCTACAGTCTTCAAATCGAAAGTGAGCACATCACAGTTATGTAAATAAAGATCCGGGGTTAGGTAACCGAATCTTATTTACATAACCAGAGAAGAAAAAACAGATATGATCTTTTCCATCGGCCTTCAAAGTGTGTGTAACATCCAGGATGTTAATCATGATTTAGCTCTGCACATCACCGGCATAATCATATCATTTGCAGTGCATCACCGTCTTGACATGCAATTCACCTTGATGCTTGATTATGCCTGAGCTGCTTGTGTTTGTGATAAAGTAATACTAGTGTTTGATGATTGACCACTAAAATAATCTAGACAAGATTAGGACACCAAATGAACCTAGGGTTATGTTAACAACTTTGGTTAATCATGCTTCTTTGTGTGTTGATCATGTTAGGCCTGTAAAAGTGTCTGCTTTGACCGTTTCAAAAGAGTTTGATAGGAGTTTTGCATGGTAATGCACCCTAAACCTTTTCGGTGTAGAATTTTATAAGGATCAAAAGTCCCAATACTCACTCTTGAAAATGAGTGCAAGATTTCCAAAACGGCGTAAAAGACCGATTTGGAGGCTGTTTTTTTCTATTTTAGGGAATTTTAGAGGTATTTTTATTTGGAATTTTATATCTCCAAATCTAGGAGGAATCTGGCCAAACTTCTCTAATACAAAATAATCTACTCTTAAAGAGGATCAGTTTTCATGTAGAAAGTTTTTCCCGATTCGGCCTAGATTAGGAGATATAGGGTAAGAAAGTTTGTATGTCAGGTAATGGAATTAGCATTTCGGTTAAGGAAAGTCAATGGCCGTCACTGAAATGGTCGAAGACGAAAATATCGTCCCGACCGGCTCTGCTCGCTCGCGCCACGTGGCATGGCCGTCCTGACCGCCCGAGCGACTTGAAGGCGATGGGGACACTCCCCATATCTCGCTCGCCTCGCTCCTCCTCCTGCTCTTCCCTCTCCTCTTCGCCCGGCGCAAAAATTGTTCCACCGACCATGGCCGCCATGGCGATGCTCGGCCAGCGCCACCACCTCATGCTCCTCCGCACAGCGCCGCTGCGCCCTGCTCGCTCACCCCCGCGGCCACGCCGTCGCCCGGCACAGTGCGCTAGCCACAGGGCGAGTCTGAGCTCCCTCCGTCCCGCACGACCGGCGAAGCACCGCCATTGCCACCGAGAAAGCTCCGCCACCGCCGCGTTTCCCTCCGTCTCTGCTACCCTCCCTCCTCTCTGTGCGCATCGGCGCCGCCTCGCTGCCGGGGAGCCGAGGCTCTCTTCGCCCTGAGCCGCCGCGGGCCGCAGCGCGGTGGCCGCCGTACCGCTCGCCGCCGGACCGCCGGCACAAGTGGCCACGGCGCCACAGGGCGTCGCGCGCCACCAGGTGGTCACCGGTGGGAGCGCAAGGGCCCCCACGTGCTCCGCCGCCACCCCGGGGTCGCCGACGGGGCTCCACCGGCCGGGAATGGTGAGCCGGTCGGCCTCCTCTGCTACCTCCCGCGCGAGGACCACCCGTATAGAATACAAAGAAGCCGAGGCACTTTCTTGTAAAAACACCGGACTCGGGGATTGCAGATCTACCCTCATGCAATTCGGGCAAAGTGCAGGGTGTTTCTGAAAATGGTTTGTCCTATTCGGTTTATGAAAAGGGATTTCCGAAATTCGGTTAATGCTTTAGAAATTCATATCTTGCTCAAAATTGGTCCAAATGGAGTGAATCAAGTTGCAGTAATTTTATTATTAGATGAGCTATGCATAGAAAATATGAAATGCCATGTTTGAGATACTTTTATATTGGGTTTAGATTTAATTCTTGAAATGCTTGTAATCTTAGGAAATGCCTAGTAATTCATAGGTTGCTCAGAAAAATGTGATTCCTGTTTTGTTAGCCTTGTATTGTCATGCTTTATCTATGATAATTATATCATGTATGCCCCCTGTGTAAGTTTATGAAGTTGTAGTTCAAGTGGCCTCATTGCTTGTTTCTTGAGATAATTCATAAATGATATATAGAGGCCTAGTTTAGAGTTGGTAATTTTTGTAGGCTTCTTATATGACAGTATGTAGCTCTGTAGGTGATTGATTTCAGGGTTTGCTCAAGTTGGTAATACAAAGTATTTTTAAGTCCTCCAATGGGTGCTGCCATGTCTTTTTTGTATAGGACAGTAGGATCATCAAAATGGGGTGAAATTTGGTTGATGGGCTTGCATTGCCATGTGTATCCTACTGTAGTTTTTATAGGATTTTAGGATGTGTCTAGCTATAGGTTGCTGTTCAACCTACAGATGGTTAATTTAGAGTCGATTCTAGAATGCCATGCCTAACCTAATGATAGGTTGGTTTTCTGGGAAACATGTCTTCATATGATAGGTAGGTGATTAGTGTATCCATCTACTATTGAAATTTGGTGGTCATTGGATCAATAATCTAGGAGTTATAGCTGTTGCAATATGGTTGGCAGAATTGTTCCAATGCTGTTTTGTCAGGACCCAGTCCTGATATTCTCTGTTTTAGGCCTAGTTAAATGGAGAATTAGGCTCTGATGTCTTGAGATGATTTATGGGCAATTTGATAAGCTTTCCAGATTGTCCTCTTTTGTGTCCATAGGGTTTATAAATCTGCTGTTAGGATTTATTTACTAGACTGCCAGTTGTAGGTCTAAATGCTAGTGAAGCTTGAATGAGTGTTGCATGTATGTAGGGCTTAGTGCTAATGGCTTATATGGATCATGCTATGTATTATTGATTGTTAATTAGTATGTCATGATGATTAGGTTAGGATGATTATATTTAGATTTAAGTCTTTGGCTTTACTGGCTTGTTTGCTAGTGATATGTGTAGCTGATTAAATAAGCTATGCACCTATGAGCATCTATCATCCTTGACCATCCATGATCATGCATACACCGACAATCACGTGCTCATACATATGCACGTGCATCATTCCAGGATCACGTGTAGAACATTCGTCGTGGAGTCGAGGATCCAGAAGGACAAGTCGCGAACGGGATCCGCACGCGAAGTGATCCAGCACCAGGAACCCGACATGGAATAGTCGAGTACCTGGGGCTCTAACCTCGATCTTCTAAATAAGGCAAGCCTCGGAGCATTCCTCCTAAGTTTGCAAATGATTTACTTTGAGTCCTTTTATTCCTTATGATGCATTAAGTTTGTAGGCGTTGCTTGAAAACGTAGTTGCATCAGGACTACCTTGCCACCAGAAATATCCTACTTTTACGTACAGGATCGACTACATGCTTAGGCCTACTCTCTTAATCGGTAGAAGCCGAGTGATCGACTATCACTCGTGATGGTAGGTGTTACTACCCCTTTGGATTGAGATTAATGAGATGTTGGATATGAACATAACCATGTGGCCATGATAAATCACCTCTAATATACTATGGCACACGAGCGTCCTCGGATCATTTTGAACAATGCCTCACAGATAGCTGGAAGGGCCGGGGCGCCCAACCGTGAAGCCTTGAATCTACTTGGGCCGGGTTTCAACTTCCAGGTATCCATGCTGGCGATGGGTGGTGAGTAACAAGGGCCCGATTTGTGAGTCCTTAAGATGGGGCGGTGTCATTTGATGGGTGCACGCTTACCCGTAGCAGTGCCTGGAGTTTCCTTGGTCATGGTGGTGAGTTGTTCATCCCGCGTATTTTCCCGAGTAGATCAAGGTGACCTATACCTCACTTTAGCGGGTGAGTGCGGTTTGTGTGAGGAATACCCCGCCACCGGTTTGCAATCGATTATAATCGCCATCGTTCCTGGATAGTGAATAACTTGACTGAGCAGTTACGGTGCCGCAAATAAGATTTGAAATGCGAGTTGGTTATGTTCTCACATGATGGTTTAATGATTACTCAATCAATGTGGTATGATATAATGTTGATTGCTTCTACCTTAAAATGATGAAGTAGTTGCAGGTGCTAATGTAGTAATGGCAGGATCTTACTCAATTGGATAAGCTAGAGAGTCCCTTTGTCACTAAATGATTATTGATAAGCTCATCTTTTGGCAAAGAAAAGGAGTCGGCTAGCCCACTATAAAGCCTGACATCCACCAAAGAGTCTTTATTTTCCTTTAGTCGGGTAAGTCTTGCTGAGTACAATGTACTCAGGGTGCAATTCCCAATGTTGTTGTAGGTTTTGGAGAATACTGCCATGGCGACACGGTGGACTTATATCCCACTATAGGAGGAATAGACTTCGGGCAAGTCAACTCTTATACCTCATCTACCTGCTGTTGATGGAGTCGACCCTGAGCTGGCACTGTATTTAAAAGAATAGGTGTGAGTGTGTATTACCAAAAGTGTTTTCTTCCGCTTTTATTTATGCTTTGGATTGTCATAATCCTATGTGCAAAATGTAATTAAAACAGTGAATGGGAACTGCTGAACCGTGGATTCGGGTTTGTTGTAGAGTGGTTTGAAATCCTTCGAGATTTCACGGACTATCGGGCTGGTTTGGTTACTAAGTTCTAATTAATTGCCACGCCAGCTTGATTAGTGCTTCGTAATTAAATTAGTTGGTCGGTTCTCGCTACGTATCGCTCCATGGTTCGGCACCTACCGTTCACTTGGGTGTTTCAAAACAAAAGAATTTGGTTTCACAAAACTATTTGCTAACTTATAGTTATATAGGTGATTGAAAAACTATGAGTTCAACGCTAAAGTGTGCCAGTGGTCGTATCCTATATGCCCAGTTAAGGACTACTAGGTGGCTATCTAACAAGCTAACTTTGGGTATTGCATCATATTTTCTTTTGTCGCGCTCATACACGACGGATATGTATGGGGGGCCATTCACTTGAATGGTTATGTTTGGTTTCATATTCCTCTACGCCCAAGGTAAGTGTGAGTGGTGAGAGCATGATTGGATACACTGCCGATCTAGGGGAGTGCTTATATGACACCGGATTATTCACATGTTTCACACATGTCTATATGAAAGTGTCCCATGTGTGGGATGCCGTCTTCTGATGATGATTGGTTAGCGTGCACCTACATGCAGGGATATTGGGGATATGCCTGTGTGGAGGAGGGTGTTGAATAGGAGTTGTTTGTGTTCGAAGTTTTGACCTTATTCTTAAGGTGCCGAGTTTTTACGTCACTTGCATTCATATGGGATTTTGGGCTGAAATGGAATTTTCTGCAGGTACACTAACCACGCAAGTTCGTGTAGTTCGACTAGTTCCCGCTATTGGAGAGCCGTATAGATGTCATATGTATGCCACCGCTTAAAACGCTAGAATCTACCGTTTCTAGGTTGTGAGGACGTACGGAACGTGCATGCATCATGTCATGTGGGCATCTCATGGGAACAACACTATTTCTCTCCTTATAAATGCATACTTCTCTTTTCAATAAAAATCGACCAATGTAACCTTCGTCTTATGAGAGTTGTATTCCAGTTCTACAAATGGCACGAGTGAAGCGCATCAAAGTATAAAGCAATCAAGAGAAAGATTTCGCAACAACAACTTGTCACCCGTGAGCCACGTGGTGCCAAGAAGTTTCGGAAGGATTTTGGAATGCCACCTCTTGTATGGCGAATTCTGCACTCAGTGGGTTATACCACGGGTAAAGAGCCTAGCTATCAGTGGAGCAAGGAGTTGGAAAGTCAATGTCTGAGTTTATTCTCTGTTGGAACTTTGATTCCCGCCAAGAGCGAAGATGCGTCACATTGGTGTGACCGCCACTTTATCGCTCGAGGCAGGAACCCTCAGGAAGGTGCAAATAGTTACTTACAAGGCCCTGAAGGATTTGCTTAAGAGATGTCCAGATGAGATTTCTCATGCCACTGCAGGTGTGTTTCCTAATGGCGACCCACACCATGTCGTGTGGCGCCAGATTAGTGAGACTGCACTTGTTGGTGGTACGGATGAGGCTGAGAATAGCAACGGTATTGCTAACAGCGTGATGTTTTCCATGATGAAGAGCTACTCTTGTTTGGAGAGTGCATTGGAACCTCTTAATCATGAGTCTGTTTATATCACCACTGAGCAACAGTAAGCTGAGAAGGTACCTAAAGAAAAAGTAAAGAGGGTAACTATATCGCTTGCACAAATGACACTTTCCAAGGGACAGGCTAGGCAGCGAAGGGGTGTTGCCATGCCTGAATTCTTTGTGGCGCAAAGTTAGTTTTTGAATCTGCTTGCCCTGCTTGGTCCGAGGCAACAAGCCATGGTACCATTGTGCAACAACAGAATGCAGCCTGGACGAAGAATATCGCCTGAGAAAATGGGGTGAATGTGCTGGTGACCAAGAATGCTACTCTCAATGCAGAAATCCAATGGGTTTATAACCAACATCCCCACAATCCTCCCGAAGCTGCTAATCCGGAAGGTGCTCAAGTTGTGCTCAACGTCAACAAGGTTGATGCTGGGAATACTGCGAGCACGGGAGACATGGACCACAATTAAGTAGAGTAGTATTAAGGCGAAGCCTCCCGTGGGTTTAGTGCTTCCTGGTTTGACATAGGTAACGACGTGTGATCTAGATAGATTGGTCCAATGTTAATGTACCAATAGGAACTTGTGGTCATGACAAGCTGAGTCAGTGTAGAATACCTATCCCAAGTAGTAGGTTGGAGTAGGAACGTTAGTCCGCTAACGATATGGGTTTGAAGTTTTCAACATCGTTTTAATGTTAACTCGCCCTCGTTCTTGCAAAAATTCAATCCATACCTTCCCGGCCAATGATGACACGTCGATGTTGATTTCTCACTGTCACGTGTCTAGGCCAATCCTTTTTAAGCAAGTATAGTTGATAACTATACCTTGCAAATAGCCACTGATAACATACGTGACATCTATTGCGTTCATTTCAATGATACTCATGCTATCCTTGATTTTAAAATCCTCATTCGACCCTTGATCTTGTCTTGTGCTCAATGCTTAGTCGTGGAAGATGTCCATGTGTAACTCAATCATCTGGCAGATTATTCTGCTATGCATAGTTGAGTAATGCTGTTACGGTTAAAGATTTTTATAGTGCCGCGATGGAACCTGGAGCTACCCCTGTGAATTGATCAGCACAGGGTTAGTTATCTAGGGGACACGCTGGTATTGTAAAATTCGTGATCGTGACCACTATCTTAGCTATGTCAGTCTAGAGCTTCTATAGTGTGCATCCTTTGGGTAATTGCTTATCCCTATCCTATCAATGCCATCCGCAGCATCTCAAAAAAAATATGTTATCCGAAGCTTGCCAACATTGTGCCAACTAGCGAGATTTACCATTGCTGCTGTGACAATGGATTATCCCTCGCCAGTTCTTCATGACAATAGAGCCTAAGTATGTATAGTACACGCTTGCTTGGACATTGTTAGCATATTACTGATGAGATGATCCTTGAGAACACGATTGTGTTAATGGGAGTCTGTTAATCTCACGCCCATTCAGTGCGATCGTTTTGTCACTCTGTCAGGAATAGGATGAGATTCGCTAGTCGTCCTGCGAATATAATTATATAATACGCCTACCTCTTGGGGGTGTGTTATCAGAGTGCGCAGCGGAAAGATGATATGGAATGTCAACCACTGCTATGGTTATTTCGTATATCTTCTCGCAAGGGTTATTAGATAGACGGTATGGAAGCTTTACTTAGTTTGACCCGTGTATAGAACATGACGTTGTTGGAAGACTAACCGTGCGGGGAAATGTCTCAATCGTTATTTCCTCTAGCCCATTTGTTGAAGGCTGACTATAGTTTTTGAAGAGAATTACCCCTAACCAAAACTCGTTCTTCCTGGTACGCCTTGTATCGGGAAGGTGGATACGTTAGGTATGAGACGTATCCAAGTATGCGATATGTTGAACCTATATCCAGTCTTCCTTTCCTTGTTAACCTATAACACTGCAAGTATCCTTGTTTACTTTGCTATTATCTTGCACGAAATATCTATTCATGCAAGAACCTGTCCTATTATGTGAAGTTGCATCTCGATGGGAAAATCTGTAGTGGTGTCATGACTATTAACTGATGGTGTCGTGACGAAACCGAGAGCATCCTGTGGCCGCGGACACATAATGTTGCTCGGCACGCGCAGGTATCACGGTTAATAAGATCTTGACCCATTATGGAGATTTCCTCGACGTGTTATTTTACGTGACCCAATCCCGAGTTCCATTTGATCCTTCGTTCCCTAGTCAACGGAGGCTTGACCCCGATAAGCTTTCCTTTCATGCGACAAAGGATAGCTCGAATAGAATAGATCCATTACATAACATGTTGGACTATGAGAGAATAAATTGGGGGCTCAATCGAGTGTTTCCCCGACGATTACACTATCTCGTGTAGAACGCGCGTCTCTCTCTCTTCGTGGTATTTGAAAAGATACACCCTGTTCGTGTTGGGTGAGTTCAGATGAACATTGAGCTAGTAGAGGTCTTGACTTCTTTAGTGTCTGTTGTCCCTTCTTATACTTCACGGGTAAGGCCTATATCGGCGTTAATTGCGACCATTGTGAACCTTTAAATGATGAAAGGCAACCTATCGGTGAGGTTATGAGAGGTTACTCTCCAGCCCGAATGTAGACAGCTAACTAACCACATGTTTGTGATTGACTCGCGTATTTTGAAAATGGCCATAGTACAACAATCTATCGAATAGATGCTAAGTATCGTAGTAGGTTCGTTGTTCATCAACATGGAATGATAACTTTTGGCGATCTTTCATAAGATGAACAACCACGCGTCCAAGCTGAGAGCTTTGAGAGCAAAGAACGTGCAGTATTGGTTGAGCTCTTGATTGTGTTTAGCGATTCCTTTGCCTATGTTGGGATCACTCATGCCGACACGAGCGTCGAGTAGTTGGAACAGCCAGCATGAGTTAAAATTGGATACAAGATTTTACCCGATCGCGAAATGAATCTCTACTCCGTGGTACCCCTTATCATAAAGTTGGAATTCTTTTAAGGGGGTTAGCCCTTCTAATGTCCTATAAGATACTCTTATCTTATGGGAATCGAAGGAGGAGTTCATCAGACAAAAGCCTTTATTGAGCCAGTCTCGAGAGATGGTCTAGCTAATGCCATGCCTTTGGGCATCCATCTTGTGGTGTTCAACTATTAACCCATCTATCTGCTAGGAGCTATTGTGTCTTGCTGATAAGACGAAGTCTCTACGTGAATTTGGAGGCTTGTGGTATTAATGGATTTGCACTTGATTGAGGATTAGGTAGTCAGTATGCCAGAATCCGTCATGCATTGAGTATGCAAGGCATGAGTGGTTTGATACGACCTTGGGTTCATAAATATGGGCCTTACGTGTTGTCCAAGCATTGTCGGGACATAAATTTTTGGCTCAATACTGGTACCTTTTGAGTAAGACTTGGCACGGGTATGGTTGGAAAAGTACTTTTGGCATACCAAGGGTAGCGAACCCCTAACCCGAGAGCACGTGTCCTATGCAAGCAAGTGGTACCTGTAGATGCTTGCTACAGGATCCACTTAGCTTGTCGGACCTGCTTACAAAAAGGAGAAGTTTGGCGGTTTTCTGCCAAGATAAGGAGTCCTTTACCTAGGAATTTTGATTTCTACATGAGAAGATTTGGATATCTTTGACCTAAGAACTTTGACTTCTACATGTACAAGTTGAAATTTCCTGGTCTAGTTGGTTCATATTGGCATTTTGTAGCCAGTGTTCCAATGAAGGGCTGTGCCAATATCGAGCTTGTGCTAACAAAAATCCTATGCTGCCATCCCTGAAGTGAGTCACGTGGTTTCCGTTTTGCGGAATCTACGCTCTGCTTCTTAATGGTAAACACTATGGATTTTTGAAGCACCTTTTGATGTATTTGATGATGCGAATAGCAGATTTCCTCTCAAGTAACCCTCGACCTTTTCCAGTTGGGTAGTTGATTGGTCATGTTGTATGATGACCTACCCTATTGGTATATAGTCTCGGGTTCTATGTGCATGCTTATCATACTATTCCTCGTCATCTTCATGCTTAAGATTGACATAGTAATGACAGCATCATCATAGAAGAGGGCATGTCGGTTACCAGTTATGCTTGAAGATACTCGCTAGGGAGTGAGTATGGATTAACTGACGAGTCAGGGTTGAAGAATAGATGACTTTATTCATTTGGAAATCCTTGCCAATGAAACTCCGTATCCACCATTTGCACCGCAAGTTTGGCATTTGCAAAGTGTGGATCAGTTGGTGTAGTAATTTGGATTCCATCGAGGTTACCTATGTTTGGTATGCCTCTAGAGCGGAATGTGACCTTGTCAGGTCTCCAATGTCATAACCAAAGCAAACTGGCTTATCTTTGATGAAACAGTATCATGTCTCTGGAACACGACATCGAAGTCGGCAGATTATACTCGGAGATGCATTGGATCTTAGGCATTGAGGACATGTAACTTGGAGCTGAGTCACTTGGTTGTGACAAGCAATGAGAAGTTTCTGGATAAACGTGATGGCCGGGGTAAAGCATGAAAGTTCGTTATGTGAGGTATCGTTTTTCGAAAACTAATCTACTTCCACCAAATCTCGGGATGAGATTTCTTTTAAGGGGGTTAGGCTGTAACATCCAGGATGTTAATCATGATATAGCTCTGCACATCACCGACATAATCATATCATTTGCAGTGCATCACCGTCTTGACATGCAATTCACCTTGATGCTTGATTATGCCCGAGCCGCTTGTGTTTGTGATAAAGTAATACTAGTGTTTGATGATTGACCACTAAAATAATCTAGACAAGATTAGGACACCAAATGAACCTAGGGTTATGTTAACAACTTTGGTTAATCATGCTTCTTTGTGTGTTGATCATGTTAGGCATATAAAAGTGTCTCGCTTTGACCGTTTCAAAAGAGTTTGATAGGAGTTTTGCATGGCGATGCACCCTAAACCTTTTCGGTGTAGAATTTTATAAGGATCAAAAGTCCCAATACTCACTCTTCATGAAAATGAGTGCAAGATTTCCAAAGTGGCGTAAAAAAGACTGATTTGGGGGCTATTTTTCTATTTTAGGGAATTTTAGAGGTATTTTCATTTGGAATTTTATATCTCCAAATCTATGAGGAATCTGGCCAAACTCCTTTAAGAAGAAATAATCTACTCTTAAAGTGGATCAGTTTTCATGTAGAAAGTTTTTCCTGATTCGGCCTAGATTAGGAGATATAGGGTAAGAAAGTTTGTACGTCGGGTAATGGAATTAGCATTTCGGTTAGGGAAAGTCAATAGCCGTCACTGAAATGGTCGAAGACGAAAATATCGTCCCGACCGGCTCGCCGGCTTCGCTCGCGCCGCGTGGCATGGCCGTCCCGACCGCCCGAGTGACTTGAAGGCGATCGGGACACTCTCCATCTCTCGCTCTCCGCTCCACTCTCGCCGCTCGCTCCTCCCGCTCTTCCTCTCCTCTTCGCCCGGCGCAAAATCACGCCACCCAGCCATGGCTGCCATGGCGATGCTCGGCGCCAGCGCGCCTCATGCTCCTCCGCACAGCGCGCGCGCGCCCCCGCTCACCCCGTGGCCACGCCGTCGCCGGCACAGGCGCTAGCCACGGAGCGAGTCCCGAGCCCTCCGTCCCGCACGACCGGCGAAGCACCGCCATTGCCACCGAGAAAGCTCCGCCACCGCCGCGTTTCCTCCGTCTCTCGCTACCCTCCTCCTCTCTCGTGCGCATCGGCGCGCCTCACCGCCGGGAGCCGAGGCTCTCTTCGCCCGAGCCGCGCGGCCGCGCCCCGCGTGGCCGCACATACCGCGCCAGCCGGACCGCCGGCACAAGTGGCCACGGCGCCACACGGGGCATCGCGCGCCACTGTGTGGTCACCGGTGGGCGTGCAAGGGCCCCCACGTGCTCCGCCGCCACCCCGGTCGCCGACGGGCTCCACCGGCCGGAATGGTGGCCCGCCGGCCTCCTCCTTACCTCCCGCGCGAGACCACCCGTATAGAATACAAAGAAGCCGAGGCACTTTCTTGTAAAAACACCGGACTCGGGGGATTGCAGATCTACCCTCATGCAATTCGGGCAAAGTGCAGGGTGTTTCTGAAAATGGTTTGTCCTATTCGGTTTATGAAAAGGATTTCCGAAATTCGGTTAATGCTTTAGAAATTCATATCTTGCTCAAAATTGGTCCAAATGGAGTGAATCAAGTTGCAGTAATTTTCTTATTAGATGAGCTATGCATAGAAAATATGAAATGCCATGTTTGAGATACTTTTATATTGGGTTTAGATTTAATTCTTGAAATGCTTGTAATCTTAGGAAATGCCTAGTAATTCATAGGTTGCTCAGAAAAATGTGATTCCTGTTTTGTTAGCCTTGTATTGTCATGCTTTATCTATGATAATTATATCATGTATGCCCCCCGTGTAAGTTTATGAAGTTGTAGTTCAAGTGGCCTCATTGCTTGTTTCTTGAGATAATTCATAAATGATATATAGAGGCCTAGTTTAGAGTTGGTAATTTTTGTAGGCTTCTTATATGACAGTATGTAGCTCTGTAGGTGATTGATTTCATGGTTTGCTCAAGTTGGTAATACAAAGTATTTTTAAGTCCTCCAATGGGTGCTGCCATGTCTTTTTTGTATAGGACAGTAGGATCATCAAAATGGGGTGAAATTTGGATGATGGGCTTGCATTGCCATGTGTATACTACTGTAGTTTTTATAGGATTTTAGGATGTGTCTAGCTATAGGTTGCTGTTCAACCTACAGATGGTTAATTTAGAGTCGATTCTAGAATGCCATGCCTAATCTAATGATAGGTTGGTTTTCTGGGAAACATGTCTTCATATGATAGGTAGATGATTAGTGTATCCATCTACTGTTCAAATTTGGTGGTCATTGGATCAATAATCTAGGAGTTATAGCTGTTGCAATATGGTTGGCAGAATTGTTCCAATGATG
Organism: Themeda triandra; assembly: GCA_018135685.1. Classification (NCBI taxonomy): domain Eukaryota; kingdom Viridiplantae; phylum Streptophyta; class Magnoliopsida; order Poales; family Poaceae; genus Themeda; species Themeda triandra. The sequence continues at coordinate 17,918 of JAENPR010000005.1, read as the reverse complement.
TTCGTCAGACCTGGTCCTGATATTCTCTATTTTGGGCCTAGTTAAATGGAGAATTAGGCTCTGATGTCTTGAGATGATTTATGGGCAATTTGATAAGCTTTCCATATTGTCCTCTTTTGTGTCCATAGGGTTTATAAATCTGCTGTTAGGATTTATTTACTAGACTGCCAGTTGTAGGTCTAAATGCTAGTGAAGCTTGAATGAGTGTTGCATGTATGTAGGGCTTAGTGCTAATGGCTTATATGGATCATGCTATGTATGATTGATTGTTAATTAGTATGCCATGATGATTAGGTTAGGATGATTATATTTAGATTTAAGTCTTTGGCTTTACCGGCTTGTTTGCTAGTGATATTTAGATTTTGAACAATGCCTCACAGATAGCTAGAAGGGCCGAGCGCCCAACCGCGAAGCCTTGAATCTACTTGGGCCGGGTTTCAACTTCCGTGTATCCATGCCGGCGATGGGTGGTGAGTAACAAGGGCCCGGTTTGTGAGTCCTTAAGATGGGGCGGTGTCATTTGATGGGTGCACGCTTACCCGTGGCAAAATGAGTTTCCTTGGTCATGGTAGTGAGTTGTTCATCCCGCGTATTTTCCCGAGTAGATCAAGGTGACCTATACCTCACTTTAGCGGGTGAGTGCGGTTTGTGTGAGGAATACCCCGCCCTGGTTTGCAATCGATTATAATCGCCATCGTTGCTTTGGATAGTGAATAACTTGACTAAGCTTACGGTTTGGTGCCGCAAATAAGATTTGAAATGCGAGTTGGTTATGTTCTCACATGATGGTTTAATGATTACTCAATCAATGCGGTATGATATAATCTTGATTGCTTCTACCTTAAAATGATGAAGTAGTTGCAGTGTGCTAATGTAGTAATGGCAAGGGATCTAACTCAATTGGATAAGCTAGAGAGTCCCTTTGTCACTAAATGATTATTAATAAGCTCATCTTTTGGCAAAGAAAAGGAGTCGGCTAACCCACTATAAAGCCTGGCATCCACCAAAGAGTCTTTATTTTCCTTTAGTCGGGTAAGTCTTGCCGAGTACAATGTACTCGTGGTGCAATTCCCAATGTTGTTGTAGGTTTTGGAGAATATCATTGGCGACCACGGTGGACTTATATCCCACTACAGGAGGAATAGACTTCGGGCAAGTCAACTCTTATACCTCATCTACCCGTCTGTTGATGGAGTCGACCTGAGCCAAACCGTATTTAAAAGAATAGGTGTGAGTGTGTATTACCAAAAGTGTTTTCTTCCGCTTTTATTTATGCTTTGGATTGTCATAATCCTATGTGTGAAATGTAATTAAAACAAAGTGAATGGGAACCGCCGAACCGTGGATTCGGTTTGTTGTAGAGTGGTTTGAAATCCTTCGAGATTTCATGCGACTACCGGCTGGTTTGGTTACTAAGTTCTAATTAAGTTGCCATGTCAGCTTGATTAGTGCTTCGTAATTAAATTAGTTGGTCTGTTCTGCTAAAGCGTGCCCTTGATTTAGGACACGCAAGTCGCAAATCGGCCGATCAAGAGGAATATACTCAACATTGTTCTCATCTAGTGCTCCTACGGCATTGGCAATGCGAGTAACTAGAGAGGTGCAACCGATAGCATAAGACTTCTTTACCATATCTAGCCAGTGGAGGCACATCTCCTTTACAGGAGCGACCTTGAACTTATGAACCATGGCAAAAAGAAGCTTACGCTCTACAGAATGCACCTATCTAACCTTGCCAGCAGGAAACAAAGTCATAGAAATCCAACGATGCATGAGTCTAAGGGTAGGGTGTTGGATCTGAGTGTTTAGGGGTTTGAAAGGTCCAACTTCTACCCTACCCGAAATCTTTTCCCAAAAAGAATTGCGCTCAAAACCAGGGATGGATGCATCTAGCTTAAGTGCACACTTAGAATGAAAACCTAGATGATGAGCGAGCTATCTCCAAGTAAGATGATAATCCGTGCCAAACAAACGGAAGTAGACATGCTCATCATCATAATCAAGTGTGCATAAAACCGGATGGTCAAGAGACGCGAACCTTGCTCATCGATGGGATCGATGTTCTCCCAACCAACCGCCCTCCAAACGGTTTCGAAGTCGACATCCATACCTATTTTCTTGATGAGGTTGGCGTCGTAGACCGTCGTGTGGTTGAACAATGCGATCCTTGAGGCTATGGTACCTCCGCAGCTCTCCCGCTGGCCCTCCAGTCGAGGTACGGGCGTCGACCGCGTAGATTCCGGGCTCGGGGTCACGGTGGTGCCTCCTCCCGAAGCTTCGGCTCGTAGGGGGCACCATAGTAAGAGCTCGAGCCCTCATCGTACCCCCCACGAACTGTAGTCGCTCATGGTGGACTACGTCGGTGGCTAGCTCTCGGTGCGAAAGAACTAGTGGAAGTTGATTTTCCACACCCGAGACTAGCTCTAGCTCTTGCTCTCTTGCTCAAAACTTGCTAGTGGAAGCTTGTGGCATAGGAAGTGGGGGTGGAAGAGAGTGAGAGATTGAGAATGGGAGGTGGCTTGAGCACCCCGCCACCCCCTTCCTTTTATAGGCGAAGCACCCGCCGAGGGGAGGGCAACGGCTATTATCCGTTGGCCGCTGGCCCGGGCCCCACCTCTGCCGGTCTGGCGCGAGCGCGCCCGAGGCGCGCTAGCACCCGGGCGGGCCCCGCTGCTGTCCCCTTTGGCCGTTGGGCGCCAACGGCTAGCCCTTGGCGCTAGCCGTTGGTGCTTCGCTCCCGGCGGTTTCAAAAATATTTTTTTCTTTCAAAAATAAAACTTCTTTTTTTTTTTCGTAGAAGAAGTTTTATTCTTTTCTCTCTCTTTTTCTTTCTTTTCTTCCGAGGCATATATATATATATATTTCTTCTACTCTCTCTCTCTCTTTTCCCTTCTCTCTTTTTTTTTCGAGTATCAAGAGAATACTTACGACCTATTTTGTCGGTGCTCTTATTCCTCCCCCAAGCTTGCTTGGTTTAACAGGTGACCAAACCCTGTTGCGATCATGTTCACCGACTCGGCGGGACCTCGGGTTGCCCCGGATCCCGCTCGTGTCGGGTTTCGTCGGATCGGCTAAGCGGCAACTGGGCGAGTTGGGTCTCTATCATCTTGTTGAAGCTCGCTTGATTCTTGGCGCGGATGATAGGCCCTCTATCTTATTGTTCATGTTTTCCAAGATCTTGTCATTTTGGATCATCTTTTGGTGAGATTTTCGTTGATCTTGGCTTGGTCGTAAACCAGTCCTTCATGAAGGTTGATTCGAATTAAACCCGGAGGCGTACCCGAATTACCTTGAATGGAGGACGGGACCGGTTGTTCCACCATTTCCCCTCCTTGTTGCCGGCGAAACCCATTGTTGTGGTAGGCGGCCTCTTCACGGTCTCGGGGCGCTCATTCCCCGAGTGTCCGCTTTTTACTACGCACCTCGCATGTCATGCGAGCGTCCATGGCGTTGACGGTGCCGGATGCATCATTGATGGAACCACCGTCAATCTTCTTCAGGAGTAGGTCTATTTTTGCGGCAAGCATATCCGCCTCCTTCACGGTATGCAGGCCTTTTTGTCCCTTAGTGGGGTGCGATCCTCCCCCCAAGCTTGGTTCTCTACCATTTTGTTGATCGGCCGCGGCACTATCAACAACCAATGATAGGAATGCGCCGCGCGGCGGCCTGTGTGCCCCTTCGACATGGGTGTTAACCTATTGTAGAAGTTCGAGCACCACCAACTTTCCATCCCATGGTGAGGGCATTCCCGGATGTACTCGGAGCCTCTCCATGCCTTAGGGATGGGTTCCAACGACCCCGCCGAAGTTGGCGATTCTTCCCCGCAGGGCATTGGTTTTGCCCATGGGGAAGAACTTAGCGAGGAACGCGGTGGAGCACTTGCTCCATGTGTCAACAACCGCCTTGTCCTTGTAGAACCAGTCTTCGCCTTTCCCACAAGGGAGAAAGGGAAGAGCCGAGCCTCGATTGCATCAAGCGCGACATCCTTGATGACGATGGTGTCGCATATCTCCAAGAAACGCCGAAGATGGGCGTTGGCGTCCTCACTAGGCAGTCCACAGAATGAATTTGCCTACACCATGGTAATGAGCCTGGCCCCGAGCTTGAAGTTCTTGTCTCCCGGTTGACGGGGGCCCCGGTGGGCACGTTGGCAACATTGGGGACTAGAGAACTCGCGCAGGGACTTGGCCATGGAGTGCGGCGTGGTAGGTGCACCTGATCGGTTCAGGTCGGTGGAGTAAGCGAGAAGAGGAAGTGGCACGAGCCTTTTTCCTCCTTAGGAGTGCCTCCGGGTTTGAATTATAGTTTTCCGACAGGGAGAAACCAGACATGCACTATCCTGTTTTCATCCACAACAGGAGAAAACATAAAAGTTAGCCTGTATAGACATTGTCGTTTCTCATTTTATATATCATATGCATATCCATGCTTTGCTAGATCCTTAACTTCCATGCCTTCCCGGCAACGGCCGCGAAATGCTTGTTGGCATTTCTTAGCGCGATTACAAAACTAGACTTAGAGCCTAATCCTCGATAATAGCGCCGAAACGCTAAATGACTTTACTCGGCATATTTACTAGAAACTCGGTTCTAGCAACTACACGAGTGTTGCCAAGAGATAGATCACATCCTATTAGAATAAATATCCGCAAGCGCACGGATCTATCATTGCATGCAGATTTCACCCGGAAGTATTCGAGGGTATCAAGTATTTATAATTTCCCAAAGGAAGGCATGGGATAGTTAAGTAATCTAGCATGGGTATGAATACAATATCTAGCATGAGGAGAAACCGACCAATGTGCTATACGAGGTAAGCATACGGTAGTTTGGATAGTGGACACACACTTAGAGCAACCTCAAAGGAATAAAGGTAAAATAAAGAATAAAGAATAATCTACACGGAGTAGCGGGTCCTATATAGTCAATGCTAGAACAAATAATTCCACATGTTATACAAGTCAAGACTCGACTATAGACTAGGAATATGGGGAGACCGCATAACCGGTCCGCTGGTCGATGGCGGCATTTACGAACTCCTACTCGACATGCGAACGTGGGGATTACAAGGGACGGACAGGGCTGTCACCACCCGCCGCCTACCACCTCAACCATGGCATGCCGACATATCCGGGTTCCTCGCACCGGACACTACGTCCGCATACTAAGGAGCTACCTACGTCCCCTGATTCCCACCTACGGATGGACGAGCTAAGACATAGGCAAACCCGAAGGTACATCGAACCGCTATTCCTCTCCTACAATCTAATCTAAACAAGTAAAACATATGAACGATGAAGAACAATGTAGAACACGATAAACAACTCTCACAAGAACTATGGCCTAGTTCTTGATCATCGAATATATCGTGTACTAGACTATACTCTAGTTCATATGCAAGACTATATAAATATGATGAGAACTTGACTAAGGAAGAATGCTCCATAGATTTATACCAAGAGTGTAGCTTTTCTTCCTGGAGACAAGCTCTCCAAGTAGCTTTGCCTAGCTCCAAAGGACTAATGCTAAAACTAATGAACAAGTGAGAGGTGTAGAGATGGCTCCAAATGGTGTGTGTGTTGGTGGGGGGCCTCTCCTCTTCTTTTATAGGGCGCTGGAGGCGGTTCGGGGGTAGTGAGGTAAAAGCACCAGCGAAACCGTCATGCCCCAGATGGAAGGAGGCAAACCGCCTTTACCGGGCCCACTGGGCGGGGGGCCGCGCACGCGCGTCCTAGGCGCGCGCCGCGGGGTGGCGCGCCCCGACCGCTTTGGCGTGTGAGCTCCGGGCCGTCCTCCGGGCCGTGCCTTTCCTGCCGGTGTTTTGGCCCACTTCGACCCCGAGGTGGGCTGCCTTTGTTTCCTTTGCCTTTTTTACGCCTTCCGAAAAGCGCCTTTTATCTGGAAATTCCTGCACTTGGTGTATATTCTGCAAAACAATATTTTCTCCAAGCACAAAGTGGAACTAGGTCAATAGTAAAGATATATGTGCAATAAAATATTTATTTCCCCCAAAACGATCTATAATTGGCGGGTAAAAATCGGAGTTAAGGACCGCCACCGAGACGCATCTATCATGCCCGCGGCCGCGCCAGGGGACCCTCTCGCCGTCCTATTCATCATTGTCATGGAGGTTCTTAACGCCCTCATCTCGAGGTCGATCGACGCGCCAGCTGCACCCACTCCTCGGGGAATGCAATCAAGTATCGGACCTCCATCTACGCCGATGACCTCGTTGTCTTCCTCGCTCCGCGACCACTGGACTCCACCCGCATCACCATCCCCGTCGCTTTTCGCCGGGGCTTCGGACTAGCCACCAACATCGACAAGTGTTCCATCATGCCCATTCGCTACTCTCGGGAGGACGTTGCGCTGTCCCGGAAGTCTTCCCCTTCCGCATTGCCGACTTCCCCATCAAGTACCTTGGTGCGCCTCTCCCGTCTCCAAACTCGCCGCACGCAGGAGCAAGGCATCATCGACTCGGTGGCTGCAAGGATCCCTGCCCGGAAGGGTGATCTCGATGACCTCGGCAGGAGAACCACCCTTGCGCGACTACACTCGGTGATCCCTATGCACGTGTCCATCTGGCGCACACTCGCCCGGGTGATTGCCGAGATCGGCGATGGTGACAGGCGTTCGTGTGGGCGGGCACGGACTCCGTGTCCGGTGGCCGTTGTCGTGTGGCTTGGCCGGTGGCCTATTCCCCATGGGACCTAGGCGGCCTTGGCCTACCAGACCTCTGCATACTCGGCTACGCTCTTCGACTAAGCTAGGAATGGCGCAGGCGCACGGACGATGCGGCGCCCTGGGCGCTGCTCCCGTGCCGCCCGAAGCCGAGTGTGGCGGCCATGTTCAACGCCCTCGCCTCCGTGGTGGTAGGAGACAGGGGCAAAGACCTTCTTCCGGTCGACTCCGGCTTTTTGGACGGGCCCATCCGCCGCACCCGGACCACACGTCTTCGCTCGTCGGTGCCCGCGACGTAGCCGGAAGGTACGGGAAGCACCGGAGAATGACCGTGGGTGCACAATGTCATTGGTGCGAGGACACAGACCGTCATGCCGGAGATGCTACAGGGCCTTGCCGAAAAGTCGGCCGGCGTCCAACTCACACCCGGCCCGGACGATTGGTTCGTCTAGCGGTGGATGCCGACGGCGACATCCCGCGCACTCCGCCACGGGCCTTCTTCGCCGGCGGTGTCCGGGCCTGCACGGGTGCTAAGGAGCTCCGGCGTGTGCGGGCACCGCCGAAGGTCAAGTTCTTCTTCCGGGCTCGCCTTGCATGGGCGACTTTGGACTGCAGCGAGGAGGGCCGGACATGGACTTCGTACTTCGGCCTCCGCGTCTTGTGCTTTGATTGGACGAGACTCATGACCACTTGCTCATCTCCCTCGTCTACACTAGAGAAGTTTGGTCCCGTCTCTTGCTTGTGGCCGGCTTACAGAACTAATGCCGGGGCAAGATGATTCACTTGTCGATTGGTGGCTGCGTTCCCGGAAGCCAGCACCGCCATGAAGGGCTTCAACTCGGTCGTCCTATTGATTTCCCCGGGAGGTCCAAGGAACGCAACCGGAGTACCTTCGACGGCATCGCTACCACGCCAGTTCAGCCGTTGGGTGCAGGCATTCGGGAAGAGTTCGACTCCTCGGATCGCCGCTGGTACCGTCACTTGGCGGCGCTAGTGGCACTCGCCCATCGCAGCGTGCTTGGGCCCTTTATCTCTCTCTCAGCGGATTGGTTTCCTCCAAGTAGTACATTTCTTTCGCACCACCGTTTGAGCCGGTGACGTTTGTTGTGTGTTGGCTTCCGCCTCACCGGGCAACTCGTCGGAGTGGAAAGATGTAAAAAACTACTCTATCTTCTCTTAAAGTAGTACGTGCAAATGCATGCTTTCGAAAAGTTTTACTTGCTCTAATTTCACTACTACAGAATTGATTTTGCGTGACACCCCTAGAAACATAACCGAGGCGAGCGCCCCTTTTTACCCATCTTGGTTAATGCCTGCAATTGACAGAAGTGGGATACTTTTATTTACCGAGGCAAAATCTATTTTCGGAGGCAAGCACATATAATGCCCGCCTCGGAAAAGCCAACAGCCCAACAGCCCGGCGAGGCCCGATTTCCGTGTTCAACTATAAATATGTGAACTTAGGGTTTTCACTCCTCCCTCTCTCTCCTCCACCATCGATCGACCCGCCTCCCACTCCTATCTCTATCTCCGCCTCCCTCCCACCGAGACCGACCCGTCCTCCGTCGTCGCCCCATCGAGACACCGGCCTCCCTCCTCCACTCCACTCCCTCTCCCTCTCTTGGTGGCCAACCCCACACCCGCGGTGGTGGCACGTGGGGCACAAGGCGGCGGCGATGATGAGCTCCCCCACTCCCTCTTGCCCAACAAGCTCTTCTACTTCCTCCCGGGCACGAGCTCCTCCCCTGCTCCTCTCCTAGCGGCTAACATGTGAGCTCCTCCTTTCCATCCCCCCTGGTAGATCTGGCCCCACCACACTGGCGAAAATCCTCCCTCCCTCTCCATGTCGCAGATCGACACGTCAGAGATAAATCCACCACGACGGGCTTCCTCCCTCCTCGAGGCGGCGGTGGGCACGGCCAGGAGGCCGGATCCAAGAATGGCGTGGTCGGGGAGGCTAGATCCGGGCGAGCTCCTCCTCTCGACCGTACCACAAATGGGCTCCTCTTCCTCCCAAGGCACAGATCCATCGCGTGCTCCTCCTCCTCACGGTGGTGATGGTCTCCGCTCCCCATCCACCACCTCTCGGTTGCGTGGGAGAGGCTGTGACCGACCCCGGCTCGGCAGATCCGGTAACGGTGGCAATGCGAAGGCCGATTCGGGCCCCGACGAGGGGGTGGATCCGTCGACCGTGGCGACAAGGAGGATGGATCCAAAGATTGGCGAGGGCGATCCAAGACAGAGGCGTGAGTTCGGGCTCAATGTCGTCAGGCCCGAATGGGCTTGGATTGGGCTCAACTTTTTATTTTATTCTAACTAACCATGGTGGGCATGTGGCAACTGTCTCGGTTAATCATCCACTAACAGTGACCTTTCAACCTGGCGGAATCCCCTGCCCGCCTCGTAAAACCAAAAGTGTCCGCCTCAGATAAGAATTTTGTAGTAGTGCTTAAAAATCTGGAATCCGGGACTTCTTTTTCTGGGTGACTAATCCATGATGATATATTATTTTAATTTTCAATAATTGGCATGCAAGAACTGATCATGGTTGAGTGGCCAAATAATTCAGTTTAAGCGAGGCAGCCGTAGTGACTTTTGTCAATCTCGAGAAATTGTTGGTTCAATCGTGGAAGGTGCTAATATGGGTAGGTTTTGCATGTGTACGTTTATATAGGTGAGTATGTGTTGTGAGTATCTACGTTCTTCTGTGTAATTCTAAAAAAGAAGTCGGGAAGTCATGCATGAAGTGTTTTGCTTTCAATAATTCTATTACAGCTCCTTCAAGTTTCTGAGATGATGCAAAGACCGGATAGTTATTACATCTTGGAAAGAAATTAATCCTATCATTTCTAAATAAAGTCTAGTTATCAATTCGGTGGGCTTTGTAAATATATATATGTCCCTAGATCAAGAAAATATTTGCGGTGCAATCGGTAATAATGTAAAGTTGTCCCATAATTTAAGTGTCTGCATTGTACTATCTAATCGAAAGAAAAAACTCATATGTATGCCCTAGTTATTTTTTTCATCCATATGTTTTTCTTAACAAATTCCATACGCAATAAATTATGTAAGCGGATTGCTTTTGATAAATTTGTTTTTTTATTTATGCATGCAGTACCTAGAAATTTGCTGACAATTGTGCAACTGCCCTATTCTAAAGACTAATTGCTCATTTGTCCTCATTTTTTTTAACTTTGCTCGTCCGTCTCTCGCTTTTGAATCCGGCACTAGTTGCCCCTGGTCCGTCAAGTGAACTTAGCCTTAACGGTGTTAAGAGCAGGTGAAAAAGACAAAAATGCCCTTGACACGATGACCTAAGAATCAACTTGATTTTTTTTTTTGTACAGACTTATTGTGCATTTATTTTGGACAAATAACAATATATATTTTGTAAAAAATCAAGGTACATATTTTGTACAGTTCATCACTATGTTCCTGTTTGCTAGTACGCAATTTCAGTGCCTTCCCAACCCTTTCTGATGCTGGTACGCACTGAACCAGAACATGGTTTTACTAGCATTCCAACTAACAATTCGCTATGGTACACACTAATACCGAAACATGGAAGAACTAGAATGTAAAGTACATCTGCTTTTCTCTATCAAAGAAGGCACACTTCACGTGAATACGGAACGAGAAGGCCCTAAAACTTGAGTCGAGCGAACAGAGAGAACGAGGACGGATATGTTTCTTTGGGGTAAGGTGTAGTGTTGTCTTTTTCTTTCCATTTTTTTCAATTTCTCACATATCTTTTTTAGGCCATATCTTTTGGACAGCTAACGGAAGTCGAAATCAGGGGCAAACGGAAGCTTGAGATTCAAAAAACAGGGATAAATATGCAAAGTTTAAAAAGAGGAGCAAACGAGTAATTAGACCTCAAAACAGGGACTGTTGCACAATTGGTCTAAATTTGTTTGGCACGAAATTTGTTTGGCGCGTGTGCCTGTTGAGAGAACTACCCACTGCTGCAGCCGCGCAAGCACGGACGTACTCCTCCGTCTCCTTCGTTTCCATGGGGTCGCCGCACGTCGCCGTGGTGTGCTTCCCCTTCAGCTCCCACGCCCCGAAGCTCTTCATGGTCGCGCGCGCCTTGCCACCGCCGCGCCGTCTGCGGCCTTCTCGTTCCTCTCTACCGCAGCCTCCCCGCGAAGCTACGCGGCGCCGACGTCCCGGGGAACCTGCGGTTCGTGGAGGTCCCGACAGGGGGAGCGGACAACGATGAGTTGCCGGCATGGCGACGGATGGAGTTGTTTGTGGAGGCCGCGGAAGCTGACGGGCTCAAGCAGGCACTACAAGCAGCACGCGCCGCGGCGCCTGGTGCCGCAAGGGTCACCTGCGTGGTCGGGGACGCCTTCATGTCGATGGCCGCCGAAGCCGGCGTGCCCTGGGTGGCGGTCTGGACGGGTGGCCCCTGCGCGCTCCTGGCGCACCTCCGTGGCGACGAGCTCCGCAAGGACATCAGAGACGACGGTATGATCAGTTCCGCTCATCAAGTTGATCATCTCTTCACCATTTGCTGCATCTGTTGAGCTCATTGTTGTAGCCGAGAGCCGGGGCGAAGAGCTTCTGGCCTCCCACCCGGGAATGAGGTGTTTCCGCGTCCGTGACCTCCCCTTCGGTGGCGCCAACGCCAGCGGCGACATGCACCGCGTCATGGACCTCCTCCTCCGCCGTGTGGCGCAGAGATTGCCTCGCGCCGCCGCCGTGGCGCTCAACGCGTTCCCGGGCCTCTTCCCGTCGGACGTCTTCGCTGCCCTCCGCCGACGTGCTCCCCAACTCCCTTCCCATCGGGCCGTTCCACCTCATCGCCGGCGCGACCGCGCAAGCCGAGGACCCCCACGGCTGCCTGACCTGGCTCGACGGCCGCCCCTCTGGCACCGTCGTGTACGTCAGCTTCGGCACGGTCGCCGTGCCGCCGCCGGACGAGCTGCGCGAGCTGGCCTCCGGGCTCGAGGCCAGCGGGGCGCCATTCCTGTGGTCTCTCCGAGAGGACTCGTGGCCGCTACTCCCAGGGGAGATTCTGGACCGCGCCAGGTCCAAGGTATCCGGGCTCCTCGTGCCATGGACTCCGCAGGCCGCCGTGCTGCGGCACCCGGCGGTTGGAGCTTTCGTCACGCACTCCGGCTGGGGAGCGGTCGTCGAGGGTATGTCCGGCGGCGTGCCCATGGCCTGCCGCCCCTTCTTCGGTGACCAGCAGATGAACGCACGCGCCGTGGCACACCTGTGGTGCTTTGGCACGTCTTTCGACGACGACGGCCCCGCCATGACAAGTGGCAGCGTGGAGATGGCGGTTTCGTCGCTGCTCACCGGCGGGGAAGGGGGCCGGATCAGGGACAGAGCGCGTGAGCTGCAGGCCAAGGTGGTGGAGGCATTCAAGCCCGACGGCGGTTCCACTAAAAACTTCCGCAAGTTCGTCGGCATAGTTTCTGCTCGTGTTTGAGAGTTGTGAATTGTGATGCATGATAGCGACACGCTCACTTTGTGCATTGCTGTATGTCAGACTATCAGTACTCAGATAGAATCAGTCAGGCTTGTAAAATAAGAGGCACTGCACATGCATGCCAGCCTTACATGACGATGTTGGTCATATTCAGAAATCTTTATGTATATTAAGTTGTTCAAGAAAATATATATATACGTGACATAAACACAAAGTACACCAATGGATCGAGATCACGCGAAGGAGAGGCCTGATCCATGGAGCTTCTCTTCCATGACTGTGTCTAGACGACGCGCCATCTCTGGTGTCATGTGATTTGCCCAGTCTCCGGCCTCACCTCTCCTGAAGTAGGAATTGTTGGCGAAGGCACATTCACGGATGCCTGCTGCCAGGGAAAGGGATGATGATGATCCTGAGCCAGCAATCCGGTTCACCTCTAGATCTCTCAGCTTCTCGAAGTTGCATAGCCTCACCACGTCCATGGCGACCCCTGCTTCCACCTCTGCCAGTGAGAACGGCCGCCCGAGAAACTGCGCCAGCTTCATGACGTTGCTGACTGGGTCGAGCAGCATTTCTTCGTACCTCAAGAACAACACCATCTCCGGGCTCGTCTTGCTAGCGTTCCAGTACCCAAGCACGTGGTCCCAGATCGGGCCGCTCAAGCAGCTGCCCTCGCAGGCGGCCTCGAACAGGTCGGAGAACGGCAGGTCCGGTCGAATCTTCCTCGCGAAGTGCCACATAGAAACTAGCATGTCTTTAGGATCCCTGCCAGCAAGTTGCATTGTTGTGAAGAGCATTCAGTGATTGTAAGCAGATATGTGTCATATGAGTAGTGAACGTAATGTAAGAATTCATGAAGCACTTTCATCACCTGCATATGTAGACGATCTTGCAGTGTGGGTTGTCGCTGATGGACGCCGGCAGGATGGAGTGGTGCATGTGCGTGGCCATGAGCCTCGGCGACGGCAGTGCCTCCATGGCCTTACTCCCACCCGGTGGCGAACAGCTTCTCCAAGAACGGGACGCAGTCGTGTGGGTTGAGACGGAGGAGCGGGTGTTCGGGGTGTCCAGCCGGCGGGTGCACACCGCGCGCCATGGTGGCGAAAGCCAGGGCCTTGAGCCATGTGGTGCCGCACTTGGGCGGGCTCGCGAGGACAACGTCCGTCGCGCGGCGTGAAGAAGCCACCGCGCTGGATGACGATGATCCCGGCACCCAAGGCTCCAGTACCCACGTGCCCTGGTAGCAGCGCAGCTGCAGCTTGGGGTTGCTTGGGAGGGCGGAGACGGCGTCGCCGTGCTCCTTGAGCGCTATGGGATCGTCCTGCTCTGCGGCGTCCCAGCTGTTGCCGACGACGAAGTCCTTGAACGGCACCGGTGCAGCTCCGGTAAGGACACTAGGAGTAGTAGCCATGATGACGCTAGCTAGCCTGCTAGGCGTGTGAATGATTCTTTCTCTTTGCATGCCAATTGTTCAAAAAATTTCTCATGTTTACGTGTTTATTAAGCTGATGTTCGTCATTATTGAAAAAAAGTTGCGGAGTGGGAAGAGTCCCACAGCACACGGAAAGGTAGGGTCACGATCCCTGTAGGGTGGCTCTCAAGATACAGTGTTACATCAGTGACGGGGGGAACGAGTCTACTGGCTGCTACTGCCTAGTGGACAAACAGTCAAACACGCTCAGTGTCCCAGTTGTGTTTTTTCAGGTATGTACAAACTAATCGACAGCTACGCGTTTAGGTTTGTTGTTTTATATATGGAATTGTTAGAGAATCTATACGAGTCTTTCTAAATCATGATTTATGGAGTCATTTAAGTAAAAAATTATTTTTTTATATTTTTATCCTCTAGTAGCATTTGATACTCTACTATAATTGATTTCGAATAAATTTAGATCATCCACACCAACGTCCCCGAGGAATTCAACTTTTCGTGCACCCAGCAAATTGCACACAAGAATTTATCTCCGTTAAAATCAAGGGCTCCAATGAAGCATCAACGTCGATCCAAGGGCTCACGAGACAATGTTTGTTCTTCACCCACGATTCAAACTTACCCATGCATCTCACGCGCCCGCCCATGCTACATCTGCGGCGAGAGATCGAATTCCAGTCTAGCCCACCTTCTCATCTCCTTCTCCATCTTGATTTTAAACCCTCGCGGTCTTAGAACACATATGTGTTATGAGATCGGGATACCTGCGTGCCCACGCCTCTAGGGTTTGGCGAAGGACACGGTGGCTGGGCGATCACACGCTGCACCAAACGGCGTTTAATCCCTCCCCATGGCTGCACCCCCTCCCCCATGGCGTGTGGTGGCGGTGGCGGAGCCTCCTCGGCCGGCCGCCACTCCGAGATCCGCCGAGCTGTCCGGTGATGCGTCGCAAGCCTCGGCGCCGAGGATTGCGTTGCGGACGCCGACGGGCGCGTGGCCATACCCGCCCCCATCCTTTCCTCCCCGCAGCCCCTCCCATGTCCTCCGTCACGACCCCTCAGGCGTGCCGCCCAGTCTGCGGCCACGAGGACGGATGCCCGCCGTGGCCATCCTCCATGGCAACCACCGGATCCCCACCCGGCCTCCATGCTTCACACCATCAAAGAGGGAAGGGTTGCAGCCGCAACAGCCATGGCGAGGCGTAAAACCTAGTGCCCAGAGGTGGAGCCCCTCACGCAACTACCATCTCTCGTGAACGCACTGCTGCCTCTCAGCCTCTGTACCTCTGGTTTCCTCTCTTCTAAGATCATTACGGTGATTAATTTCATTGCTTCTTTCTGGTGTTGCTGTATTATAGTAAGAAGCTTATGAGTGTATTAGCATCCTTTTATTTTCTGATTGGCTACAAAATGGCAGTAATCTGTTTTATTTTTGTCGTAGTTATAGGCACCGTGAGGGATTCACAGGTTAGTGAAGGTAATGAGTTTTATTTATACCTGTGTACCGTACCTATGCTAGCATGCAGGATGATGTCCTACCAAATTGCTGAATTCCATTTATTTATGTTTACCACACTATATGATGGAATTGTCTAATTCATGGTACAGAGTCTTTGCCTAGAAGAAGCAGTACCTGTCAATCTGTCATTATCATGTTCGATGTGAATTAAATTATTTGCAGCTGATAATGGTTAAAAAGTTCAAGCAAATTTTGTTTGCAAGTTGCAGGTAATTTTCAGCAGCTGTGATCCCTTTAATTTTTAGACAAACTAACTTGTTAATACTTTTGGTACTATCTTTTAGTGTGTCTGCACAATCTTGGCTATAGATCAATTGTAGATATATATATTTTTTATTAATTGTGCACTGAATATTGCTACCTGAATGCCAAATAATATGGTGACTTTAATTATAGGTGTGATGGTAAAAATAAAATATGAGCAATATCTTTACCCCTTATCAAGTTGCAGGTAATTTTCAGCAGCTGCGAACCCTTTAATTTTTAGACAAACTAACTTGTTAATACCTTTTGTACTATCTTTTAGTGTGTCTGCAATTACTTGGCTATAGATCAATTGTAGATATATATTTTTTTATTAATTGTGCACTGAATGTTGCTACCTGAATACCAAATAATATGGTGACTTTATAGGTGTGATGATAAAATCAAAATATGAGCAATATCTTTACCCCTTATCATTGATAGGTTTGTGACCAAACTCTTGGCACCATCAGCAACTCTTCAGGTTGATGCAATAACATTGAAACATTTAACTTCTAAGAATGGGGCGCATGGATGCAGCCAGTTTCAAATTGCACATCTGCTGTCTCAAGGGAGTTCATGAAGGATTATGGTATAGCCTTTTTCTCCCATGTTTTATCGATTGATGTCAGCTTTGTTGTTTCTCTCATTTTTTATCGATTGATTTGGAAATTGTGTTGATGAAGAGGGAATTGTCGTTTGGACAGAAGGGTTCTCAAACAAAAATACCATTGTAATGAAATAATAAGTGGGCTCCCCTTTCACACTCTAATTTTTTTTGTTCGATTTTTAGTTCATCTGGCCCTCTCCATCGTGTACTCTTTAGTTTTGGTATAATAAATAAATAATGATTTTCTTTTCCCTCTATTGGTGCATGTTCACTTCGATACAAAATAGGATCTCAATATGAGAGAAGCCTACCTTCTCAAGACAAATCTTACTCCCATTTATATATACCTTATATTAAGAGTCAAACTTCATGCTATATTTTTTTATTAACCTCTAATCCCGTTTCACACTCTAATTTTTTTTGTTTGATTTTTAGTTCGCCTGGCCCTGTCCATCGTGTACTCTTTAGTTTCGGTCTAATAAATAAATAATGATTTTCCTTCTCTACTAGTGCATGTTCACGTCGGATACAAAATAGGATCTCAATCTGGGAGAAGCCTACCTTCTCAATTCTCACATATCCTCGCCGGTCACCAGGCCATTTCGAACGTGGTGTCTTTTAGTCAAAATCAATTCGTGACTTCTGTCCAATTGATTCTTCGTTTTGATTTTTTGATTGTTTTTCTTAGAGTTCTACGATTTTCGATTTTGTTTTCGAGTCTGATATAATAGCCATAGTCAGTTTGTGCTGCACTTGCACGTTTCCTGCATGTTTGGCTGGGCAATATTGTAGACTAAAAAAACTACAGGTTTATATGCCATGAATTCAGTTTCTAAACATGTTTATATGCAATATTGTTGGGATTAGCCATGGAATTCAGTTTCTGCCATTTGATTGACCGGTGATACTGATTTTTGGCATGCATCCATTGTTCCTAAACATGTTGTTTTATTACCCACATTGTTTTGGGTCTGACCAAATAGATGCACACTTACAATCTGGGTTCTGTTTCCTACAGTTTAAAATCCAGGATTCTACTTGTTTTTCATAAATTTTTGCTAATTGTTGGTGGATACAGCAAGGCCATGATTGGATTCTCATCACAAAATGATATTTTGTAATGTGGCAATTGTCTGGATTTGCATTTTTTTTGAGCATGATGGTTTTGCATGTTCATGGCTGCTTAAATAAAAAAGGAAATATGCAATTTTTCTATAAGTTATAGTAACCCTTATGATTTTTTTACCAGTCAGAGATTATACCATGCGGCATATAACGGGAGCTGGCGCAAGTGAAATCCAATTGGAGGAGGTTGCTATTCTGAATTACGCCTACACTGCTACACAAAGCTCTTGGACCTAACCTTAAGGTGGAATGTGGGTGTAGCTGAATAATGGGAAGCCATGTTTTATCTTGGAATTTGACAGAATGTACTTTGGCTTTGCTGGTAGTCTCTTCGGCTTGTTTAGCTAGAGGCAGTACATCAGTACAGCTCCACCTAACCTGACAAAACTCTAGAAATGACTGTTGTTCCTGTACAACATCAAGTTGCGCTCTCTTTTGTTTTCCTCATGAATGAAAAAAAAACATTGTCATTTGGTTGTTTTCATGAGCATTTTAAAATACAGCCGTATAGCGTTAAGCGGCATTATACTAGTGCACTCCTAAAGAGCCATCCTTCCTCTCCATTTTTAGCTAGCATAAAATCTAAAAATAGAATATCTATATTTATTTGAAGATCCAAAATTAAAGAGGCTATGGGGCGTATTTTTGCAAATTCAAAATCTCTGTTTTTATTAATTAGCAAGGATATAAAGAGTCTCGGAGTTGCACTTAGTCTATTTGTCATGTAGATAAATATGTAAACATAATTCTACAAAGATATTGCTAGTATAAGAAACAAGGGAAAAAGAAGGTCCCCCAGAAATTCAGCTCCAATTGGTTTCAAATTATAATTCATTTTAGATTTTTTCTCAAGTTGAGGCCCAAGCA